>OY744525.1:34817767-34950267 GCA_963556195.1 Sepiola atlantica
TAATAAACAACAAATATTTTTCATATTTGTCGCTCCTTAATAATTAGTAGAGCACTTTAGTAGTAGTGCAAATACAGCGTGACGTCATTTGCTTTATAATGCATCATTCCTTAATATAAGTAGAATGCCTGTGTCGCCGCTTTAAATGTGTTTAAACTACTACAGTTTATCAGCTGTTCAAATATTGGCCGCGAGGTTTAAGATGTTGGATTGGAGTTGAAAAATATTTATAATCCAGGGTTTCGAACCGCGTGACCGGTAGTGAATAGTCATACTTCTACGCTGAAGAGTCTCGATTGAAAAGAGATGAAACGTATACGTCCGTAGATAATAAACAACAACAAATATTTTTCATATATATATATATATATATATACATGCGAAAGTTTTTTTCATTCATCACTCCTATCTAATAATCAAAACGGGTTACTGTTATTCTAGTCAATAATACAATATTAAGACTTGATATTCTGTATATATATATCGTACAGATAAATGATTAAGAGAGAACCTTGTAACTGCCTAATTAGCATAACTACTTTTTAAACCGTTTCAAATTCACAATACCAAATCTTAATTAAACATTTGGTATTGTGAATTTGAAATTGCATTTCTTATGTTTGTTATCTATATGCAATAGTTTCGTCCATATTAAAACTAATTACTTAAAGTTATTTAATAAATTAATAGGAAAAATAACTAAAACACGACCTTACCGAAAGTCGAGCGAGGCATAAGCTAGAATAGAAAGAGGAGGGCAGAGAGAGTGTGTGTGTGTCTTGCTGGTTTGCTTTCTCTTTGATCCCTTTTTTCGCCCTCTTTTTACAGTTGTTACATTTTCCCTGAAAAATAAATAACTTTTTTTTTATTAGTTAAGTTAATGCCTTTATTATAAAGTTTAACAACAAACTTATTGTTTAATGTTTACAAAGACCATATCACTATTCTGACTAAAAAAATAAAACAATAATTTAGTAGCACTGTTCCAATTACGAAAAAATATTGGTTTGTATTTTGATACGATTGTAGATTAACATCCTTCGCGAAATTACCCCCCCCCCATCCACACCAAATGTATTTTACCTGTTTTAGGCGATCACGTGTGAACACCCTGAAAAGTATAGTTTGGGAATTTAAAGTGGGGGAAATGTTTTGTATATAAATTTAATGTAAAATGATCCCCATTTTGAAGACCAGTTAACTAAATTAATTATTTCTATGGGAGTTAAATCCGCTGCGTTTTTTTGGGGGGAGGAGGTAGCTACTATTACATGTCGTTTTATGACCTTGCCACTCGGACTTAGGGTTAATAGTAAAAACTTTTGGTAAGTTCCCTAAAAGGATAGAATGGACCGGAAATTGGGAACATAGTATGTTTCATATATATATATATATATATATATATATATATATATATATATATATATATATATATATATATATATATATATATATGTGTGTGTGTGTGTGTGTGTGTGTGTGTGTGTGTGTGTGTGTGTGTGATTTTTTGAAGGCTTACCAAACCATTCCGTTCAGGAGATCATTCATCACTACAAAAGACTTTTTCTTTCAAAGCTTATTTATTTATCATATCCTGAACGGAATGGTTTGGTAAGCCTTCAAAAAATCACATATAAATGCTCTGTACCCAGTAATCGAGTATCATCGAGCTTATTTCTATTGGCCTAATCCCGGTCTTCACTGAATAAACAATCTTCTAAGTGAAAAATCTAAATATATATATATATATATATATACAACTGATCCCCCACTAAATTCTAAACTATTTGTTTTTCTTTATCTCCGTTTTCACGGTGTTAACTCAGATCATTCAGGAGTTATTTCCCTTGTACCATATTCAAATTATCTCCCCTGAATTAATACTTGCAAACTCTTCCATTTGGAATTACAAAAGTGAATCACACGATGCATGTATGAGATTCAAAACAAGGCTGATCCGTTTTCTGCCTTTGAGCTTGAAATTAGTCAGACGTGCCCATCTTAGCATGTTTTGTGCGACTGATGCATTTCCCGTTGCAGCTATAGCTGACAAAGCATAATAGACTTTATTTCTCTTCATCACGCATAGTTGTTACGATGGCCATGGCGATTAAAATGTTCGGATTTAAGTTAAAAAAAGTATCTGTGTCTGGGGTTTGAATTGTGTGACCGGCAGAATAGTTATCTTCACACTGAGGATTCTGTAAGGATGGAACATATATGTCTGTGGATAATAATTACAAATATTTATTAGTAAATAATTATTGAATAGCTCTCTTTACGGCTGGGCCCTTTAAGAGAAATAGAAATAAGCCTCTTAATTAAAGCTAAAATGCAAGTTTTGTTCGATTGGATTTGTCCAACACTATATAGCGGCTTACTATATGTTCGCATAATAAAACATTATAGGCTTTATTTCTCTTCATCATGCATAGTTGTTAGGATGGCCGTGGTGATTAAGATGTTCGGATTTGAGTTAAAAGGAGACTTGTGTGAACAGTGGGACAGTGAAGGGATAAAACATATATGTTTGAAGGGATAAAACATATGTTTGTGGATTAAAAATATTTATTATTAAATAATTATATATATATATAAATTCCCGAAACAGTTTTTCATGGTAAACAACTGATGATCCCTTTAAATAGTGTTAGAAACTAACTAATATAATAACTGTAAAAAATAAATTGACTTACATGAGTGATTTTCCACTGGAAGACTTGAGACTATAAGTTTTTTTATTTATTTATTTTTATTTTTATATATTTTCTTTTTTTTTTTTTTTTTATATAGTTTTAATGGTTGAGAAACTTCCGAGACTATATATATATATATATATATATATATATATATATATATATATATATATATATATATATATATATATATATATTAAACCATGACATTTTTTTACTGGGTGTAGCTATTGTTCCCAGAAAGATATTAAACTATGGTCTTTTCTCCTAAATTTAAGTGACATAAAAAAAACTAGGTAAGTGTTATGCAATGAATGCACCGAGAAGGGTTCTCACATCCGCTGGCCATGTGTCAGACTGAAGCAGGTGTAAATGAAAAATAAACCATATGAGATTTATAGGAGATGACGATGATGAAGTGTGTACTGGTTTTGGCTCACGACTTTGCATGCCATTTTCAAGTCTTTTCGGATCCAGAGCAGCACTTTCACTGGGACCGTCAGCAATCTTCATGTGGTCCCTTCTGTGGGTACCAGATTCTGAAAAGAATCTAGGAAAACAATGCGAACAAAATGGAATCAAGCCGTTCAAAAAAGTGTGTAACATCTTTCTTTTAAAACTCCTCTCTCTCAGTCATATTACTTTTTTGAATGGACCTCTTCATCTTAGGTTGGGTTTGTGAGATATTTTCTATACATGTACGAACGAAAATCCCACAATATTGTTTCAAATTTGGAAAAATAAAGAAGGCATTATCTGAGCAGACGACAATGAGAAATACTCTTCTCTCTCTTTTTTGTCACTCTGTCCGGTCAATTTGACCTAAATAAAATATTCTGTATGAACTATTTTTAGAACCATTTAAAAAGAAAGACTTTTTCTTGCATTTAAAATTTCTGATACTTCCCCTGGATAAATTTGGCCCCTGTTGACCCTAACCGTATGAATATTAAAGTAGTTTTTCAATATAATATGCTCGAGTGTACACTGAATCTGAAGTTTTGTTTCCTTAGTTGGATTTTTATTATTATTATTATTTGTACTCAATAGTTCTCACACAAGTCATCATCAGATTCACTGATAATAACCGGTGCTGGAGTCAAGTGTTTCCCTGAAAATAAGACAAGGTTTATATTAATTTTCCCTCTGAATATGACATTTGAGCTTATTTTAGGGGGAATCTCTTATTTTTCATATATCAAAAAAACTGTTTACAACAGCGAGGTCCATAGTGCAATGTTACATGCGAGTGAATGCTGGTCTTCAGCTAATTCAGTCTTTCTGAGGGTACAGAGGAATTACATGGCTATAGTCCATTGGATTTGTGGTGTGTGTTTTAATGATAGAGTTAGTTCTGACTTTCTGCTATTGAGGCTAAATTTGCCCAGACTGGAGTCAGCTCTGCATTGCAACCGCCTATGGTAGTATTGACATGTGTAACGAAGGTCTGGTTGAATAAATAGAGGTACCCACATCTCATTTGATGGAATCTGAGGAAAAGGTAGTAACTAAGTCAAAAATGACCTCAAGCAATGACACACCGACACCAATAGTTTCATGGAGAAAATAACTTTGTACCGTCATGGCCAATGTGCAATCCTCATCTGGTATGGTGTTTTCTTCTTCTTCTTCTTCTACTTAAGAAGAAGAAGAAGAAGAAGAAGAAGAAGAAGAAGAAGAAAATCATGAAATTTCTAAATAATTGCTTATATAGACAGTGGATATTGGGGTTCAGCAACCTTGTAACTCTCACTTCCACCTATTTTGTCAAAGAGGAAAGAATTGCTGCTTCCTAGGTCGATTGCTTTTTTTTTTTGAGCTGACGGTATGTGGAAATTTTCCATCTTCTCATAAAAGTCATCATCGAGAAATATAAAAAGAGTTGTCTCCCTTAAGGCTAACATTTTATTTCTTTTTCCATATAAGTTTTAAAAAATGTAAAAAAATAGATAAATAACAATAAACAGAGAGTACGAAAAAGATCTACATTTATTCATCATATAAAAAAAAACAACAACTAATTAACAACAAATCATTCACAAATGATGATGATGATCATCATCATCTGGAATGTTATTGTCTTGCAAGTCACCGGATTCCAAAATTCATGCAAAGTGTTCGTATGACTCAATTTCCTGCATATAGCCTACTTGTAATGTATTGCCAACACAGCTGTCTGTGATTTTGTTCCATGAATTCATCACCCAAGTCACAAACTCTTGTAGCTCGAGTTTCACAAAATGTCCACGATCATTTCTTACGATTCTGTTTTCAATTTAGTCATTAATTTCCATGCGTAAATGGTCTTTGAATGGTTTATTTATTGCAATATCTTGAGTCTGGATATAAGCAGTTATTTCTGCAGGAATCATGATTTTTCTACAAAAAAGTTCCTATCTTTTGTTCGATGCGTTCTAGCTGAATCTCAAATTATCAGATCTCATTGGCTTCCTCGTAAAATTAATGGCAGAATAAATCGACCCACTGCCTGTGTGCACCATGCCTTTTCAGTTTCCAGAACACAGATGCCTGGAACATGTTCAATTCTGACCTTCCTGCCGTTGATGATGATTAGAGGTGAGACTTTACTTCCATCAAGATAAATTGCTAAAATACATGTAACTTGTGCACTTTCATAGACAGTGGAGAGAATGTAAATTGATAACGCACCCCATTGATCAATTGTCAGATGAGACCCTTGCACTGCAGTTTCATCAATAACAATCATGTTGGAGAGACGGTATTTAGAAAAGGCTATCACATCAACAAAGGACTTAATTACGTATCTACGTTTAATAATGTTGACATCCTCCAGTTTGTGAGTTTAATAGTCTTGGCATCTTTCAGTGCTGTTGGCCTTCTTAGAAATAATTCATGTCACTGAAGAAAACCATTCGACCAGTGTTTTGCTGCCGTGAATTTTCCTGGAAATATACCAAATTGTGGTGCATTTTTAAGGGCAAATGTTTGAAGATCACCTCTACAAATAATCAAATCTTTTGCTCTCAACAACAAATTCACGGATAAAGTATTCCAACTCAGCAAATAATGGTTGTTGACCTGATCCACACTTGCGTTTCTTTGCATTTCCCTCATTCATGTGCTGACTGAGTTTATTGTGGTCTGATCGCTATTTTTGAACTATTCGAAGATCAAAATTCTTTTTGCAGATTCTTGTACAGTGATTTCTCCACGATTTCTTTTCTTGTGTTCGATTGAATCACTCTTTCTTGCACTCATCTGGTTTTCAGGTGAAAATTACCAAACAAATAATTTCCTAACCAATGTTTAACTTTTTATCTACTAGTCAGGCAATCATGTAATTGTTGAACCAGTCAATTGTTGAACCAGCTCTATCCTCTGCAGTTGAATGATTTCATGTGACTCATGCATTTATATAAAATAAAAGTCGTGTACTTTATTAAATGCCCTTATTTTCCTTGACCAGGAAAACTGTAGTTTAAAATTTGTGTGTGTCGGCATAGCTAGTGTGCTACATCTTCACCTTGATCAGTGATGAAGGCAAGTGCTTATCTTACATGATTTTATTGGCTGAGATTTGTGACATTCCTTATTTTTACTTGCCACAGAAAGATACACAGTGGTCCAAAATATGTATAGTATCGCTATGATTTCTATGAAAATTAACCCAGGCTTCTGTTTTTCAAGTAAAATGGAAACAGAGAATAGCAAGATTGTTGTGGTCTACTTCATGACGAAATCGGGTGTCCAAACTCACCGACAATTTTGGAGGGACTGTCCATACTCACAATAAAGTGACTCCTGCATAAATTCAGGGAGACGGGATGTGTACAGGATAACATTAAAGATCGCAGTGGTCGGCCTCGGCCAGGACAGAAAATAACATTGTGACTGTGAGACAACGTTTGGATGAAGAGTCATTAAAAACTTGAATGTGCAAGTATCATTTTGAAAAATCGTGCAAGGTCTCATTTTACAAATAGGTCTTATTATCGCGGAAACATGGTACATACACGTTGGATTTACATTTGACCAAGAGTTACAATTACACTCAGTTGTACGGTTTAGTGTTGTGGGGTTTAATTTGGCAATAATAAATTCACAAAACAGTCTCATTTTGAGCTAGAAAAAAGTCACAATCAATTTATAGTGGCCGGTAATAAAGCCACAAAAAACATCACGATTTATAGTGGTCGTAATAGTCAGGGAAAAAAGCTACAGTCAATAATTTATAACGGCCAGTAATAAAGTTACATGAAAAAAAGGCACAATTTCGGTTAGAAAAGAAAGTTATAATGAATTTATAACGGCCGGTAATGAAGTTATAGAGAAAAAGTCACAATTTTGGCTAAGAAAGAAAATGAGGTAATCAAACAAAAATATTTAATACTGACACAATTTATTTAAGTATCATAAACAATTAAAATAATAAAACCGAATATCTTGATCACAGTAAAGTAATCAAATAAGTCAATAATTTAGGGTTAGGGTTGGGGTTCATACCTATAAACCTTTTTAAAAAGTGAGAATGTGACAGTTTACCTTTCTATTAAAGCAAGATGCAGAAACAGTGCTAACATTGCCCTGTTTCTTTCTTTCTTTCCGTGACTTTTTCCCTGTGTTTTTTTCTACCTGTGACTTTTTCCCTGTGTATTTTTCTACCTGTGACTTTTTTCCAGCCCATTTTCTGAAATCCTTCTTGGTAGTGAAAGACTGATATAATGTTGAAATTCTTTAAAGTATTCTTATTTTACCCAATATTTAAAAAAAATGGGGATAAAACGGTGAAACGAATAGTCGATATTGGAAGCCAGGTTAAGATATTCATAGAATAAATTAATTAAAAAAAAACATAAGTTTCCTTATTTTCATGCAAGTGTTGACGTCAGACGTGGACGGGTTCGTTGTTCGGAATTACCTTCCTTGAAAGGTTCAGTGGAAGGGAAAAAGCAGCCATGGCACTCACGATGTACATGGATCCTGGAAAAGAAAAAGAAAACGTTGTGGACGTGAATATCATATAAAGTTATCTTGTGAGTTTTTAAATGTTGGACCTAAATAGCATTTAAGCTGATATATCAAACTTTGATTCTGACTAGCCAATTTTCATTTGTTATTGTTGTACCATGTTATTGGCACTATGATAACATACTTTGCTAAAGTTTATTTAAAACATTATGTAGTCCCGCTCGGAAAACGTGTAATATCGAAACATTTTTCAATAAAAATCAGCAGTTATTTTTTACTGAAGAATATACAAAGAGTTGTTTCCCTTATGACTAAAATCTGATTTCTTTTTCTGTATAAGTTTATAAAATGTATGAACAAATAAAATGTATAAACTAAAACGACGATTTCACTGTATCCCAGGTAACGCCGGGTAGGTACAGCCAGTTCAATCTAAAATACTTCTGTTTTCCTTTCTCACTACACACACAAGGGTCCAATAATACTTTTCTTTAACTGTCTTAAATTTTGAGTCTGTCAATGAGAATGTTTTAGTAATTATTATTAATTATGTAATAATTGAATAAATTACATGCTTTTTTTAATCGGTCATGGCTACTGGTTTTATGGCGTAAGTTATTCGTCAGATGACTAACACGCTTTTTCGTGTTTTTTAAACAACCGTTATACACAGAGTTGCTGTCATCCAATTTTGTAGCCAAAAGATTCGCTATTTTTCTGTTCATTCTTACAAAATTCGTTGTTTTTGAATTCATATTTTTGCTTTTTAAAATTTTTATATTTGTAATTAATTAATAATTGTTAAGCATTGTCTATTTAGGTTATGGGTAGATAACTATGTCGTTTTTTTCTGAGTTATTTCCCTTTCGTTGGTGCATTTATATTTTTAATAGCTAAAGGGGGGCAATTTATATATATATATATATATATATATATATATATATATATATATATATATATATATATATATATAGTCTAAAGAAGCTTTGAGTTATTTTAAACAAAAAGACAAAAAAAAAAGAAAGGAAAATGAAGTTTAAATTCCCACAGAAACTAACTAAATCCAAAATAGTGCAGACTTAACATTCGTTGGAAAATTCATAAATAAATTAAATATATAATAGTAAGTAAATAAAATAAAAAGGGGGATTAAGTATCTAACAGTGAAACAAAAAACAGGAGACCTTAACATAAGCATCTAATATTAACACGGGGATCATCAGCTGTTTACCATGTAACTGTTTCGGAGATTTAAAAACAGGACAGTTATATGCATGGCTCTCCAATGGTACAGATCAAACTACCATTTCCCCAATCAAGTGTCGAAATAATTCAGCTTAAAATGTTACTTATATATAAATAATAATAATAATAATAATCAAAATAATAATAATATACTACCCTTAAGACTACCGTGCGATATGGTAATTTGCATATTAAATAAAATTCTTTATAACAATAGTAATAATAATAATAATAATAATAATAATAATAATAATAAAATTCTATCTAAACACTACACGCAAGAACCATTCTGTGATATGGTAGCTAGAAATAAAATTATATAGGAATTACAGTTGCATTAAAAAAAAAAAAAAAAAAAAAAGCTTTAGTACCTTAGGTATATATATATATATATGGAAAATGAAAAAGGAAAAACCAAAAAGGATGCTTTTTATGTATTCATCAACGTTTCGTCTTTATTTGTAACACTTCTTCACTCACTGCCATCCACATTATTCCCGCTCACCCCCACCCCTCCACTTTTTCACTTACAACCATCCACATTATCCCTGCTAACCCCCACCCCTCCACTTTTTTCACTCAGAACCATCCACATTTATTTCATTCCACGCAACTGACCTCACCAAGCCCGGACCTCGGTCCTACTGCTTCCAGTAGTGGCTACTACTTCTTCCCATCAACCCATCATGTCAACCTAATATGTTCACGTACTTGCATGACATTTCTCTTAAAATTATCATCCTGAAGAAGTGTTACAAATAAAGACGAAACGTTGATGAATACATAAAAAACATCCTTTTTAGTTTTTCCTTTCCCATTACGTCGGATTACCTTCATCCTTCCTTTCTCATTATATATATATATATATATATAATAAATGTTTGTTTTTGTTTATTATCTATGTACGTATACGTTTTCGTCCTCAGCATAGAGATATAACTATTCACTACTGGTTGCGTGATTCGAAACCCCAGGCTACATGTATTTTACAACTCAAATCCCAACAACTAGAACCATTCGGCCACCACTGGATAGCTAAATAAACAGTGATATATATATATATATATATATATTTGAAGCTCCTCGTAAAAAAGTAGAGCACTGTAAATGGTAGTACTAACACAGCGTGACGTCACTTGCTTTATATGCATCATTTCTTCCCTTATAGAAGTAGAATGCCTGTATGTCTCGCCGCTTTGAATGTGTTTAAATTATCATTGTTTATAAGCTATTCAGAATTGGCCGATCGGTTAGCGACGTTGGATTTGGGTTGAAAAATACTTGTAATCCAGGGTTTCGAATCGTGTGACCGGTAGTGAATAGTCATACTTCTATGCTGATGAGTCTCGATTGAAAAGAGACGAAACGTATACGTCCATAGATAAATAAACAATAACAAATATTTATATTTGAAGCTCCTCGTAAAAAAGTAGAGCACTGTAAATGGTAGTACTAACACAGCGTGACGTCACTTGCTTTATATGCATCATTCCTTCGCTTATAGAAGTAGAATGCCTGTATGTCTCGCCGCTTTGAATGTGTTTAAATTATCATTGTTTATAAGCTATTCAGAATTGGCTGATCGGTTAGCGACGTTGGATTTGGGTTGAAAAATACTTGTAATCCAGGGTTTCGAATCGTGTGACCGGTAGTGAATAGTCATACTTCTATGCTGATGAGTCTCGATTGAAAAGAGACGAAACGTATACATCCATAGATTAATAAACAATAACAAATATTTATATTTGAAGCTCCTCGTAAAAAAGTAGAGCACTGTAAATGGTAGTACTAACACAGCGTGACGTCACTTGCTTTATATGCATCATTCCTTCCCTTATAGAAGTAGAATGCCTGTATGTCTCGCCGCTTTGAATGTGTTTAAATTATCATTGTTTATAAGCTATTCAGAATTGGCCGATCGGTTAGCGACGTTGGATTTGGGTTGAAAAATACTTGTAATCTAGGGTTTCGAATCTTGTGACCGGTAGTGAATAGTCATACTTCTATGCTGATGAGTCTCGATTGAAAAGAGACGAAACGTATACGTCCATAGATAAATAAACAATAACAAATATTTATATTTGAAGCTCCTCGTAAAAAAGTAGAGCACTGTAAATGGTAGTACTAACACAGCGTGACGTCACTTGCTTTATATGCATCATTCCTTCCCTTATAGAAGTAGAATGCCTGTATGTCTCGCCGCTTTGAATGTTTTTAAATTATCATTGTTTATAAGCTATTCAGAATTGGCCGATCGGTTAGCGACGTTGGATTTGGGTTGTAATCCAGGGTTTCAAATCGTGTGACCGGTAGTGAATAGTCATACTTCTATGCTGATGAGTCTCGATTGAAATAGATCGATGGATAAATAAACAATAACAAATATTTATATATATATATATATATATATATATATATATATATATATATATATATTTATATATATATATATATATATATATATATATATATATATATATGATTAGAAAGTCAAAGTAGAGTATAAATGGGCAAGTATTAACCCAACCTAGAAGAGAAGGACGGTTGTCAAATTTATAATATTATATATTCAAAATACTGCAAGCATCAAATCATCTCAATGTAAAAACTTTCAAGTCAAACAGAGCTATTGTAGAGTATAGAAATAAATATATTTATAGCATATTATGCATATCAGTTCCATGAATTCAACATCAACAAAATCTTCTGACGTACGATCGTTTCTGAGCTGAAAGAATTTGTTTATTAATTCCAATAAGTCTCTTCCTCAGCACCGATTCCATAACACCACAAATAGAAGTCCAACAAAAAATCAACATTATTAATCCTTTAAAAAACACACAGTTATAATAGAAAAAAACACATATAAAAATATTGATAATAAAAATAATATAAGTAAATAAATCATAAAGTAAATAAAATAAATAAATAAGATAAATTAAGTGTGTTTTATTTGTCTTATTTATTTATTTTATTTACTTTTTGATTTATTTACTTCTTATATATATTTTTTATTATTAATATCTGTATATGTGTTTTTTTTATGATATGTTTGGGTTAGGGTTGTTTGTGCGTGAAACAATTGTTAAGTTACATTGAATTATTTTGAAATTCTGCCTGAAAAAAAAGGAATGAAAACTTAATCATTGGAATTTAAAATACCATTGTTAATTTATACATATACAGGGTGGGCCAAAATAAGGGTCCTATCTTTAAATTTGAATAACTTGAATTTAAATAACTTCCACAAAATAAAAGTTAAACTCACCAAACTTTATGTGTGTGTAGACTGACCCTTCCGAGATTTTTTGAAATAAACAAAACAAATTTTAGCCGAAAAACACTTCTTAAAACTTACAAAAACTAAAGTATTGTTTTTTACACTGTTTTGGGTTTTTTAAGCAAAAATAATGTTTTCTAAATGAGGGTACGTTCCTTAGGGCTAATACGGCTCATGCTTTCTTCGGATGGGGCCCTTTACTTATTCTAAAAAAAAAATTAAAAAAATCAATAAATAAAAAAGTTATGAATTTTTTAAAATAGGACCCTTATTTTTGCCCACCCTGTACTAGAATATATTTATTATTTAAAATTAATTGGGAAAATACTCACCTGGAGTATTCAATATGAATTAAGTTTTCAACTTGCAAAGAAGTTCAATACTCCTCACACGATAAAACAGAACTTAATATATACATGTTTTAAAGTAGCTTTTAAGGTAATTAATTCCAAGAAATAAAAGTCAATCAATTTACAATCGTTTCAAAATAATGTTAATAATAATCCAACATTTAACAATACAAGATTGCAACATATCATATCTTCGTTTCAACAGTTTTTCAATCAAAATGACCTCTCTTCAGAAAATGAACAAGAAAATATATAAACACCTACACAGACAGACAAATGAATTAATTATTACATAATATTTTCAAATGAATTCGTTACGAGATGCAGTCTTCAAAGATTTAATGAACATTGTAGGTAATGTTTATGTCTTCAAAATGGCAACTTTGCAATAAGAAATATAGTCAAGGGAGATAATGAATTATTTCATATTCAAAGGGAGGTAAATCTAAATTTACCAGATTTTGTAAGAATTATGTAGTAATATAATTTTAACATAATAACTAATTGATATTTCTATCCGATCATGACTGATGGAACAATAACAATCTTCCGCCATTGATTAAATAAATGATTCAGTTCGAAATTCCGTATAGATTCCCGAGTTCGATATAAAAAATCCCAAGTTTGAAAAAATGCATCTGAAGAAGGTCAAAGGTTACATAAAAAAAATAACAACCAAGATGAGAATGGTGGCCTGAAAATATGAATAATACAAGTTATCAATCCTCATCTCAAGCGTCATGGGTAAATTATAATGAAAAGGGAGGTGATAAAGAGGTTGATAAGTTACCTGCAAAAACAAAGGCGGAACTGAACGAATCTGTCCATTCAACAATGCTGTCTGAAAAGAGATTAATTGCTTATGTTACGATTATCATGACGCTAACAAATATATGCCCCATCCACCTGAAAATATTGTTTAACATAAACTTTAGGGGAATCCTAAGAAAATGCCGCTCAGCAATATTTCAAAGTAACTTATTACATAAAACCGTTATATTTAATGTTTTTAGCAAGTTGAATCGTACACACGAAATGTTGAAAAAAAATCGTCATGCGAATGGAAATAATCCTGTTTATAATATGCCACAAGTAGTATAAATACTATCCCTAACATATTTTATATAATAAAAAAACAAACATGTTTTATTGGCATTTTTAACCTTCGGGGTTATCTCCCTTGTGGCATATTATGAATAGAGTTATTTCCCTTTGCACCCTACATAATTAATTTATTTTTATTCTCTCCAGGAGGTTAGACACAAGGTCAGGTATGGGTTTTGATGAAAGTGTTTCTGTGGAACGAACTGGATTCGAACCAGGCACATCCAGGCCCTTAGACTGCGTCGTTAACCACTTAGCCACCGTGCATGATTAATTTATATCAGCCATATTAGAATTCCAACATGACGAGATGTTTTTTCAGCATTCCATGTGAACCATTCAACTTACTATAACTTAGTGTTCTTTCTCCACCAAATACATTAAATATAATTATTTTATGTAAAACGTTGTTTTGAAATAGTGCCGATTAGCAATTTATGGAATTACCCTAAAGAAAATATCGTTTAACATTAACTTAAGGGAAACCCTAAGAAAATGCTGTGCAGCACTATTTCAAAGTAACTTATTACATAAAACCATTATATTTAATGTTAATTATTTTTTTTTATAAAAGTAAGTGTTAGCAAGTTACAAAATATATTGTAAGCAAAGCCAAATGTTTGTTTTGGTGGTAGACATTTGCAAAAAAATTTTAGATCACATCTTTTTTTTTTTTTATTGAAAAGGTAAATTTGGTTTGAGATTTGCTCAGAAATCTTTTCAGATCTACACAAAACATCATTTGTGAGAAAAGAAAAGAAAGAGAACGAAAGAGTAAAAGAGAAAGAGAAAGAGAGAGAAAGAGAAAAAGACAAAGAGACAGAAAAGGGGGAGAGAGACAGAGAGTGAGAGAGCAAAGAAAAAACAGACAGAGAGAGGGAGATAGAGAAAGCGGGAGTGATATAGAGAGATAGTGCTCTCCACCTTACCTGCTAACGGGGTTCCCAAAATTCCTGATATTCCCCAAATAAGCATTTCTAAGCCAAACGCTGTCGCCATATTCTCCATCCCTGCAATGCGTAGCGTGATTTTATTCAACAAAGAGTACACAGAGCAATTGTATAGTCCGAATAAAATCCCGAAGAGGATTTGCCCGGCCAATAAGTGGACATAAAATGGAAGAAACACTGTAAAGACACCGAGGATAGCGTAAGGAGCGAGGAATAATAGAAAGACATCAGCCGCGTTTGAATTGGCAAGAAACCCCATCAGGGGACGGGTCACTGTTGAGCAGACGCCAACCAGAGAAAGAATTCTCGAAGCATGACTTTGGGAAACACCGTTGCTAATGAAATAACTGGGTAACATGAGGTAGATCATGCCCTCAGCCGTACTCGAGCACATGACGCAGAATAAAAAGTTGAGTAATTGTACATTTTGGAAGATGCTCACTCGAGGAGTTTCATCTATCATGTCGATGTTGGTGATGGAATAATGAATTTCGTCTTTGGCATTGTTAAACTCGTGGCTTTTTTTAAATTCTTTGTTCGTTCGAAGACTCAGTGTAGAGTCGTGTTCTTTAGAAATTCTTTGGAGGCTGGTGTGAACCATATCGTAATCATGTCGGCTGCTTTGATGGGAACTTAAAGACAAAACAGAGAGTGCGTTCTGAAAAAGAAGAGAAAAAGAAAAGGAAAAAAAACGGATGAAAAGAAAAAAAATGGATGAAAAGAAAAAAAATGGATGAAAAGAAAAAAAATGGATGAAAAGAAAAAAAATGGACGAAAAATAAAATTAATAATAATTAAAAAGATTGAAAAAATTATTGAAAAATTAGGGGAGAAATTATTGAAAAAATAGAAAGTAAGTAAAAAAGAAAGAAAATAAATGAAAAAGAAAATGAATTGAATAAGGAAAGAAAATGAATAAAAATAAGGGAATAAAAATTGATGTAAAATAATAAGAAAATGAATGAAAATAGAAAAATGAATGAACAAAAAAGATAGAAATAAATTAATCAAAACAGAAATGATTGAAAACGAATAAAAAGGAATAAAAAAGAAAAAAGAAATGATAATTTGAAGTGAAGCCAGTTGCAGTGATGTGGTGTATCATGAGATATAGGACGAATATAAAGAATGAATTGAATAAAAACGCTTCTATAGAGACCAACAAATAACATTTATTAAATATTTACAACTAAAGAAGAATTACTTATTAATTAAGACGTATTAATTGAAGCCGCTGCACGGCACACGTCCATAAAAATGTCGGATCGTCTGGAATGCGTGTAAGGGACATAACTCTGCTTCCTAAAATGTAATTTATCTCAAGGAGATAACAAAGGGTAAGAGTTACTTCCCATTTTAAATATAAAATGTTTCATATTTACTTGTAGGCGGTATGCAGCCACTTAACAAAAGGTAACTAAGAATATTGAAAAAGAGATAGTATAGTAAAATTATGGCGAAAGTGAATAAAGGAGAAAGAAAATAAATGAATAAGAAAATTAATAAAAATAAGGAGAAATGAATGAAAAGGACAGTAAAATGAAGGAAAAAGAAATGAATCAATCAATGAAAAATCAAATAAAAAAGGAATGAAAAAAAGGAAAATATACAGAAAATGAAATACATGTAAATGAAAATGAATTAAAAAGTAAAATGAAACAACTGCGAAAGACATCATTTTATTTTATTTTATTTATAACAAAGCCCTTTAACAAGATTTAAACCAATTTTTCTATGGTAAAATTTTACGAGAAATCCTATAAGGACAATTATTATTTAATCCGAGTTCTTGAATTTAAGGAATTTCTGATATAAGAATAATGAAGTAAAAAGAAATGTTTGATATGAATCCCCCACCATCTATGCATGGAATAGTAGGGTAGTCGAGTCAAGGAGTAGAAAAACTGAAATAACACCATGAAATATGATCATGGTAATGTTTTTACTTCCAATTTGTTTTTCTTTGCCTTTTTAAAATTTTATTTTTTTGTTCCAATCAATTCTTTAAGATGACGGCCATTTGAAAATAATTCCGACCCAAACAAAGTATTTTCTGGAACGAATTAAATTAAATTATCGAATTATATTTCATTGTTAACAACAATGATTCACGACAAAAACTGACCAACCAGAATCAAATATTGATTTTGCAGGAAGAAAGCTATCGATGACAAAGAAACGATAAAGAAGACTGGCTTTACTTTATATATTAGATGTATTCATAGAGCTCTACAAGAATATGTCCATTGGTCAGTCTGTCATGCTTAAGACTTAAATAACATTTTAGCTGGTCTGTCATACTTAAGTTTAAAATAGCAGTTTCAATGGTCTGTTACGCTTAAGTTTAAAATAGCAGTTTTAACTGCCTGTTACACTCAAGTTTAAAAGCGGTCACAATGGTCTGCCATGCTTAAATTCAAAATAGCAGTTTTAACTGCCTGTTATACTCAAGTTTAAAAGCAGTCACAATGGTCTGCCATGCTTAAATTTAAAATAGCAGTTTTAACTGCCTGTTATACTCAAGTTTAAAATCAATTCTGAGCCACCCTGTATATAGATTAAATATATATATATTTTTTTTTAGTTATTAGATATGAGAATAAAAATGATATACCTTAAGCATAACCGTAGTTGTTTCTTTGGGCACTTCGAATTCTATATTACCATCCGGATAGTACGAGGCTGTTTCTTTGAGCCAAAACCGTTTGGTCTGAGCCATCTCAATTGTGGAAGGCCGAAGAAGGCTGCCAAAAACCCATTTCTGCAGAGTGAGACTGGCCATGATTAGGAAAGATCCCTTCAGGCCATAGTACTCAAGGCAGAAGTTCAGCAGAATCGAGACGGTGAGGAGGCCTATACCCTGGCCAGAGACCGACAGTCCAGAGGCCAAGGAAAGGTATTTATCAAAATTGTAGCCAAGAATAATCATTATAGCTGAATAGGTTAGCCCAGATCCTAAGCCTAAAAAAGAAAGAAAGAAAATGAGGGTCAAAGGTCAATTTGATACATCTTCCAAATAGGAGAGGGGGGGGGGGCAGAGTTATAATTTTCATTTGTGTCTGTTTATTTGTTTGTTGTGATGAAATAAAAATCTTTGGGGTAGAGCTAAAAAGAAAATATTTAATAGAAATATCATCATCATCATCATCATCATCATCATCATCATCATCATCATCTGTTTAACATACAGGCATGTGTTGGACGGCTTTTAGAAATTGACTTCAAAACTAACCTATCTCTGGAAAGGTCTTTATTTATTCCTCTTTCTCTCAAATCCATCTTTATCATTTCCTCTCATCTTTTCTTTTGCCTTCCCCTGTTACCTCAACTCTTCTACATCTATTAACCTAAGCTAGTGGCATGCATAAGGGGTGGGGGGAGATTGGGTGGTGGCCCCGGGCACCCAAATTGCGGGGGCATATAATTATATTCAAACTATCTCTCTTTTTCATAATATTTATCAGTACTAGGATTTATACTTGAGTATTTGGGGCATACAATCAAGGAATTGGCTCCGTGCATCACCAGATTTCTGCACGCCACTGACCCAAGCACTTTCATTCATTTTTTTAATGTGATCAAACCAACAAAATCTCCTGTTTTGCACACATCTTCGTATACTGTCTAGATTTAATCTTCCTCTGAGGTCATCAGATCTAAGCCTGTCTTTAAAACTCACATTACACATCCATCATCTCACTCTTATATCATTTCTCTTCATGCAATACATATCCTAAACCCTCATTGGCCATGTTTCACTCTCCATCCATTTTCACACTGCGTACACATGCTTGATAGACTCTTGCCTTGGTTGACAATGGTAACGCTCTCCTGATTAGTAATGAGCGCAGAAGTTTCCTGAACCTACTCCATCCACTCTTACAATTACACAAGAACCAGCTACTTCCTGTGCTCTAATGGTATCAACAAGGTAAAAAAACCAAAAAAAACCTTCTAGACAACCACAATAGATTCGCTATCCAAATATACTTTGTCCACATTTGAATTGTTGTTGCTGCAGGACTGCTTCCCTGATGATTACAACTTGATCTTCTTCAAATCCAATGTCAACAATTTCTTGTCACAGACTGCCCCATCAGCAATCAAACACAGTTCATACCATTGATCAATGTTAGTAATCCCATAGTGTTCCTCATCATTTGGTTGACAATCATTCCGGTCCCATCCTCGAATGGCTCTTAGTCTTGATAAGTGATGACCCCGATAGTAAAAAAAAAAAAAAAATCTCGATTGTTTTTACACTGCTTGCACACAAACTTGTCACAGACGGCTCCATGAGCCATCAAAAGCAGTTCATAGCATTGATGAATGTTTGTACTCCCATAGTGTTCCTCTTGGTCGACAGTGGTAACCCTCGTATCACTGAAATGATTTCTAACCTTATTACATACCATATTTTCAGTACTAAGAAGTGCCTACCATCAGATACTTATCAAGTCAGAGAATAAGCCACACACAGCATTCGAGGTCTATTGTCGTCTATAACAGTTCCACCAAATTTCTTTTGGCATGACAAATTGTGTGGCTAGCTGCCAGAGGGTAAGGAAATCATCTCCAATGAAAAATTAAAAGGGTACTGTTGCATATAAATACAATGTGACAATATGTGACCATAACCAAGCTGACCGACCACAACCTCAAATGACTGCCGTCAAGAAATATAATGTGATTAGTGAAAGATGTTCTTACAACTTGAAAATCATCAAGTTCATAGGATACTTTGTCAAAAATGGCTCCATGGTGCCAGATTCCGAGTGACTAAAACCCTAACTCTAACCCACCTTATGATGAGCCTCTGATATGATTGCCTACGACTCCCAATCGGTTGAGTCTTTTTCAGAAAAAAATATACCCATTGATGCAAGTATCGACTTTTTCCTTTGTCCTGTTCCACCATCAAAGCATTTCACAATTTTGCCATTTTTATTGTGGATTCGTTCGATCTCTCAAGTTGTCAAGATAGATGCCTCCGACTGTGTGATAGCTGCTTTGCCGAGACAATCCGATCATTATGTTTTCAATGACAATTTCATGGTTTGAGTGACAACGCTCAGTGATAAAAAAAGGAGGCGTACACCAGAGTTGAGGAATTACAAAAATGAAGACATTACCTGATCGGTAAACATTTTAAACTGATGGCTGATTAAAAGTCGGACTTGTTTATGATTAACCCGAAAACAATGAGCAAAATTACTAAAAGAGGCGGGAAGATAGCAAATAGATGGAGAATTGAACTTTTCTTGCTACTTATCTGATGTCACTTACCGCCTTGGTAAGGAGAATGGCGTGGTCGATGCGTTTTCAAGAGTATATTGCCTGATAACCAGTTCAGATATCTTCAGGATATACACAGGGAATGGTGTCATCTGGATATTACGAGAATGACCCAGATAGTCAGGAGCAGAAACTTGCCATATTCTGTCGAAGATGTAAAAAGAATTACGAACTCTTGTCAGATATGAGCAGAAAACAAACCAAGGTTGGATACCCCTCCCCACGAATACACAACCTTTTGAAAAGCTTAACCTGGATTTTAAGAGCCCTCTACCGTCTAAAGCTAAAACTAAATAGAAGCTCTCAATAATAGACGCGTACTCAAGATTTCCTTTTTTCATCCCCTGCTCAGACATAATGGCTGCAACAGTAATTCAAGGTCTCGGCTCCTTTTTTCCCTGTTTTGGAGTGCATGAGAGTCCAACATTCAAACTAACAGGAATTGGAATAAATACATAGAAGATACTGCCAAGTTTGCTGCAAAGAAGGTTGGCTCCCTCTACCGGGCTAAAAAAACCTCTCACACCTGCCAATATCCTATATCTCTTATGAAGCCATCATTCGCCCATGCATGAAGTATTGCTGCCACATCTGAGCTGATGCACCAATCTCTAATCTCTCCCTCTCAGACAGGGTGCAAAAAAGAATTTGGAACATATCATTGAACGGTGATAAAACAAAGACTGTTGAACATTCATGACTGAAACTTGGTGGACAATCAGATATAGACTGAAGTTTATATTTGTACCAAATATGGTTGGATTGCAGAAAGGATTATGAATTTTATTAAGGATTCCATGGGTGCCATTTTTGAGGAGTCATCCTATATGATGATTTTTTTTTCTGATGTCATATTTTGATGAAAAAATTGTATTAAAAAATCTGGTACAATTTTTGTCTTTTTCTATTTTGAATAAAACGTTTTTATTGTTTTACCTCCAAACAGACTGTACGTTAGGAATAACAGTTTTTCATTCTGAACAAAATAGGAACACAGAAATCCCACAGTTTCAAGGGTTGCACCAAACAGCACAGTTGCTCGGCAACCCAATTTATACACCATCAGGCTTGATAGCGGACCTGGAAAGTAGAAAACAGAAGAAAAATAAAAATAAAAAGAGATTGAATAAATCTTCAATTGATTGATTTTTTTTTTTTAAGTGATGCCAACAGCTTTAACAATAATGAAATGATTGCGTACAATGTTCAGGTGCACTACAATTCATCTTCGTCAGTAAGCCTTATGACTAACTTAAACGTCTCCCTGATGTAAAAATGTGCAATACTACATGTTTAGAAGAGTGCATAGATGCATGCTACGGACGGCAGGCCTGCAATGGAAAAATATTTAGCTAAAAGAAGAGAGACGGCTCAAGAAATCAGTTGGCTTTTTAAAATAATATGTCTTCTTGGATACAAGGTTTCATACTGTGATTGTCAGCCACTTAAGACTTTATAAAAGTTATGATCATCCCAGATGGTGACCCCCTCTCGTCAGTCAGTTTTTATGTCCATAGAATAACAGCTGATAAATTTCGAATGGTCTCACAGTGTGGTCCAAGTGATATATCATATATATATATATATATATATATATATATATATATATATATATATATATATATATATATATATATATATATTCCAGCAGGACGCACAGAGGGGCAGTTGCATTTCTGTGAATCTCAAAGACAGATGGGCTTTTGGGGCTTTAAACTGATGGACTGTTTGTGCTCGATTGGAAGATAGTTTTTTTCCTGATTTTCAAGTCTGTAATTCGGTGGAAAAGCCAGATTTCATTGTAACCTAAAAATAAAACATTGTTTGTAAACTTGAGCCGTGATCTTGTTTTTGAAGAAAAATTCTTTTGTTGCAGCAGTGACACGATTGACACCACGATCAGTGTCGAAATCAAGCACCAAATTCAGACGAGGACAATGAGCAGATCACATCCTGCACAGTGAATGCACACAGACACAGGTTCACCCTCCCCCCCCAAACAATGTTGCAAGTGTTCCTATCCAACTTAATCCACTGAAACCTGATATCTCTTAAAACATCTGACATTGTAGATGTTTTGATGTAAGTTATATAATTTGGGCGTGATCTTTTTTCTTTTTGCACATTTTCCTATCAACTTAATACTATCTTCTTATAATATTGTTTTTATATAAAGTTTTTTTCTCTTTGAAATCTAACCCTTTAACAAAAGATATTGTTTCAAGTGAGACCCCATCCTGGTCGCGGCGCCAGAATGAAGCCCTATCGCTCGCACAGCACCGATGACGTCACCAATTTGTCCGTTCCTGAGTTTGGTTGGTCACCCGGTACTGTTCGGGTAAAGTTGCCGCTCTGATAAAGGCCACAGATGTCGAAAAGCCTGGTCCAGTGATTACCACACTCCCACGTGATTGATTGATCAATGGGTAATTATCCGGATTGGGTCAGCAACTTAGTACCGCTGCGAAGCAAAGGGTCATTTCAAGCAGAACAAGTGAAATAATAGAAAGAAAATAAAGTCTTCAACAACTCGTAGGTTGTTTTTTTTTATAAAATAATTATTTGGCAAAGAGAATAGTAAACAAAAGAAAACTTGTATAATTTCAAGTCAAGAACTGTGTGTGTTTTGGGGCCAACGCTCTAATTGTTAATGGGCGATTTTTAGTTAGTTTGTCGAGCTTGTCTAAGTCAGGGGAGGGGTCCGTCCAAGAGCGACGTGGATTCGGTGGGTGAGCAAGAATGAGTCTCCTCAACTATGTGTCTCAGACCGACAAAGCTCCAGCACCAACACCTCGAATAAAGCCAGACGGATGACAATTGTTTGTCTTCCTTCTCCCACTTTTCGCATAAAATCCCCATCAGCCTAGCTCTTTATACATATTGACGGCTTGCTGGATATCATCTTGACATAAGAAAGCCTTGAAAAAGTGCAACGGGAAATTGACCTTTTTATTTTTATTTTTGCTTCTAACATGAGTTCACAAATGTTTATTTCCAGTTTTCGACTGTTTCGAGTTTGACCATTACATGTGACCTTCCAATTTTGAATTCTGAAATTCGTTTCTTTTTCCACTTCATTCTTTCCAAATATGATCTGAAGTAAGGATCAGATTTTCTCTTCGCCTGATGAGATCTCAGTTTCTAACAGCTGTTGATTGATAACATCGACTTTCCAGTGTCACGGATTATATACATGTCTGTATAAATAAAAATTTCAAGAGTGCTAAATAGAAGGAAGAGCTTTATGATTATAAAACAGATTTTATGCACACATATTTCGACCTTTAGAAAAACTTCAGACTAAAAAATTTCAGTAAAGATTTTCTATTCATATTTTCTATCTTCAATATGCAGTCCTATACCTGTAGTTGCCTGTATGTGTGTTGTGGCATCAGTTAAAAAGTTGATCTAAAAGTCAAACTAAAGCTTATTATCCAAAACTACAAGTATGTAAAAATAACATTGGAAACAAATGTTCTAACAGTTTTAGTGTTCGCTTTTAGCCGACCAAACAACTACTTTTTAGGTCAAATCATCATATGTATATGACGTAATATTTATCTTTTCTTTTTAATTAAAAATGGATTAAAAATATTTGATAAATGTACATGAATATATTTTTTTACTTTAAGAAGATTTTTTATTTTCTATTTCTGTTTATGTATTTTAGACAATTGAACTATTTTAGATCTAAAAAAAATCCTTATGCCAAACATATTTAAGTAGGTTAAAAAGACATTATTTTTTGTTAAATCGGTAGCCTTGTGGATAAAGTGTTCGCCTTCAATTCAATGTCTTATGTCATTATGGGTTCGAAACTCACACTAGACAATTGTTTTTGTTTTTATTTTGTTTTTGCTATAGTATTCACGTTATTTGATAAATGTTCACTAATATATTTTTTACTTCAATAAGAATTTTTTTATTTTGTATTTAGGTTTATTTATTTATTTTAGACAATTGAACTATTTTAAATCTATGCGGAGAGGTAAAATATTCTTACACCAAACTTATTTATGTAGGTTAAAAAATAAAACTATTCTTGTTAGATCGGTGGCCTTGTGGATAAAGCGTTCGCCTTCAGTTACGTCATCATGGGTTCAAATCTCACACTAGGCAATTGTTTTTTATTTTTTGTTATAGTGGTCCAGTTATTTCTTTGCCGATGTCTATCATCACCATAAACCCAAATAATCTTTTTTTTTTATAAAAATGTGTGAAAAATATCTAATAGATGGTCTTAACTTCTAAACTTGGCTATAAAAGTCAAAAAAAGTTGAGAAACCCAGCATAGACAGGTAATTCAGCTAGTATATATCCAGTACCGTCCAAAATTAAGGAACAAAAATAAAATCTTCCTAATCTCAAATAAATTATATTTTAATATTTGTGAAAATTTCACTACATATGTAAATTATGTAGTTGGACTTTTACTGAGATTTTCAGATGAATTAAAATAATATTATTAAAGTTATCCACCATTTTAGATATTTCAAGTGTCCAAAATTAAGGAACATTAAGGAAAAATAATTGTTTAAAGTTTAAAATAGTAGGTTTTTTTTTGTATGAAAGGATGAAAATAAATATTCTAAACTTTAATTATCATCACTGCTGCAAGTCACGCAATATCAATCATGTCAAAAAGAAACAAAACTAATTTAAGCGACAAAGCAAATATTGTCAAATTAAGAAAGGAAAAGTTGACAATAGAAGAAATCGGAAAACGTGTGAAACGTTCAAAAAGTGTTGTAAGCCGAGTTCTCAAACTCTATAAAGAAACTGGAAGGTTAAGTAACACAACAAAACCTGGTAGACCAAGAAAGACAACGACAAAAGAGGAAAGAGTTATACAACACTTAGTGTTAAAAGACTGTTTCTTTACAGCTGGCAAAATTTCTAAACAAATGGAAGGTGTCACGAATGTTTTACGACAAACTGTGTCCAGAAGGTTGCACGAAATAGGTCTTTTTGCAAGATCTCTTCGAAAAAAGCCGCTAATAAGTAAAAAAAAAAAAAAAAAAAAAAAAAAAAGCGGCTTGATTGGCGTTCACAAAAAAGCATGTTATATGGTCGGAAAAAAATTGGAAAAAAGTTTATTTTAGTGACGAATCGAAATTTAATGTATTTGACAGTGATGGAAAACAATTTGTAAGAAGAAGAAAAGACGAAAGCTTGATTCTAGCTGCATCAAAAAAACTATTAAATTTGGTGGAGGTAGCGTGATGGTTTTCGGCATGATATCATGGCAGGGTACATCACCACTTGTACGCTTAAATACTAGAGTAAATGCCACTGTATACAAGAATGTTTTAGAACAATATGTTTTGCCAGTGTTGCACAATTCTGGTATCGAAAAGCCTGTTTTTATGCAGGATAATGCTACCTGCCATAAGGCAAATTATCTGGCTGATCAAGAAGTAGAGGTAATGGACTGACCTGCTCAGAATCCTGACATGAACCTTATAGAAAACTTATGGAAAACTCTAGGACAGAATGTTATGGCAAAGAATCCGGAAAACATCAAAGACTTGTGGCTGAAACTGAAAGATCAATGGGCCAAGATAACTGTGGCCCAATGTCAAGATTTAGTGAAATCCTTCAGTCGTATTGAAAACAAAGATGGAAGTACTAAATATTAAATCTCTTTTGCCTTTTTAATGTGATTTAGTTAAAAATGATATTTTGTTCCTTAATTTTGGACACTTGAAATCTGTAAAATGGTGAATAACTTTAAAAATATTATTTTAATTCATCTGAAAATCTCGGTAAAAGTCCAACTACATAATGTGTATATTCAGTGAAATTTTCACAAAAATTAATATATAATTTTGTTTAGATTCAGAAGATTTAATTTTTGTTCTTTAATTTTGGACGATACTGTTTGTTCAATGCAAGGTGTACTCGGTAAAAACATGTTTATTATTCTTTCCTTAAGCCAAGGCTTTTCAAAGATTAAAATCTTATCATCAGAGGAATTATATAGATGTATAAGTTGCCAATGGAAAAGCCAAAATTCAAAATTTGAAAAAATATTAAGTAATGGAGAGTAAGAGTGTGTGTGTAAAACAATATGGGATCTGTCCAGTTGGTAAATGTCCGTTGATAAGGTGTCCAGTGAAAGGATATTTAAAGATGGAAAAGAAGGGTTTTCGTGAAGGCAGCGTTGAAAAAGTTCAAAAATGAAGTAAATCCAATAGAAAGATGTTTAGTTCAATCGTAGGTGGAACACATTCTCACTCTCCATTACTTAATATTTAATCTTTGAAAAGCCTTGGCTTAAGGAAAGAATAATAAACATGTTTTTACTGAGTACACCTTGCATTGAACAATCGAAGTTGAAATAGATTTGTCATTCGTACATGTTTATCTCTCTTCTTTTCATTTATCTTTATAATTGCACTATCTCGTATATTGAGCTTAAACCATTTCACTATAGGTTCTATCTACTAAAAGTATACTTTTAGTTGCATGTTTTATATATATATATATATATATATATATATATATAGAGAGAGAGAGAGAGAGAGATAGATAGATAGATAGATAGATAGATAGATAGATAGATAGATAGATAGATAGATAGAAATAATGAAACTCACCAGCCAGGCTGATTAGACCAGAATATACGGATCCAAGCCAGGAAACATAATGAATGTTTTCCTTACTGACACTCTGCAGCAGTGCATATCGCACCAAACCGCCAGTATGTTGCAAACCCCCTGTGATAACATGGCAGCCAAAACACGCAAGCATCACAGTCCAGGCCCAACCTTTGTCGACCTCGGTCCGGTGGACCCCATCTTCAGTCATTTCTGTTATTTAATGAATGGTGGACAACTTTTTTTCTTTGGTAGATTCTGAAACGGAGTTCTGTAAAAGAAAAATATAACAGGAATGAGCCAGAACATGATATAGATATAACATAACACGATATCAATATGATATAACATGATATGTCATAACAACAATGAGCGAAAACGTACATGATATAACATGGTATAAATATGACATAAAATTAGTAGTGTGATGCAAGGGATCAACTCCTTGATTTTATGCTCTAAATCCTATAAATATAAGTCCTAGAAAATCCTATAATCCTATAAATCCTATAATTATAAAATCCTATAAATATAAGTCCTAGTACTGATTTGGTAGACGCTCAAATTGAGCTCTGTATAAGAGAAAACATGACAAGAATAAGTCAAACTTACATGATAGAACATAGAATATAAATATAACGTAACACAGTATCACAGATGTAAATCTCTAAAATAACTATATCGCGCTGACAGTAATGCTATAGTTCCCTCCCCTTGGTTGAACACTTTAGATGTAATTACCGATACTAGTATGTATTAAAAAAACGTAATTAGAAAGGTAAAACTACATGGAGGTTAAACAGATCTACATGGAACTTAAAAAACAGTGAAAGCAGGTTACAAATACAAAATATTTTCGTTTGATCGCTGGGTGTGTGAACAACGCAGTCACTTTCAGTTCTAACATTTCATACCATCTTTCAGGGTTCGAATCTCACATTAGACAATTGTTGTTGTTGTTTGTTTTTTTTTTCGCTATAGCGTTCCAGCATCATAAACCTGAATAATGCACTTGTTTACTTATAATCGTTTTTATTAAAGTATTTTATTTATTTAACGTGATATAAATATGATATAGCATGATATTACATGATATAAATCTAATTTTGAACAAAAGGGAATATCACATGGAGATGTTCTAGTGTAGCATAGTTCAGTACTAACAAAAGAGTTTCAAGACACAAGAGGTTGTCGGTAGCTTGTTGATCTATTATCACTTTTTTTTTCTTATCTTTCTGTTTTTGCTGGAGATGGGGCATCCTACCGGATGCCAGACATTCACCGGCTATTTCAGACACTCCAGCCTAGAGATCGTTTTAAGATTCTAACCGTCCCTTTAAGTGCAGTTGTTTGTATTTCTCTTGCACTCGGTTCACCGGGTATACTCACCAGATAACTCTTGAAATTCTTCTTCATTAGTCCTGTTGCTCCTATAATTACTGGTATGATGGAGATTTTCCTAAGATTCCAGTTTCTTTTCATGTCGTACATAAGACCTTGGTATTTCGTAATCTTTTCCCTTTCTGCTCTGTTCAATCCTGCATCATTAAAGACACTGACTTCAACTAGGATTGCTACTTTCTCTCTTTTGTCCCATATTACGATGTCAGGTTTAACAGCTCCGTTTTCTAGATATGTAGCTGTAGGGAGTGCATAGTCATAGTGGATGGTGTATAACTTATTTCCAACTGTTCTCTCTGGTATATGCTCACAAGACTTGCTGCTACACTGGATATTCAACTTTTTACAAATAGTCCAGTGAAGATATTTACACACTCCGTTGTGTCGCATTATATAATAGCCATTCCCCAGCAGAACCTTACATCTGGATGTCAGGTGGCTCACACTCTCTACTTCTGTGTGACAGAACCTGCACTTGTTATTGTTGCTGAGACTACTCATCTTTTTAAAGGCATTGGTCATCAAGCCTTGATCTTCACTTTTTTTAGGCTAACACTTGATTTCCCTATGAGTAAAATGTATATCCGAGGGCTCTCTTAAGCATATATGTTGTCCCTTTTAGGGCTGCTATCTGTACTTCCCTACAGTTTGGTCTTCCGGTGATTGTGACTAAGTATTTTCTCAGATTTTTTTTTCACTAGACCCGTTGCCCCCACTTCAACCGGTATAGTGTTTATTTTGTCGAGGGACCATGTTATTTTAAAATCATTTTTGAGGTCTTGGTATTTGGTTATTTTTCCTGTTCCGCTCTATTGAGGCTATAGTCATTTGGGACGGTTACATCAATAATGAGTGTCTGAGTGCTTGCTAAAGATAAATTCGTTTGTCTCTCCTTCTCTCCCACTTTGTATTTCCGGGTTCTTTTCTCTCTGTCAGAGTTAGACACAAGTTCGTTTTTTTAATGTGAGGAAAATCCAGCTCCCCAAACAGGGGCAGCCTGGATTGGAACAAAAATTTTAATTTCCTCAGTCTAAAAGGATTGCTTCTTCACTTACCGAGAACAGAACAGATGACGGCTTAAAGTTTAGTATCTGTTTTGATACTACACTTTGAGCCTTGCCAAAAGGCTTAGCGCGCGCGTGGGTGTGTGTATGTGTATGTGTGTATGTGTGTGTGTGTGCCTGCTTAATATAAATTCGTTCGTCTGTCTTCTGTGCTTTCGGGTTCTCTTCTCTGTCTACTCTCTGTCTGTCTGTCTATTTATCTATATCTATCAACAAGAATAATGATAAGAAAAAAAGTTTTGAACAATGTTGCATGCACAATGCCACACAATGGATGCATCACAATAAAACCGTTAAAAACGACATTAAATCAAGACATTTTCCTCTTCTGTTTTTAGTATTGGGTCACTAATATATCAAGGCCAAGAGTCATTCGAGGATAAAGGTTAATGGGACGAAAATGATTGTCAATCGAAAGATGAAGAACACTATGGGAGTACTAACATTGATCAATGGTATAAACTGCATTTGATTACTTATGGAGTGGTTTATGGCAAGAATTTGTCGGCATTGTATTTGAAGCCAACCAAGTTATAATCAGCAAGGAAGCAGTCCCGCAGGTAGGAAGACCTTGCAAAGAAGCTCTGTCCATAGAAATTCCACCCGATGCTAGACACATGGAGGGAGAAAGGGAAGTATTTTTTACGTTGATGTGGTAGGAAGACAAGTTCTTGTTGTGAATGTCTTATAAAGAGGAACCAGAGATTGGAGGTCAGTCATTATTTTATTTTGCATCTATTGAACCGTCTATAAAATGGATGTCCGGAATGCAAGTCCAAAAGTTGTTGAAAAGAAAGCCCGAAGCAGTGTGTATTCTCTCTTTATGACCAAGAATTTTCTGAAGTGGAAGGAAATATCTGAAGTATGTAATGGAAAATAACCACCAGTCAAAAACAACAGATAAAAGATGGGTTATCTACATGCAAGATCATGAGCTTAAAGTACATTTTAAAAAAAAGTTTTCGAACATTTATTATAAACTAGCGAGATTCATCCGGCGTTGCCCGCCCGTGCGCAGATATATTTCTGGTTGGAAGATTTCTAAGGAAAAAATAATTTCAAATATATTCATGTTTACAATTTTTACCTTGAAAGAAAAATTAAAAATAACATTTGCTATATATTAAAAAAAAAAAATTTCAACGTGGTGGTGTTAAAAAAAAGTCTACTCGTTGATGCTGCGTTTCTTACAGTAAAATGACTTTAACAAATCAAAATGACTAATTATTTTAAATCTTTAAAAAATACCAATAAAAATAATTATCTAGATGTTTAAACACTTTTTTTAAATACATTCTTCACCGAGATATACTTTGTTTAATTTTATTTTTGTTTTATGAAACGAAGAAAATCTATTTAAAAAGAAATGAATTTCATTTCTTTTCGTCTTAATATATTTCAGTTATTTAATGGACCTAACCGATAATTGCCCCTAGTGATCCCAGATGGAATCGAAGGAAAATAAAGGTGTATTTCAATCAGTTCCTATTTACTTGCCTCCTCACGAGGGCAAGGTTTTTTTTTGTTTTCTTCATAAAGATTTGGCATTAATTTTCTTCCCACCGCAGGAAAATGTGGCACAAGGCTTGAAGATGTGGAGAATAAGCCAGCACCTCTAAAGAAGGAGCATTCTGGCCCCTTGAAAATTGCCTAGGCAGCACCGTCTGCATTCCCGGTCGGAGCACCTCAGGTAGTTCGCGATAAACTAACTCTTCCCCAAAGAGGGAAGACAAGGGCTGAGAGGGTGGATCTCCTAGGACTACCCAGGACTAATATATCAGCCCAACAGATAAAAGGTCACCGAAATGGCCTAGTCCTTGTCAGCAAGTAGCGTGTGCTTCATAAAAACAGATGTTGAGAGGAGGTGATGTCATAACGTACATCGTGTTGCCTCGAATGATAGCTAGGGAGATGCGATGAAACATCCAAGTGGTCACTCGGGGCTCATCGCTACAAGTGTCTATCATCCGTTCACTGTCTCGTATGACTCCTGACGTTTCGACTGCGATAGGCTGGAATATTAAACTGTTCGTTTGTGAGCTGAATTTGTTTTTTTTTTCTTCTGGTTTCGATAAACTGCGGTGTCCAGATTGACAGCAGATTGCGCAATTGTTGACAGTGCGAAACGGTCAGAGCAAATGACGTCCAATATGAGTGGCTTTCCGGTTCTACAAGCAAAAAAGTGTTGTGCCGTTAGGTCGGCGATCGTCGCCTGTCTAGGCAGACTGACAAACACGGCAGAATCGAGACCTTGTTAAACTATGTCCTTGAGTGCAGATGACCGCCATTGAATCTGCAGGAGAGAGAGGGGGGGGGCGGGGCAAACTTGTCAACAGTTTGGCTGCAACGGCATCGGTGTGGATGACAGCCGTTGTGAGACCCAAAGTTTTCTAAAACAACAAAACAATCTTTCGTCTGCTCGCTTCAGAACGAGTTTTTGCTACAGTTCCGCTAAATAGTTTCATTGTTTTTTTTACAAGAGTTCTTAGTAACAATCTATACGCATGTAAAACGGACACTAAACCGATGATGATGATGATGATGGTGATGATGATGACGATGACGATGATGATGATGATGATGATGATGATGATGATGATGATGATGATGATGATGATGACGATTGCCCAGTTGGTCATGTTTAGATCTGAAACAGAATTAAATCTTTTTGTTTTGCTTTTTGTTTATCAAGAGCAAGAGAAACTCGAGATGGAGTGAATGTCAGCCGAAAGATGAGGAACAATCAATGGTATGAATATCGTTTGATTACTTTATGACAAATATTTGTTGGCATTGGATTTGAAGACGACCATATTGTAATCCGCAGGGAAGCAGTCCAACGGAAATTCGTTCTACGGACGGGGAAACCTTTGGAAAGAAGCTGTGTTCATGGAAGTTCCACCCGACGCTGGTCACGTAGAGGAAGAATGGAAAGTCTTTTTTTCAGCTGTGGTAGGAAGACGAGATCTTGCTGTGAATGTCTTACAAGGAGAAACCAGAAATTGGAGCTCAGTCGAGCATCCTCCATGGAAATAAGAGAAAGAGAGAGAGAAAGAGAAAGAGAGTGAGAGAGAGAGAGGGAGAAAGAGAGAGATAGAGATATAGAGTAGCAATGTCTGTTATGTGAGAAAAGAGCTGTAGAGAAGAAAATAGATGAGCCCCCACTAGATTACAAAGTCGATTTTGTATTTTGTCAAGACGGGAAAGAATGCTCCGAGCGGCACCTCCCCATCTGTGTCAGCACTACTCCATCTAAGGACGTATCTGACTCTTATATAGTTAGAGGATTTCCTCTGGCCTCAAGTACTTTCTGGAGCAGTAGAATGATCCAACCATTTTCTGAGCGACCTGAGTAACAGACTGCATATACGTCATTCATTTTAGATCTAGAGTGAAAGCCAGTCCTAAGAGGTTAGGGTTTCTTAAAGGGGGATAGCCATTCATTTCGCCTGGGGCAAAACATAACATTTTTACTGAAAAATATGCAGACTGAAGGAATGCAAGTTTATATTCGTTCGCGTTTTAACTTTTTCATGGAAAAACAAAAGCTGTTTAAACAATTTTTTGTTTCCTTTTTATATTTTGTTCAAATAACGGTATTTGAACAAAATATAAAAACAGACTTCATATGCACGCTTGAACTTGAGTTGAGCACGGTTCTGAAGAAGGGAAGAGTTCCCGAAATATTATATCATACGGAGTGTCCACCAGACCATCTTGATAACGGTATTACATAACATTGTAACATTGTGTAGACTAAAATTTGTTTTTAAATTTTTGTATCTTTTATCTCCGTTTTTTTTTTTTTCCTTTTTTAAAATTCTTTTTAGTTCGTTTGTAATTCACTATAAAAAGAAACTTTAAATTCGTAGGAATTAGCGTGATGATTGCCATAATGAAAGTGACGCGATGGAATCGAACTTGGCACGCCCAGGTCGTCGGTCGACGTCTGTATCCACTTCACCACCTCCCTTTAATCCGATTATTAAATGTCTCCATTCGTTATTCTTTTTTTAATTTTTATTTTCAGTTTATTTTTCTCAAATATTTTCTGCATCATCCACTTTACAATAAAGAGCAATGTGTATTTATTTGTATATAAATAAATATATCCAACCTGTCACATAAAAGTTAGCAAGTAAAAAAACTGCCGGATGAAATCATTTCAAGTATTTAGGGGATGTGAGAAAACAAATAGCAATTCAGACACTCCCCTCGTCTTCAATCTATTTCCATAATAAGACGTTTTCTGTCTTTTTTCTTTCTGCTTTCTATACCCATTTATACGTTTTTCTTTCCTTTTTTTCTTTTTTAAACTTTCCAGTTTAAGACGTTTTCTTATTACTTCTTATTTCTTTTTTTTTTACTTCAGCAATTCAGACGTTATTTTATGTAAATAGGAATATTAGTGTAAACACTGGCGAAGCATAATATTCTGAGTCTTTACATAAGTTGCTTTTATAAATTTTAGTTTCTTTCCTCCTCAAATTCTTTGTCTTCCATCACTTTCCTTCTCACTGCCATGCCATAAACTAGGTCCCAAGAGATTGACACCATTTTCATTGTCCCTCTCCAACCACTTCCCACAATGCATTGCATTTCCTCATTACACCCAATAAATGTCTCCTTCCCAGGCTTTTGTTTTCTCTATTCCAGCATGGGATTGGGTAAATACACTTTCTTTTTGCACTACACTCCCACCTGATCTCACATATCATACTTATACAGGCTGCATTAACCATTAACCAAAATAAGTTTGTGCTTAGGGCACCAAGGGAATGAAAAGGGGACCCCCATTTTTAGGTGATTTATTATGTTTATATTTTCAATTACACATATATGGGGCACTAAAGTCTTAAGTTATTAGGGACTCTAAAGGGTTTAATTCGGCCTTGTACTTATACCATGTAGTCATGTGACCAATAAGGTAGGCTCATCCCGATCTACATGCTGATGCAATTTGTTCCTCATCAAATTGCTCCTCAAAACTCTCATTGACATCCGGGAAGCCAGTTACTAGTTGCACATTTAGTATGTGATGAGGAACTCCATCTGCAGAAACATTATTCCATGATTATACATAAGTCACTATTCCACTATTGTGTTATATAATACGCAGCAAGATGTTTGTTCACATTACATTTAAATGTATTCATGTTGATACAAGGAGCAGGGAGGGAATTCCGCAGGCGAGTAGTCCGAGGAAAGAAGCTAGTAGAATCAAAGGTTTTCCGGCATCTGGGGACCTCTACAGTAAAGGGGTGTGATTTTGCTGCTAGTCGGGTTGTTCGAGGGTACAAGTGCAGTAAGTTCGTTGGAACACATTCTGTGTGAGTATTTGTAAAACAAGCACTGGGATGAAATATTGTGACGATGGGACTGGGGTTAGAGCTTGGTAGGCAGTGTGGGACCTATTCGGTTAGAGACTATTTTTTTTTTTTGCACCCTGCTCAAGAGGGAGAGACTAGTGATTGATACACCAGCCCAGATGTGGCAACAATACTCCATGCATGGGCGAATGGTGACTTTGTGGATATATAGGATACTGGTAGGTAATGGAAGTTTTCTAGTCTGATTGGGGGAGTTCACTTCGTTGCAGCAGACTGGGCAGTATCTTCTATATGTTTATTCAAATTCATGTTGCTGGAGAATGTTAGGCCGAGGAGTTTGAACGTTGGACTCTAGGGAAGGATGTTATCAGCCATGGCAATCGGTGGTTGGAAAGTTTCCTTATAATTGTTCTCCAACCTGAATAGAATCAGGTCACCTTGTCTCTGCTTCATTTTCAGCATGGCTTTACTTGTACTGAAATACTGTTCGCTACGGTACAGAATCCTCTTGTCATATCAGTAGATTGTTTCAAGTGGTGATATTTGACCCCTTTCGGCTACTGACTTAACAGTCTTGTTGCGTCGCTTAATGATGCCGTTTCCACTAAATCTATATGCAACCCTGTAATATCCTCTTACATTTCACTAATACACCACTGCTTTGACTTACACTTGTAGCACCATCTACCCTTTCAACACACTCATACATCACCAGAGATCGATCAAACCTAATTATCTCCCTTTTTCGTCATGCTAGGTGGCGCTAGGATCAGGACTATATAAGCCGAAACACAAAGAACTTCTCTCTCTCTTTTCTCTTCTTCGCCCGATACAAGTGCGCCCAATGCATGCATAAAATGCAAGGTATATGAGACACATTCTCTCAACATCTTTGCACGCATCCACACACCTTTTTTTTCAGACTTTCTTGAACTTCTGTATGCATTTTTATGCACACGATTCAAATAGGAGCAAACTTTTGAGATTCACATTAAACAAATGTTATTTAAAACATATCTGTTTTTTTATGACCCTGAAGGTTATACTAGTGGGGGCCATACTTCTAACAAGTTTAACAAAGCCAGGCAGGTTTCAGGGTAGAATTCACAAAAAAACAGTACCCGGTCTTCTAGGTTGGGCATGGGTCCAACAACTCCTTTCCCGTAAAAAGAAGTCCAGATGTAACAGAAACGTGAACAAAACCTTTAATGAACTAATGGCCCTCGGAGAGGGTGGACCTCCAGTCTCGAGAACGTATGACACCTAGTAGTGAAATTCAGATTCTTCTGGAAGCTACTAGGCTGACAACCATCATCTCTACTAGGGATAATATTGCCATACCCGAACCATAAATCCTACAAACACGTTAGAGCTAGATTGGCCACAATCTTTGCATGCATCCATAGAGTACCACAAGATCTGCACTCTTGTTTCATGTATTTGTTTGTACGATATATGGAGGCATACTGCCACAGCATCCATAAAACTCCACACTCTGATTGGAATACTGTGCCATTGTCCATTAGGATCACCTTCATCTGCAATAATAGTTGATTTAACAGTTTTACAAGAGCTGCTCCCCTTTCTCCCTTCAGTGCACGTCATCTGACTAATCTGCTGTGCTTGAAATAAACTATTGACATATATACCTCATTTCGATAATGAATGACGTTAATTACAAACATTTCATAATTGTTTGCGACTTGAATTTCACCGGCTTCACAACATTCATTTGACACAGGATCATTAGCATATTCACACTACTTTGTGAACAACTGCTCAACCTTCCTGACCAAGGACAGTGTCCTCTCGACACCCACGTGGTGCATATCATGCAACGTTTTAACACCTCTATCTTCAATGCTACACACGACATAACATTCTCCTGCATCAACAGGTACTCTCATCCAGATTTTTCTCACTTTTGTGAGAATATCCGTCTGATTAGTCTCCTATAGTACAAGGCTGACCTTGACCTTTAGGTCAAACTCTTTCTTCATAATTTCCAGCCACTTCCTTTTGATTATAAATTTATTCTTTTTTTTTTCGAAGTTAACAGCATCCACTGATGAGTCTGATTAAACGTATTCTTGGTTTTTATAATAAACAGGCACAAAAAATATAATTTAATACGGACGAAACGGCTGTTTAGGCATATAAAAATAAAAATGTTTTAAACAAAAAACTCGGATCTTAAAAAAAAATTCAGATGTGTGATTTTAAAGAAATATAAAATATTTATATATATATATATATATAATTATTTATATATATATATATATATATATATATATATATATATATATATATATATATATATATAATCATTAATAAATAAATATTATTTTCAAATAGACCCATATACACATGTGTTTCATGACAAACCTGCAATCATCAGTATGGGAGGAGACAATCCCTGCCAGTCGTATGATTCGAACCCTAATACGAAAGTCATTCTTGACTCAGTAGTCAGAGCGTTAACCGTTGCGGCCAACATGCATTGCCGTGAAATGGGAGAGTAAATTAACGTCTAAATGCCAAATTCAGTGGGCATGTTATCAAGCTGTCAAACAGAACTCAATAGGCGGGGCCTAGAGTATTGCATTACGCTATAAATTATTGCTTGTCGTCAACGTACTTAAAGTGCTCTATCTAGCGATGTATATATATTAGTTGAAAGACAGTTTTAAGGAAAACAGGATTTTGGCTTCAGATAGTTTGGAGTTTTCTTGATTATGTTGAGAGGAAGTTGATTATTAATTGGAAGCTAATCCTATTTCCTGGCTTATGATTTTGGTTCTCACAATTATAAAATGGAACATGTCCCAAATTGCAACTCCAAAAAGGAAATACATTAAAAGACACAGGCGTTTTTAATTATAACCATTCCTAAAAAAATGCTTACTGTTTCTTTAGTTATTGATATGGAACAAACTGGAAGTATTTGGTCAGTGTTGAGGATTAATACAATGAAAAGAAAAATCTCAAAAGTGTACAGTTACTTTTGGCACAACCTATATATATATATATATATATATATATATATATATATAGAGAGAGAGAGAGAGAGAGAGAGAGAGAGAGAGAAGGAGGGAGGGAGAGAGAGAAAGAGAGAGAGAGTTAGGCTTTTCGAGCAAAAAATATATAATTTTATTTTTAATCCAAATTTAATTATTAGAGGATGACTTTTTATTAGATTTTAGATTATATTCATTGATTGTAAAATTATATTTATAAACTACAATTACTTTAACCAAAATCAATTTTTTACAGAATAGCTTCAAATTAGACTTACATTATACCTATTAAACGTTAGATTTTTTCACCAACTCCTCAGACTGGTGATAAGAAAATATAAAACGAACCGATTTGAATCCATTTTTAACATTAAAGAACCCCTCAGACGTCATTAATTAATTTCATAATAAATTGATACTCCATTATAAATGTATATCTTAAATTTTCATATTATACCTTCAAAATTAAATTTAAAAACGATTTGTACTGAGATTCCCTGGAGGTTAACGCCTTTTGAGCTTGAAAAAACCAATGGTACTGATGTATTGATTTTCTGTACCGAATAATATGAATGGGTAAACATTATCAATAGCGTTGGAAATTATTTTAATAGTACAAAACAATTTATTTTGTTTTAACTACGTATTGGCGTTAAAAACAATTTATATATATATATATATATATATATATATATATATATATATATATATATATAACAATTATCAGTTAAATATTCTTTAAATTAATAAAACGTATATCACTTTTTAAAAAGTATTTATTTAAAATTGTACTATTTTAGTCGACTAGGCGACATAATTTCATTTTGGAACAATTCATTTTAAAATGGATAAAGTCAGAATTGTTTTACTTTAGCAACATCTGATTAATCACAAATCACAATCTTTGCTAGTCGGACGATCACATTTTTTTAAAAAATTTGTGTGAAAAGTAATAACGTCCGGACGGACATGAAATGCCTTGGCATGTTATAATATAGATATACATTGAAAAGATAATAAAAATTGAATAATTATTTGATTTTTGGTAGATGTTTCAAATATGGATTTGTCTTCATTAAAAAGCACTTAATATATTCTAATGTAAATTATTGCATGTAATAATCAATATTTGGGGTTGTTTACATTCCTCGTGATGTGTGTACATGAACGAATGTAAACAAATTTTCCATCATCAAGCGTTGCAAAATATCTTTTGTTCTCAGGAAAATATATTAAAAAGCAAAAATTATAGCAAATTTACTGTCTTTCACATAGCATCCCTCACTTAAAAATTTTAATAAAATCCTAATTTTATGTATTATTTGTATAATTAGGCTACTATTCTTATCTTGGTTGTTATTTTCACAACGTTTTGGCCGATATAACCTCTGACCTTCTTCATGTTCGTCTTGTCAAACTCAGGAACTTATATAGATTTTCGAACCTAACCCAACCCCTTTATTTAATTCACAGGAATTTTATATATATATATAATTATTATTATTAATTTTATACATACATAAAAGTAAATCATGGACACGTGTTTCTGGCTCATAGCCGTCATCAGCATGGCTAACTTAGACATGTAATTATCTTTTATTTTATATATATATATATATATATATATATATATATATATATATATATATATATATATATATATATATATATATATATATTTATTTATTTATTTATTTATTAATTTTTACGTTCATATGAAAGGAATCCATGGACATGTGTTTCTAGCTATCAGCCGTCATCAGCTTATTCCACTTATAATATAACGAGCACTTTCTCTGTCATTCTGTCTGTCTGTCCGTCCTGGAGAATTTATGTAAACGAGAGGGGGGAGAGGGGGGAGATAATTACTATTTAATTAATTTCAAAGTCGGAAACATAAACAAATATATTGGGCCACATATTAACGATTAATTAAATAAATAATAAATAATTTTCGGCGTCAACGCCGCGATCCAAACTTGCAACCTTGACGCTAACAGCCAAACGCTCTACTGAGCTAAAGGGACACAGTTGAAAATGGTCTCTTAATTCTCATACTTGAACAAATCGCTTTTTTTTCACATCTCTCATTTAGCAATAAATGATCGTATAATAATTGGTTCTTTTTATACTTTGGGGTCTGCGTCCGCGCTCGATCTGTTCTTCCAAAATACGATTGGGTCTGCGTTCGCTCTCGATTTTTTCAGGGAGGGGGGGGGAGAGGTCCGGAGGGGGGAATTTAACCCCCCCCCCCAATTTTTTTTTTTGCCGCAAAAAAAAAAAATTGGGGCAGGAAAATTTTTTTTTTTTTTTTCCCTTTTTAAACAAAATGGTATTCAGAGAAAAATGTTTTCTTCTTTTCTTTTGTCCAACCACCCAAGAACGCGGTAGCCTAGCAAAAATAGACGACCGTTAGGGAGTCTATTTTCGCTAGTCTATTATATAAACGTCACCTGTCTGTCTGTCTGTCTGTCTGTCTGTCTGTCTGTATGTATGTATGTATGTATGTTGGTCTTCTCCTGTGATACTACCCAACAAACACTCACACAGTTGACATCATTCCAACCAGCCAGCTTCCGGACGTGTTTTGTATCAGAATCGGAAAAAAAATGGACCCTTTCGGGGTCAACTGCGCATTTTATCCAATGGGGGGGGGGGTGGCTTTTGACTACATTTTCAACGTTATTTAGTAATAATTTGAGAAGCAACCAATGCTATCATGTATAAATCGAGAAATAATGCAAGTCACGATAAACCGGAAATGAGGGGAGTGCCGGGAAGACATTCACTCACACTTAAACCTTTTTTCCTTTATTTCTTCTTCCTCTCTAACTCCCACACTTTCTACCATTCTTAATTAATAGCCGCTAAAGTTCCTTCCCCCTACCTTCCTCCTTATGACCATCTGTTATCATGATACACTTATCCCATGCATTACCTCCTCCTTTTTTGAGAAGTATAGATGTAGGGTAGTATCGGTTCCGTTGTCATGATGCACTCATCCCATGCATTACCCCCTCCTTTTTTGAGAAGTGTAGAGATTGGGTAGTATCGGTTCCGTTGTCATGATGCACTCATCCCATGCATTACCTCCTCCTTTTTTGAGAAGTGTATAGGTAGGGTAGTATCAATTCCGTTGTCATGATGCACTCATCCGATGCATTACCTCCTCTTTTTTTGAGCAGTGTAGAGGTAGGGTAGTATCGGTTCCGTTGTCATGATACCCTCTTCCCATGCATAACTCCTCTCAAAGTATGTGTGGGTAGCCTTGTACCTGACGAAGTATGTATGGGTACCCTTTAACCTGACGAAGTATGTGTGGGTACCCTACGACCTGACGAAGTATGTGTGGGTACACTTCGACCTGACGAAGTATGTGTGGGTACCCTTCGACCTGACGAAGTATGTGTGGGTACTCTTCGACAGGACGAATAATACGTGGTACCCTTCGACCTGACGAAGTATGTGTGGGTATCCTGCGACTGGACGAAGTATGTGTGGGTACCCTTCGACCGGACGAAGTATGTGTGGGTACCCTTCGAACTGACGAAGTATGTGGGGATACCCTGCGACTGGACGAAGTATGTGTGGGAACCCTGCGACCAGACGAAGTATGTGTGGGTACCCTGCGCCCAGAAAATGTATGTGTGGGTACCCTGCGACCGCACGAAGTAAGTGTGGGATCCCTTCGACCTAACGAAGTATGTGTGGGTACCCTGCGACCAGACCAAAGTACGTGTGGGTACCCTTCGACAGAACAAAGTATGTGTGGGTACTCTGCGACCACACGAAGTATGTGTGGGAACCTTTCAACCGCATGAAGTATCTGTGGGTACCCTGCGCCTGGAAATATTGTGTGTGGGTACCCTGCACCCAGAAAAAGTATGTGTGGGTACCCTACGCCTGGCTGAAGTATGTGTAGGTACACTTCGACCTGACGAAGTATGTGTGGGTACCCTTCGACCCGATGAAGTATGTGTGGGTACCCTTCGACCCGGCAGAAATATGTGTGGGTACCCTTGTACCTGACGAAGTATGTGTGGGTAGTCTTCTGACCGGACAGAATATGTGTGCGTACCCTTCGACCGGACAAATTATGTGTGGGTACCTTTCGACCTGACGAAGTATGTATGGGTACACTGCGACCGGACGAAGTATGTGTGGGTACCCTTCGACCGGACGAAGTATGTGTGGGTACCCTTCGACCTGACAAAGTATGTGTGGGTACCCTGTGATCGGACGAAGTATGTGTGGGTACCCTTCGACCTGACGAAGTATGTGTGGGTAACCTTCGAACTGTAGAAGTATGTGTGGGTACCCTGCGACCGCAAGAAGTATGTGTTTATACCCTGCTACCGGACGAAGTATGTGTGGGTACCCTTCGACCTGACGAAGTATGTATGGGTACCTTGCAACCGGACGAAGTATGTGTGGGTACCCTGCGACCAGACGATGTATGTGTGGGTACCCTGCGACCGGACGAAGTATCTGTGGGTACCCTGCGACCGGACAAAGTATGTGTGGGTACCCTTCGACCTAACGAAGTATGTGTGGGTACCCTTCGAACCGACGAAGTATGTGTGGGTACCCTGCGACCGCACAAAGTATGTGTGGGTATCCTGCAATCGGACGAAGTATGTGTGGGTACCCTTCGACCTGACGAAGTATGTGTGGGTACCCTGCGACCGGACGAAGTATGTGTGGGTACCCTGCGACCGGACAAAGTATGTGTGGGAACCCTTCGACCTAACGAAATATGTGTGGGTACCTTTCGAACTGACGAAGTATGTGTTGGTACCCTTCGACCGCACGTAGTATGTGTGTGTACCCTGCGACCGGACGAAGTATGTGTGGGTACCCTACGACTGCACAGAGAATGTGTGGGAACCATGCGACCGCACGAAGTATGTGTGGGTACCCTGCGCCCGGAAAAAGTATTTGTGGGTACCCTGCGCCCGGACGAAGTATGGGTGAGTACATTTCGACCTTACGAAGTATGTGTGAGTACCTATCGACCTGGCGAAGTATGTGTGGGTACCCTTCGACCTGACGAAGTAAGGGTGGGTACCCTTCAACCTGACGAATATGTGTGGGTACCCTTCGACCTTACAAAGTATCTGTGGGTACTCTTCGACCTGACGAAGTATGTGTGGGTACCCTGTCACCGGATGAAGCATGTGTGGGTACCCTGCGACCGGACGAAGTATGTGTGGGTTTCCTGTGACCGCACGAAGTATATGTGGGTACGCTGCGATCGGACGAATTATGTGTTGGAAACCTGCCACCAGACCAAGTATGTGTGGGTAACCTGCGACCGGACGAAGTAAGAGTGGGTACCCTTGTACTTGACGACGTATGTGTGGGTACCTTTCGACCTGTCGAAGTATGTGTATGTACTCTTGTACCTGACGAAGTATGTGTGGGTACCCTTCGACCTGACGAAGTATGTGTAGGTACCCTTCGACCGGACGAAGTATGAGTGGGTACCCTTGTACCTGACGACGTATGTGTGGGTACCCTGTGACCTGACGACGTATGTGTGGGTACCCTTCGAACTGACGAAGTATGTGTGGGTACCATTCAACCGGACGAAATATATGTGGGTACCCTTCGACCTGACGAAGTATGTGTGGGTACCCTTCGATCTGACGAAGTATGTGTGGGTACTATTGTACCTGACGAAGTATGTGTGGGTACCCTTCGACCTGACAAAGTATGTGAAGGTACCCTTTGACCTGACGAAGTATGTGTGGGTACCCTTTGACCTGATGAAGTATGTGTGGGTACCCTTCGACGAGAAGAAGTATGTGTGGGTAACCTTTCGACCTGACGAAATATGTGTGGGTACCCTTGTACCTGACGAAGTCTGTGTGAGTACCCTTGTGACCTGACGAAGTATGTGTGGGTAGTCTTCTGACTTGACGAAGTATGTGTGGGTACCCTTCGACCGCACGAAGTATGTGTGGGTACCCTTCGACCGCACGAAGTATGTGTGGGTACTCTTCAACCTGACAAAAATATGTGTGGGTACCCTTCGACCTGACGAAGTATGTGTGGGTACCCCTCGATCTGACAAAGTATGTGTGGGTACCCTTCGACCTGACGAAGTATGTGTCGATGCCCTTGGAGCTGACGCACCAAGTGTGGGTACCCTTCCAGCTTATGCCCCGTGTGGGTACCCTTCGAGCTGACGAAGTATTTATAGGTACCATCTGAGCTGACGAAGTATGTGTGAGTACCCTTCGAGCTGACGCATGATGTGTGGGTACCTTTAGACTTGACGCACCATGATTGTGTATCTTTAGACCTGACACAACATGTGTGGGTACCTTTAGCCTTGACGCACCATGTGTTGGTACCCTTAGCCTTGACGCACCATGTGTGGGTACCCTTTGAGCAGACGCACCATGTGTGGGTACTCTTCGACCTGACGCACCAGTTGTGGATACCCTTAGAGCTGACGCACCATGTGTTGGTACCTTTTATAGCTGACGCACCATGTTTGGTACCCTTCAATGAAAATGAGGACGGTTAAAAAACATTTTTTACTAAAACATCACTTTTGAACAATGTGTTTCTATCATTGATATCATTAAGTGCTGCAGTTCCTTTTTTAAATTTGGATTTTTATCTTTTGACGCAAGTACACATTCTCAAAAGACACATTAAAATAAAAATCACCCATTTAAATATAAAATTGATTTTGTTTTGTTCATTATATTATTGCTTGAAAGTGGTGAACAAGCTTAGAATAAATGTGTTCCAATATATTGAGCAATAAAGTGATAATTTTTCACAGAAATATGTTAAGCACACTTTTTGACTATTGTTTTGTTATTCATGCCTAGGTTTATAATCTGAAACAAACTTAAGAGCAATAATTTATTACTGCACTAGGACACTTGCTAAATGTTATACATGTTGTAGAAAACACTGTTCAGTTCCCTAGATGCAACAGATGTGTGCAATAATGCAGTAGGACACTCAAAACAGAGTAAATGCTGAATGCGGATGTACTTAATACTCTAGATAGAGCAAGTATGTGTTATAATATAGTGTGGCTCATACTATGTCTTATGGTGAATCTAACAGTGCACAATATCCTAGAGAGAGCATGTGTGTAATTTACTAATGGATATATACTAAATCAGCAACTGTTCAATATGTTAGATAGAACAATGTAACACTTGATAAGTTGTACCTGCTTTATCTGTCGGTGTTCTTTACCCTAAATACAGCAGGTTTGTGTAAATTCTGTCTAGCCTACTTTTAACTGGAATGATCAGTCACCACAATACCACATTTACTCATAACCTTATACTTGCTTTTTGCTTTATTGAACAAGTTGTAAACTTTCATTCTTTTTACTTTTTACGGACGTTAACCAAACACTTAATTGGTAACTAAAGTCAGTACCCGTCTAAGGGTTGTAGCATCCATCAGAACGAATACTAAACTTTGAATTATTTACTTGCAGAAAATATGAAAACATTACATTCAAACAAATTAGACACAGTCTCTTCAAAAGTGTGAATACATGAGTGTCGCTGCCTTACAGTAATAAAAATGTCTATCCTACTATTAAGTAGAATGATCACAGTCACCACAATACCACATTTACTCATAACAATATATTTGTTTTTGCTTTATTGAATAGGTTGTAAACTTCCATCTTTTTCAGATTTCATGCAGGTTAACCAAACACTTGATTGGTAAATCAAGTCGGTACCAGTCTAAGGGTTTTAGCATCCATCAGAAAAAAATACTAAACTTTGAATTATTTACTTGCAGAAAATATGAAAGGTTTCATTGCAAAAAAAATTCGACACAAGGTTTTCAAAAGTTTTCTAAAGTAATACAAATGTCTATTCTACTTTTAACTAGAATGACAGTCACCACAATACAACATTTATCATAACACAAATTATGCACAAGGCCATCAAAAGTGTGAGGAATGGGTGTGGTCTCTCATCATTGTTCTAATGTATGAAAAAAAATTAATATATATGTTAACTAACCCAGTTTAGACATTTGTTGCTGAGCAAGGTTAGTGGAAGGTTAACATAAAAAGTTAATTTCTTTACGGGTAAAATAAAATTGGCATTTTCTCTTTAATTTTATCAATAATAAAACACTGCTTTTAATTTTATCCAGTAAAAGAGACTAGCAAATCAGTCAACATTTTTTTACATTGAAATTTAACAAGTTCTAGGTGCTTGATTGTGATAGTGCTCTCTAGGCCTCCTTAATTTTAGAGCGGGTGTTTACTCAAATAGTGTTCAATATCCTAGATAGAGCAGGTGTGTTTATACGCACCATTGCACAGGATAAAAAAAAACTGATGTTTGGGGTGCAGTTATAGTCACACGTTTGGGAAACAGTCAAAGCTGGATGTTTGGTAAACAATCAGAGCCTGAGGTTTGGGAAGAATCATCCTGAGGTTCTGAGAAGGAGTCAGAGTAGACAGTTCAGGTAGGAGTCAGGTCTTGAGGTTAAGGTATGGAGCAGAACCTCAAGCTCAATATCCTAGAGAGAGCAGGTGTTTTTAGCTGCAGCATTGCCCGGGATAAAAAAAACGATGTTGGGGAAGGAGTCAGAGTTTTGGGGAAAAACAGTCAAAGCTGGATGTTCCGGAAAGAGTAAGAGCTTGCAGTATGTGAAAGAGTCAGTCTGAGGTTCAAGAAGGAGTCAGAGCCGACTCTTCAGGAAGTAGTCAGGTCCTAATGGTTCGGGTAAGAGTCAGAGCCGGAGGTTCTGGGAAGGATTCAGAGCCTGATGTTCAGGAAGGTGTCAGGGCCTGGAGTTCAACGCTAATGGTATATTACGGAGTCTGAGTAGAATGGTAGGGGAAGGGTCCCCATTCTTAGCACTAATATTTATATTCATATAAAATAACATCTCGATCGGTGAATTTAAAGAAAAAATTATTCTTCCCCTATTGATAGCATTAACATTTATTATATTCATATAAAATATTTAATCAGTGATCGGCCTATCATTTCATCTAATATACACAAACATGAAAGAAGTAAATAGACCCCATTATCATCATTAACAATGAAGTCTGCTGTCAGAGGGTCCTGATCGACCTAGGTTATTTTATCTAACATACACAGACATGAAGAAGTAAATAAACACCCTTATTAACATTAATAATGAAGACAAATATGGTACTTTAAATAGAAATGTTACATTTTTTCTCCAGGGAATGGAGAAGTTGTACAGAGTTTAGGGAAGGCCGGATATAGTGTAGCCAGGGTGAATTGGCAACCAGGTACGTGACATCTTTTGACCCTGGCAAATGTAGAAAGAGGTGAACCTGACGAGGGCAACACAGACGAGACAGCTTTGGCTGAGGGCAACGGGTGTAGTGTCCAATGGGGTGAAGGAGGGCGACTGGAGAAGAGTGATCCCCGTGCAACGCCGATAGGTACGTATATAGTATGCGCACTGGGGTGGCGATAGGTACATATATAGTATGTGCACCGGGGCGGCGATAGGTACGTATATAGTATGTGCACCAGAGCGGCAATAGGTACGTATATAGTATGCACACGGAGGCGGCAAGTGGTACGTATATATTATGTGAACCGGGGCGGCGATAGGTACGAATATAGCATGCGCACCAGAGCGGCGATAGGTACGTATATAGTATGCACACTGGGGTGGCGATAGGTACATGTATAGTATGCGCACCAGAGCGGAATATGTACCTATATAGAAGGCGCATATAGAGGCAGTACTTTTTATAGAAATATGTCATACTTTTGCCCTGGTCTACGGAGGAGGAATGGTGGGGAAGTGACAGCTTTCGCAAAAGGCAAAGGAGAAAGTAGCTGCGAAATGGGGCGACCAGGGAAGAGAAAGATAGAAAGATAAAGAGACGGCTATAGAGAGAGGGAGAGAAATAGAAGTTTGAATATAAAGACTAACACAAGCGATTTTTCTACAATTATGTGTTTTTTGACCCCGAGCAACGCCGGGTAGCCCCGCTAGTATATATATATATATATATATATATATATATATATATATATATATATATATATATATATTATATAAATCCCACCTGTCTGTATGTATGTATGTATGTATGTATGTATGTATGTATGTAAAGCTTCTCCTCCGAGTGTACCCAACAAACGGTCACACGGGTAACATCATTCCAACCGGCCAGCCCAGGCACGTGTAATATCTCAGAACCGGAAAAAAAATTGACTCTCCCGGGGTCGACTGAGCACTTTTATCCAATGAGGAGTGTCTTTTTCTTCGCTTTTTAAACGTTGTTTAGTACTAATTTAAGAAGAAATCAATGCTATCATGTATAATTTGAGAAATAATGCTAAGTCACGATTTTAACGGGAAATGACGTCAGAGGAAAAAAGTGTAGGGAAGAAAATCACTCACACTACAACCCTTCTTTCCCTCTCACTCCCACCCTTTCTACCTTCCTTTCTTAATTAATATTCCTTCCTCCCTAAGTCCGTTCTGTTGTCATGATACCACCCACCTAGGCATTACCTCCTCCTTTTTGAGAGGTGTGGAGTAAGTGTAGTATCTGTTGAGAGGAGAGAGTGTCGGCATACGGCATTGTGACCGTCTCAAGGTAAAATTAGGGTGGGGGTGTAAGCATTCGCCGGTGTGAGCGCCTCAGGCAGTATAGCAACCTGAGGCTTCTGCGGTATGGCCCCCGGGGGGGGGGGGTTCTGTGGTATGCCACCCAGGGGGGTGTTTCTGCTTCTGCAGTATACGACCACGATAATGTTGTTAAAGGAAAGCTAAGGAAGAGCAATGACTCACGTTTAAAAAAAATTGGGGGGGGGCCTGGAGAGATTAAGGGGTCGAGGAAAATTTTAAGGGTCGGGCCAAATTTTTTAGGAGTCGAGCCAAATGTTTTTTTTTGTTGTTTTTTTTTAACTCAAAATATTTCTCAGGGCTGTGGGAGAGTTAAAACAAGTTGGGGGGGCGCTGGAGAGATTAAGGGGTCGGGGAAAATTTTAGGGGTCGGACCAAATTTTTTAGGGGTCGGACCAAATTTATTTTGTTTTTTTTTTTACTTAAAATATTTCTCAGGGTTGTGGGAGAGTGAGAAAAAAGTTGGGGGGACTGGAGAGATTACGAAGTCGGAGAGAATTTTAGGGGTCGGGCCAAATTTTTTAGGGGTCAGGCCAAATTTTTTAGGGGTCGGTCCAAATTTTTTTTTTTTAACTTAAAATATTTCACAGGGTTGGGGGAGAGCAAAAAACAAGTTGGAAGGAAGGCTGGAGAGATTAAGGGGTCGGGGAAAATTTTAGGGGTCGAGCAAAATTTTTTTAGGGGCTGAGTTAAATTTTTTTTTTTTTTGAACATAAAATATTTTTCAGGGTTGTGGGAGAGTGAAAAAAAAGTTGGGGAGGGGGCTGGAGAGATTACGGGGTCAGGGAAAATTTTAGGGGTCGGGCCAAATTTTTTAGGGGTCGGTCCAAATTTCTTTTTTTTTCTGTGAACTTAAAATATTTCTCAGGGTTGTGGGAGAGTGAAAAAAAGTTGGGGGGCTGGAGAGATTAGGGGGTCGGGGAAAATCTTAGGGGTAGGGCCAAACTTTTTAGGGGATCGGGCCAAATTTTTTTCTTTTTTTTTGACTTAAAATATTTCTGAAGGTTGGGGAGAGTAAAAAAATGTTGGGGGCGGTTGGGGGCGGTTGGGGGCGGTTGGGAGCGGTTGGGGGTGGAGGGTAAAAAAAATTTTGTGGGGGGGGAGGTCAGGGAAAATTTTGGGGGGTGATGGGGCCACATTGTTTTATTTTTTAACTTAAAATATTTCTTAGGGTTGGGGGAGAGTAAAATCTTTTTTGGGCGGTGGGGCTGAAGGGTAAAAATTTTTTGGAGGGGTCGGGGAATTTTTTTTTTTCTTGAACTTAAACAGGGCTCATTAATATGAGTTCTTTTTTATGATAGTGACACTACATAAATGACCTTGATTTTTGTTCTTTGATACGACAGGGGCGCATTAATATAAGTTATTTTTTAGGATAGTGACAAAACATGAGCAAACACTATTTTTTTTTTTACATGATAGGAGAACATTAATATGAGTTCTTAGGTAGGTCAACTGGGCTGGAGATAGGTACATATATAATATGTGCACACTTGCAGAGATAGGTAAGTATATAGTATGCACACAGAGGCGGCGATAGGTACAATATAGTATGTGCACTGGGGTGGCGATAGGTATATGTATAGTACATGCACCGGGGTGGCAATAGGTACGTGTATAGTAGTGCAGATAGGTACGTATATAGCATGTGCACAGGGGCGGCAATAAGTACGTATATAGAATGCGCACCAGGGCGGTGATAGTGTATATATGTAGCATACGCTCCGGGGCAGCGATCAGTACGTATATAGCACGTGCACTTAAACGGTGATAGGTACATATTTAGTATTCGCACCAGGGTGGTGATAACTACGTATTTAGCATTCGCACCGGGGCAACTATAGGTATTTATGTAGTATGCACACCGGGGTGGCAATAGGTACTTATATAGTATCTGCACCGTAGCGGCAATAGGTACGTATGTAATATGCGCACCGGGGCGGCGACAGGTATGTATTTAGTATGAACACCAGGGCGGAGATATGTACCTATATAGTATGCACACCGGGGCGGAGATATGTACCTATATAGAAGGCGCAGACAGCGGTGGTAATTTTATGGAAATATGTCATACTTTTGCCCTGGGCAACGTAGGAGAAATGGTGGGGAAGAAACAGCTTTCGCAAAAGACAAAATAAGAAAGTAGCGGTGAAATTGGGCGACCAGGGAAGAGAAAGGTAGAAAGATAAAGAGACAGCTATAGAGAGAGGGAGAGAAATAGAAGTTTGAATATAAAGATGTTACACACGCGATTTTTCTTCAATTATACGTTTTTATGACCCCGAGCAATGCCGGGTAGCCCCGCTAGTCTATTATATAAATCCCAGTTGTCTGTATGTATGTATGTATGTATGTATGTATGTAAAGCTTCTCCTCCGAGTGTACCCAACAAACGGTCACACGGTTGACATCATTCTGACCGGCCAGCCTAGGCATGTTTAATATCTCAGAACCGGAAAAAAAAATTGACTCTTCCAGGGTCGACTGAGCACTTTTCTCCAATGGGGGGTGGCTTTTTCCTCGATTTTCAACGTTATTTATACTAATTTGAGAATAAATCAATGCTATCATGTATAATTTGAAAAATAATGCCAAGTCACGATAAACCAGAAATGATGTCAGAGGAAAAGAGTGCAGGGAAGAAATTCACTCACACTACAACCCTTTTTTTCCTTTCTTTCTTCTTTCCCTCTCACTCTTGGAAAAATAAATTGCTGACTCTTCCTTCCGGAAGTGATGTCATTGTGAGGAGTTTTTCACATTATTATTCTTTATTTCATTACGTTGTTAAGACAACGTGTTTTGTAAATTGAAGTTAAGCAAGAAATATCCCGGCCATCATTAAATGGGTAACCATTTTAGAAGAATAACAAAACTGTTTTTTTTTATATGACGTAGGCGCTTTCAATAGCATATTTAAACATGAGTTTTTTGATATGACTGAGGCGCCTCGGAAATTTTTTTTTCTTTAACTAAAAATATTTCTATGTATGGGGGAGGGTAAAAAAAAATAAAAATTGGGGGGGGGGGGTTAAGAAAATATTTTATTTTTTTGCTTTATAATCAAAAATATTTCTATGTATGGGGGGGGGGATATAAAATGTTTTTTTTGGGAGGGAGGGACAAAAAAAATTTGGGAGGGGGGCAAAAGAATTTTTTTTTTGCTTTTACTATTTTTAACTAAAAATATTTCTATTTATGAGGAGGGTGAAAACTAAAAATATTCTTGGTCTGAAACAAAGAAAATCTATGTCATACCACCCAAGAAATATGACTGGGACTCCAGGTTAGCGTTAATTTCTTACGTGGCAGCCTAGCAAAAATAGATGACCGTAAGGAGGCTATTTTGGCTGTTGTCATGATACCCTCCTCCCATGTATTACATCCTCCTTTTTGAGAGGTGTAGAGGTAGTGTAGTATCTGTTGAGAGGAGAGAGTCGGCATTAGCGCGTGGGGGCGCCTCAGGCCAAACTTGAAGGGAAAGTTTCGGCATTCGCTGGTGTGAGCGCCTCAGGTCAAATTTAAGGGGTGAGCATCAGCATTAGCCGGTGTGAGCGCCTCAGGCCAAACTTGAGGGAAGAGTGTGGGCATTCGTCGGTGCAATCGCCTCAGGCCAAATTAAAGGGGGAGGGTTACGGCAATCGCCGGTGTGAGCGCTTCAGGCAAAATTTATGGGGAGAGCATCAGCATTAGCCGGTGTGCGCGCCTCAGGTCAAACTTGAAGGGAATATGTCGGCATTCGCCGGTATGATCGCCTCAGGCCAAATTTGAGGGAAGAGTGTGGGCATTCGCCGCTGTGATCACCTCAGGCCAAATTAAATGGGGAGGGTTACGGCATTCGCCGGTGTGAGCGCCTCAGGTCAAATTTGAGGGGAGAGCATCGGCATTAGCCGGTGTAGGCGCCTCAGGCTAAACTTGAGGGGAGAGTGTCGGCATTCGCTGATGTGATCGCCTCAGTCCAAATTTGAGGGAAGAGCGTCGGCATTCGCCGGTGTGAGCGCCTCAGGCCAAATTTAAGGTGGAGGGTTACGGCATTCGCCGGTGTGAGCATCTCAGGCCAAATTTGAGGGGAGAGCGTCAGCATTAAAATTATTAAGTCCGTTTATTTTTCACCATATTGTCAGGACTAACCAAAAGTGGAGCCCAACTAGTACTTAAAAGTGATAATGCACAAGCGCGAATCTAACACCTACTCAACTGGTTAATCGGTTTCTCCAAAGTTCTATGTGAACGTCTATAAAATACTGTACTCAGACAACCCGGCAAGATTGTTCAAACTGACGCCCACAAAGCACCCTGTTTCTACGCCCTTTTCCCGCCACGATCCACACACTCTCGGAATCTCTGTTGGGGAAAATAGTACCAGTTTTATCTGCACAACTTGCAACAGCAACCTAATCATAGCATTCACTTCACATGTAAATGGTGAAACGGCTTCTATACTTTCAGCATTTCACTTTCACAAACAAATACGGTTACTACTACTTTTAGCACACACATACACGAACTCTGGCATTATCACGAGTATGATCTTGCGCACAGAGACACAATTACCCTCGATGTTTCATTTAAATAAATGTCTTTGAATTATACACCATTGTCTTATCGTTTTATCTGTTATTTGATTATTATATATCGGCGTATGATCGTACGAGACTGAGACGTAATAATTTAATGACAAAACGATATTGTACAACCAAAAGAACCATATTTGTTTTGTTTTTATTTTATTTTAAAATTATTGAATCAATTTTGCTTTTTGATGACTATTTGCAAACATATCCTGTTTAACCGTATTTTTCACACACATAAAATATATAGTTCACGATTTCAATAATTCATTTATTTCTTAATTTTCTTATCATATCTTACAATTTTTTTTTGGGGGGGGGGGGATATGCTACAGTTTCAGCAATAATTTTCGTTTCATTTATTCTTTCAATAAGATAATTTTCTATTCACGCCTACTTGAAACTTATTTCTTTTCCACCATTTTTTATCAACCGCGAACATTTATTATTTTATTTTCTAATTAAGTTCGATTAAAATATTTTTTAAGACAATCGATTATAAATTACAGCAATTCATTTACTGGGTTATATGCATCGATAGATGCATGGATTTACTCAAGATGCATTGGTGTATGTTAGAAAACACTAGCTTGCATATTTAGTTATAACTTTTACCTTCAATCGGAAATGACATGAGATTAAATTTAATCATTTTCTATTCACGCCTACTTGAAACTTATTTCTTTCTTGTTATTTTTTTTACCAACCGCTAACAGGTTTTAAAAGTGACCCATTTATTTCTTTTATTTTCTACTTAAAATATGTTTTCAAACACATCAGTTCTAAATTGCAACGATTCATTTACTGGGATATATATGCATGGATGCACTCAAGATGCTGTTATGGTGTGTGATTTTTATCGCAATTTATTCGGCAGTCGGAATTGTGATACATGTTAAGTAGGTGAACATACTATTTACAGTATTATACAGTGAATGCGCAGTTTAACCATCAAATAAGTTTTATATGAGATAAATTGCTCTATGTGTGACGTCACCAGATGCGAAAACGAAATTTCAAACCTATCAGAGATTACCTCTGTGTTAATATAAAAATATAATATTATTTAACTGTTATTTATTAGTAATAAATGAAAGAATCTATTAGTATTAATATATACTATTATTAGATAAATTTGCTACTGATAAGAAAGATGGTGTCCATTTATTTTACATTTTGCTGCTGATAACAAAGATGGCATCCATCTGGAATTTTTTCCTAGCCGGATAAAGTATTTTCTGAAATGAACTGTATCAAATTCCAGTTTATTGTTCTGAATAATATTGGCACGATCCCACAAGATTCAGAATGCAATGTTAATTTTGTAGGCGAGAACGTATCGATGATAAACTTCGAATAGACCTGCTTCACTTTATTATGTAGATGAAAAAATCAATGTTTGTAGTTAAATTTCATCGTTGTTTAAAAAAGAATAATAATTTGTAATTCATTTTCTTTTCCTTTTTCAGAAAATACTTCATCCAACTACAATTATCTTTCGAATGGAAGCCACCATGATTAACTGCAGTAACTGTTAGTAAAATGGACTCTAGCTGCTGCTAGTAAATACTGATAATAATACATTCTTTTATTTATAACAGTAAAATAGCATTAGATTTTTCCATATGGAAGAAAGAGGTGAACATAATTAGGAAATCTCTGGCTCCTTTGAAATTTTTCAACCACATCACGTGACGTCACATTTCTTCCATAACCAGTAGGTGATAAAATTTACCTGTTCTTTCATATTACAATCTTCCAACATGGCCGCTTGTAGAAATCGATAAACGATATTATTCTTACTTAAACCATGTTTTAATAAAAAATAATAAAAAATTTCCCCAACTCTGTCCAAGAAAAAATAAACATTATATTATACTTTTTTTTTTACATAACATCAACAGTCTGCAAGTACCTGCTCCAATTTTACCAAAACCAAATAAAACATTTCCAAAAGGTCGTCTTTTAATGTGACTACTGGTTTGTGTGTCCATTTGTTTTTCCATCCCATTTCCAATTATTCTTTTTTGAATACGTCTCGAAGACGATTCGCCTGCAAGTTTCTAACTTCTGCATTTTCACTTGCTTTCTTCCATCGCTATGGAAGAAAGCAAGCCTGTTACTTTTGTTTTTCGTTTCGCTTGCGATATTTCACAGCAATTAAATTTGAATAAACTACGTATTGGTTTGTGTGTTACTTTCGTTTTTCGTTCCGTTTCTTATTCTCTTTTTACAATTAATCTAAAACCCAATTCGATTAAGCTTGCAATCAAAACATTCTATCAATTTTTTTCGCTTGCTTCTTTTTCATATATATTTACTTGATATTCAAATAGACGCCATATTTCTTCTCACCAGCAAATTTAATTACTGATAGAACTTGCTAATGATACTTCATGATTGCATTTATTTTTTATAAATAACATTCATATGTTATCATTGCTATAAAACAAACAAAAAATGGAAACGATATAATGGATTTTTTTAACGGACTTCAAATATATTGGGTTTTGTTTAGCTTTAGTTGTTTATTTTAAGTCAAGATCAACCCTTTCAATTTTATTGCTAAATCAAATTTTATTAAATAACCTATGAATTATTTTTTTCTAAAAATGTAATAAAAATGGCAAAAATGTGAGGGGAGGCAATGAGCAAACATGGAACTTAAAAGATTCCAGTACAACGCCGGATAGAGATTATGGTAATTATTATTACCAACATAAATTATTTTAAAGGAAATACAGTTGGAAGTTAGTCAAAAACAATTTATTTTGGTTTACCGACTCATTTGTGAACTATGTGTGTTAAAACTCTCAATATTTAATATTAGATATAAGCATTTTAAGTTGTCGTAAATATGGATTCTGTGCAAAGTAGCCATTTTCTTCTGCCACAGGAAGTAAGATCCGTAACATAAACAAGTGGCTGAAGAGAATGGCTACTTTGCTCAGAACCCATATTTACGATAACTAAAAATGCTTATATCTCATTAAATATTTAATTTTTCAATGCAAATTGTTCACAAATGAGTAGGTAAACCAAAATAAATTGTTTGGGACTAATTTCCCAACTATATTTTCGTTTAAAATAATTTAAATAATGTGAGGACTAAAGGACAAAATAAGGGAATCGAGAGTTATGAGGCTGCTGAAAGTAAACCCAATGGCCACTTTCTACTCTCCTATATGAAGTGTAAGGAATTTAATTAATCAAATTTAACATATGTATGAACAGAGAAGTGGAAGTAAGACATGGGAGTCCATGACATGATCGGTTAGGTTGGAGTTTTAAAGAGCCCATTAGAAGCGAATGGGGAAAGACCTGCTTTAAAGATGTAGCAGTATAGATAATACTATCTCTCTCTCTCTATATATATATATATATATATATATATATATATATATAGTCTCGGAAGTTTCTCAACCATTAAAACTATATAAAAAAATAAATATATATATATATAAAAAATAAAAAATAAAAAAAAACTTATAGTCTCAAGTCTTCCAGTAAAAATCACTCATGTAAGTCAATTTATTTTTTACAGTTATTATATTAGTTAGTTTCTAACACTATTTTAAGGGATCATCAGTTGTTTACCATGAAAAACTGTTTCGGGAATTTAAAAACAATATATATATATATATCTGCTACGTGTTAAATAGTTTTACTACTTGTGCTGTTATTACACTTTGTTTATAATGGACTATTCTAATTTTTTTATTCTTTCTTTTAATTTATCACATTCAACTGTTAATCGACAGAGAGAGAGAGAGAGAGAGAGAGAGAGAGAGAAAGGGGTCGTAAGAGAGAGTGAGAGAAACGAAATAAAAAAAGAGTGGGGCAGGTAAAAAGAATAAAGTAAGAGAGGAAGAGGATGATAGACTTAGTAAGAGATGGGCCACTTGGTGAGTTAATTATAATTTAAGGCTATTTAGAACAATTAAAATGGATTTTTGTTTCAAACATAACTCAATCCCAAAACCAAGGAATATATTAGCGAGCATACATTTTGGGAAAGAAACGTTGATTAAATCAGCTTTAGTATCATAATAATAATAATAGAGTATTCCAATCTTTTTATTCCTTCTTTTCTTTATCACATTCAACTGTTGATAAACAAAGAGAGAGAGAGAGAGGGGGGAGAGAAAGAGTGACGAAAAGAAGAGTGATAGAAACGATATAAAATAAAAGTGGGACTAGGTAAGAAAAAAAATAAAGTAAGAGAGGAAAAGGGTGATAGACAGAAACTTAGTAAAAGATGGGTCACTTGGGTAGTTAATTATAATTTAAGGCTATTTAGAAGATTTCAAACATAACTCAATCCCAAAAACAAGCAATATATTAGCATATAGTTTGTGTGATTAATCGGTACTGACATCGAATATGTACCAGTTTCCGGGAACTTCGCGTCGGCAGCGTTCGGGCATGTCACGTAAACACCCGAGAGATGCCGAGGCGATTAGCCAATCAGCTGTCAGCTAACAGACGACATGGAAGGAATTCAGCGTTGAATCACAGAACAAAGAAGACGATGACCTGTAACTTAAAAGCTAGACAGACTTGAAATCATATGCCCAGATAGAAAAAGCTTGAAATGAAGCTGTTGGTACTACAAGAGTGTCGCTTTCTATTTGTTATAACAAACGATGATTGACAAAAGAGAACTAAAAACCTCACGTATAAACATAACAAGATTTATTTACATTATACAACAATACACCAAAAAACTGCACATATGTTACGCCCTACATGTTGAGATAATGAAAAACAGACTTAATCCATTTGGTGCACTGCAGGAAAATATGCTGAGAGATCTTGTCTAAAAGATGTGAAAAATCAAGTTTTAAATGATGAACCACAATGAGCATAACATGAGCTCTTTGACCGTAAAAAAAGGTTGATCCCTTGGTGTCATGTTTTTTTTATATCTGGTAACTATATGGGTAGATCAATAAACCAATGGGTGACTGCTTCATCATTAAATGATCTATCTCTCCGGAAAAAAAAAACTTTTACAGATCCAATAATGTTAATCGAGTTAACGATATACAACGATGATACAAAATAACATTAAAATACCTGAAATCATCATCATCATCGGTTTAACGTCTGTTTTGAATCGATGATGATGATGAGGAGGAGGAGGATGATGATGATGATGATGAGGATGATTATTTCAGGTTTTCTTCTAGTGTCGTTTAATTTTTGTATCATCGTTGTTGTATATCGTTAATTTGGTTAAATATAATCAAAATGTATTGTAATTTTCAAATCACTAGATTTTTTGAGAAATGTTCTAATTAAAATCGAATTTAAACCCCAAAAACATCCAAATATATTTGTTTTTTTTTGTATAATTTGGATTACTCGGACTACTTTTCTCGTCTTGAGTGTTATTCTGACAACGTTTCGGCCGCTGTAACCTCCGCCTTCCTTCAGGTGTAGCTCTTCAAACTCGGGAATATTTCTGTCAAACTCGGGAATCTGGACGGAATTTCGAACGGAACGTTTTATTTAATCCATGGGGTTAACATGCTCTCGTTCCGTCAGCCGTGACTGGAAGAAGTCTTCAGTAATTTGCAATTCTTCGTATCACCTGCACTGAGGATTGAACCTTCAACCTTCAAATGACTATCACTCAGAACTGAATTTTACTTAGTACTATATCCACTGCTCAACAGGTCCTTTCTTGTTTTTTATGGGGATTTTTTTCTTTTGTCTCATTCAAATATTTCAATATTATAAAATGTTACAGATTTATTAAGGAGTTGAGTGAAAAAAAAAAAAAAATTTTTCTTGTGTCCAAAATAAAAAAAATAAAAATAAAAATACACAGTTCATATGTGCATGATATTTTAAATGGCAAAAATGCAACTACCTATAATTTCGGCTTTCACTGACTGTTGGGTTTGTTAGTCAAGTGGTCAAGATGACATCCACAATAGGTGGATCTTGTTTGGTGCAAAGAATGGCTGTGTACAGAAACGACCCCGAGACTGTCTGACTTCAAAGACGATGATCAAAAAGGTGCGACTATGCAAAATAGTCGGTATTTTCGTTAGTCTAAAAAGCTCAATAAAAAGAGTGATATTGTGATCTGCAACGAGGTGTTGAACGTCACACAGCTGATATTGTTTGTGTATGGTTAAAATGTTCCATCGGAATTTGTCTGGTACAAACGTCGCTGGCTTTTCAACCCCCACTTTCCGACCCGAGCTTGGGTCACATCTTACTTGTGGGAGTAGGATAAAAACTGGCCTTGTGCCTAACTCCTGGAGAGGAGTAAATTACACAAACGTCTGCACTTGGCCTTTTGGCTAAGATCAAAGTGTAGTATCTGTTCCGATGGATACTGCACCCCATAGACTGGTATTGTCTTGGCCTTCGGGGCTTGATTTACGCCTGTCTATGGGTCTGTCCTGTGCAGTTCTAGGAGGTCCACCCTCCCAGGCTTCGCCTCCCCTCTTTGGGGAGGAGTAAGTTTATTGCTTACTGCTTGAGGCGCCCCTACCGAGGAATGCCGACGGGGCTGCCCAGGCAATTTTTTGTAAGCCAGAGTGCTCACCTCTCGGGCGCTGGCTTTTAAACACCCACTTTCCGACCCGACCTTGGGTCACATCTTACTTGTGGGAGTAAGATAAAACTGGCCTTGTGCCTAACTCCTGGAGAGGAGTAAATAATACAAACGTCTGCACGTTAAACATGCAGCTAAACCAGGGACAATATTGGAAAATAAAAAGCACAAAATCCTCTATGACAGTGATGTACAAACATACAAACCAATCCAGGCAATGAGATCGCATGTGATAATTGCCTATAAGAGTTCAAAAAAACGTTCTAAATGTACATTTCGCTGTCACAGAAGTTCAAGTTTAAGATCAAGGAGGTAGAATAAACTAAATAAATGCATTTCTAGTGTTGAGGCTGTGTTTGTCGAGTGGAGCTAGAAAATTACTCTTCTACTGGAAATACTGCTACAACATATCCTCGCAGGCCTTATTTTTCTCTTTGTTCTTTTCAATGTTCATTCCCAGTCCTGTTGGCTAAATAAACCATTTATTTAAGGGTATTCTTCACTTGGCCTTTTGGCTAAGATCAAAGTGTAGTATCTGTTCCGATGGATACTGCACCCCATAGACTGGTATTGTCTTGGCCTTCGGGGCTTGATTTACGCCGGTCTATGGGATTGTCCTGTGCAGTTCTAGGAGGTCCACCCTCCCAGGATTTGCCTCCCTCTCTTTGGGGAGGAGTAAGTTAATTGCTTACTGCTTGAGGCGCCCCTACCGGGGAATGCCGACGGGGCTGCCCAGGCAATTTTTGATGGTCAGAGTGCTCACCTCTCGGGCGCTGGCTTTTCAACCCCCACTTTCCGACCCGACCTTGGGTCACATCTTACTTGTGGGAGTAGGATAAAATTGGCCTTGTGCCTAACTCCTGGAGAGGAGTAAATAAAAGACATAGTGGCAATAAAAAAATGCAGTGTGGTACATAATATATTTCAGTAAACAGTTTTCTTCTCTTTTTACGATAAGTCTGTCAAAACCATTTGCACACCAATTAAGTCTCTCGCTTAAACTCTTACAAACAATTACTTTTACCTCCCTCGATACTGGGGAAGGACGGGGTAACGGGTCGTCTTGCTCTCATTTTTTTCATAAACAAACTAGAGAGTTATGCCCCCCCCCACTCAATCTACTTTGTCCGATCATTCTAAAGTTTTTTTTTACTTTCCCTTTAACAGAAATATAACACAAAAGCGCAACAAAAGAATTATTCTTGCGTCTCATTTCCAATGAAATTTTGAGTTTTTTTAATAAATTGAAATAGAGCAAGAACAAAACAACAAAACAACAAAACAACAAAACAATATGGTCATGTGATATTTATCATTTGCATTATATTTAACTATGGTATTATATTTAACTATGGTATTATATTTAACTATGGTATTATATTTAACTATAGTATTATATTTAACTATGGTATTATATTTAACTATGGTATTATATTTAACTATAGTATTATATTTAACCAAATTAACGATATACAACAACGATGATACAAAAATTAAACGACAAAAAAAAATTTTTTTTAAATGTTCTCATAAATTTAAACTATTTTACTTGGTTTATATTTCACACTCCACTAGATTTTTTAAAAAAAATTTAAAACTTTTATTCACCCCAAACAAGGCATATTATGACTGAAACGTAAGGGGCTATTCTGATGGGAGGCAGATTTTTGGGGAGGCAGCAAGAAGTTTATTCACATTACATTTAAATATCTATATATTTGTACCGCCGGGGAACCGGGGAGCAGAGAGGGAATTCCAAAGGTAAGCAGTCTGAGGAAAAAAGCTATCAGAGTAGAAAATCTTCCGACATCTAGAAACCTGTACAGTGAAGGGGTGGGATTTTGTTACTAGTCGTGTGAGTCGGGAGTATTTACGTTGAACGGTGGGCGGAGGGGGGGGGGGCTTACAAGTGCAGTAAGTTCATCAAAGCACATTCCATAGAAGTATGTGCAAAACAAGTACAGGAATGCAACTCTGAGGTGATGCGACAGGGGCTGGAGCTTGACAGACAGTGCAGGACCTATTAGGTTAGAAATTCCTAAAAGCTTCCTCTCCAGCAACCCCTCATTTTTCCATTACGATCTTGTTGGGTGGCCTACCTCAAATGGCAGCAAATATCTATATATATTGAAGCATGTCCGAGGCAATGGCTGATTCCTTAGAAAGTGACCTCCAGTCTATAATGAAATGGGGTCATACATCGATGGTAACATTTAATGCTGCTAAAACAAAGCTCCTTTCCTTCAATAACTATAAGAAACCTCTTCAACTACCGATTGCCATGGCAAATAAGACCTTACCTGAGAGTCAAACGTTCAAACTCTGCAGCCTAACATTCACAGGTAACATGAATTGGAACAAATACATTGAAGACGTTGTCAAGGCTGCTGCAATGAAGGTGAGCTCCCTCTACCATCCTAGTAAACTTCTCACACCTGACAGTATCCTATATCTCTACAAAGCCACCATCCGCCCATGCATGGAGTATTGTTGCCACATCTTGGCTGGTGCACCATCCACTAGTTTCTCCCTCTTAGACAAGGTTAAAAAAAGAGTCGCTAATTTAATAGGTCCCTCACTATCCACCAAGCTCCACAATGTTGCATCCTTGTGCCTGTTTTACAAGTACTTCAATGGAATGTGCTCCGATGAACTTGCTGCTCTGATGTCTCCTCGATGTAAATACAATCGACCAACTCGACAATCAGCTAAATCTCATCCATTCACTGTGGAGGTCCTTAGATGCCGGAGAGCCGTCTACTCCAATAGCTTTTTTCCTCGAGCTGCCGGCCTTTGGAACTCTCTCCCTGCTCCCTGTTTCCTCGACTGTACCGACATGTAGAAATGTAAAACTAATGTGAACAAACTTCTCGCTGCACAACTCCCAGTCTAGGATGATCCCCAAAACTTTCACCCTAATTCTCTGTAGCCCCTTACGTCTACAATGGCAGCTGACCTTGGTGGTGGTGGTGGTGGGGGGGGGGGGATATGTTTAAAAAATTTCTTAAAAAGAACGGGCAAGGGAGTAGCTGGCTTCAGACGGGTTCTGAGTACAGACAGTAATTTAAGCAGACTGGTCTGTTTTGTGTTCAGCTAGAAGTGACTGTCGTTCGGTATAGAAACCAAATATAATTGTAACCTCACAAAATAAAACCTTGTTATTTGTTTTAAACTGAATTTGTGGTTTTATTTGGAGGGAGAATACTTCTATTGCAGCACTGACCGAGACCACATGATTGACACTAAGCCAGTGTTGAAATCAAACTCCGAATCTGGACAACGAGCAGACAATCACGGTCTGTGCAGTGAACGCAGACAGATACACGTTCACATAAGTTAAGTAAGTCATTTCTGCATTCCGTGAGACTTGTGTGATGGTTCCTTTAACTTTTCTACATATCCTCAGTCAGGTTACTTTTTAAACAAGCTTCTCCCTCCAATTGTCCCTCTCTCTCTCTCTCTCTCTCTCTCTCTCTCTCTCAGACAATTCGTTCAATATAATAGAAAGGAAAAGAAAACGGGAAAAGATAAACTCATCAGTGGCAAATTGACTGTTTTACCTAGTTTCAATGTTGTTTTTAGAACATTTGCCAGCAAGAATGAAGGAAAATAATTCGTATTTATCAGCCCCTCATGCATTAATTTGGTTCCTGGTGACGTGAAGCAAATAAATATTAGAGTATTTATTTATTTATTTTTTTACAATAACCAACTCGGAATCATACTGAATCAGAATATGTAAGGTTTGTAAGTGTATCATTGGTAGTTTCTAAGTTTTAGCTAAGCACAAAAGCAGAAATACGACTTTCCTTGGTATAATAGATTATTTATTTACATTGGTGCATATTACGAAAGCCTCAATATCGTCTGAAGTTTATTTATATTCGACATATTTCAAAGGAACACGTTTTATGTTTCAAGCTAGAACTCTGAAAATAAAGAAACCATTTATGCAATTATACAAGGACATTTGGTCATAAACATTTCAAAATCTACTAAAGTTATTTACCAATTTCATGTTGTAATATATCTAATCTTAGACAGAAATTGAGTGTCACATTAACCTTAGGCTGTTTTTTAAGTCGACCGTACATAGGTAGCCATTGTAAGTTGCTACTGGTGTTAGCCAATCAAAAATAGCCTTTCATAAAACATTATACTTTAATCATTCAGCCAGTATCAGATATGATAGTTAAGAAATGCTGGTGTCATCCAATATGTCCCCTCATTCTACACCTAATCATCTGGCAAACTCGGGTTTTATGATAAAGATCTGTTTATTATTATTATTATTATTATTATTATTATTATTATTATTATTATTATTATTATTATTATTATTATTCTACTTTAATTCCCCCCAAACAAGACGCATTGCCACTGAGATGTTAGGGGTTACTGTGATTAGGGGCCAGATTTATAGGGGTCATCCTAAGTGGGAAGTTGGGCAGCAAGATGTTTTTTTCACATTACATTTAAATTTCTGCATATTGGTACAGTCGGGGAAACAGAGAGCAGGGAGGGAATTCCAAAGCCACGCAATCCAAGGAAAAAAGCTTAGAGTAGAAAGTTTTCTGGCATCTGTAGACCTCTACGGTGAAGGGGTGCGATTTTGCTGCTAGTCTGGTTTGTCAGAGGTATTTACATTGAGGGGGTAGGGGTACAAGTACTTGCATAACAAGCACAGGGATGAAATATTGCGGCAATGGGACAGGGGCTGGAGCTTGGTAGACAGTGCGGGACCTATTAAGTTAGTGACTGTTTTTTTTTTTACCCTGTCCAAGAGGGAGAGACTAGTGGTTGGTGCACCAGCCTAGGTGTGGCAAGAATAAAAAGAAACATTCAACACTAAACCGAAGACTACACAAATATTCAAGTGCCAATTTAATTTTAACCCAAAGAAGTCAATACACGATGGGCATCACATGTAGCTGTAGTAGTTATAAGAACCACTTTATATGTAGTAGTTTGTGTAGGATTTTTTTTTATAGAAATCGCTCCAGACAAGACATGAAGCCACTTGATGTAAGTAGCTAAAATAAATTTTTAAAAAATACTTCAAGAGCAAAAACTAGCCAACAATAAGTGTTATATGGATAAATTATGACCCAGAAAACAGCAATTCTTCCCCCTTCGTCAGAAACATCGCTCATGGAATGTGAGGACTTAAGGACAAAATAAAGGAAGCGAGAGTTACGAGGCTGCCGAAAGTAAACCGAAAGTTCACTTCCTACTCTCCTATATATAGTTGTTAAATGGCATCTTGTATGATAAAATAGTTTGGGGGTGAACGAAAGTTTATAAGAAAAAAAACTAAACAAATAATAATAATCTTATATAAAGATTTTGTCCGTCTGTCTGTCAGTCAGTCACAATTTTTTTAAACGTATTAAGTACATTGCAGAATTTGTGTCATTCGTAAAATATCAGAGATCTTAACTACTTTTAGAAATTAAGAATATTGCATTAATAGTAAATAATAAATTCCCAACAAATAAAACGGATGCAATGATCGGAAATCGAAATCGAAACCTTGCGATCATCAGTCTGAAGTTCTACCTACTGACCTATTTAGACTTTCATTGAGTTTAAAACATTACCTTAACAAAATAATTATAGCTTTGGTGTGACGTCATAGTCATAATTTACATCATGTTTCAAAACATGAATTCGAACATAAGCGATAATAAAAAATAAATAAATTAATGGGTAGCTATAGGACCCATTAATTCTAATTCTTAAAAAAAAAAAATGAAGACACACCGAGTTATATAATATTTTTTTGTTTTCACAGGCCTCTTTCCAGCTTAACTCTCTCTCTCTCCTACCATGCTATCATGCATCGCGACATCCTTTCCCCTACCCCCGCTCCCCTTCTACTCTACTACCCACTTCCTGTCCACACTACTAGCAAATCACTATAGAGGTTTTTAACTAAATATTTCACGTTGAAACACCTACCGCCTCCCGACTCTAACACTCTCTCCTACCCTGCAAACGCACATTTTGGACTTCTTACTCCCACGACTACACCCAATGCATAAATATTGACTGTTATTTCATCATGTTTATTCTTGATAAAGCCTTGACTTAGGGCGAAATATTGAATTAAACCAAATATTAGTTTGTCCTTTTTTTTGCTTTTTCCCCTGTTTCTATGGTTTTTACCTAATATATATATATATATATATATATATATATATATATATATATATATATATATATATATATATATATAAATGTAAAGTTGGTTTGTTCGTTTCCCATGGAAATATACTTCCACTATACCATTACCACTGAAATTTTTTTATAGCAAATCCTTACATCCGAGCTATGTTTTTATGTTATTAACATAATTTTTACTTTACACATAAAAAAACACTTTTTATTACAATTCGTTCCTACTAAGTTGCACTTCCGGTTTACAATCCGTTTCTGCGAACCTGCATGTCCAACTTCACTTCCGGATTGACCTTCCTCCTCCCGCTGTCACGTATCTACTTCATATGTAAAAAGTGTTTTCCTTATTCGTTGTTTGTTTCCCTAAACAAACGTTTACACTAATACTTACCTAACAAACGTGCGTTAATTTCATTTCCTCTCTACTTCGATGTTTTTAAAACCTGCTTCCTTCATCATTTTCTTCCCTTTAATCATGCGTCATCTCTAAAAAAAAAAAACAACACTACTTGCATTTCTTACACAACCCTTACTCGTGCGTTATAATTGATTGTTTATTTTAAAACCAGTTACCTTTATAAAATTATTCATTCCTACTGTTTCATTTTTACAGGTAGGATTTAATACATAACCCACGTGCTTTAATTTCATTTCGCATTTACTCATTTTTTAGACTTTAACCATCCTTCAGGTATGATTTAATACTTAACAGACGTGCTTTAATTTCATTTCGTATCTACTTCGTTGTTTTTTAAACCTGCCTTCTTCCTCATTTTCTTACTTTTAACATGCTTCATCTATAAAAAAAAAACATACTTGCATTTCTTCGACAACCCTGAAGCGGGTTATAATTGATTGTTTTTTTTAATCCATTTACCTTTATACAATTATTCTTTCCTACTGTTACATTTATACAGGTAAAATTTAATACGTAACTAACAAACATGCCCCCCCCCCCCCCGAAGATCAAACTTAGGTCGTCATACTCGCCGTGCAGAAACAAGGCGTCGATTACTTGCAAATCAAACTCATGAACAACTGGCATCTGCAAACCAACAAGCTAGACAAAGGATGATTCAAGTACGTGCGAATGAATCAGCACAGCGACGTGCAGCCAGACTTGAAGAGGAACGGTTGCGGGTACAACAATACCGTCAGGCATCTTCAGATCTGCTTCGTTCACAACGTAACGAACGCGAGAGGCTGAGACTAGCAGATCGGCGTCAAACAAGGCTCCATGCTCAACAATCCCTGGATTGGGATCGCCTAGCATTTCATTACAACCCTCATGAGGATTATAGTTTAAGCCACCATGTTCACATAGGCACTATGACTGAAGTGTGTCCCTATTGCAAAGCTCTGAAATTTAAGGGAGAAACTAAAGGATTGTGTTGTGCCGCAGGGAAAATTAAACTACCTCAACTGGCAGATCCACCAGAACCATTAAAAACTTTGCTTGCTGGTAATACGGCTGAATCAAAGCATTTTTTATCAAACATCAGGAACTACAACTCATGCTTCCAAATGACGTCGTTCGCTGCAGAAACTATTACAGCTCAATTCATGCCAACTTTTAAAGTAAAAGGACAAATATACCATAAAGTTGGATCTCTGCTTCCATATCCAGATGCTCAACATAAATTTCTACAAATGTATTTTATCGGTGATAACAATGATGAACTGAATGCATGCTGTGGAATTTCAACCAGTATAAAAAGGTCCATTGTTTCCCAACTGCAAGATATGCTCCATAATAAAAACAATTTAGTTCTTTTATTCAAAACTGCCATTGAAATGATGCCATCTGATACACACAAAATTATTATTCATGCTGACAAAACGCCTGCTGGAGAACATGTGCGAAGATTCAATGCTCCAAGTATAGATGAAGTGGCAATTGTTATAGTTGGAGATCAATTTCAACCTAGGGATATTGTTCTTCATAGGAGGAATGACCAATTAACAAACATTGCTGCAACTCATCGATGCTACGATGCCCTGCAATATCCACTCCTTTTTTGGGATGGTGCTGATGGATATCATTTCAATGTTACCATGATAAATCCAGTTAGTGGCGAAGAAACGGATAAGAAATGCAGCGCAAGGAATTATTACTCATACCGAATTATGATTCGAGAGAACGAAAACAATCACATTCTGAAATGCCGCCAATTGTTCCACCAATACATTGTAGACATGTATGCAAAAATTGAAACTGAACGTCTGCTATTCATGCGTTTGAATCAGTCCAAACTTCGTTCTGAAGAATATGTTCATTTGCGAGATGCAGTTGTAAGTGATGGTAATACAACTAATGTTGGAAGACTAACAATTTTACCATCTTCATATTTAGGCAGTCCACGTCATATGCATGAGTACATTCAAGATGCATTTGCATATGTTCGTCTCTATGGGCGTCCTGACCTCTTCATTACTTTTACATGCAACCCAGCTTGGAATGATATAAAACAACTTTTACTTCCTGGCCAATCATCAGTAGATAGACATGATATTACAGCGCGTGTATTCAGACAAAAGCTTAAATCGCTAATAAATTTCATTGTAAAACATAAAGTATTTGGTTCTGTGTGCTGCTGGATGTATTCAGTGGAATGGCAAAAGAGAGGATTGCCACACTCCCATATCCTAATCTGGCTCTACAACAAAATCAGTCCAAACGAAATCGACAATGTAATATCTGCTGAATTACCTGATGCTGACATTGACAAGGATTTGCATGAAATTGTAATTAAACATATGATACACGGACCTTGCGGTATAATTAATCCAAATTCACCATGCATGCTTGATGGAAAATGCTCAAAGCGATATAACCGAGCATTACTACCCAACACAGTTACTGGAAATGATGGATACCCTTTATACAAAAGAAGGTCGGTAGAAGATGGCGGTAAATTAGCAACTTTACAAATGCGAAATGGCAATATAGAAGTTGATAACCGATGGGTTGTCCCATATTCACCTTTGCTATCAAAAACCTACAAATCACACATCAATGTGGAATACTGTAACTCTGTTAAGTCCATCAAATACATTTGTAAGTATGTGAATAAAGGCAGCGATATGGCAGTTTTTGCCGTGCAAACACGTAGAAATGATCTGAATGAAAGCCTACATATTGATGAAATCACACAGTATCAAGCTGGAAGATACATAAGCAGCAATGAAGCGGTATGGCGAATTCTTTCTTTTCCCATACATGAACGAAGTCCGGCTATTGTGCACTTAGCGGTACATCTAGAAAATGGACAACGTGTTTACTTTACAGCTTCGAATGTGGAACAAACAGCTTTGAATCCACCGGCTACAACATTAACGGCTTTCTTCATGTTATGTCAAACTGACACATTTGCAAAAACACTCCTCTATTCGGAAGTGCCTCAGTATTACACATGGAATAGGAGTAGACATTCATTTGAACGACGCAAACGAGGACAGCAAGTTGAAGGACAACCTGGAATATTCAAAGAAAACACAATAGGCAGACTGTATACTATCCATCCCAAACAAGATGAATGTTTCTTTCTTCGCATGTTGTTGGTAAATGTGCCTGGTCCAACATCATTCCAGCAATTAAAAATTGTCAATAGCATTACACATGCCACTTTTCGCAGTGCATGTCAAGCTCTGAATTTATTGGAAAATGACAGACACTGGGATGAATGCATTAATGATGCGTGCAACACATCCCATCCTAATAATATTCGTGCATTGTTTGCAATCATCTTGACCAATTGCTCCCCTTCATCTCCAATAGAGTTATGGGAGAAATATAAATCACACATGGCCGAAGACATTTTCCATCAAATACGCGATGAAAATCCAAATACCTACCTGGATTTTACATCAGAAATCTATAATGAGGCATTGATAAGAATTGAAAATTTGTGCTTAGAAATTGCAAACAAAGTTCTCAATCAATTAGGAATTACCTCGCCGACACGACCTGCTGCTGCTTTGTTTGATGTAGAATTACATAGGGAACAAAATTACAACACAGATGATCTTTTGTTGTATGTGCAAGAAAATATTCACAAACTAACACCTGAGCAAAAAGCCATTTACAACAAAATAATGCAGACTGTAAATAATGGAGTGGGAAATATATTTTTCTTAGATGCGCCAGGAGGAACTGGTAAAACCTTCTTAATTAAATTTATTTTGGCAGCCATTCGATCACAAAACGGCATAGCCTTAGCTCTTGCATCTTCAGGAATAGCTGCAACATTGCTACCAGGTGGACGAACTGCTCATTCAGCTTTGAAACTACCTTTAAACATGCAATTTATTGAAACTCCCATGTGCAATATTTCCAAAACATCAGGTATGGGAAAGGTATTACAAAAATGTAAACTTATTGTTTGGGATGAATGCACAATGGCACACAAAAAATCACTGGAGGCTCTTGATCGGTGATTGCAAGATTTGCGTGGAAATGGTAGATTATTTGGGAATGCAGTGATATTGCTAGCTGGAGATTTCAGGCAAACATTACCTATAATTCCTCGATCAACACCAGCAGATGAAATAAATGCTTGCCTCAAATACTCCACTTTTTGGCGACATGTTAAGACATTAAATTTGACTATAAATATGCGTGTCCAGCAGCAAAATAATCTATCACCAGAATTCTTTTCAAAACAATTGTTGGATCTTTGGGAATGGAAAAGTGCCGGCTAATCTCACTTCAGGGCGAATTTCATTGCCACACAACTTCTGTAATTTAGTTACATCAAAAGACGAATTAATTACAAAAGTATTCCCGGACATCCACATTCATTTTAAGAATCACAGTTGGCTGAGTGAACGAGCCATTCTTGCACCGAAGAACAAAGATGTCCACGAACTCAACAATAATATTCAGTTGAACATTCATGGTGAGTTAGTCACATACTAGTCAGTCGACACTGTTGTTGAAGCAGATGAAGCAGTCAATTATCCCTCAGAGTTTTTGAATTCGCTAGATTTGCCAGGGATTCCACCACATGTACTGCAATTAAAAATTGGTGTACCAATTATCATGCTGTGAAATATTAACCAGCCTAAACTTTGTAATGGCACACGTCTTTCAGTAAAAAAATTAATGACCAACATCATCGAAGCAACAATTCTTACAGGGCCTTTCAAAGGTGAAGATGTCCTAATTCCGCGCATTCCCATGATTCCAACAGATCTGCCCTTTCAATTTAAGAGATTACAATTCCCAATTCGATTGGCATTTGCTATCACAATCAACAAAGCACAGGGACAATCTTTACATACTGATTGCTTCTCACATGGGCAATTATACGTTGCATGTTCTAGAGTCGGCAAACCGGACAATCTCTTCATCTACACTGAAACGGGAACCACTAAGAATATTGTGTATCCACAAGTATTGGAAAATTAAACCATTCATATTAAATGGCAACTTATGGAACTGGATCAAAATGAACTCCAAAAGGCCACCTCTTCATTTCAACTAACAGCCACAGCAACGCGTGGCCGGGTACAGCTAGTATATATATATATATATTTATTTTGGTACAGAAAAATTAATACAACATTCGTACCGTCGATTTCAAGCACAGAAGGACTTAGCCATCCGGCTCTCTTCAGCTTCTGTTGTCTGGAACAATAGAAGCTGAAGAGATCCGGATGGCTAAGTCCTTCTGTGCTTAAAACCGACGGTACGAATGTTGTATTAATTTTTCTGTACCAAAATAAATAAATATTACGCTCTTAATTTTTAATTTTTAACTTTAATTCTTAATTAATCGAGCACTCTGCTGGGATTTTTTCTGCTATATTACAAAGAAGTATATATATATATATATATATATATATATATATATATATATATTTTGTGTTATAATGGAATAATTCCAGGAGGAGATCCGGGTATGAGAGCTCAATGTGATAAACAGAGCAAGAATAAAAGGAACACGAAATTACATAATCATCGATGCAATAATTTATTTCAACCTTGTGGTTTTTTCAAGCATCCGATCCAGACGATTACATCATTGAAACTTTTGCAATCGTCTGGATCGGATGCTTGAAAAAACCACAAGGTTGAAATAAATTATTGCATCGATGATTATGTAATTTCGTGTTCCTTTTATTCTTGCTCTGTTTATCACATTGAGCTCTCATACCCGGATCTCCTCCTGGAATTATTCCATTATAACACAATATATATATATATATATATATATATATATATATATATATATATATATATATATATATATATATATATATATATATATTGTACGATGATGATAATTGTGCAAAAATTAAGACACATTAGGTTGTATATTAGATTTAATTTTAACCGAAAGAAGTCAATACACGTAGTTGTAGCAGTTATAAAAACAACTTTGTATCTAGTAGTGTGTGTAGGACATTTATATAAAAATGTCGTTAAATGGTATCTTTTACAATAAAATAGCCCCTTAAGCTTCAATGGCAATATGCCTAGTTTGGGGTGAACAAAAGCTATTAAAAAATAATAATTCTGTAAAAAAATATGAATTAAGACACACGGAGTTGAATATTATTTTTGTTTCCACAAACCCCTCTCTAACCTAACGCTTTCTCCTACACCATGTTATCATGCATCTCGGCTTATTTCCCCCTTACCTCCACCCTCCACCCCCCCCCCCCCATCTACTTTACTACCCACTTCCTGTCCACACTACTAGCAAATCGCTATGGAAGTTTTCAGCTAACAACTTCATGTTGAAACACTCACCGCCTCTCCACTACCTACACATCCTTCGACCACTCTAAAGCCTCAGTCACACGACGCGACGTCGCTCGCCGCTACTTGTAACAGCGAGTACCCGTCGCAGCGACTGAGCTGATCACACGAAAAGATTTCACTCGTCGCTACTTGTAGCATCAAGTCGACTACCCGTCTAGCAGTTCCGTGCTTTTGTTTACAGGGCAGACATGTCGCGGGTCGTGCACCAAATTTGAATCCTTCAAGTTATTTATTTTCTTTTTCAAATTATCTTCGCAAGGAATCTCAAAACCAGCCTCATCCATTAAATATTTAAAATTGTACTCCCTCACATTTTTCTTCATATACTGAATATTGTCTGTATCCCAAAAAAACTTGTAGTTTCTGAAAATATCCAGAAATCTACTGATTTCATTAGCTGTGACCACTTCAAACGTTGTTTTTCTGTCGTGGCAACAAACTGCATGACTGTGAGGTCAGAGAAGCCACTATTGATTCGTAGAAGCCACTTATAGGTCTTGAAAAAAAATCATAAAATCGCACGATAACAGGTCATGTGATCATGAAATCACGCGATACTTGCGACTAAAGTCGAACAAGTTCAACTTTAGTTGCGGCGAGTAAACTAGTCGCAAGTTGGATGTGCTACTTGCAACTAACCGGTCACACGATGTGACTAGGCTGCTACTACTCGCCGCTACTGTAGTAGCGGCGAGTAAAGTCGCCTTGTGTGACCGAGGCCTAAAACTCTACCCTGCAAACGCACATTTTGGACTTCATATTCTCACCACTACATCCAATGCATAAATATTGACTCTGTTATTTCATGTTAATTCTTGATAAAGATCTAACTGATTATTGCATGCTTTTTTACATTAGGACCCGCGCTAACTTTGACCCCATCGTTAGGGTTAGGGTTAGGGTCAAAGTAGGGGTTACGGTTAGGGTTATGGTCAAAGTTAGCGCGGGTCCTAATATAACAAAGTACCGATTACTGAATCATATTTTGTTTTACTAATGTATCACCACTTATCAAGGAAAAAAGCCACTCAAAGATAAGGATTAATGAGATGGATGACTTGTCAGTTGAAAGATGAAGAATATTATGGGAGTATTAAAATGATTAATGGAATGAACTAAGTTTGAATACTCATGAGAACGGTTTATGACAATTATTAGTTGACACTGGATTTAAAGACGATGTTCCACTGCAAAAAAACTCTGTCCATGGAAATTCTGCCTTTCAATTTTGGCAGGAAGACGGGTTCTTGCTGTGAATGTTTTAAAATCAGGAACCAGAGGTTGAAGCTCAGTCGAGCACCTTTCATGAAAATAACGATAGAGTAGAGAGAGACTAACAACGTCTCTTCTGTGAGAAAGAGGCTGTAGGGAACAAAAGAGATCAGCCTCTACTAGATTATGAAGTCGATTTTGTACTCTGAAGGAAATAAAGATTACCGAGTTTGACTGAAGAAGGTTGGAGATTACTCTGAGCGGCACCACCCAAGATGTGGCAAGAGTAATCCATTTTAGTAGAGAATTGCATCAGGTACTTTCTGGTGTGGTAAAAAGATTCATTCTTCCAGCAACCTGAGCAACAGATTTGATATATGTATAATTTGGATTATTCGGACTACTGTTCTCATCTTGAGTGTTATTCTCACAACGTTTCGGCCGATGTACCCTCCGATCTTCTTCAGGTGTATCTTGTCGAACTCGGGAATCTTTCTGTCGAACTAGGAAATCTGCATGGAATTCTGAATAGAACCCCTTATTTAATCCACGGGGGTAGCATGCTCTCGTTCCATCAACTATAATCGGGTAGAAGTCTTCAGTAATTCACAATTTCTAGTATCGCCCGCACTGAGGATTGAACCATCAACCTTCAGAAGACTGCACCTAGAACTAAATATTTACTTAGTACTTTATTCGTTATGCCACGGGTCCTTGTGGTCGGAGGTCACATCAGCCGAAACGTTGTGAGAATAACACTCAAGATGAGAAAAGTAGTCTGAACAATCCAAATTATACAAATTATCAATCCTCATCTCAAAAATTCAGAAACATAGGATTTGATATATGTCTTCCATTTTAGATCTGGAGTGAAAGTCAGTCCTAGGAGCTTACCAAAACAACAAGAGCGTCGTTCATTTCGACTGAGGCAATTATCAAAATCTTTTTTAATTTTTAGCAGGTTATTTTAAGATACAGAGGGGGGCGTGGGAAACGAGTGGCTCTTTTTTATGAGTATGGAGAGGGAGCTGCTTCCAATTTTAAGGGGAGGAGCGTGAGCAACTCCAAAAGTAGTAGAGTAGGTAAACTCTTGGTTACACCTCTATGCACAGAGATGCAAATATTTAATATAGAAACACGTGTCGAAAAGTAAAAGATGGTTAACAAAAGACATAGACATTTCATTTATTAATAGCTTGTCTACGACATACTATGAAGAAAATATTCTCCCTTGAAAAAAGGGTTCTTGTTCTTTGTGCGGTCTGTCAAAATAAAAGAAAGAAAAGAATACAAATTCTAGAGAGTTACTGCTTCAAGCATCACTCGAATTATGATAATATTGTATCCTCTGCGACCAATTAAAAGATGTGTCTACTCAATAAAAGTTGTTGCTTTTTTAATGACTGTCAGTTCGCACGGTTATTTGAGCATTTCCTTATTGTTTTTTATTCATTAATTTGCCTATTGAATTTTTTACGTTGTATTTTAGAGTCTGAACTTGGATTTGCAATGCAGATTTGTTTTTTATTGAACGTTGGTATTGAACAATTAGAATATTCGAACAGTTAAGGTGACAGGGTTAGTTGACAGGAGAAGGCGAAGGAAAACATAGGAGGAAGTGATAAGGACGGGGTTGAGAGAAAGAGGGACAAATAAAGACCTGCTAGAGATAGGTAAGTTTAGAAGTCAATTTCTAAAAGCCATCCAACACATGCCAGCATGTAAAACGGACGTTAAAATGATGATGATGATGATGATGATGATGATGATGATGAGTAGTTGAATCATGTTTTTAACTATGAGTTACTAAATGTGATATTCTATTTCATGAAGTCTAGCAACACGCGGGTAGATAAATAAAAATAATTCTCGGAGCACATGTGGGTGGAAGTTGCTAAAATTCGCCATATATAACGTTGGCAATACTGACTCGTGTCTGAAAGTAAAAGGTGGTTAAAAAACAAAGACATTTCATTTATTAATAGTGTGTCTACAACAAACTACAAACACAGTAAATGAGACATAAATAAACATAACGAATATGTTTTCCCCATACAACAAAAATGCATAAGTTATACCTTTAACAAGGTAAAAATAAAGTAAAAATATGAAGCAAAGATTTACATTTTCCCATGGGTTCCTCTGTTTGTGGATGTGCTAAAACTCAAACTCTCTTTAGGGCAACTGGGGAGCAAATAAGGACAAAATCCGACCTTATTTCTCGATCACATGGGGATGCGAGAGTGTTCAAAAAAATCTTGTGTGAATGCTTTAGAAGTCTGACCCCTTTTTCCCCAAGGGGAATAACTCTGGCCCCTATAGCACACTTACTAACATACACAATTGGCCAATACTTTTTTTGAAGAGGAGTATAATAATTTTTTTATACTTATAAGAGGCGAAATGCGTTTACATCAATAGTTTTGTATAATATTTAATGAGAATTATCAATAATAAAAACACAGTTGCAGCTGGTAATAAGAAAATTAGCTAACAGACGTTGGTTATAAATGTTTGGTTAATTGTGTTAATATGCACCCACATAGCTGAACATTCGAAAGAGCAACCGGTCTATAAATAATTTGCCTCAATTAATGTAATTTTTTATTTATTTTTTATTTTTTTAACATGGTTCACCACAAACAAGGCAGGCCGCCACTGTAGTCGTAAGGGGCTACTGAGAAAAAGAAAAGGGGAGAAGGTTGGGGGAGGGGGGTAGCCTAAATTGGGATCTGCGCAGCAAGATGTCTGTTTACATTAGTTTTAAATTTCTGCATGTCAGTACTGTCGGGGAAACAGGGGGCAGGAAGGGAGTTCCAGAGGCCAGCAGCGCGAGGAAAGAAGCTATTTGAGTAGAAGGCTCTCCGGCATCTGGGGACCTCCACAGTGAATGAATGCGATTTAGTTGATTGTCAAGTTAGTCTAGTGAATTTACGTCGAGGGGGAACCAGAGTAGCCAATTCATCGGAGCATAATCCATTGAAGTATTTGTAAAACAAAGATAAGGATGCTACATTGCGGCGATGGGACAGGGACTGGAGCTTGGTTGACAGTGAGGGACCTATTAGGTTGGCGACTCTTTTTTGGACCTTGTCAAGGAGGGAGAGACTAGTAGATGATGCGCCAGCCCAGATGTGACAAAATACTCTATGCATGGGCGGATGGTGGCTTTGTCTTGCAAAGTAAATTCATCCAAATTCAGGCTATGCAGTTTGAATGTTTGAAGCTTGTGAGGAAAGCCAGAAAATAGCGTTGAATTTCTTGAGACAAGACGTATCGATGGAGACGTAAATCTGGTAGAATGCTTGTTTGTTTTTTTGTCCATCCAACACAGACGTTAAACTGACCGCGACGACAACAAAGATGACGATGATGATGATGATGATCATCATCATCATGACGACGATGATGACGACGACACATTGGTTAATTGCAGTGTTAATGTCAGAATTATGAATAACGCAAAAGTTAGAATACAGAAATATGATACCCATACACATCGTCCAGAGGGAGAATTAATTTGTGACATAATCCTCCTTACCTCTTTGCCTGGGTAATGCAAGCGTATAGGTGGGTAGCTGAGGTGGTGGGCGACAACCATCAGGGAAGATTTGGTTGTGCTCTCACATCCACAAGTGGTTGGTGTTCGGTGGTGGAATCACGATTCATTAACGATTTTGTGTGAATTTGCTTAGGACTACCGTGCGTGACCCACCATGGTTTCAAGATGTGATGCAGGCCAAGGAAGAAACCAGCTTAATCTGACCCAGCTGAACGCAATTACAATAACAACAGCAACAACAATAACAGCAACAACAACAACAGCAACAACAGCAACATGTTATTGTAGGAATTATGAATGACACATAAGCACTAGTTGAAAACACACAAATGTGGCAGCCGCACAGTTATTGCAAAAATCAAGACTTACACGTATAGCCAGAAATTGGAATACAGAAATGTGACAGTCTCACATTCATTGCAGGGATAACGAATATCATATAATCAGAAATTAGAATACAGAAATAGAAGTAATTTCTTTTTTTACTTATGAGTAACCACTTATCAAACCTAAAAGCCACTCGAGGATAAGGGTTAATGAGATGGATGGTTTGATTACTTATGGGAACCGGTTATGACAAGAATTTGTTGACATTGGATTTGAAGACGACAATGTTGTAGTATGCCGGGAAGTAGCCCCGTGTTAAGGTGTACCACAGATGGGGAGTTCTTGGAAAGAAACTCTGTTCAATTCTTTTAAATCAAAATGGTATAACTTTTTGAACCGGCTTGATTCTGCTTTCCCCAGTTCTTTCTAGAATTAAGTACTTACAGGAGGGACCACGTGAAGGTTAGCAACATCTATATAATCATTTAATATAATTAGACCCTTCATATCCTAAAGAAAGATCCAGGTTGTCCTCGATGGCCGTTCATCCAAACAACATGACATAAATGTAGATGTACCCCAGGGATCGATCCTTGAACCTTTATTATTCCAGATTTTCAGAAACGACCTCCCTAATGACATTGTGTCTGGTATGGGTGACACTACACTTTACTTTCGTCATGTGAGTAAAACGGGTGCACACATATCCGAGGCAATGGCTGAATCCTTAGAAAGTGACCTTCACTCTGTAGTGAAATGGGGTCATAAATGGATGGTAACATTTAATGCTGCTAAGACGAAGCTCCTTTCCTTCAACAACTACAAGAAACCTCTCCAACCACTGATTTCCATGGCAAATAACACCCTACCTGAGAGTCCAACGTTCAAACTCCTCGGCCTAACATTCACAGGTAACCTGAATTGGAACAAATATATAGAAGATATTGCCAAGACTGCTGCAAAAAAAGTGGGCTTCCTCTACCGTGTTAGAAAATTTCTCACACCTGACAGTATCCTATATCTCTACAAAGCCACCATCCGCCCATGCATGGAATGTTATCACATCTGGGCTTGTGCACTATCCACTAGTTTCTCCGTCTTAGACAAGGTCCAAAAAAGAGTCGCTAATCTAATAAGTCCCTCACTATCCACCAAGCTCCAGCCCCTGTCCCATCGCCGCAATGTGGCATCCTTGTGCTTTTTTACAAGTACTTCAATGGAATGTGTTCCGATAAACTTGCTGCTCTGGTGCCCCCTCGACGTAAATACACTCGACCAAATCTCATCCATTCACTGTGAACGTCCCCAGATGCCGGAGATCCTTCTACTCCAATAGCTTCTTTCTTCGAGTTGCCGGCCTCTGGAACTTCCTCCCTGCTCCCTGTTTCCCCGACATGCAAAAATTTAAAACTGATGTGAACAAACATCTCAACTTAGGATGACCTCCTACACTTTCACCCTAATTCTCAGTAGCCCCTTGCGTCTACAGTGGCAACTTGCCTTTTTGGGGGTGAACTAAGTTAAAAAAAAAAGTGGAACCGACGTAATTCGAACTTGGCACACGCATGTCGGCAAGTCCGCGTCAGTACCCACTTCACCATGGTCACCTTCTGATACAGAAATAAAATCTACAGTTACTGTTGGAATGACACAACAACAAGTTGGTTTGATTGTTTTACGGCATATCAACCTTTTTTGTGCTTTTTGATGCCTAATCAATTCTATTTTGTAAATTTTTATGGATCAAGTTCTCTATTTCTTTTTCTTTTTTACAAATGAGTCACCATTTATCAAGGCCAAAAGCCACTCAAGAATAAGGGTTAATTAGATCGATAGATTGTCAGTTGAATGATGAAGAATATTATGAGAGGATTGAAATGATTAACAGAATGAACAATGTTTCATTACTTGTGAGGACGGTCCATGACAAGTATTTGTTGACTTTGGATTTTAAGACGACCATATTGTAATCTGTAGGAAAGCAGTTCCATAGTAATGTGCTCCACAGGCGGAAAGCCCTTGGAAAGAAACTCTGTTCATGGAAATTCTGCCTCATGCTAGGCACTTGGGGAAAGAAAGGAAGTTTTTTTTTCGTCGAGGTAGGAATAGAAGTTCTTGAGCAAATATCTTACGAAGAGGAACCAGAGATTGAAGCTCAGTCGAGCACCTTTCATGGAAACAGTGATAGAGTTGAAAAAGCAACGTCTCTTCTGTGATAAATGGGTTATAGAGAACAGAAGAAAGTTGATTTTGTAGTCTGTCAAGGCAAGAAAGAGTGCTCTGAGTGGCACCTCCTCAGATGTGGCAACAGTACTCCATCATAGGGCGTATCTGACTCATTAGTAATAACGTTTAAATAGGTGCTTCAGTGTGTCCATTAACCTGATTTCGTAGAAGTGATGAACCGGATCCTGAGTCTGACAGTAGAGGGAGTGATTTGCCATATTAGTGACAAAAAGAAAGAGTCCATTTTTGTTTGGAATGCAGATCAGTCAAAATATGTCACTGATCTAAAGTTGACCTGGATTCAGTTGTGGATTGGGATACGAAATGGCCTGTTTCATTTAATCCAGTTAAGACTCAGCTCATATCTTTCAACCGTAGGCGTGTCCCTTTTCTTCATGAGATTCTCATGGATGGCTCTGCTCTTGAGGAGAAATCAACTCTGAAACTTCTTGGTCTTTCTCTCTCATCAAATCTTTCTTGGAGTTCATACATTAGATCCATTGCTCGTTCTGCTTCTCTACCCAAACACCTGAGGCTATTCTCTATCTCTACTATCAGACCATGTATGGAGTACTGTTGTCATATTTGGACTGGTGAATCTTAGTCCCATTTGAGGGTTCTTGATAAAGTGCAGAAACGTATCTGTAATTTGATTGGCCCCACTCTTTCTTCTTCTCTGCACTCTCTTTCTCACAGACGTGATGTTGCTAGTCTCAGTTTTTTCTACAAATACTATTATGGCATGTGTTGTTCAGAGTTATGTGATCTATTCCCTGCTTCTTTTGTTCCAGCTCGTTTGACTTGTTGGTCGAGTGGTCTCCATCAATTCGCTGTTTTGATACCTCATTGTAATGAACTGCAGGCTTGTGGAACTCTCTTCCTGCTGACAGTTTTCCTCCTACTTATAGCCTTGGTCTTTTCGAGACTAAGGCCAATAGGCATCTCCTATCTTTGCGATAATCATATTTGTTCTTGTTAGCTCCTTAGCTCAAGTGGCTTCATGCCTTATCTGGAGCGATTTCCATTAAAAAAAAAAAAGAAGAATCTGCTAATATTTTCCGTATAGAAAATAAACAGTTTCTGATGTGATTAGAACCTGAGCCTTGCATTAATGATCTGACGTTAATTAAACCGAGAAGCATGAAGACAAACAACTGAAAGAGTGATGCGATTTGCATAGGTATATACGAATCTTATTTCTGAAACATCAGGTTTAAGAACTTTTGGGGATATAAAAAAGGAACTTATTTTGTAGGAAGAGAAAACAAAAAGGATTATGGTGCATCGGAAAGGGAAGCGATTGTTTGCTGTGTTGTTTGCGGCTTGTCACTATATACCGAAAGATTTTCTACTCTGATAGCTTCGTTCCTCGGACCGCTTGCCTTTGGAATCCCTTCCCTGCTCCCTGTTTCCTCGACCGTTTTCCCGACCGTACAATCATGTAATGTGAACAAACATTTTGCTCCCCAGCTCTCCACCAAGGTTTCCTCCCAAAAAACTGATTCCTATCACAGTAGCCCCTTAGGCTTCAGTGGCAATGTGCCTTGTTTGGGGTGAAAAATAATAAAAATAATAAAATAAAAACTACATTGTCTTTTCTATTTCTCTTAATTGCTTCATCGGATGAATCTTATTTCAGTCACAAATTATTTCAAAGTAAATAGTCTTTTAGTTTCAATCTACTAATATTGTTTCAAGAGAAATCGAAAGATTAGATACTAGAGTTAATATGGATTGAACTGAAACAAATAAAATGCCAAAATAAAGGTTGTGGGCTAGTTTGGTTGTCCGTTTGATGTAGGAGAAACAAACACCGACCTAATGAAGTAATAAGAACGATATCTATAAACATGATATGGCGATAAATGTTGGCACGACACATGATTGGTGCCATTCGGTAACTGACAATTGAGCTTGGTTTGAAATACATTGTAGAAAGGTCACACCTGTAACTAACAGGATGAGTTGTTAAAGAAAAGCTCATGTTGAAAGGTCGTTTTTTTTTAATATGTGAACTTTCAAAAAGGTTAAGCACGAGTCAACTCTTCTTGCTTATAGTTTGTTGGATTGGTCATGTGACGTGAGGAGAGGTGATTTTTGTATGATATCTCTGAGGTGGAAAATAAGTACGAGCTGAAAAACAAAGACTGGAGGATGTAACATTTGAGGTTCTAAGCCTAATCTTATAACTTAGGTAATGAACCCACAGTGTTAGTGAAGTTATAATAAAGTATATTTTCTAAAGACAAAAATATCTTTGTCATTTTTGTATGCAAACTTTTATTCCATCTTGCTTACTCACAGCCTGTCAGACACAACACAACACAACACAAGGACCCATCCTTGTGTTTCTCAGACTCAAGAAGAGAGAAATTGTTGCCCGGCTACTTACCCAAGTTCACAACTAGCTGCATCAATACAAAAGTTCTGTGCATCTTTAAACGGTTAAATGAGCTCAAATCTCTGCCCCTCCGCTGTAAAACATTCACAGCAAAAACTCGTCTAGCTACAACTACTGTAAATAATTTTCCATTCTTCCTTTGTATACCTAAAACTAAATGGAACTTCCACGAGCAAAGTTTCTTTTCAAGAACAACCCCTTTGTGAAACACAATAACACGGGGCTACTTCCCAGCTGAGTACAACATTGCAAATTCAATGTAAACAAATTCTTGTCGAACCGTCCTCTTAAATTATCCAGTTTTGCCCAGTTTCAACCACTGTCTCCAATCCTCAAGGTGTTGTCTCGCTGTCCACCTGACAAATTCATTAACCCTTATCCTCGAGTGGGTTTTGGGCATTGATAAGTGGTCTCACATTAGTAAAATAAAAAACACAGTGTAGGTGTAGAATGATTGACAGCACAACTAGTTGGAACACATGCGATCTTCGTTGCATCGGACTACATTTAATGCCGAGTTAATCAGAATACAACACGATCGTATCACACTGGGAGAGAACTTCTTGGTAGACTTGATGAGGCTGAAGTGATAAATTTTTATTTCGCAAACTATGGATTAATTTTGTAAATATTATTTTAAAAGATGATTTAAATATTACGGTATCGTTTGTTTTTATTCTGACCGACACCGGCGCCTCAAAAGTCTGTCTCCACCCCAACAGCCTGTTTAGTCAGAATAAGTATTTTCAGAAAAAAAGGTACTCTTATAGACGACGTACCATGTTTCCGTGACTTCGCGTCGTCAACGTTCGGACAAGTCTCATAAGCGCCCGAGAGTTGACGAAACAATTAGCCAATCTGTCAGCTCATTGAATTTCTCGAAGGACGAATTGAGTTCTGTCAGTGAAAGTATCTTTCGCAAAATAAAAAAAAATGCGATAAATGTCTACATATGTGTCAAAAAAAAAAACCTATGTTAACAGTGTCTATGTTAACAAGAAAAAAAAAAATGTTAAAGGAAAAAAAAAACATTAAAAAAAAATTTTTAAAGGAAAAAAAAACATTGAAAAAAATTTTAAAAAGGAAAAAAAAAACATTGAAAAAAATTTTTAAAAGGAAAAAAAAACATAAAAAAAAATTTTTAAAAGGAAAAAAAAAACATTGAAAAAAATTTTAAAAAGGAAAAAAAAACAGTAAAATAAATTTTAAAAAGGAAAAAAAAAACATTGAAAAAAATTTTAAAAAGGAAAAAAAAAACATTAAAAAAAATTTTTTAAAGGAAAAAAAAAACATTTAAAAAAACTTTTAAAAAACAAAATTCATCTTTTGAAACTTTCCGGTGCACGAACAAAAAAAAACATTTTATTTAAAAACATTTGATTAACAATGGTTCCTTTGACAAAAAGACATAACAAAAATAAACATCTAATTAATAAATTAATTTATTAACAGTTGTTTAGCACTGGTTTGTTCGTTCTTTATTTTTATATATGTATATTACTTTGATTTTCTTCGTTATAATTTATCGGCTGCCAGTCTTCAATTTATTGTTTGGCAGTTTTCGCCTCGTCAAGTCTCGGGCGCTTCCGAGAGACCTGTCCGAACGTTGACGACACAATATCACGGAAACATGGTGCGTCATCTATAAGAGTACCGAAAAAAAATTAAACTAAACTAAATATATTCATTCCAATAACATAGTGGGAAAAGCTAATGAAAAAATAGGTTAGCCGGAATGAAATACGGATATGTCAGATGGATTGCTATTTGGGTCTGACTTTAAAAATCCGACTGACATCATTTTATATGTATAGATAATTCAGGTTATTAAGCAAATTTACAGTTAACTTAACTACTCTGGATACCCACTTTTAAACTGTGAATTGTTTTTGGCTGAATCATTCCTACAGTGAGTATGAGCGCCCGTATCTAGGACCTTACATTTGTGGACATGTGATGGTGGTCCATCTCCAGTGGACTGAAGAGAGGCAAACAACCAACACCTATTTAAGTTGATACAAATGATATTTAGAATCAGTGGGATAAACAGGTGATGCTGAAAGAGAGAATCCCTTGTGCTGCTTCATATAGGGTCGTTAAGTACTAAGAAGCATTTATCAGGGGAGATATTGGAATTTCCTCGAGGACAAACTGAAAAGGGATCTATATAAAGTCTAAAATATACAGTTACATCATGTTTTCAAGGGGCAATGTTTAGCTTTCTTGTTTCTTTACTATTTTGGCTCAGGTTTCTACAGCGAGTACTTTTAATTATCATATGACTCAGGAGTAAGCCAACCTTTTTAGGTTTAATATGCTCACTCTCTGTATAATTATATATATATATATATATATATATATATATATATATATATATATATAATCAAAAGTCACACATGGAAACGTTGATGAAATGGCAATAATAAGGAGAATATTTTGAAAAAATATTTTGAAAACCTGGACAACGCATTTATTTATGTTTTATAAAATAAATTATTTATTTACTTTAAAAACTTGAGTACTTTCGGTGATATACACCCTTGTCAAAAGTATAAGCATATTTTTTCCCTCTTCTTTTTTCGTTTAATCCCTTTTGATTGAGACATATTTATCGCAGTCAAGTTGAAATTCGTCTTGATGTTATCGACGATTAATGATGATAAGCCGCTGTGTGTAACACATGGTTACGTGAATAAGGTAGAATGAAAAGTCACACATGGAAGCGTTGATGAATTGGCAATAATAAGGAGAATATTTTGAAAAGATATTTTGAAAACCTGGACAACGCATTTATTTATGTTTTTTAAAATAAATTATTCATTTACTTTAAAAACTTGAGTACTTTCGGTGATATACACCCTTGTCAAAAGTTTAAGCATATTTTTTTCTTCCTAAAGATACAAAATTATGACATATTTATTATTAAGTATATAAGTTCTAAAAATTAGACATCAACAAAGTTATAGTGTACATATGTTTCTGAGGCAAATTTATTAAGTCACTTTATCAGCACATCTAATAAAGAATCATCAACATTTTGCTAGTAATCCAGTCAAACAGTGGAGCTCCAATTAGACGATAGTGTTCAACAAAATTGACTCTCCTAATTATGTGCTGATGAATATACTTAATAAATTTGTCTCAGAAACATATGTACACTATTAGTTTTGTTGATGTCAACCAGAACTTATATATAACAACTTAGAACGATACAAAATTATGACATATTCATTATTAAGTATACAAGTTCCAAAAATTCGACATCAACAAAGTTAATAATGTACATATATTTCTGAGGCAAATTTATTAAGAGTCTTCATCAGCACATAAGAAGTAGAGTCATCAACATTTCGCTAATAGTCCAGTCAGATAGTAGAGCCCCACTTGGACCACAAATGCATTAAAACAGAGTTTTCAACAATATAAAAAATGACTGACGTAATCACTATTTGTCATTATTTTTTGTATGATTAAGTAAAAAAAAAAAAGCAGAAATAAATAAATCTTATATTATTTATTTTTTTAAAATATATATAAATAATGCACTAAAAGTCATTGGAATCCCTACTACAGGCCAGGCAATCGTGCAACTGGGGTCTTTTACTGGGGGCCATGTGAATTTTCTTAAATATTCGATATAGAAGTTGCAAACTATATCATCAACTGGTGCGGATCTTTTTTTTTCTTTTTAACCACAATATACAAGTAATTATCTTTTGACATAAGTACAAATCCTCTAAAAAAAAATCCAACATTGAAATAAAAATTCTTCATTGAAATATGCATTTGCCTTTGTTTATTCAAAATTACCTGTCTCTTCATTTATAGGAATTCATCAATAATTGTCAAATTTATCAATTAGCTCATTGTGGTTCTTATTATTTGGTATGTAAAACACATAAACACATCAAACTAATCTCACAGAGGAATTTTACCTTTGTTTGCAACTTCTATATCGAATATTTAAGAAAATTCACATGGCCCCCAGTAAAAGCCCCCAGTTGCACGATTGCCTGGCCTGTAGTAGGGATGGCCATGACTAAAAGTCATTGGAATATGACCACTATCAATGAATTAGTTAATTCGGTCAGCTGGTTTAATTAAACATCGTGCGTAGACAAAAATGTACAATTCGCCCATTAAAAATATTAACAATCTAAACAAATGGAATCCGGCAGATTTAAATCGCAGCCGAACGTGAATCTCGCCAGTAAATCCTTTCCACATCTTCTCAGGATAATAACAATTCTCCTGGCTAGTTCCAAGAAATTCACTTTCACATCCGTAGAAACATTAAGAAATCCAATTTTAATGCTCTCCCATGAATTAGGGGAGATAATATCCAACAGTTAGTAAAACAAATAAAAAATTAAAAAAAAATTTTTAATCCACATATTTCCGGATTTTTACAGAGACGAATTTTCAAAGGGTGATAATCGTGACCAAACCAAGAACAGAAGACAAATCTTGGATAGAAAGGAAAGAGTTAAATGAAAGAGAGACTATATCAGCCTAAAGAAAATGCCGAACTTACCAACTTATTCAGTAAAATTGGTAAGAGATATGATTATAATATAATATATAACAATATTTAGGGGTTTTAAATATAGATTACTAGTTGTTATATGGAAAAAGAATTATAAGTAAGATAACCAGATACGCTAAATTAATTCTAAAATTTCAGGTTAAGTTACGTTTAAGCAGTGACATAATAATTATAGATCTAATAATATCACTGGAGGTATACACTATGTAGATACACTATGTATGGGTATTAGTTCCATGGAATAAAATGAAACTAATGTAAGAATATCAGTTCATAATTTGATGCCACTATCTTAATATGCTGATTATTATTATTAAATATCATTAATTACAGTGGAAATTATTATTGATTACGGAAAAATACGATAAGATTCAAACTGCTTAGGTATATGGGTGGGGATCGTCAAAAAATGGGGGGTAACAGTATTTAAAATTATGATTATGTCCAGGATAATAAATTACTATTAGTTTATAAGTGTTACTGATTAGGGGTAAGGCAAATATAGGGTTATGGAACCTTAAAATGGTTATATTTGAAACATTTATTATGCATACAGTGGGAAACGACTTCATCTTTTTTATTTAGTAAGTTACCTGTATGTTAAATTATGGATAAAGATTTATCCAAGCATAATCTACAGTATCTATCTAAGCGCTTGTATGCTCTAACCTTTTTAACTATTAGCCATCTAAGGTAGTATGAAATGTTTTTACCCTTCAGGTCCCATATATGGCTAGACAAAGATGTAAATTTAGAAAGGGATTGATTATTAAATGTATATTTGTTTTGAGATCTTGGTTTCATAAATCCCACAATTGACCCTATGTATATGGCTTTTGTATAAGGAAAATCTGCTAAAGTTTACCTATCATATTCGTCTAATTACTATTATATTTATTATTCTTATTGCTTTGGTTTTTATTTTATTCTACTATACATTTGTAAATAACACTTTCTAGCATGCTGGAATTATTTAATGGGCAAGAATTTCTAAAGCCTATAATATTCTTTCTTACATGTTAACAAAAATATTTTTAAACACTCTTTTTCTGTTGATTTTTAAAGAATTTATATGCATGGGGTGAAATAATTTATATGCATACATATATAGATGCATATATACATATATGAATACATATACACATACATCCATACATATACACATACATCCATACATATACACATACACATACACATATACATACATATATGTTTTTATGGAAATCGCTCCAGACAAGGCATGAAGCCACTTAATGTAAGGAGCTAATAAGAACAAAATATGATTATCGCAAAGACAGGAGATGCCTATTGGCCTTTGTCTTGAATAGAACAAGGCTATAGGTAAGAGGAAAACAGTCAACAGGAGGAGAGTTCCACAACCCTGCAGTTCTTGGTGTTATATAATGGGACGCATGTGTGGATGGACGTACAGAGAGATCGCTTAACTTGCGCGATTTGTAACAAAGTCATCTCGTGCAAGTTTAGTGCAATGTTGTTTCTCACAGTCGCAGTGATGGGTGACGAGACCTTAAGTTTCAAGGTTAGGTCACACCTGCGTGTTGATCACGAGATTTCGTGACGTCACAGTTTTCCGCTGGGAAAACTGGAGTGAGATTTGAGTTCTTGACTGGAAGCCAATGAGTCAATACGCTTTAGCCATGTAGCGATTACAAGCTAGGGGATTTCAGATCCCCCAAAATTGAGAGCCAAGCGAAGTCCCACATCTTCCTTCCTTTACAAGTAGCTAAGTAGTTAGAAAATTAACTAGCGTAAGCCTCTCTCTCTTCTACAACGAACTTGCTCAGTACTGACGGACTGGATAGTAAATAAATGGCTCTAAATTAAAAAGGAGAAGCCTTGTTATATTTTATAGTGAGTGGGGGATTTGATTTCAGCCTGCGAGGAGACCGCCAGTATGATGGAAGAAGTGAGCGAAGTTGACGCTCGGTAAAGCGGCAGATGATAGCAGCAGCGGCCCAAGGTAGACGACAACAATGGCGGTGAAGAAAGAGCCACGGTTAGTACAAATAGTTCCATACAACGGCGAGGCAATGGAGAAAGAGAGAGCCACGGTTAGTACAAGTAGTTCCCTGCAGCTAGGAAATGCGAATAGGTGACACATCGTCCCGTTTCAGGATCAACAGACGAGATTTCTACGACACTAGAAATACGAGAGATTCTGACACAACGTGTTATAAACCAGCAATACAACACTTGGAAAGAAGCTACTGGAATAGGAAGCTGTATTACAATGAGGTATCAAAACAGTGAATTGACCATTAGACCAACGAGTCAAACGAGCTGGAACAAAGGAGAATAGATTATAAGTAAGAGGAAAACAGTCAGCAGGAAGAGACCAAGAAGTTTCAGAGTCGATTTCTCCTCAAGAGCAGAGCCATCCATGAGAATCTCAAGAAGAAAAGGGACCCACCTACGATTGCATACATATACACATATATATACATATATGCATACATTCATACATAAAAACATACACATATGCATATGCATATATATATACATATACATGTATGCATACACATATACATACATAAACATATACATACATATACATACATATATACATATATATACATATATATACACATACATATATATGCATGCATATACATATGCATACATGCATATACATATATGCATACAAAACACATATGCGTACAGGGTAGGGAAAAAAGTTTACAAAATTTTGAGGAAGGGATTGACAGACAGTGTATGACCAATTGAATGTCATGAGTATTTATTTGCCATAAAAAAATTCACATAATAGAAATATTTTTATTCTATGCGTTCTTCATTCCCAATAACTGCTTTCACACGCTTTCTGAAACTTGCACAAGTATTTCTCAAATATTCGAGAGACAACTTCTATCACTATTCTTTAATAGTATTTTTAAGATTCAACATTGCTGTGTGATGTTCTATTGGTAGCATGTTCTAATATATATACATGTATTTTTTTAACTAGTATATAATATATATGTATATATATATATGATTTAGATTTTTCACTTAGAAGATTGTATATTCGGGATTAGGCCAATAAAAATAAGCTCGATGATACTCGATTACAGAGTACAGAGCATTTATATGTGATTTTTTGAAGGCTTACCAAACCATTCGGTTTAGGAGATCATTCATCACCACAAAAGTCTTTTTCTTTCAAAATTTATTTATTTATCATATATATCTAAATTAAAGAGTGTTTTTTTCCTACACGTGTTTCACTGCCAAGCAGGTCCTTGCTTGGCAAATCATCAGGGGAATTAAGTACCTGGAGTAAGAGTTTCAACAACTGACCTCAATTAAGGCAGCATCTTAAGTGACCCCAATTAAGGCAACACCACATTGTGTATTGTCACATATATATATATATATATATATATATATATATATATATATATATATATATATATATATATATATATATATACACTAGGAAAAACAACTACCCAGCCTATGGACAGAAATTAATATAGCTATAGCCTTATTTATAGAAAGACAAAGATACAATTTTCACTTCACATTTTGGTAATTTGGTGAAAAACAACAAAAAGATGATTGTCATGGTGTTATTTGATATATTCCAATTTTGAGGAAATTTACTGTCTATGAACATAGTCACATTTTCTTAATTAGAAAAAAACAACAAAAAGGTTATTTTATATTATCTTTTCGATATTCAAAGTAAAGGGATTTGATTGTGTATATGCATAAAAAAGAATTCCCCATTAAAACTGGTTACATAATGAAACGAATAAACAAAAAAGCGGAACGTCAATTATTCGAATATATACATATATATAAATTCCTGAGTAATTTAAAATGGTTACTTTGTGTGTTTCGCTTTTATTATTAAAGAGAGAGAGAGAGAGAGAGAGAGAGAAAACCTTAATAAAGATTTTTTAAATATATAAATCTAATTTTTTATTTATCTATTTTTGTAATTTGAAAACATGAGGAGGCTTTTCTCTTTTCTTTTTATTGCAAATGTTATGATTGTCATCATCATCATCATCATCATCATCATCATCATCATCATCATCATCACAGTTCGGATAAATGAAAAAAAAACTTTCGCGTTTATTCATTTAGAAGACAGAAAAACTTAATGAAGATTTTTTTAAATATGAATCTCTCTCTCTCTCTCTCTATCTCACTCTCTCTCTTTTGAAATTTAAAACATGAAATATTGGAAGGTCATTTTTATTTTTATTGCAAATGTAATAGTCATCATCATCATCATCATCATCATCATCATCATCATCATCATCATCATCAAAAAATTTAATTTTGAAAATAAAATATATATTTAATTATTAAAAGAGAAACTTTGTCATTGCATACAAAGCAGTGTTTATTTTTTAAAAGGAATTACTTCAAGCTAATCTAAGTTGTTGGTTCGTGTAAACGTATGTGTGCGTAAAAGTGATCGGAAGTTATCATTCAAATTTCAAAATAATAATTTTGAGTGTAAAACTTTTTTTCATTAAATCGCTTAAATTAATATTACTACTAGTACTACTAATAATATTAATATGAACAAAATTAGAAATGAATTACGCAGAATATTAATTTATTAGAAACTGTTTCTAAAATTGTTATGCAAATTAAGCATCTGGATAAGTGTGTTTTGTGAGTGTTCAGGTCAGTATAAAAAGGGAATTTGAAAATATTTTAATGTATAATTAAATTTAAAAAGCCTAATGTATTTTGATATAAATATAGTTCGGATAAATGGCATTTATTCATTTAGATATATTAGAAGAATATCCGTCCCATGGCGGATAAAATTAATGCCCAGAACAGTTTTGCACCACTTTTATGTCTCCTTACGAAGATTAAAATCAAGATATATTGATACTAAACTTTATTTTTTTCATTTTTTATCACCCCAAACAAGATATATTGGCACTGTGATAAAGGCTAGATTTATAGAGGGAACCTAAGTAGTGAGAAAGGAGATGTTTGTTCACATTACATCTAAATTTCTGCAGGTGTGTACTGTCAGGGAAACAGGGAGCAGGGGGGAATATTAAAGACAAGCTGTCCGAGGAAAGAAGCTATTAAAGTAGACAATTTTCCAGCATCTAGGGATGTCTACAGTGAAGGGGTGGGATTTTGCTGCTAGTCGGGTTATTAGGAGGTATTTTCGTTGAGGGGGTACAAGTGCAGTGAGTTAATTGGAGCACATTTTGTGAATGTACTTGTAAAACAAGCACAGGGATGCAACATTGTGGCGATGGGACAGGGGCTGGATCTTGGTAGACAGTGTGGGACCTATTAGGTTAGGGACTCTTATTTTGCATCCTATCCAAGACGGAGAGGCTAGTGATTGGTGCACCAGCCCAGATGTGACAACAATACTACCATGCATGGAGAAGAATAAAATATTATTCTTCTTCTGGTCTAATTATTTTTGAAAAAGGGATGTCTTTTCCCGAAATATCAAATAGTGATTTTTAATCACCTGGACAGCTAAAACACTCTTGCTGTTATGTAAGAAAAAAAAAAAAAGGAAAAAAAAGGAAAAATAAATAGTAAGTCTTATATCGTACTCGATTTATTTTTATTGTTTTTGTTCCTTTCCTTTCAACTTGCATCTTACCCGGAATTGCATTGCCCACAGCCTTTCAAAAACTTACTAATATATATATATATATATATATATATATATATATATATATATATATATATATATATTATAAATATATATATATATATATATATATATATATATATATATATATATATATATATATATATATGCAAATATATGCAAAGTTCCGAATACGTTCGTCGAACACTCTCGACTAGTCTTCTATCTGTGCCCGCTTCTACGTACATATAGATCTTAATTTCCCTAAATTATGTGACAGTTTCCGTGGGCCGAGTGGATATGGCTGACTCTGTGTACCGGGTTCGCGCTTCCCGACCGTCTGAAATTGTTACTTCCCTGCACTGATGAGAGCAATAAGCTTGAAACGCTAGCGTCTGTAGGTATAAATAATTTAATATTTATTTATATATATATATATATATATATATATATATATATATGGTGATACCAGATCAGGCTGCCCTGTGGCTCCCTGAGACGAAATTCACCTACATTGACGTTTTTGTTTTTGTTTTTGTTTTTTTTATTTTTTGTTTTTTGTAAAACTTAATTATGTTCTACAAAACCAAAAACAAAAACAACAGCCTTTCTCCCTCCCCTTTTTTATTTTATTTTTAGAACTTGAAGCATAAATCTTTTACTATAATGACCAGATTCGGCATTAAATAACCCAAAAAGGGTTGATAGGCCGTAAAACAAAACTACCAAACCAAAAACGATGATTAAACATTTGAAGATATAAAGAACTTGAAGCATAAAAACTTTTACTATAATGACCAGATTCGGCATTAAATAACCCAAAAAGGGTTGATATGCCGTAAAACAAAACTACCAAACCATCGTGGCGACATTTGATTTGTGACTTTAAGCCTCTGCAGTAGTAGGACAGAATTGGCGCTATCTCATCAATGCCGGCCCAAGTTGGCTGGAGGAGAAAAAAAGATTATACGCATGTGCACTTAATCTGCACTTAAATCACGTTATTAAAATTGTCGCTCTTTTGAAAATTGCTATGACGTTAATTTCAAAAAAATGTATTTCTTACTTTATTGAATAAATACTGACAATTTAATTAAAATTTATTATTTCTCTCAGTTTTTTATGATTAAAAAAAAAGTGCGCTAGTTGAGTAACTTTTATTTTTAAAAAATCTATATTTACTTACGCGAGCAATGTTAGACACAAGGTCGGTTTTTTGTGGGGATATCCAGTCTCCACTACGCAAAAAAAGGAGCACTCTTGGTTGGGACAAAAATAAAAATGTATCCTCCTCTGACCAAGGTCAACTCGCAACAGATACTACACTTTGATAAACGAATCGTCTCCTAGAAGCAGACCTGTATCATTGATTCGGCATGGATGGAGACATTGTGGTAGATCGAGATAGGCCACCACAGCATTACTTGTAGAAACCCAGTCAAAAATATGAGTATACACCGCCGTAGTAGAGGTTAAAGAAAATAACAACGATAACGGTTCTTGGACACGACAGGGGCGCGTTCGGAAATTCATATTTTCCTCTCGTTTGGTTTCGGAGCACAAAAATTAACCATAATACTTGACTTTTTAAAAAGCTTTTATAGTAAATTCGTCGTTTCCCAGCCAAAGTGGCGGGCAATGAATCGTCTGCAGTTTTCCGACCCCACAAATGAGTAAGTAACCCCAAATAAATTGTTTTGGACTAATTTCAAATTTACCTTAAATTATTTTAAAAGAAAATACAGTTGGGAAATTAGTCGAAAACAATTTATTTGGGTTTACTTACTCATTTGTGAGCTCGGGAAAAAAATCAGAAAAATGCAGCCGATTCATTATCCGACAGTCTGGCTGAGAAACGACAAATTTACCACTTTTATCGAAATTAAAAATTATTTTCTAAATGACAGTTGTTAAAGGTTTTAAAACAACTTTCGAATTTCGTATGACCGCGAAGTAAACAAAAGCTGGCCATTTTTTTCTTCTTTCTATTAATGATTGAAATAGATAACTCGGTGACTACTTCTTGACAACGCGAAATTATATATATATATATATATATATATATATATATATATATATATATATATATATATATATATATATATATATATATATATATATATATATATATATATATATATATAAAACACTATCAAATTTCGTGTTGTCAAGAAGTAGTCACTATTAAAAATACAAACGAAAAACGCACACACACACACACACACACCTAAATATGGATTCCCGAACGGCGTATCCGTCATATCAAAGAACCACAACGATAATACAATTCTTTTTTTTTTAAGTTATTATAAAATTGTTTTACTTACCTTGTGATTTTTTTTTTTTTTTTGGTCATCATCTGTGAAGAAGTTTTAAAATACTCATTTTTTCCCCCCTCTGTTTTACCGTTTCTAAATTCTCCGTATATTTTTTGTTTTCTCCCGTCGGCGTACGAAGCGGTGGTTAGTGTTTTAAGCCGCAAAAAGCAAGGGAGATCCAATTTTTATCATTTAGTGGACGAGTCTATTTAACGGATTATTATTTTCTCTTTCTTTATTTCTTTCTTTCTTTATCCTTTTCATGTAGCTGTTTCGTGTATGTGTCATCAAACAAATAGCGAGTGTTTGGAGACCTGGATTATTATTATTATTGTCACCGATTTTTTTCATTACGCAACTTTGTGAGATCGGTAAAAAAAAAATTAACGAAATGATGGAAGAGCGCGGATAAAACGCTTATTGTCGGGGTTCGCTTTTTTTATATTTTTAAAGAGACAACGTTTGGTTTCATTTGTATGTTTGTTGTTCCAAATCCAGGGTCCTCCTCCATTTTTTTCGTAATTTTATAGAATCGGTTGTTTGTGTGTGTGTGTGTGTGTGTGTGTGTGTGTGTGTGTGTGTGTGTGTGTGTGTTTACTGTTTAACGACCGGTTTGAAGCCCGTTTTGGAGACGGGAGTGATTCTATAAAAATACCCTTTGCTTTTTTTTTTTACTTTTTGCTGTTGTTGGTGAGGGAGCTGGATTTTCCACACATTAAAACATCCAGCCTTGTGTCTAAACTTTGCCCTCGTGGGGAAGCTAGTAAATAGGGACAATGTTTGCTTACTTTCATTAGCAGCTACCAAAGGGTAGTATGTGTCTGTCCCCTCCTCAATCAGAGTAGGAAAAATTCGCTCGACTCGGCCTTGGCTAAGATCAAAGTGTAGTATCTGTTCCGATGGATACTGCACTTCATGGATCGGTATTGTCTTGGCCTTCGGGGCTTGATTTCCGCTGGTCTATGGGTCTGTCCTGTGCAGTTCTAGGAGGTCCACCCTCCCAGGCTTTACCTCCCCTCTTTGGGGAGGAGTAAGTTTATTGCTTACTGCCTGAGGCGCCCCTACCGGGGAATGCCGACGGGGCTGCCCAGGCAATTTTTAAATGGCCAGAGTGCTCACCTCTCGGGCGCTGGCTTTTCAAACCCCACTTTCCGACCTGACCTTGGGTCACATCTTACTTGTGGGAGTAGGATAAAACTGGCCTTGTGCCTAACTCCTGGAGAGGAGTAAATAATACTCGGCCTTGGCTAAGATCAAAGTGTAGTATCTGTTCCGATGGATACTGCACGCCTGTCCTGTGCAGTTCTAGGAGGTCCACCCTCCCAGGCTTCGCCTCCCCTCTTTGGGGAGGAGTAAGTTTATTGCTTACTGTCTGAGGCGCCCCTACCGGGGAATGCCGACGGGGCTGCCCAGGCAATTTTTAAATGGCCAGAGTGCTCACCTCTCGAGCGCTGGCTTTTAACCCCACTTACTCGACCCAAGCTGTGGTCACATCTTACTTGTGGGAGTAAGATAAAACTGGCCTTGTGCCTAACTCCTAGCGAAGGAGTAAATAAATATTTTTATTTTTGTCCCAGATCCAGAGTGTCCCCTTTTGTGGGAGCTAGATACCTCTACCTCACATTAAAAATTGACCATGTGCGTACCTTTACCCACGTAGGAAACAACTGAACAGAGGCAATGTTGGTATTATGTACCAACCCAATCCCCACGCAGGTAGGATGTGTTATAAAATCGGTCACCGTTTAATGTGACTGTATTGCACTAATGACTGGAAATGTGCCGAAAAGGACCAAAAAAATGACCGAAAAGGTGGCAAAAGAGATTTTGTTTGCTAACATATCAATTGGTTATTCTTTGGATAAATGCCTACTAAAATATACTGAATTAATGAAACTAGAAAAATTATTTGACCTCCAGAGGTCGCATAATTTTGCTAGTATATCACTACCCCATCCAAATGGAGATGGTAATCCCTGGGAGAATGATATCATAACTACAGAACAGATACCACACTCCCCCAATAGAAGAGGTAATGCCTGGGAAGATGGTATATCACAGAACATATACTACATTACAGCGCCGTTTATTTCAAATGGGGAGAAATTAGGATCCGAGCGTTGGTGGTGAAAAGAGAGAAGCTTTGTTTTGGAGGCTTTAAAAGTAACAAGCCATTTTTCCCCCCATTGAACCACGTGCTTCGAGTCTGAAGAGAGAGAGAGAGAGAAAGAAAGAGAGAGAGAGAGAGAGAGAGAGTCAGAAAGATCTTGGTCATCAATGCTCTTTGATGTGCTGCCATAGATAGTTGTGTCGTCTGCGTAGATATCAACGAATGGTCTCAGTATACGATTTGGAAGATCATTTATGAAGATGAGGAAGAGGGTAGGGCCCAGAATGAATCCTTGAGGTACGACGGCATTGATATTATGAGCTTCGGACGTCTGCCCATCACCGACTACTTCAATAGACCTATCGGAATGAATCGCTCTCTCCTTAAGGCAGCTCCTTTCCTTGATAAGCTCCTAGGTCTGACTTTTACTCCAGACCTGAAATGGAAGAAATACATCAAATCTGCTGCTAAGGTCGCTAGAAAAATGGTTGGATCATTCTATCGCTCCAGAAAGTACCTCACCCCTGACACAATCCTCTACCTGTAGAAAAGCCAGTTCCATCCTAAAAATGGAGTACTGCTGCCACATCTGGGGAGGTGCCGCCAAGAGCACTCTTTCTTGCCTTGACAGAGTACAAAACCGATTTCGTAACCTGGTAGGGGATGATCTCTTCTCGTTCCTACAGCACCTTTCATACAGAAGAAATGTTGCTAGCCCCTCTCTACTGTATCGCTACGTTCAGGATATGTGCTCGACTGAGCTCCAATATCCCTCCCCTCCGTAAAACATACACAGCAAGAATCCGCCTGGCCACAACTACAGCAGAGGAATTTCCTTTCCGACTCTCTCTGTATCAAAGACCAAGCGGAACTTCCATAAAAAAAGTTTATTTACTAGAGCATCCCATCTATGGAACAAAATACCGCAAAGCTGCTTCCCAGCCGACTACAACATGGCTGTCTTCAAGTTTAATGTAAACAAATACTTGTTGAGCCGTCTTCATGGATAAACAATTCCTCTCAAGAAACCTTCTGCCCAATCCACCGGTTGTTTCCAATCCTCGTGATGATGGCACTCATCGCCCAACTGATATCTTTAACCCTTGTCCTCGAGTGGCCCCCAGGCCTTCATAAATGGTGACCGTTTAGTAAAAAAAAATTTTTAAACCTAAAGAAGGAGGTAATACCTAGAAGGATAGTCTCATGACAACAGAACAGATACTACACTATCTCTAAAGTGCGACATAATGCCTGGGAGGATGGTATCATGACAACAGAACAGATACTACACTAACCCCCTACCTTTTGAATTAAGTATTCAAAGATAATACATTATTCTGAAATAGTATAATAAACTGAATTGAGCATTGAAAGATAATACAATTGTACATTAATATAAGTAATAGTCTAGTTTCGGTTTCAGACAGATATCAAAAGATAAGAGGCTAATTTGGTTGGGGTTTGTTTTTTTTTTTGTAGACTGTGATAGTTAAACTTTTGGTAATATATTTGTTAATTTTTTAAAACAGAGAAGTCATATTTTTTTTTATGTATAAAATCACGAGAAAATATCCGTCCCAGACCGAGAATAAGCAATAAATATAGAATTAGCTTTAAACTTTAATGTTTTTCTTTCTTTGGGGAGTTTGGTACGGTTTCAGTGGTATGCCCCTGAATGGTAAAGTTTACAAAAAGAAATAATAATGTACCCACGCTACTCACCTTGTTTCCTAGAATACATATTCCATAATTCATAATGATAAGTTCAATAGTGTAGGATTTTACCCAGCACATACGTATTATTGAGGCTCATGTGCGCACCGATCCTTTTAAAAATGTGTTACGTAATATATAACATAGAATTTGATGTACAGCAATTCTCTTCTCTAAATTTCTGTATTTTTAAACTTGTTTTTTTCTTAGGGGGCGGACGAATCCCCTAGATGGTAAAGTTTACAAAAATAATAATGTGCCCATGTTACTCGCCGTGTTACCGAGAATATATATTCCAAAATTCATAATGATCAATTAATAAAAAAAAAATTAAATAAATTAAAAAAACAAAAGAATTACATATATGTTAAATGTTAACATTTACAAACAAAAAAATAATGTGACCATGTCACTCACCATATTTTTTAGGATATATATTCTAAAATTCATAATGATCGGTTCATTAGTTTAAGGGATTGAAACTAAATGGTAAAGTTTATAAAATAAAAAAATGTACTCATGTTACTCACCAGGTTACCGAGAATATATATTCTAAAATGATTGGTTCATAAAAAAACATGTATATGAACTCTGTAAATGTTAACATTTATAAAAAGATAGTGTGCCCATGTTACTCACAGTATTTTTTACAATATATTTTCCAACATACATAATGATCAGTTCATTAGTTTAGGAGATTACTCTCTCTCTCTCTCTCTCTCTCTCTCTCTATATATATATATATATATATATATATATATATATATATATATATATATATATAGTCTTGGAAGTTTCTCAACTATTAAAACTATATTAAAAAAAAACAAAAAAAACTTAAGTCCCAAGTCGTTCAGTGGAAAATCACTCATGTAAGTCAATTTAACTTTTACAGTTATTATATTAGTTTGCTTCTAACATTATTTAAGGGATCATCAGTTGTTTACCATGAAAAACTGTTTCGGGAATTTAAAAACAAGACAGTATTTAATTTCATGGCTTCCCAGCAGAGTTGATCAGACCCCACTTCCCTTAAAAGACAAAAACATAAACGTTCCGTATACTAAACCTAAGTTTTGTTCCATATAAATGTTTTGCTAACTTATATTAGTTGTTAAAAAAAAATTTTTTTAAGAAAAAATATATATATAGTACATGTATTATATTTGTTTTCATAGATGTTAATCCGTGTAAACTCCAGTGTTTATAAAAAGTGAAAAGTGCTCAATAACAAGTAGAGCTTTTTTTAAATATAATTTGTATGCACATATGCAAGCAATAATGTATAAATAAAATATATATATATATATATATATATATATATATATATATATATATATATATATATATACACACACACTTTGGTAAGATCAGTGAGAAGAAACCCAGCAGAATCCTGATTATACCAATTGAAATTCAGAATAAGAGCATAATATTTCTGACCTTCTGTAATCAAGGGAGGCGCGAGAGCGCTCTATCCCTTAATAGACTTCAAGAATGGCCTATGCTGGAAATCTCATTTCTTTGATCAATCATAACTCAAAAACCAATAAACCAAATTAGTTAAATCTTTGCACAAAATTTTTATTTGATAGGTTCTATAAGTGTGTAGAATTTCAGCATCATTAGTCAAGGCAACCCAGAGATCCAGAAAGTTCAATCATGAAATCATGTTATCTGTCTGTATGTATGTACGTACGTACATACGTATGTGCCACCCTGTATCTCATCAACTATTTGATGGATTCAGCTGATTTTTGGCAGAGATGGAGGTTCTAGGGTCTAGTTGATGACATTTTAATTTCAGTTTACCATATACCTTGATTAGTCAAACTACCAACTATATCAGTTATGAGAAGGCATTGTATTGAGGCATAGCCTTTACAAAAGTAGTGACATTCCATGATAAATGCCAGTATACTGAAATCATATGCCCTTAATAGGGTTAAGATGAAAATTCATATACACTAAATGTACAAAAGCAAGGAAATTCCCAAATTGTTACACTTTTATTGTCATTAAGGGCTATGTATTTTACTAGTAGGAATTTTTCTTCAGTGCACCTCACACACTTCATCCACTATTGCATAGAGATTTATACTGTAGTGATGTGATAATGAAATGGTTTGGTTGATATGTAGTCATACCCTTGATTAATGACAATAAAAGTGCAAAAATTTGGGAATTTCCTTGCTTTTGTACATTTAGTGTATATGAATTTTCATCTTAACCCTATTAAGGGCATATGATTTCAGTATACTGGCATTTTTCATGGAATATATATATATACAGGGTGGGCCAAAATTAGGGTCCTATCTTTAAATTTGAATAACTTGAATTTGAATAACTTCCACAAAATAAAAGTTAAACTCACCAAACTTTATGTGTGTGTAGACTGACCCTTCCGAGATTTTTTGAAATAAACAAAACACTTCTTAAAACTTACAAAAACTAAAGTATTGTTTTTTACACTGTTTTGAGTTTTTTAAGCAAAAATAATGTTTTCTAAATGAGGGTACGTTCCTTAGGGCTAATACGGCTCATGCTTGCTTCGGAAGGGGTCCTTTACTTATTCTAAAAAAAAAAATTTTTTTAAATCAATAAATAAAAAAGTTATGAATTTTTAAAAATAGGACCCTTATTTTTGCCCACCCTGTATATATATATATATATATATATATATATATATATATATATAATAAAACCTAACAATTTAAAAACTAAAATAGAAATAAAATGAACAATGTGTTAAAATAAGTTCGCCCATTATATTGACACAACAAAAGAAACAGTATATAGGCCACTCTATAGAAAACAGAACAATAGAACAGGATATAGGAAGTAATACTAACAAGACCTTTGTTCGTTGGCTGAGAGAACAACAAAGAATCTGATTGGTTAACTAGCTAGCCGTGTATATAAAAACACCCGGCAAAAATAACTCCATGCATTCTAGCCTGAAGATTCCCCCTGGGGATGAAACGCGGGAGCCTCTGTGTAGCTTAATTGCCATAAATATATTTTCATAGCTTACTACCTAGCTCTACTTACGTATCGAGCACTGTTGAAGTAAATACTGAAAATTGATACATAAAAAAATTTATATCTCCTTATAAAATTTTATGTAGATACATGAAATAGTAATATTTAGCTCCTCAAGCAGTTGAGCACTTTCACAAGAATTTATTTCACCACTGAAAAATAATATGGAAAAAATGAACTTAGAAACATCACTTAAGAATATCCCAACACCTAGCAAGCATGGATACATTGTTAAATTAATTTAAAAAACGGGCGAACTAATACGCCGAATGTGATGGCGAGCACATTTCTTCCTTAATAATAAAGATAAACACCTAGATATAAAAGAATCCTACGGATTCAAAAGCCTAAAAAACGCAAATGACCTCTTAAATATAATTAAAGATTTAGAATTTCACAAACAACATAATAATTTCCAAAAACAATTACACACCATCGTTAAAAACATAAACAACTCTAACAAAATATTCGTAAAAGCAGACAAAACTAGAAATGTTTACAAAATAGATAAACAAAAGTATAACAAACTACTAACAGAAAACATTACGAAAAACTACAAAAAACTAGATACAATCGAACGTAATTACATAGATATAATAAATACGGAAAGTAAACAAATCACCGATAAACTAAAAATTAGCGACAAAGTTAGTAAATTGAAACCTAAGGAAGCCTATATTTTATTCAAAGACCACAAAAGTAACTTTAGCAATAACCCCAGCACTCGCTTAATTAATCCGACCAAACCAGAAATAGGAAGAATTAGCGAAACAATTATATCTAGAATTAACAAACAAATAAGAAAAGACCTAGAATTAAACCAATGGGTGAATACTGCCGACGCAATCGCTTGGTTTAACAGTATAGAAAATAAGAACAAATGTACCTTCCTACAATTCGACATAGTGAACTTCTACCCATCCATATCAGAAGAACTCTTCAACATCGCCCTAGAATTTGCCGAGATGTATATGATATATCCAAGGATGAAATCCACATCATTAAAAAATGTATGAGATCAGTTTTAATCAATAATGATGACCAATGGATTAAAACGAATATGACAAACTCCTTTGATTTGGTCATGGGTGCCCTTGACTCTGCGGAGGCATCAGATCTTGTGGGCTTATTTATTTTATATACACTCACAAATATATTTGATAATACAGTAATCGGCCTTCATAGAGATGATGGATTAGCGATAATAAGAGATTCAAATAAAGTCAAGGGAGAAAACTTCAAGAAAATTATACATATGGAAATGAAAAAACTAGGCCTAAAAGTAAAAATACTGGCTAACATAAAAACAACTGACTTTCTAGACGTCACGTTAAACTTAAATAAAAAGTACTTAAGAACCATACCTAAAAGATAACGTCAATCCAATATACGTAAACCCAAAGTCTAATTACCCCCCATCAATCATAAAACATATTCCGAATTCTATCGAACGTAGGCTTATCAATAATTCTAGCAACGAAAGTGTTTTGGATGTAACTGCTGACTGAACAAGAACAATCTACTCCCGTGGATCAAATAATGGGTTTGGTTCGAAATTCGGTATAGGTTCCCATATAAAGATCTCTAAGTTCGAAAAGATGCACGATGCACGAAAAGAAGATTGGAGGTTACATCGACCGAACCGTTGTGAAAATAACAATCAAGATGAAAATCCCCCCCCCCAAAAAAAATACTAATAATATGACCAGCCACATGAGAATTGTAATAGAAATAAAACAAAAACAAAACATAGAACACCACTACACGAACCCAAGGGAACTGAAACTGCAAGAAATTTAATAAATCCCCCCCCCCTGGCTGATACAACACGAAATAGTTGTGAATAATCGAGGAGAATGGAGAGACCGAGGGGATAGAGCACTAACCAGACTTCCACTGGAAGAGAGCAGAAAGTACTGGAACCTTAGGGAGGCTTAGTGCCACCTAAATCTCAACGAAGATCAATGGTCGTTGCCAGTCAGAAATCAAAGGTAAGCAGCTGTTGTGATAACGCAAAATCAATTGCAATGGTTATCAAAAGACGTGGAGACTACTGGAAATCGTGGGAGGCTTGTTGTCACTCAGACTCCGGTTATCATCAGTTAGCAATCACTGACGATAACCTTTGTGAGAACTCCTAGCGAATAATAATGGCATGGATTGACTATAAAAAAGCTTATGACAGAATCCCTCAAGCATGGATAATTGAATGTTTTAAAATATACAAAATACCTGACAGAATAATTAATCTTATTAAGAAAGCAATGGAGACTGGAACTGACAGCCGGAGGACAACACCTGACTGAGATAAAGATACGGAGAGGCATTTTCCAAGGAGACTCCCTATCACTACTACTGTATATAATAGCTATGATTCCACTCAACTACATACTCAGAAAATGTGATGCTGGATACAAGTTTACAGACACAGAACTAAGGGTAAACCACCTGATGTACATGGACGACCTTAAGCTATTTGCAAAAAGCAAAAAGGAACTGGAAAAGCTGATAAATACGACCAGAATCGTCAGTCAGGACATCCAAATGGAATTCGGAATGGAAAAGTGTGTACTACTAGAAATAAAAATAGGAAAACTGGAGACAACAAAGGAAATGAGGGTGCTAGGCGAACAGGATAGCTACAAATATATTGGAGTTCTGGAAGCAGACACCATCAAATCTACAGAAATGAAAGAGAATATTGGAAAAGAATATTTATGGGGAACAAGAAAACTCTTAGAAACGAAATTATATAGCAGGAATCTAGTAAAAGGAATAAACACCTGGGCAGTAGCACTAATAAGATACTCTGGACCATTCATAGACTGGACCAAAGAAGAACTCAGGCACCTTGACCAGAGGACTAGAAAATTAATAACCATCCACAACGCACTACATCCAAAAGACGATACATGAAAAGAAACGAAGGGGGAAAAGGACTGGTAAGTATAGAAGATTGTGTGGAAGACTCCAAAAAAGAGCTGGAGAAATACATAACTCAAAACACGGAAAGGCTTATCACCGCAGCAAGAGACACTGTTCCAACAATCAACTCGGGAAGCACCGAAACCAGAAACAAAACGACAAGAAAAGAAAAGTAGGAAGAAAAACAACTACATGGACGCTTCAGAAGACTGACAAGAGAAGAAACCAACGAAAATAGCTAGGCATGGCTAAGAAAAGGACACTTGAACAGAGAAACGGGATCTTTACTGATGGCTACACAGAACAATGCGATTAGGACAAACTACATTAAAGCTAAAATAGATAAAACCCAGGAAAACAGTAAATGCAGATTGTGTGGACAAAGAGACGAAACAATAATTCATATAATATGTGAATATAACAAACTTGCCCCGAAAGAATACAAGAACAGACATGACTGTGTGGGGAAAGCAGTACACCGGGAACTGTGCAAACAATTGAATTTCGAATACACAGACAAATGGTACAAACATAAACCAGAAACAGTACTGGAAAACGAAAAACACAAAATCATCTGGGATATGGTTATACAAGCAGACAAACTCATACAAGCAAGGAGACCGGATGTTATAATAATAATCAACAAGAAGGAAAAATCTTGCAAAATCGTAGACTTCGCCGTTCCAGCAGACCACAGAATGAAGATCAAAGAAACGGAAAAATGAAGCAAATACACGGAACTAGCCAGAGAACTGAAAGGAATATGGAGCATGAAGAAAATCAGTATAATACCAATAATCGTATGAGCACTAAGGACAATCCCAAAAAACCTGGAAAAAAGACTGGGAGAAATTGGAATCAAAGGGATCATTGAAATTATGCAAAGGACGGCAATGATCAAAACAGCTGCAATCTTAATAAAAATCATCCAATGCAGAAACCAACCCGCATTAGCTACGAAGGGTCACATGGAATCTACAACAGGAAGAAAACAAAACCACAGAAAGAACACCACATCACAAACCAAGGAACAGAAAATGCAAGAAACATCACTTCATGAGATCCCCCCAATAAATTACACCGGCCTCAGCTGACACGACACAAAAATGAACCAATGAACAAAAATAGCAAGAAACACCATAAGCTCCCCAACTCCCCCCCACAAAAAAAATATTTTAAAAAAAATAAATACATAAATAAATAAATAAAAATGGTACCAGCCTAGGCTGACACCACACAAAATATTTGCATAGGGTCAACGAGGATGAGAACACTGAGGAGGGACAGCACAAACCAGACCTCCACTGGAAGTGCAGAGAGTGCTGGGACCTTGGGGGGGGGGGCTTATTGCCACCCAAATCCCAGAGAAGACCAACGGTCCTTACCAGCTAGAAATCAATGGTAAACGGCTGTTGCGATACTGCGGTGGCTATCGAAAAGAGGTGGAGAATATTGAAAATCTGGGGAGACTTGTTGTCACTCAGACTCCAGGGAATACCACCGTTTGTCGGTGAGCAATCACTGATGACCTGTGTGAGAACTCCTAATGAGTACAAACAACAACAACAACAATAAAGAAAAAAAACTAGTTGGTTGTTTTCAAAATCAACGGGGGTATTTATAGTTTATGAGGGTTGAGGTTTGTACAACATATAATCAGACTCTTGTTTCACCCGCCGTCTTGTTCTTTAATTAGATGCACGGGACCCGGGGCCGTTCGACGGTTCAACAAAAGTTATAGGAGAACAACAACACTAAAAGTACTAGTAATAGTTTAGGGTGGTTGTACAGATCGAGACCCATGGCTAGCAATGTTGGCTCGGCAAAATCCGGTAACGAGAACAACCGTTAAAAAAATAAAAAATAAATAAATAAAAACATTTTCTAAGTTATTTATTTACCTAGTATTATGTTAGGTCCTTTTGTATAAGAGCCCCGCCACTAATGGAAAAAATGTGTTTTGCGTGAAAAAAAAAGGGCACCGTCAGTCTATTTTTGTGCGTACTATTTAAACATGCGTCGGAGTATCGTCACTGTGGAACGCATCGCGGAATTGTGGAGTGTGTGAGTTTATTTATGTGGTGGCAAAAATAATAATAAGGGAAACGATCTTTTTACGATTCATTCATTTCGTGTGAATCAGATGATTCGGCTGTTAGCATTGGTTTCTAGAAAGACATCCGGTACTTACGAGAAGGACCACTTGAAGGTTGCCAACATCCCTAAGCGAAAATAGTGATGTGAAACCGACTGGATTCGAACTTGGAACACCCAGGTCGTCAGTCCGTGTCGTTATCCACTTAACCACCTTCCATCTTTGTATGATAATACTAGAATACATGAATGTTAAATATCTATTTACTTGCCTCCCCTCGAGGGATTAGTTTAACCCAAAGTTGTTTTTTAATGTTGGGGAGGGGGGGGCAGCTCCACAATAAAAGCGGCAGTCTGGATTGACACAAAAAATAAAACTTGCCTCAGTCTACAAGGATCCCTTCTTCACTGATCAAGAACAGAAAAGATGAAGTACCGTATAAGAACAGAATAAGACTTTTTTATTATTATTATTTCTTTTTTTTTGTTTAATATTATTTTATTTTTTTTACTGCAACCTACATTTTTTTTATGGAAATCGCTCCAAACAAGGCATGAAGCCACTTGATGTAAGGAGCTAACAAGAACGAAAGATAGTTATCGCAAAGACAAGAGATGTCTATTGGCCTTAGTCTTGAAAAGACCAAGGCTATAGGTGGGAGGAAAACAGTCAGCAAGAAGATGTGGCGGATATATATATATATATATATATATATATATATATATATATATATATATATATATATATATATATATATATATATATATATATATATATATAAAGGAGTAAGGCTACCAACATTTGTAAAAAGTTTTTTTCAACATTTATTTATTATTTTGTTATTTTATCATTTTATAATTTTATATAACGCGTTTAAAGCGGTGGTCCGCTCTCATCAGATATGTAAATACATATATACTTTTCTCTCGTTGGAACTGCACTACTCTCTTCTCTCTCTCTCTCTCTTCTCTCTCTCTCTCTCTCTCTCTCTCTCTCTCTCTCTCTCTCACTCACTCACTCACTCTCTCTCTCTCTCTCTCTCTCTCTCTCTCTCTCTCTCTCTCTCTCTATATATATATATATATATATATATATATATATATATATATATATATATATATATATATCACCGAAGTTAAGCGACGTTGAGCCTCGCCAGTATTAAATGGGTCACCATTTGAGAATACCAGGCGCGGTATGTAAGAAAATCTCTTCAAATTCAGATTAATCTACAAATCAATCCCATACAGAAACATAAAAATGATTTTGGCATAAAATGAGCCAACGATGGTTGATATGCCGTAAAACCTGTAGCAGCGCGGACCATGGCTTCACCAAGGTTTTGATTTTTGTTGCGTCTTAGAAAAAGTGTTACGATCCACGCTGACAATTAAAATGTTATAAAATGTTCGAAAAATGGAGAAAAACATGAATGTTGAATAAATGAGATAAACATCTTTAACGAACACAATATATATATATATATATATATATATATATATATATATATATATATATAAAAGTGTAGTATTAACACAGCATGACATCGCTAGATATAAATGCATCGTTCCTTTCATTAAGTCGAACACTCTTATGACGCCGGTCTATGGGTGTGTCCTGTGCAGTTCTAGGTCCACCCTTCCAGGCTTTGCCTCCCCGCTTTGGTGAGGAGTAAGTTTATTGCTTACTGCCCGAGGCGCCCTATCGGGGAATGCCGACGGGGCTGCCCAGGCAATTTTTAATGGCCAGAGTGCTCACCTTCTCGGGTGCTAGCTTTTCAAATCCCACTTTCCGACCTTGTTTCACATACTCCTATTGTGGGTAGGTGTTGAATAAACACTCTTATGACGTCAAGCCGCCGGATAAAGTATTACAATTATCACTGTTTATTCGCTGTTCAGAGTTGGCCGAGTGGCTCTAGACGTCGGGATCCGAGTTGTAAAAATACTCGGAATCCGGGGTTTCGAATCGCATGACCAGTAGGGAATAGTTATATCTCTATGCTGATGAGTCCCGATTATAAAGGACGAAACGTATATGTACATAGATAATAAAAATATATATATATATATATATATATATATATATATATATATATATATATATATATATTGTTAATAACGGATACATTTTCTTAAGACACAGACGAACAACACTGTGCGTGAGTTGAGAATTGTGATTAGCTCTACCTTGTTCTTTATGAGCGTAATATAGAATATAGTATTAGCACTATCCTGTTTTTTGGGAGCCCAACTGGCTGACTGCTGAAGATTCTAGTGGCCTCAGTTTAGAAGGGGTTTTTTTGTGGGGGGGGGGGGTAACATATTTCACCCCAAACAAGGCAGGCCGCCACTGTAGACGTAAAGGGTTACTGAGAATTTGGGTGTGGGTTTTGGGTGTCACCCCAAGTTGGGAGCAGTGTAGCGAGATGTCTGTTTACATTAGTTTTAGACCTCTGCATGTCAGTACTGTCGGAGAAACAGGGGGCAGGAAGGGAGTTTCAGAGGCCAGCAGCACGAGGAAAGAAGCTATTGGAGTAGAAGGCTCTCCGGCATCTGGGGACCTCCACAGTGAATAGATGGGATTTAGCTGATTGTCGAGTTCGTCTAGTGAATTTACGTCGAGGGGGCACCAAAGTAGCCAGTTCATCGCAGCACAATCCATTAAAGTATTTGTAAAACAAGCACAAGGATGCTACATTGCGGCGATGGGACAGGGGCTGGAGCTTGGTTGATAGTGAGGGACCTATTAAGTTGGCGACTCTTTTTTGGACCTTGTCAAGGAGGGAGAGACTAGTGGATGATGCACCAGCCAGATGTAGCAACAATACTCCATGCATGGGCGGATGGTGGCTTTGTAGAGATACAAGATAATGTCAGGTGTGAGGAGTTTACTAGCACGGTAGAGTGATTTTTACTTTGGGCGCCAAAAGTGATTTCGAGGGCACAAGATGATTTTGATGTGCGGCGAACGTAGTTGAAAGCTAGAACACGTGACCGCTATTTTTGCTTTTTTTTTCTAAATATTTCTGTGAAAGCCGGTTTTGTACGAAAAATGTAATTTTTTTTTTCCAGATACAATATTTGGTTGTGGCTTGTGCGTTTTCTCTTTTCTACTGCAATTGAATTTATTGGACCCGTGGCGTAATGAATGAAACCGTTGATTAAAAATCAGTTCTAAGTGACAGTCGTCTGGAGGGTGAAGGTTCAATCCTTACTACAGGCGATAATAACTAAGAATAACATAATAATTAATTAACACTTCTACTCGGTCATGACTGACGGGATGAGAACAATCTACCCCCAAATGGATTAAATAAAGGGTTCAGTTCAAAACTCCCGACATAAACATTGTCAGGTTCGAAAAGATACACCTGATTTTTTTTTAATGTTACACTGAGCATCAAAAAGGCCAAAACAAAACCAGTTTGCTAATATAACGTAGCTCCGTTGAACTGTTCCTTTCAGAACTACTGTTTTCTTTCCGTTCCCCACCAGAGAACAGTCCTGGACCCATGGCATAATGGTTAATGGCGTTTATTAACAAGTAGCAGGAAGACCCGATGTTGCTCGGGATTGAATGAGGATCACTACTATGTACTTTTTCACTACGCTCATAACACCATATTACTTTCTTTGTTTTACTGCCCCCCCCCTCCAGTTTCGCTCCCTAATATAGTTGGAAGAAGCTGAAATATTAGAAAATTCTCTGAATTAGGGACTCATACATACGGTTTAAATTTCATTAACATTAGATATACGTATGTGAAGTTTTAAGAGAGTTCTGTCCTAATGGATCACTTAGAGGTCGGGGCACGTATATACGTATTCGGCACATGGAGGGTAACATAGAGATTCGGTACCACTTCCATTGTCTTCCCCGGAGAATTTTTTTACATATGATATAAATTTCATCAAAATAGGATATATTTGAAATTTTAAAGACGGTTAGACCCACATAGCTCCCTTAAGTGAGACGGCAATTTAGAGATTCGGGATCACTTCCATTGTCTTCCCCAGAAAATTTTATACATATGATTTGAATTCACTTCCATTGTCTTCCCCAGAAGATGTTATACATATGATTTAAATTCACTTCCATTGTCTTCCCCAGAAAATTTTATACATATGATTTGAATTCACTTCCATTGTCTTCCCCAGAAAATTTTATACATATGATTTAAATTCACTTCCATTGTCTTCCCCAGAAAATTTTATACATATGATTTAAATTCACTTCCATTGTCTTCCCCAGAAAATTTTATACATATGATTTAAATTCACTTCCATTGTCTTCTCTGGTAAATTTTACATAAGAATACACTTTTAGATTTCATGTAGATTATCTAACCTTTCTTTCTATAGGGAACACACAAAAATCACGCACGCACACACGTACACACAGACGTTGAGTTTTATATATAGAGAGAGTATTTCTAAATGATAGTGCTCTGGAGGTTGACAGTTTAATCCTTACTACAGGTGATAAGAACTAAGAATAACATTAAAAATAATTAACACTTCTATCCGGTCATGACTGACAGAACGAGAACAATCTACCGCCATTGATTAAATAAAAGGTTCAGTTCGAAACTCTGTATTTGTTACTGGGTTCGACATAAAGACTCACATGCTCGAAAAGATGCACCTGAAAAAGATCGGATGTAACATCGGCCGAAACGTTGTGAAAATAACAACCAAGATGAGAATAGTAGTCCGAATATTTCAAACAATACAAATTGCATTCTCTTGTTATGTATATATATATTTTTTTTCAGTAATTGGTAGGTATTAAATTTGAAAAAAAGTGATAATGTAGATATCTGAGAAAGAATGGAGATCAGGAGTCGGTCCCAAATTTATGCTGCCATATAAAGTCGGTCAAATATGCGTCGATCAAACACCTGTTTGTGAAGCACCCTTTTTTATGTCTCTATTTTGCTTTTTTCCTTATTCTTTGATGTGGTTTTCTGTTGCCTCCCAGTGGAGGTCGACGAAATCCAAGTAATGGTTCACCGTCAGGTGTCGTTGCTCTTCTTCTTCTTCTTCTTCTTCTTCTTCTTCTTCTTCTTCTTTTCTTTTTTTTTCTTTCTTTTTGACTTTAATTTATCCCAAACAAGGCACATTGCCACGGAGACGTAAGAGGCTACTGTGAATTTGGGCCATATCCATAGGGGCATCCTTAGTAGGGAGTTGTGCAGCGAGATGCTTATTCACATTACAATTGTATTTCTGCATGTTGATACAGTCAGGGAAACATGGAGAAAGAGGGACAGAATTCCAAAGGCTAGCGATTCGATGAAAGAAGCTATTAGAGTAGGAAGCCTTCCGGCATCTTGAGACCTCTACAGTGAAGGGGTGTGATTTAGCTGATTGGCGAGTTAGTCGGGGGTATTTACGTCGAGAAAGCACCATAGCAGCAAGTTCGTCAGAACACATTCCATTGAAGTACTTGTTAAACAAGCACAAGGATGCAACATTGCGGTGATGGGACAGGGGCTGGAGCTTGGTAGACAGTGTGTGACCTATTAGATTAGTGACTCTTTTTTTTAACCCTGTATAAGAGGGAGAGACTAGTAATACTCCATGCATGGGCGAATGGTGGCTTTGTAGAGATATAGGATACTGGCAGGTGTGAGACGTTTTCTACCACGGTAGAGGGATCTAACTTTCCTTGGAGCAGCCTTCTTCTTCTTTTTCTTCTTCTTCTTCCTCTTCCTTCTTCTTTTTCTTCTTTATCTTCTTCCTTCTAACATGTACACAATTTCCAACAGTCGGAAAGAACTGGTGTCCTAGGCAAGAATGGGAAGAAGAGTTGTAGCAGTTCAGTAACCCAACCGGATTTCGTCGACCCAGACACAAAGATGTAAAATGCGAATGTCTGCTAGTCTTATTTTATCATTTTATTATATTAGCTGGTCACGTGTTCAGGAATAATTCATTTTCCGCACACGTGGTCGTCATATTTCGTGAGTGTTATCGTTGATAACACATGTTGAATATTAAGGTGGGTTCGTTCGCTGGTAGATATATTAGCTAGTATATATTGCTGAGATATATATGGCGATTATGTTGGGAAAGCAGGACACGTTTCAGACAAGGGGTTAGGAAGGGTTCAAATGACTAACGCTGCTGGATCGTGAGAATTGAAAGCCGATGAAGCGGACAGACATGACTTGACAGGATCATTCTGGGAGAAGATAGTTAGTTTGGAAGAAACGACTCAACTGAAAACTCACGTGTAAATAAAGAATACTTTTGTTCCCATTACAATAAGAAAACACACGTGTTGAGGGGAAAGAAAAAAGGGCGTATGGGCGATATGTAATGATTTTTAGATCTTATTTTGTTCCGTGATGCTCGACGGGCCCGCTTGCTGTTTTTATTATGGAGACCACCGTTCAAGTATGCCTTATTTCTGTGGTTCCGAACAGCCAAAAGTGGAATTGGGTACTCTGGGATTTGTTCTCTGATCACCATGACGCACTAGAGTTAGAGAATATACTGATGCGTGTTACCACAAAACTGTGGGTTGAATACTCGTGTGCTCACTGTGGCGAAAATAGAAATTAAAAGCAACACAGTTTTCTGAGTCAACGGACATTTATTCCCTTATCTCTTGAAAGTCTGTTGTCTACAACTACGTCCGCACATTGCTTTTAAGTAGTCGGACCAAGCAGCAGGCAAGAGATTTACCATCACCCAGTATTTACATCTTTCCCACTTAGGATGATATACCGGGACTCCACTACTGGAGACAGTCGCGCTCAGTGTCACTCATCAGTATTCAGCCAACAGAGGGTCACCTTTTGTCTACCTGACGCCATTACATTAAAATGACCTATCCTTGCTACCCTGACAATCGATCTATTCAACCACAAACCTGCCCTTTTAAGGGCGAGTGATCAACTACTACAGTAAATTGCAACCGGTCTTCCCGACCACCAACCTGTCCTTTTAAAGGCAACATATCAAATTGCCAATAACTCGCCCCGATCCAGTCAGCCATCCGCTCACCATAAGTCCTCATTGATCATATATCAGCTACACCTGATATCGGACTGACGAACATTCCAAGGCCAACGACGACATCTCGCCGACACTCAGGGACCATATATCCTGACGAACCCGCATCGCAGATCAAGACCCACACATCCTTATATCTTGTAACCCTAACCCTAACCCTAACCGACATCACAGATCAAGACCCACATATCCTTATATCTTGTAACCCTAACCGACATCACAGATCAAGACCCACACATCCTTATATCTTGTAACCCTAACCCTAACCGACATCACAGATCAAGACCCACATATCCTTATATCTTGTAACCCTAACCGACATCACAGATCAAGACCCACACATCCTTATATCTTGTAACCCTAACCGACATCACAGATCAAGACCCACACATCCTTATATCTTGTATCCATTTATAATCAATACATTTAGTTTAAATCTAAATTCCTGTATCTGTTGTTTCTTTTGCCAGCATGCGCTTTTTATAACAGGTAGTACGGAATGTGTAAATTGTATTTACACTGCACCAATAAAGAAAGATGTATCATACGAAACCGTTTAAAGGTACAAAGAGGCTTTATTGCCGAACGTACAAAAACATAACCGAACGTAAATACAATATCGTTGACTAACCCCATCCATCAGACGATAAGGGCAAATAACTCAGTCATACTTAGAGTTATCGCCCCTGGCCGATATCTCTATGTTTATAACTTAACACTGGCGCTGAATTTGTCTCTGGTGGAGACACACAGCGGGGAAGAAATGTACGGTAAAATTGTTTGGCTCTTTAACCAATATTTGAGAATCGAATGACTCGATCAGAAAAAATAACCCTACTGGAAAAAAAACCCTGCAAAACTTTGTAAAGTATGGTTAGACGAACAACGGACAAACACATGTGCACATTAGAAGTCGCGCCAGAAAGAGGAGCACTGTCGTTTTAAATCTTTCCATGCATGGTAGAACGAGATTACAAACCTTTGCTCTAGGAAACGCCCTCTCTGTTCGTATCGAAAATGTATAGCCGATAAAGAGGAGATAACTCTGGAACAACAAAGGCAAAAAAAATTGGAACTAATTCCTTCGTCTCCATTCTATCCAAATCTAACTAATGCATACTAATTACTGAACAAAATTAAAAATGACAATAAAAACAATAAAATGAAAAATAACAATAATTTCAACAAAAAATAAGTGCAAATTTAATGCGTACTTATTACACACAGAAAATAAAATACAAAAATGTATATAAATCAGTATTTTTTCTTCTTCTTCTCGTTTTTCCGTTTCTTGAACGTTGGTTTCATATTTCGAAGCGATGGTGTTGCTGTCGTTGTCAGATCACTTAATAGGGCATTTTTCGGAGGGAGAAAATAGGTCTATGTTTATGACCGCTACAAGTGCTTTTTTTGTTTTTGTTTTTTCTCGTTTTCCGTTTTTTTTAAACGTTAGTTTCATTTTTATTAAAGCCTCCTTCCGGTTGTTGTTGTTGTCGTTGTTACTCGTTACCGGATTTCACCGAGCTAATATTGTCCGCCATTAGTCTCAATCAGTAAGTGTGTAAAGAAGGGGCGTTTTCCCTATCTTATGTTTAAGTTACGAAAGAAAATAACAAAACCTTTGCTTCCAACAACAACGAAAACGATTTATTCAAGAAAGTTACCTATACCGTTTGGTATAGGTGGAAGAAAGTTGGACAGTGTCCGAGTGGGGAAGAGGAAAATAGGAAGTTCTTAGGGCTGCCGAAAGTCTGAGCAGTTATCTCCAGGCGAAGATATTAGTTGCTGGAACGTCCAGTGGACAGGGGTAGGAGAGGGAGAAAGTAGAAGTTGTGTTTCCTCGTTGTTTGCAGGAGTCTCTCTGCTGGCCGACCTTGATTCCCAAAGTAGTTCTTCATCGAACAGAAGAAATCAATGCGGTCTGCAGGCTGATTGGTCAGTGTGTAACGAGATCACTTAATAGGGCATTTTTCGGAGGAAGAAAATATGTTTATGACCGCTACAAGTGTTTTTCGTTTTTGTTTTTTCTCGTTTTCCGTTTTTTTTTATGTTAGTTTCATTTTTATTGAAGCCTCCCCCTCCTCCTCCTGCTGCTGCTGCTGGTGGTGGTGGTGGTGGTGGTTGTTGTTGTTGTTGTTGTCGTCGTCGTCGTCGTCGTTGTCGTTGTTTTTGTTGTAACTCGTTACCGGATTTTACCGAGCCAATACTGTTCGCCATGGGTCTACACCTGTACAAACACCTAGTTTAGTAACACTAACGTCTGTCTGGAATAAGTAAGCACAAAGTAATATTTTTCAAAATCCAATGTATTGGTATATTAAATAATTGATTTACTTGAAACGACGTTTAAAGGAAAGCCGTTTACTCTGTTTAAAAAGGGACTAAAAGCGAGCCTATTCTAGTCTCGCTGGCGAATGCAAAGGCTGTCGGGATTACATTTGCAACGTTATCAGTCGAACATAATACAAAATGACAATGCGCATGCGCAAACAAAATGTCTATGCAACAATTAGCCAATCGACATGTGAGGTACGAAAAACGTTGTGTGTGAGCATCTATAAAGGCCAAGACAATCGCATCAAACAAGTAGATTGCATTTAGCAAGCCAATAATGCGTCAGGACTACGTCAAAACAATTCGTTCATTTCTCGCTCTAAGTTTCGCCCAGTTTGTATCTCAGCTAGAATCAGTGTTGAGACCAGTGGCGTAGCTAGACCTTTTGCCGCCCGGGGCGGTAGTAAAATTTTACGCCCCCCCCCCCCCGGCATTTGGGTGCCCGGAAAATTCGTCCATGGATAATTCGCCCATGGATAATTCGTCCATGGAAAATTTTTTGCTAGGTAGGAAAACTGGTCCATTATTATTAAGTTAACATTATTCTTAATTTTCATACCTTGCGAAAATTAGTTCTACGGTATCTAATTTTCCTAAATTCAATTAAATTAAAATTAAAATATGAAAACTGATTTTTAATATTTTTTATTCATTTGAGATTTTATCTGTTTTCCTTTTGTTTTAAGTAGATGGTGGGGGTTGCCCGGGGTGATTTTGTCCGATCCCCCAGCTAGCAATTGTAAAGTTTACAAGGAGTTATAAAAAGTATGCTACAAAAACAAACGTTTGGACAGTAATAAAATTAATGAATTCAAACTTTCGCATCTAATGTTATTTCCTCTTTGATGTCGGTGTATATACACCCAAATATCCAACTTTCTTTTCGCACCTATTCGATAAAAATTTATATGAAAGTTCCCCTTTAAGTATGAAAAGAAGGAGAAAATGCAACCACAAGATCAGATGCATCTTTAATTCTCAACTCGGTACTATCGTTTCCTTTTCTTTTATTTCTGAACCTTTGGAAAACTATTCTCCCAGAAATCAATGATGCCCAGAAATATCTTTAAAAAAAAGGGCTGGCTCTGCAACAAAGTTCTGTCAGGCTGACGGCGTTGAAAGATTTCCTTCTTCAGAATAGAGAAAAGATAGTGGACACTGCAATAGACGAGTCAAAAACACTCTGCTCTGAAATGGGGATAAGCATGGAGCGTCGTATTCGCAAAAAGAAACGAATGGATGGTGAAGGATTGACTGATGCAGCGCTGAGTTTTGATACTGAGTTGAGACGGGAAATGCTGTCTGTTATAGACAGATTGACTGAAGAAATATCTTGCAGATTTCAACAAGTTCACAATCTTGCAAATAAATACGCTTTTCTTATACCGTCAAATCTGCTTGATGATAATTATGATTGTCAGCTTGGTGGATTTGACGAAGATATAGAAAAAGAGAAATTCTTTGCTGAAAAGAAGAGGTTACAGTATGTTGTAAAAGCTTCAGAAAAAGACAAAATCGATGGACCTCTTGAACTTTTGAACTTTATACAAAGATACCAACTTGGGGATTCCGTCCCTAATATTGTGATCTTGCTGAGAATTTTCCTCACCAGAGCTATTAGCGTTGCTAGCTGTGAGCGCTCTTTCTCAAAACTGAAGCTCATAAAAAACTACCTTAGATCAGCAATGAGCCAGACAAGACTTACAGACTTGGCAATCCTCTCAATAGAGAGGGAACTTGTCGAGGAAGTGAATTTTGATAGAGTCATTGATAACTTTGCCGAAAAAAAGGCGCGAAAAATCTGTTTGTAAATTTTCAACCGACTTGATGCCTTGCGACAGTTCTCTCACAAAAAATAAATTTATAGCCTTATTTGCCATTCATAAATACATTTGTTTAAAATATATTAAAACTATTTTTAAAAGAGTTGAAACGTTATTAACAACAACAAATTTCTGAAAACCGAGCGATTACACACACGGATTTAAAAAAGCACCGATACAAGACGTTTTTTTCTCTTCGGAGGGCTCGCCCTCTTAATAATAACATTATGAAGACAAAGAAAAGAAAACTACATCGGACTATTCTCTCCTTGATACATCCATGTTATTTGGCGAAAATTCGGACTTTAACAACAACGACAAAAAAGTAAATAAAAATGATTTTATCATTTCATAACATTTTCAGGTTTTCAAATGTTCTCATTTAAATTTATTATTATATAAAATTATAGTATAAAATTTCATATTTTTTGTTAACTTTTGTTTTTTTTAATTTTTTTCTCTACTTTCTATTTTTACCCTCTCAAAATGCCGCCCCCTCAGGTGTGCCGCCCGGGGCGGCCCGCCCCTCTCGCCCCCCCTAGCTACGCCAGTGGTTGAGACATTACTATCTGACCAAACATCGCTACACTGCTATATTCGCCACGCAAGCGGAACCCAAAAAAACAACCAGCTACATGGAAGCGGTAACAGCAAATCGAACAGCACAGATAAACCCACTACTATTGCTTATAAACTCACATACCAACACACACAATCTCTACCCAACAAAATTTACACGAACGTGACATTGAAGCACACGGAAATGCTGTTTGACTTAAGGTTCAGATAAATGTCTGTTACTAGCTTCACATTCTGCTTACTATAAGGCATGCTGTTGGAAAAGAATTACCATTCATAGGTAATACAGATGAGTCAGTCTTTTCATTTTTATTAGACATAGGGAGTTCACGAAATTACTTTTATTTTGGCCAATGAAAACGAAGTTACAGTACGTGGACGAAATATAAGACTGGTGTATATTTTAAATGTTTAGTGCGAATTTTCGCTAAGCGAACTCACTTATTGTAGCGTAGCGGACAGCAGGAGAGGCAGCTGACTGCTGTGGACCAAGATGCTTGTCCGCGGCGGTCGAAGAGAAGACGTTTGGTTTGCTGCTTGTGCGGAGGAGAGCTGCGGGCGCGAACCTGGAAACGCCCATTCACGAAAAGTTTAATTAAAAGAATTTTTTTAAAGGGTAAACGGCGGCGGGCGGCTTTGGCGTGCTCATTTGCATATGTGAGATGTCGCTACTATAAGAAGCACGAAAAAACGTGATTTGGGGAGATGAGCGCGAACGGAAGAAGAAGAAGAAGAAGAAGAAGAAGAAGAAGAAGAAGAAGAAGAAGAAGAAGAAGAAGCAGAAGAAGCAGAAGAAGAAGAAGAAGAAGAAAGAAAGTGCCGCATTTATTTTTGAGAAACGTTGTGTTGACTCGTTCAAGGAAGCGAACAGAAGAAGAAAGTGCCGCATTTATTTTTGTGAAACGTTGTATTGACTCGTTCAAAGAAGCGAACAGAAGAAGAAAGTGCCGCATTTATTTTTGTGAAACGTTGTGTTGACTCGTTCAAAAAAGCGAACAGAAGAAGAAAGTGCCGCATTTATTTTTCTGAAACGTTGTGTTGACTCGTTCAAAGAAGCGAACAGAAGAAGAAAGTGCCGCATTTATTTTTGTGAAACGTTGTGTTGACTCGTTCAAAGAAGCGAAGAGAAGAAGAAAGTGCCGCATTTATTTTTGTGAAACGTTGTGTTGACTCGTTCAAAAAAGCGAACAGAAGAAAGTGCCGCATTTATTTTTGTGAAACGTTGTGTTGACTCGTTCAAAGAAGCGAACAGAAGAAGAAAGTGCCGCATTTATTTTTGTGAAACGTTGCATTGACTCGTTCACTTATCCATGTCTTTGTTTATCATTGTTTTTACTACACGCCACACAGACCAAACAGGATGCAGGGAAATCTACCTGAAGCAGTTACGTTCTTTGTGTGTTCCATCAAAGAGAAGGAAAAGCAGTGATAAACAAAGCAGCTCACACTACCGTGAAACAGAAAGAGTAAAACTTCGTATTTCCCTACTAGCTGCCTGTTAGCTGAAGACTTACAAAAGAGAGTATGAAGGTTAAGTTTAATAAAAAAACATCCGCTTAGTAAGCTTCAACAAAAAAGATGACGAAAGGTATCATAGAATAAATCCTAACACTATAATCTCTGCTGAATATTGGGAATACAGCATTATTACGGTTAAATGATATGTGCCCCTTTTATTTCATTTTATTTTTTAAGCATTGAGTTTGTAAAAAAAAGTTTAGAACATTAATTTTCCTCTCCATGCATTAGTATATCTTTCTTTTTGTTTCTTGGTTTTGCCGCATTTCAAGACAAGAATTCATCTAGTCTGGTGGAGTATTCAGCTAAGTGCTGTTATTTGAGGTAACATTACTTGAAGAAGGTGCACCATTCCTCGTACGAGCCAGTGTATAGCCGTGTTTAGAGGATCTTATTTGCGCTTTTGAATACTATGTTATTTTTAATATTCGGTCAGGGTTTACTTGTAGGGTGAAGTATCCTCATGTCAGGTTGTCCTGACAAACCATTGTACAGAGAAACCGAAGACACTAGAGGATGGTGTCTAGTAGGTAATTGTAACTCTCCAGAGGATAATTCAAACTCTGTGTGGTATATGTGTGCGTGATAGGAAAATTCAAACTCTCCAGTAGGTAATTCAAACTCTCCAGAGGATAATTCAAACTCTCCAGAGGATAATTCAAACTCTACTACATTCGAGGAACCCCCCAAAATTCTTTCTTTTCCCAACATTTTTTCCTACTGCAAAACAAAAACATTTCTAACAGTTAATCGTGAAAGTATTTTATAATAGGTGTCAATTTATCCCGCGTATTCTGAAAGATTTATTTTACGAGTGGGAGTAACCCGTAAAAAGTTGTAATATTAATTGATACCAAATTTATCTTGAACGCTCTTAAAAGTCCATATACCAACTAGTAGCATTCTTATGGTACTAAATTTAGTTTGGGTGTTCTTTCAAGGGTATGAAATTCTGTCTTTTTTGTTTCATTTTACTTCAGTCGAAGTTCTCAAAATCCAACGAGCTTCATGGAGCTAACACTTGATCTCTATATGAGATACATAGATATTCGAAACAATCCATTAAATATCTCCTTTTCCTGTCAAACGTTGAGTTAGTAAAGAAGTTACAAACATTAATTTTCCTCTCCCCAATTTACCAGTTAACTATGTTATAGTATATCTTTCTTGTGGTCTCTTGATCTTACTGGATTCCAGGACAAGAATTCATCTAGTCTGGTGGAGTATCCAGCTAAGTGCTGTTACTTGAGGTAACATTACTTGGAGAAAGTGCACCATTCTTCGTATGAGCCAGTGTATAGCTGTGCTGAGGGGGATCTTATTTGAGCTTCGAATACTATGTTATTTTTAATATTTGGTCAGGGTTCACTTGTAAGGTGAAGTATCCTCATGTCAGGCTGTCCTGACAAACCTTTGTACAGAGAGACCGAAGACACTCTTTCAAACTCTGTTCTCATGAGATTCGATGTTTTGAACAAAATATGTTTCATTATATAACTTAAAATAAACATTGCATTGAATCAGTTGTAAACAACGTTAGCACCTTTGCGTATACTCTTTATTTGGAACATGATTTGAAAATGATGTAATTCCTCAAATATAAAAATATTATATATATATATATATATATATATATATATATATATATTATAACTTGGAAGAATACAAAATTCATGACATAATGATTGTTGTTTCTGAATTTTTTAGATGAGAATTGATAATTTGGATCATTCGGACTACTGTTTTCATCTTGAGTGTTATTCCACAAGTTCTAAGTGACACTCTTCTGGAGGTTGACGGTTCAATCCTCAGTGCGGGCGATACTAAGAATTACTTAAGACTTCTACCCGGTCATGGCTGATGGAACGAGAGCATGCTACCCCTGTAGATTAAATAAAGGGTTTGTTCAACATTCCGTACAGATTCCCGAGTTCGACAGAAAAATTCTCGAGTTTGACAAGATACACCTGAAGAAGGTCGGAGGTTACATCGGCCGAAACGTTGTGAGAATAACACTCAAGATGAGAACAGTAGTCTGAATAATACAAATAATACACATAGTCATTGTTGTGTAATAAATTCAACACCAAGAAAATATTTTCTGAACACATGTTTCTCAAACTTTTGTTAAAAAAAGTCTCTTCGTCGGCACATAGTAGCATAAGGTGTTCAACGTCATTTCATTATAGGTCCAGGTAGACGGTGGAGTTGTTATGTAACTACAAACACATTAAACCAAACATTTCCATCAGTATTCAGAAATAGCATGATCTTAATTTGTATGTTTCTTCATTTTTTTATATGGCTTCTTTTTCTTCTTCTTTAGGTATCAGGTCTGTTTGCAGACATCGATGATCATGGCCCTCCATTCTTATTTGCATATTTTGTTTCACCATGATGTTCTTTGCAAAGAGGTTATCTATAGGGGATTGCAATTACCTTCTATAGGGACAGTGCTCTTACAGAGCAGGAAGTCTTAGTCATTGTACAAAAATCAGTATCATCTACCTAACACAAAACGAAGGGTTGACCAGTTTCTACAATCCATTAGGCTGCTCAACCCTCCACTCTATCCACCACCTGCCTGCCATGACTTCACATACCCTGATCGACGGGCTAAGTGGGTACTCGACTTTACCTAAGACTAGCAGGGGGGGGGGGGGGCGCCTTACTGCTCCTGTTGGTTGAAATGTTTCCACCCCACTACCCAATATATGACTCCATATGAAAATTGGATTTCTAGACAAATGTCAATCTTTCTTTAAAAATACACAAAACCGTGTATTATTACTACAAGAAATCATTAATCATTCATTTCAGTCGGTCAACAGGTTCCATCGTACATTGTGTTTAAACAAATAATGTATAATTTTCTTCTAAAAAAAGTAGCCCTTTGAACAGAAGGAAACTATCAGTTTTAAAATACAATAGGGTGCCGTGCTCACCAATGAAATATCCCCTCATCTATCAGGATAATTTCAATTCCACTGTAGATATATAGAGAAAGCAAAACATTAATGCTGTCCTGTCGTCAAGGGAGGTAATCACCCGAGCGTAAGTCATCAAATGTTGTCAGGTCATAATTCGATGCAGAAATAATCGAAAGATCAAGGAGAGATAATCACAATTGAACCAGATATTAAATGTTAGAGAGAAATAAACTAGTTTCCAATACAAAAAGCTTATTACTATTTTTTTTAAAAATAGCTAAATGTTGTGAACCTGTTTAGGAGCCGAAATGAAGACACGGAACACAGGGTTAGTTGAAAAATTTATATTGAACATAGATATGTACAGAAAACAAGAGAAGTGGTATATCAGTCCTGACTGCCAGGGTAGACTTGAGTTGATTCCAATAACGAGAAGCCTATTTTATTAGGAATGGACGAGTCCAACTGTTTGTCATATAGGTACGGTAGCATAACACTAAACTTAGCTACTTATTAAATAATTTTTTATAAGAGACGTGTTTATATTATAATATATGATTCTATGGGGTTTAAACGAGTATTGATATTATTATTGTTGCAGATATTGTTATTCCTATTGCCTGAGTTGCTACTTTGTTCAATTAGACATTTGTATACAACACTTTCCTGTATGCAGGTATTTTCAAATGGGCAGGTATTTCCAGTCGAACAATTGCACCCAGCACTAAGGGTGTCAGTGTTATTACTTTTCTGGGCTTCATTAATTTTACCTGTATTGGATCCTATTATACATTGTTCTACGTTTGGTACTGTAGAGAAAGAGAGCCTAATTGTATTTTTGTTAAAAAGTTTTCTATATTTGTGTGGGGTCTTGAAGTTGTCCCCTGCGAATCTTTCAATGCAGTGTTGTAAAATGCAGAGTTCTCATCAGATATTTGCATATAAGACTAAATTCTAGAGATTCTGTCAGAAATGTTGAGTACAGTGGATGATTCTAGGGTGATTAGAGTCCCTATTAACATAATATAGAGTTTTGTTTGAAAAATATTGCTAGATGAGTTGAAGGATAAATCTAAGAAGTTAACTACTTTTTGATTAATATCTATTGTTATTTTTAATCCATAGTTTCTAAACACGAACGAAGTGTTTTTGACACAAGAAAGGAAATTCCTTTGAATGAGAAATTTAAATAAATTGTTTGTGATACCAGTTCCATTACTTTTCAGACACAATTTATGTGTATATTACAAAAAAGGGGTTATCTCCCTTTCTTTCCCAAAATAATTATCTTCTTGTCCATCACGACACCCCCTCCTATTCTTAAAAGGCCCTGTTTGATTAGCCAAGATTATTCTCCTTGACCAATCAACAGACACTTCATTTTGGTGGGCTGAATCATGAAACTCTTATTCTTACTCTTTTTGAATCTGTTCGTAGTCCAGTCAACAAGTAAGGAAATTGTCTTCTCAATTTGAATGCAACGACTTGAGAATCTGAACGATTTGTTTCTGAACGTTCTTATAATTTTTTTTTAGTTTTTTTTTTCTTATATCCTATCGGTGCTTCTAATTACAAATAGTGCATCATCTTTATTTATAGTTCTCTCTCTCAAGGTCAGGGTCTTATTTAAAGTGTTTATGAATCTCATTAAGTAAGAACAATTATCTCCCCATCAATCTACTCCTGCTCTTCTGCTAAATTTTTTGAATTTTTGAAGCAAAATTTACAATGAAGGTTAAGTAGTTTTTGCTCAGCAAGCACTACGTCAATTGTTTTGATACCTAGCATATGTTGAGTCATAATCATACCCAACGATATTATCCTTACCTTTCCAGAAACTTTTGCTCATATGAGTAATCAGCAAAGCAAACGCCAAAGAGTGTGTGATTTGGCGAATACACCTGTCACACCAAAGGAGATTTCAAGAATAGCTGGAGTGTCCATAAAGACCGTTTATAATGTTAAGAATAGAATGACTATGGGCAAAACTATTCGAGCAAGTCTGGAAGTTGAGGAATCAACAAAACACGTACCAAAGCTTTTATTAAAGCTCTCAAATCCAAAATCCTAAATGATCCAACCAAATCGATGAGAAAAATGGTAATTGAACTTGAGGTAGACAAGATTTTTAGAAATGCAGTAAAATATGATTTAAAGTTAGAATCTCACACAAGAACACCAAAACACTTGTTGACAACAGCTATGAAGGATAAGAGATTGGAAAGGATCCAACTTAATCCATGAGAAAAATGGTAATTGAACTGGAGGTAGACAACAAGACCATTAGAAATGCAGTAAAATATGATTTGAAGTTAAAATCTTACATAAGAACACCAAAACACTTGTTGACAACAGCTATGAAGGAAAAAATATCGGAACGGTGCAATAAAATTATTACATGGTTAAAAAAAAAAGTCATCTACTGTAACGATCTTTTAAGATGAAAAAATTTTCACTGTCGATGCTTTTTTGAACTGCAGAAATGATTGATCGCAACATCGACAGCTGAGGTTTAGGGGGCATTCAGAACAAGACACCCTGCTCAAGTTATGGCTTTTGGTGTTGTGGCTTCCAATGGAAAGAAAATGCCTATAAAATTCTACAAAGCTGATGAAAAAATCAATGTTAATACTTACTACGAGACGCCATGGTTTAAAGCAAACTACTCAAATGGTAATTATGCATAGACACAGGCTAGTGCTCCAGCTCACACAGCTATAAAAATACAAGATTTTTGCAAATCCAACTTTAGCAATTTTGGGGAATTATGTTTATGGCCGCCTTCTATCCCAGATCTAAACAATGTGGATTATGCTATTTGGGGCGTTTTAGAACATGCTACCAATAGAACATCACACAGCAATGTCGACTCTCTTAAAGCTACTATCAAAGTATTAAAAAAGAATGGAAGAAGTTGTCTCCAGAATATTTGAGGAAAACTACTCGGCTTCCTGCATGTGAATTCAAATGATTCTAAGGAAATAGACGCTGGAAGTAGAAACTATTAATGGATGTGCCAATTAATGCTAGATTTCAAATCCAAAATGAAAGTAGCAATAGGAGGAAACGTCTATTTCCTCTGAACCATTTGAAGTCACATGCAGGAAGCCGAGTATATTTTTGAAGCATGGATTTATACATAATTTTCTTGTTCTCTGAGTAATTTTCAAGTATCATTCGGGCCTAAATGTTCGGGATTATCTGTGAACATAAAATACCATTTCTTGGAGCACTCAAGGTTTCGAAATAATATAGAACATTGTTCGACTTCGTTGTTTGGCCTGTTTAAACAGTTTGAATCATTTAAATTTGATACTACTCTCTGCCAATAGTTCGAACTGTGTTTGACCTGTTTAAACAGTTTGAATCATTTAAATTTGATACTACTCTCTGCGAATAGTTCGAACTGTGTTTGACCTGTTTAAACAGTTTGAATCATTTAAATTTGATACCACTCTCTGCGAATAGTTCGAACTGTGTTTGATCTGTTTAAACAGTTTGAATCATTTAAATTTGATACTACTCTCTGCCAATAGTTCGAACTGTGTTTGACCTGTTTAAACAGTTTGAATCATTTAAATTTGATACTACTCTCTGCCAATAGTTCGAACTGTGTTTGACCTGTTTAAACAGTTTGAATCATTTAAATTTGATACTACTCTCTGCGAATAGTTCGAACTGTGTTTGATCTGTTTAAACAGTTTGGATCATTTAAATTTGATACTACTCTCTGAAAATAGTTCGAACTGTGTTTGACCTGTTTAAACAGTTTGAATCATTTAAATTTGATACTACTCTCTGCGAATAGTTCGAACTGTGTTTGATCTGTTACAACAGTTTGGATCATTTAAATTTGATACTACTCTCTGCGAATAGTTCGAACTGTGTTTGATCTGTTTAAACAGTTTGGATAATTTAAATTTGATACTACTCTCTGCGAATAGTTCGAACTGTGTTTGATCTGTTTCAGGACTTAGATTGAGACATTTTTCCCTTTAATGCTTTTCAAAATAAATTTTCACCTTTGCATTTTCAAGATATTTACCCCTAATAATTAATTAATATTCAATTGTTATTAGTCAAACCTTCTGACGATATGAGCGTTACGGTTAAAAAACCATGGCTTAAAGGTCATTTTGTATTTGTATTCCTTGTTTGAACACTTGATTGTGTTAATAAACTTGTAAACTATGAAAATGTTATCGATTTCATGACTTCATTATCCGTATGTTTATATATATCCCAACTGTTACATTTCACCCCCCCTTTTTGTCAAACCTTATTAAACCTTCCTAACACTAATTTTAAACAAATATACATAACACTCTAAGCAAATAACGCATCCAAACGAAAGTGACACGTGACTTCACATTTCTGAAAAAGGTGACAACATAAGCTGAAGAGAGCGGGATGGTTAAGTCCTTCTGAGCTTGAAACCGACGGTACTAATGTTGTACTAATTTTTCTGTACCAATATATATATATATATATATATATATATATATATATATATATATATATATATATATATAGAGAGAGAGAGAGAGAGAGAGAGAGAGAGAGAGAGAGAGAGAAGAAAAAAGAGTGATAAACATGTGACGATTGTCCAAATTTATTTCAAATTTATTGCTCTATCTCGTATATTGAGCTAAACCTCTTCACTATAGGTTCCATCTACTAAAAGTGTTACTTTTAGTTTATATTTGATCCTATATATATATATATATATATATATATATATATATATATATATATATATATATATATATATATATATATATATATATATATTACATAAATATTTAGAGTGGTCTACACAAATGCAATAATGTTTCAACAAAACATGCATTTCACCAGGACCGAAATATAATAATGAAAATCAAATCTGAGATAATCATTTTCCCCAACAAATTAATAAAATTCGCCGCATCTAGGACGAAATTTGATCAAACAGTCCAGACAGTCACCATTAGGCTTTTAAACATAGATAGGAATTGGTGAGCGCTAAGTGTGTAAAACCTGCCAAACCTTCTAATCAAATCCTTTCTTAATTCCCCATTTGACTTATTAATTTATTTTTATGACACAATCAACTAAAGTTTGCCTATTAAATTAAAACATTGCCAATCTGCATACATATACACACACATGCATCCGAATAACCACACAGACACAAATAGCACACACATACAGAAAACCTCTGTATAAACACATGCACACATACACACACACAAACATACACAAATATATCCATAACCATATTTACACATATAAACGTACATTCACAAAGATAAAATCACATAATATAATATTATAGTATTAAAAGCCTCCCAAAATAGTTTTTTACTTAGCTTTTTCTGCAACGAAATTAATTTATATTCCTGTTATATCCTAATTAAATATTTTTTTTAATCGCAGTTAATAGCAACCAATAGTTATAAATAAATAGGATATAATAGTGATATAAATGTAATTCGTTGTACCTCCATTATGATATATACAAGAAAAAACAACGTATATCGCCACAATAGCAGCAAAATGATAGTGCCAGGATCTTGTCGCAATGGTGCATCAAACTAAGATTTAACACAGGATGAATCCCTGGGCCGTAATTACAATGGTGCCGTGACCAGGATAGAACCTACAGTATAGAATTACAATGGTGCTGTGACCAGGATAGAACCCAGGGGGGCATCCACAGACTCAACTTGGAATGATGGACTTACAATCAAGCCTTAAGACGCAGGACCGTATCACAATATTGCCTCAAACTAAAATTCAACACGGGTGAATCCCCGGCCCACGATAATATTACAGAAACACATGAAAAGTGGTGATTTAATTCTATTAATTTTAGAGATATGCAAATTCCTTCATTTTGCAGGGAGTAAAATCGATATTTCCGACATTTTTATTGACAAAAAAATGCGAGCGAAGTGACAAAAAAGGATTTGAAAAATAACAATCTATAAGTAAAATTCTTTGAAAGAGAAAACTTTTAAACCGAAAAATGAAAATTATTTTATCGTTTCATTCTATTAGTCAAAACGATCGTTGGCTAAAACGTCCTCAGGTCAAAACTCTGTTAGCTGAATTTAATTATCACTTTATTATTATTATATATATATTAATACGGTAGCGTGTGTGTTCGTGTGTCACACTTACATAAAAAGTCTCTGTGCATGCGTGCCGCACCTAGATTTGGAAAAGCATTCAAGTCACCTAATTTTCGTAAAGTTTTCAAGTATTTCCTTTTGGCGCAACGGTTAGCGACGTAGGATTTTGACGTCGGTTTTTGACGTCGGCCCGATTGGTTTATAGTTCGACCCCAACCAACCTCTAAGATTTTTTTTTCTACATCAAAGGGGGGAGTGAAGGGACGACCGGGAAGACACATATTAATACGATAGCGTGTGTGTTCGTGTGTCACACTTACATAAAAATCTCTGTGCATGCGTGCCGCACCTAGATTTGGAAAAGCATTCAAGTCACCTAATTTTCCTAAAGTTTTCAAGTATTTCCTTTTGGCGCAACGGTTAGCGACGTAGGATTTTGACGTCGGTTTTTGACGTCGGCCCGACTGGTTTATAGTTCGACCCCAACCAACCTCTAAGATTTTTTTTTCTACATCAAAGGGGGGAGTGAAGGGACGACCGGGAAGACACATATTAATACGATAGCGTGTGTGTTCGTGTGTCACACTTACATAAAAATCTCTGTGCATGCGTGCCGCACCTAGATTTGGAAAAGCATTCAAGTCACCTAATTTTCCTAAAGTTTTCAAGTATTTCCTTTTGGCGCAACGGTTAGCGACGTAGGATTTTGACGTCGGTTTTTGACGTCGGCCCGACTGGTTTATAGTTCGACCCCAACCAACCTCTAAGATTTTTTTTTCTACATCAAAGGGGGGAGTGAAGGGACGACCGGGAAGACACATATTAATACGATAGCGTGTGTGTTCGTGTGTCACACTTACATAAAAATCTCTGTGCATGCGTGCCGCACCTAGATTTGGAAAAGCATTCAAGTCACCTAATTTTCGTAAAGTTTTCAAGTATTTCCTTTTGGCGCAACGGTTAGCGACGTAGGATTTTGACGTCGGTTTTTGACGTCGGCCCGATTGGTTTATAGTTCGACCCCAACCAACCTCTAAGATTTTTTTTTCTACATCAAAGGGGGGAGTGAAGGGACGACCGGGAAGACACATATTAATACGATAGCGTGTGTGTTCGTGTGTCACACTTACATAAAAATCTCTGTGCATGCGTGCCGCACCTAGATTTGGAAAAGCATTCAAGTCACCTAATTTTCCTAAAGTTTTCAAGTATTTCCTTTTGGCGCAACGGTTAGCGACGTAGGATTTTGACGTCGGTTTTTGACGTCGGCCCGACTGGTTTATAGTTCGACCCCAACCAACCTCTAAGATTTTTTTTTCTACATCAAAGGGGGGAGTGAAGGGACGACCGGGAAGACACATATTAATACGATAGCGTGTGTGTTCGTGTGTCACACTTACATAAAAATCTCTGTGCATGCGTGCCGCACCTAGATTTGGAAAAGCATTCAAGTCACCTAATTTTCCTAAAGTTTTCAAGTATTTCCTTTTGGCGCAACGGTTAGCGACGTAGGATTTTGACGTCGGTTTTTGACGTCGGCCCGATTGGTTTATAGTTCGACCCCAACCAACCTCTAAGATTTTTTTTTCTACATCAAAGGGGGGAGTGAAGGGACGACCGGGAAGACACATATTAATACGATAGCGTGTGTGTTCGTGTGTCACACTTACATAAAAATCTCTGTGCATGCGTGCCGCACCTAGATTTGGAAAAGCATTCAAGTCACCTAATTTTCGTAAAGTTTTCAAGTATTTCCTTTTGGCGCAACGGTTAGCGACGTAGGATTTTGACGTCGGTTTTTGACGTCGGCCCGACTGGTTTATAGTTCGACCCCAACCAACCTCTAAGATTTTTTTTTCTACATCAAAGGGGGGAGTGAAGGGACGACCGGGAAGACACATATTAATACGATAGCGTGTGTGTTCGTGTGTCACACTTACATAAAAATCTCTGTGCATGCGTGCCGCACCTAGATTTGGAAAAGCATTCAAGTCACCTAATTTTCCTAAAGTTTTCAAGTATTTCCTTTTGGCGCAACGGTTAGCGACGTAGGATTTTGACGTCGGTTTTTGACGTCGGCCCGACTGGTTTATAGTTCGACCCCAACCAACCTCTAAGATTTTTTTTTCTACATCAAAGGGGGGAGTGAAGGGACGACCGGGAAGACACATATTAATACGATAGCGTGTGTGTTCGTGTGTCACACTTACATAAAAATCTCTGTGCATGCGTGCCGCACCTAGATTTGGAAAAGCATTCAAGTCACCTAATTTTCCTAAAGTTTTCAAGTATTTCCTTTTGGCGCAACGGTTAGCGACGTAGGATTTTGACGTCGGTTTTTGACGTCGGCCCGACTGGTTTATAGTTCGACCCCAACCAACCTCTAAGATTTTTTTTTCTACATCAAAGGGGGGAGTGAAGGGACGACCGGGAAGACACATATTAATACGATAGCGTGTGTGTTCGTGTGTCACACTTACATAAAAATCTCTGTGCATGCGTGCCGCACCTAGATTTGGAAAAGCATTCAAGTCACCTAATTTTCCTAAAGTTTTCAAGTATTTCCTTTTGGCGCAACGGTTAGCGACGTAGGATTTTGACGTCGGTTTTTGACGTCGGCCCGATTGGTTTATAGTTCGACCCCAACCAACCTCTAAGATTTTTTTTTCTACATCAAAGGGGGGAGTGAAGGGACGACCGGGAAGACACATATTAATACGATAGCGTGTGTGTTCGTGTGTCACACTTACATAAAAATCTCTGTGCATGCGTGCCGCACCTAGATTTGGAAAAGCATTCAAGTCACCTAATTTTCCTAAAGTTTTCAAGTATTTCCTTTTGGCGCAACGGTTAGCGACGTAGGATTTTGACGTCGGTTTTTGACGTCGGCCCGACTGGTTTATAGTTCGACCCCAACCAACCTCTAAGATTTTTTTTTCTACATCAAAGGGGGGAGTGAAGGGACGACCGGGAAGACACATATTAATACGATAGCGTGTGTGTTCGTGTGTCACACTTACATAAAAATCTCTGTGCATGCGTGCCGCACCTAGATTTGGAAAAGCATTCAAGTCACCTAATTTTCCTAAAGTTTTCAAGTATTTCCTTTTGGCGCAACGGTTAGCGACGTAGGATTTTGACGTCGGTTTTTGACGTCGGCCCGACTGGTTTATAGTTCGACCCCAACCAACCTCTAAGATTTTTTTTTCTACATCAAAGGGGGGAGTGAAGGGACGACCGGGAAGACACATATTAATACGATAGCGTGTGTGTTCGTGTGTCACACTTACATAAAAATCTCTGTGCATGCGTGCCGCACCTAGATTTGGAAAAGCATTCAAGTCACCTAATTTTCCTAAAGTTTTCAAGTATTTCCTTTTGGCGCAACGGTTAGCGACGTAGGATTTTGACGTCGGTTTTTGACGTCGGCCCGACTGGTTTATAGTTCGACCCCAACCAACCTCTAAGATTTTTTTTCTACATCAAAGGGGGGAGTGAGGGGACGATCGGGAAGACACATATTAATAAGATAGCGTGTGTGTTATTTTGTGTGTCACGCTTACATCAAAAGCAACGACCTTCCGAATCTTTGTATGCTACTCAATGAATTTACAAATTACGGTTTAGTCGTCGAAATCGGAATTAGTCGATCGATCAAATCGAGAAAAAAGTTTGACGAACGGACGGGGGGACGGACACGAAACCGCTTTTATTTATTAGACAACATACTCTGGAATTTTTTATAGGTTAGGAACAAGATAATTAGTATTGAAAACATCATTTCGTGTAATTTATATGGGTCCCGCTAGTTATTATTATTATAATACTAAAACTGAGTTTATTACTAATGTCTGTTTTTATAAGGCTTTTCCTATATATTTTAATAACACAAAATACATATTAAAATATTCCTTGGTATTGGTGTTATATTTTGAATCACCGATGCGTGTGTAAACTATTATACACACTTGTCGTAATTGAAAACCCAGGCTCATGCTTGTCTGTGGATACAATCACTCAGACGCCGATGTTTAGTTTTTAATAAAGGTTTATTATAAAGAGAATAACATT
>OY744525.1:34955267-35010267 GCA_963556195.1 Sepiola atlantica
CGTTTTTTTTAACGAAATCATTAAATTCACTTCTTTTAATCCCTCCATCGTTAATTTTGGCACATTTAATTCCCCGTTTGCTCTTTCTTTCGACGATATTATTGATTAAAAAACTATCGATTTTCTCCTGACGAGATGATAGTCGTAAGGGCCTTTGAGAGATTTCCGCGCATCCTTTTTAAATGCATATATATATATATATATATATATATATATATATATATATATATATATATATATATATATATATATATATATATATGCAACGTAATATGAACTCTCATTTAAAACTTCAAATTAATTTTTTTTTGCGACATCCCTCGGTAGGAGCGCCTCAGACGATTTGCTATAAACCAACTCCTTCTCAACGGCAGATTGTGAAAGTTACATCTCTTAGGACTACCCAGAACACTACATCAGCACAACCGAACAGGGCCAGAAGAGACCACAAGGGATCACCCTCTGTCTGACTGCTCGTCAATGACGTATCCTCGACTGGTAGCTCTATGTCGAGACATAGAGGGTACTTACCTCCTTCCCATCGCGGGACGATATGGCACAAGGCCGGAAATTGAGGATAGTAGCCCACTCTGGTCCCACAAAAAATGCTTGAGTAGCTCCGTCGGCAATTCCTGGTAAGGGCGCCTCAGATAATTGGCCATAAACAAACCCCTTCTCAAAGAGATAAGGTAAAGTCTTTGAGAGTGGACTTAGTGCTACCCAGGACATATCCCTCAGCTCGACTAAAATATGCCCACTCTCTGTTGGACTAATCGTCGATGATGTATCCTCGGCTGGTAGCTATATGCTGAGGCATAGAATGCAATATAATACAATATGTACGTGTATTTATAGTCTATAAGACTAGTTCATTCAGTTCGTGAGGGTGGTTCTATCACATTACATCTCCTTCCTTTTGAAAATGTACTGTCTTCGGAAGTCGCATTTTTACTTTTTGTTTTGGATTACTATCCACATTTGCAGAATGTTTTCTCTTTCGCTTGCTTTAACGTTTCTCCTATGGTGCTACGAGAGGTCTAGGTACTTAGAATTTATCAGATATTACCTTAATAGGTTCTTCCTTTCAATAATCTTTTCATAAATATACCTCTTTTTATCTGATTGTAGTGTCTTTTCATAATCAATTTGGGATGTTTAATAAATTACTCTATTTTACCAATTCTTTTTTCAATAACGCCATCTTCCCAGCACACTCTTCCATTTTATAGTCTTTGAAATAGATCTTTACGTTGGGTTTGAAATATTTTGCTTTTTAAAATGTTTGTTTTTGTTTTGTATTAATTTATCGAATACTGATCTTGTTTTTCTAAAAACATCACCTCTGCTGGTGACATTCCTGAAGTTTTATTCGGGTTAGGAGCTATACTATACACACTTAAAAAGTATTGTAATTGTTCCTCTTCAGTTTCACCTCTATCTATTTTTCTCAACGCTTGCTTAAACGTATCTACGAAGCGTTCGGCTCGGCCATTAGATCTTGGATGGAACGGAGCGGTTGTCACGTTATTAGTAAAAATTTCTTTAGCCGTAAACTGAGTTCCATTATCAAACACAGTTGGAATACCAAATTTTGCGAAAATTTATTGTACTTTTGTACGTTGGTCTTCTACGGTTGACAACTTCTGGCCACTTCGTGAAGCTATCTACCACAATAAGGTAATACATCTCATTCCTTGGTTCTGCATAGTTAATATGTAGTGTTGACCATGGTCTGTCCGTTTTCGGCCACGGGTTACTTTTCACTCGTGGTGCCTGTGCTATTATTTCACAGCATCTACAATGTTTCAAAACGTCCTCGATGTCTTTATCCATGCCAGGCCAATAAAAGTAACTTCTCATAAGAGACTTCATCCTTGTGATTCATGGATTTGTGGGGGTCGTCATACCTTTTTTTGGTGATAACTTCCTCCACAAATAAAAATAATAATAAGAAGATTTACATGCAAAATCAACGGAAGTTTATTTACTGAAATAAACTATTAACAAATAGAATATATTTCTTTTTGTAATGAGTTCATGAGTCCTTTCTTTAGTTTCAGGGTAAGTAAAAAGAAGAATGTCTTTTCTTTTGTTGAAATGTTCATTTGTTATAAAATATTAAAAGAGGCAATAGGTAATGTTCGCCTGTGAAATTGTATGAAGCGCGCGAAAGGGTGAAATGGAAGAGTGATAGTAAGATGCGTGTAACCTCCGGATGAAAAGTCAGTTGAAAGAGAAAGTTTGATGTTTGTGTGTGCTTAAATACTATTTGGATAGGCTCCAGCGAGCTTAAGGAGAAAAGTTTAGAAAAATATGTCTTTGGAGAAATCTCATTGGACAGAAATATCACGTGGTGTGCTCTCAACTACGTCCGCTCGTTTTGAGTTGATTTAATATATAAAGCCACATCGGAATTTGCGTGGGCGTTATTTTATATTTGTCACGCGCCAATACAACAATTTTCACTCTGCGCGCCTAAATTGTATTTATTCCAAACAACAATTTTTATTCGAATCTTAACCGTGTCAACTGGCACAGATTCCCCACACGCTCGCCGTATAACAAAATACAATAAGAAAACATATTTTCGTGATTTTACTTTTTTCTTTTGTCAACTCGTGATTTCTGTCTTTTTTTATGTTATAAATTTATCCAATTTGGCTTTGAATTTGATCTCCTCAAAAGTTACTGACAATTCTTTTACTGTACTTCAAGGTGCGTTTTTTTATCTTTATTTCTATACTTAATGAAGCAATTACCGTTTTTCTAAGCTTTCAGTCAACTTACGAATGAGCCTTGACAATCATTGCTGCAATTGCATTTTAAATGCATAAGTTAACGGAATTGCTCCACATCTTTGCAGGCGATTCGCAGTGTAAGTTGGTATAACTTTTGTAACCCCAAATATTGATAGCAATGGACGCTGGTCCGTTTGCAAGATAAAGCTTCTTCCGTGTAAAGAAATTGTGAAACGTTTACACTACAAATATAATAGCTATGGCTTCTTTTTCTATTCTTTTTTTTTTTAACGTCTTTGAAGCGTGACTACTTCTTTCAGCTGTCTGTCGTCTTCTTTGTGTAATAAAACCGTAGCTAATCTCAAGTAACTAGAATTACTCACAACGTATATCTATTTGTTTGGATCATAATGTGCGAGATATAAATCAGATGTTACGGCTTTTATAATTTATTCGAATGCGTTTTGACATTCAGAAGATCAACTCCATTTCATATCTTTCTTGAATAATTGGTCCCCCGATTTTATAAAATCGGGGGACTTATGTTTTGAGGCATGTCCGTCCGTCCGGATATTTCTCAGCAACTATCCATTGAATTTCTCTGAAATTTTGCATGAAGTTGTAACTTTGATCTGGTTAGAAAGTGACATTCTCCGATTTTTGAAAAAAAATCTGGTTACCCCCAAGGGGGTCAAAAGGCCCCGAAATGGCAAAAAATGACATTTTTGCCCCATAACTTTTCATCCATCCATTCAATCTCTCTGAAACTTGGCCAAAATATGGAGGCAATTGTTCCTAATAGAAAATAATAAAATCTGGTTCGCGCCCCCAGGGGGTTAAAAGCCCCTCAAAATGAAAAAAAAAATCACCCTTTTCTCCCATAACGTTTGATCCATCCATTCAATTTTTCTTAAACTTGGCCAAAATGTAGAGGCAATTGTTCTGGATATAAAATGAGCATCCTTGACCTCAGAAAATTCTGGTTCGCGCCCCAGGGGGTGAAAGGGGGGTCAAAAATTCCCCAAATTGCCCAAATTTATTGCATTTTACACTCACCACATCGAGTCACATACAGAGGGGGGCCACGCACGCGCGGCCTGTTTTTTTTTTAATTCGAATGTTACTTTAGTTTTTGTGCAAATTTTTTAACTTTTCGAAAAATCTGGGGAAAATCTGATTTAAGACCCCTTTTTAAATGCTCTGTATTGGTAGTGGCTGCCTTTACGCTATTACAATATGTAATTTTTGGCAAGTTGCATAAATAAAATGACAACCAGAGCGAATGCTTTTAGTTTTAGTTTTTTGTTCATAAATGATACATTAGCATAGCATTAACATAAGAATGTAAACATTTTACCGATCAATTTTTATTATAATTAAAGTGACCGTTTCGGTAATTGAATGGTGCTGCGTGAGTGTACATTTAAATATGTTAATGTGAGTTAATAAACAAAAATATGAGAAATAATTTGAATGAGAAAATTTAGTATGGTCAAGAATTAATTATTTTATTTACTTTTTACAATTAGAAGAGGATTTACTAATAAATTGAACAGTTATTGTGGGAGCTGATAACGATAACGTCATTACAGAATGTCTGTTTCTGTTAGAAGCCAAGGGGACGTTACTCTGTAATTTCGCAAGGGGAATAACTCTGACAAGTTATCTCCCTTTAATATGTCTATTTTATTCTCTTAGGTAGAAATGCTTTCTACCTAACAATAATTAACATTGGTTTGCCGCCTTTTCTTTCACGTTAATTTATTTTATTATCGTCAAGTCAAATCATGTGCAGTTGCAATTTAATATTTGAGTCGTCCATTTTCACATTTACGATCTTTTTTTTTGTCGGAGTAAATGCGTTGTCTCTTTTTGCAGAGTTAGCTGACTTTTTAAATTCCGTATTCTTTTCTCTTGTGTATTTTTTTTTTTACAATGTGATAACTTATGTCACTTATTTCCACAATTATGACATTCATTACTTCTATTTTTTATGGGTGTATTTTTCTATATTCATAACAATGATTCATTTTTTTTTTTTTTACCTTATTTTTTTTTCGACAGAGTGTATGTGCGAAATTGTTTTTTTCAATTTGCAGTATTCTGGTGTAGATTTATTATTCGTTAGAATTCTTCAGCAGTATTTTGCAATGTTAGTTTCGAATCGTGTTCCAGTTTTGATAGTAGACCTGATCTTATTTCAGTGTCTGTTCGTGCTGTTAAACCTTGTACGAAAATAAGACATTTGAACATATCTAGGGTGGGTTCTGCTAGTTTGAATATTTCGCATTCTTTATTCACTAGCAAATGTAGTAAAAGCGTCCGAATCCTTTTTTTATTATTCAGATTAAGGCATTGCCAACGTGTGTTAAAAAGTGAACTCATTTCGTCAAAAATCTTTGTTTACAGTGAAATGGTTTCCTGAAACGAAATATATCCTAGTATTTTGGTAACAGGTAATTTGCATACTTTTCATGTCCAATGGATCCGAATTTACGAAGCAATAGTCAGACTTTTAACCAGGTGGAACGATCTCTTTTTTTTTGTAAATATCCTTGTATCTTCGAAAATATTAATTTGTTTTTGTTACTTGAACTTCAAGATGATTAGACGAAGAATCGAAAATGTTCGTGATACACATGGAACATACATTAATCTTTTTGATTTTGACCCATAAAGATCATTAGAAAAATTGAAAAAAAAAAGTATGATCAAGCGAGGAATTCTGCTATGTTTAACAATGTTTGCTTGAATGAAAGAAGAATGCTGCCTAAATACACACACTATATATATATATATATATATATATATATATATATATATATATATATATATATATATATATATATATATATATATATATATATATATACAGGGTGGGCCAAAATAAGAGTCCTATCTTTAAATTTGAATAACTTGAATTTGAATAACTTCCACAAAATAAAAGTTAAACTCACCAAACTTTATGTGTGTGTAGACTGACCCTTCCGAGATTTTTTGAAATAAACAAAACAAATTTTAGCCGAAAAACACTTCTTAAAACTTACAAAAACTAAAGTATTGTTTTATACACTGTTTTGAGTTTTTTAAGCAAAAATAATGTTTTCTAAATGAGGGTACGTTCCTTAGGGCTAATACGGCTCATGCTTGCTTCGGAAGGGATCCTTTACTTATTCTAAAAGAAAATTTTTTTAAATCAATAAATAAAAAAGTTATGAATTTTTAAAAATAGGACCCTTATTTTTGCCCACCCTGTATATATATGGGGGGAAGAAAAGAGGACTAACGTATATATATGTGTATATATATATAATTTTTTTTTAAATATTTTTTTTTATATATTTGGATATGTTGATATTTTTTATATTTTTAATATAAAACTAAAACTAAAAATACATTGATCACCTAAAAAGTAGTGTAATGGATTCGTCTACACACTTTAAAATGCAGAAACATTTTTGTAAGTAACGGCTAAATTTTATTAAACAGACGAACAACACGGGTAAAGAGGACTTCTTTTTTTTCGTTTCTTTTTTAATAACTAATATAAGTTAGCAAAACATTTATACGGAACAAAACTTAGGTTTAGTATACGGAACGTTTATGTTTTTTGTATTTTAAGGGAAGTGGGGTCTGATCAACTCTGCTGGGAAGCCATGAAATTAAATACTGTCTTGTTTTTAAATTCTCGAAACAGTTTTTCATGGTAAACAACTGATGATACCTTAAATAATGTTAGAAGCAAACTAATATGTTTATTTACTCCTCGCGGAGTTAGGCACAAGGCCAGTTTTATCTTACTCCCACAAGTAAGATGTGACCCAAGATCGGGTCGAGCAAGTGGGGTTAAAAGCCAGCGCTCGAGAGGTGAGCACTCTGGCCATTTAAAAATTGCCTGGGCAGCCCCGTCGGCATTCCCCGGTAGGGGCACCTCAGGCAGTAAGCAATAAACTTACTCCTCCCCAAAGAGGGGAGGCGAAGCCTGGGAGGGTGGACCTCCTAGAACTGCACAGGACAGGCGTGCAGTATCCATCGGAACAGATACTACACTTTGATCTTAGCCAAAAGGCCGAGTTTTTGACTTACATGAGTGATTTTCCACTGAACGACTTGGGACTTCAGGTTTTTATTTGGGGGGGGGGGGGTACATATAGTTTTAATGGTTGAGAAACTTCCAAGACTATATATATATATATATATATATATATATATATATATATATATATACAGAGAGAGAGAGAGAGAGAGAGAGAGAGAGAGAGAGAGAGAGAAGTAGAATAAAAGTTATAAAATATATCTTTAAAATACAACGTATGAATGAAGAGTTAATGCTCAGTATACAAGATAGAGCAATAATATAAATAAGTAAGTGATGGAGTGTGAAATGAAATGTGACTTCTTATAGTCTTTACCAAACTCTCCGACTGAGTTAAATACAGACTCTTGTGAAAACGAATTAAAATTACTTTGATCCGTGTATTTTGGGCAGTTGTCTAAGAATTTTGAAAAAGAATTCTTTTGACCGTTCGAGTTCATGACGATGCTGTTTTGGGGGGATTTTCTTGATCTTGAATACGTTGTTTTTCAAGTTTTTTTTTTATATCTTGACTACAAGGTTTTTCAGGTCATTCAATGTCTCGACTACTCCGTTTCTCGAGTCTTTTGATGTCTTGACTACACTTTTGTTTCCAAGTTATTTTTTTAATATCTTGACTACACTGTGTTTAAGTCTTTTGATGTCTTGACTACGCTGGTTTTCCTTTAGTTTTATGTATTCTAACATTAAACTTTTAATATCCTCCATTTTTTTGTAGTTTTAGCCTTCGAAGCTAAAGTAAGTTTTTCTTTTTCTTGTGAAACTTTCTTTGTGTCTTCGTTCTTAATTTTGTTTAACATCACATAAGTAAATACAAAATTCCCTCATCGCCAATGCTGTTACATCATTATTGGTAGTCGAAAGTAGAAAGAATAAATATACACTGAAGACAATATTATCAATCAACTGTATCCTTTATTCTTTACATAGAATGTGTTTACCTCTCCCTTTACCGAGAGGAGATGTGGCGCGAGGCCGGAAAGTGGGGATGGAAGACCAACGCGCAAGAGGTAACGCGCTCTGGCCCCGCAAAAAATGGCTGAGCAGTCCCGTCGACATTCCCTGGTAGGGACGCCTCATGCAATTGGCCATAAACCAATCCCTTCTCAAAGTGGGAAGGTAAAGTCTGGGAGGGTCCAATTCCTAGGACTATCGAGAACACGTACCAACTAGACAGAGCAGGGCCAAAAGATGTCACAACGGTCTACTCTCTGTCGAACTGATCGTCGAGGACGTATCCTCGACTGGCAGTTCTATATCAAGACATAGCTAGTGTCTTTCAATCGTAGGCGTGCCCCTTTTCTTTTGAGGAGAAATCGACTCTGAAACATTCGTTTTTCTCTCGCATCAAATCTTTCTTGGGGTTCACACATTAGATCACTTACTCTTTCTGCTTCTCGTAAAGTCGGTTCTCTCTATCGCATCAAACATTTTCTCACACCTGAGGCTATACTCTATCTCTACAAATCTACTATCGGACCATGTATGGATTACTATTTTCATATTTGGGCTGGTGAATCTCTGTCCTATTTGAGAGTTCTTGATAAGGTGCAGAAACGTATCTGTAATTTGATTGGCCCACCCTTTCTTCTTCTCTGCACCCTCTATCTCACAGACTTGATGTTGCTAGTCTCAGTCTTTTCTATAAGTACTATGACTACATGTGTTCTTCAGAATTGTGTGATCTATTTCCTGCTTCTTTTGTTCCAGCTTCTTTGACTCGTTGGTCTAGTGGTCTCCAACAATCATCTGTTTTGATACCTCATTATAATACAGCTTCCTATTCCAGTGGCTTCTTCCAAGAACCGCAGGCTTGTGGAACTCTCTTCCTGCTGACTTTTTTTCTCTTACCTTGGTATTTTCAAGACTAAGGCCAATAGGCATCTCCTATCTTTGCGATAATCATATTTCGTTCTTGTTAACTCCTTACATAAAGTGGCTTCATGCCTTGTCTGGAGCGATTTCTATTAAAAGAGAAGATAGAATGCTCTATAATGCTATACGTTTTTTTAATTATTTATACTCTTTAAGACTAGTTTATTCAGTTCGTGAGGGATGGTTCTGTCGCTCCACAACAGTATTGTTCGGGAATGTGTGGTGCTAAGCGATGCTGAGGATGTGATGGGGACAGTGCGTGATGAGGGTGTTCAGCTTTCTTTCCTGACGTGCGCGAGGAGTCCATGAGCTGCTGACATCAAGAAAGGTTCTACGTCTACAAGTTTTGTAAGTAATAAACAAATAAAACTCATACATAATCTTTGAACCGACTTGTCCAACTTGTAAGACGGCACGTGGCACCTGAGAATAACACATGAACAGGTGTGTGTTTGTTCAAGTGTACAAAATATATATATATATATATATATATATATATATATATATATATATATATATATATATATATATATATATATATATATATAAAAGCTTCATAATATCAAATTGTGACATCTTGTAATGAATTGACCGGATTCTTTTTACCTGCTTTTTTAATGATTTCCACGCAAGAGTTCATCACATAAATTATTTATTCATTTTTGCGAACATTTTATCTAAGTTACTAAGGGACGACAGGAGAAGGTACATAGTATAGCCCACCTGACAATGAATGCATAACGGAAAAGTTCAGATGAATAAGAGTGACAGTCAATACATGCAAACATGCATTTAGTTCTCTTGACAACAAATGAACAGCTTGTTAGGATAACCAAAATAAAGAGCTAGTATTGACTGGGAGTTTGTGATAGTTTCTTGTTTCTTATCGCTTACTCACCGGGGGAGGGGGAAGAACTTTGAAAACGACGTCTGACCCTGATCAGATCACCAACCAAAGAGAATTGCTTTATAATTAGCTGGAAATCAGTGGTCTTCAGGATGTCATTTTCTTATAATTATTTAGTCTGTATAGTGTAGACATGTGTGTTCTGCTTTCGCTGTGTGAGTTTGTGTGTTAGCAAGTTGTGATAGTTTCTCGTTTCTCATCGCTCGCTCCGGGAGGTGGAGGTAGAACTTCAAAAAAAGACGTCTGACCCTGATCAGCTCACCAACAAAAGAGAAAGATTTTGCTATCGCTACGTGTCACTTTGGACATCCTGTCAATGATGTCATATCCTGACACGCAGCTCTAATTCTAATCTTTAATTTGTAACAGAATTTTCCGCTTTTCTACTTAATCTAACCTTATGTGAAAAATTCCGTTTCTGACACGTGCAATGTTGTTATAGCACTGCTCACAGCTCTGTAAAACGTTAGACAACACCATTTTTGGTCTATATTACTTCTTCTGGAGTGTCACAGACAGATAACCGTTCTCTACTATCCATATATGCATCAAATAAAAGTATCCCTATTCACACAGCTTACAAGTCAATCAATACAAAAAGTACTTTGGTTTTTATATTAGGCGCTTAATATTGTAACAACACCTTTTGAAATATGCGGAGGTGTATATTTTGTGTGCTTCGGATTAGCTAAAAAACGAATGTTGATTGGGATCTTATCCAAAAATATTTGCTGGCTGCATCAAAAAAGAGATCGAGTGAGATGTGGGTTAGTATTTGTATGTATGGCGTCATATCCTGACATGTAGCTATAATTCTAATTTTTCATTTGTAACGGAATTTTCCGCTTTTCTACTAAATCTAACCTTCATATGAAAATTTCGTTTCTCGAATTGTTTTTACACACCCACATCCAATATTGTTACAGCACTAGTCACGGCTCTGTAAAACGTTAGGGAACACCATTTTAGTAGTAGGAAACCTATCCGAAAGATGCTTATAAAATAGCTATATGTTATTGTTGTGAAGTTGTCCCACAGTAAATAATAAATAAAGGAAGTCAAGTCGAGGGTTGGTTTAACAAGTGTATTACCAAAGTAAGAAACTGACTGGCTCTTGGCTAGACAGTTACAAGACTGTACTTTGTCTTCAGTGTCTCTGGTGACTCGCACTATTTATAGTGACAACCGGTGTAGTTTCTCCTGTGTAAGAACGGCCGGTGTAACAGTTATTATACTAAATGTGAGTTAATCTACGTTTGATTCCCTATACTTTTGTCTACATATTTCAAAGACACAAAGGGTTTTAATGACGTGCTCTCGTGCGTCAGGTCTGAAAGAAACTGGAAAGTAAGAGATAGGGAGAAGGGGATTAGGTGCAAAATATTGCAATAACACTTTTTAAAATATGTGGAGGCGTATATTTTCTGTGCTTCTGATTGACTGAAAGAAGATTGTGAATTAGATCTTATCCAATCAATGGTCGATATTTTGAAACAATATTTGCTGGCTGCTGCTGTTGCTGCCTTCTATAAATGAGAGCAGGCGAAATGTGGGTTAGTGTGTTTATACATATATACATGCCGAGCCAGGAAATGTTACTTAACTATAAATCGGGTAGCTACCACTGCAGAGGGTGTCCATTGTCTTTCAAGTCAGAAAGAGGTCAAATACGAAGCAAGAAAAAACAAACAAATAATACGTATTAATAAATTCTTGGTAGTATATTAATTTGTACACCCATTTCATAAAATGAAATAGTATTGTTGCCACATCTGGGCTGGTGCATCATCTACTAGTCTCTCCCTCCTTGACAAGGTCCAAAAAAGAGTCGCCAACCTAATAGGTCCCTCACTATCAACCAAGCTCCAGTCCCTGTCCCATCGCCGCAATGTAGCATCCTTATGTTTGTTTTACAAATACTTCAATGGATTATGCTCCGATGAATTGGCTACTCTGGTGACCCCTCGACGTAAATTCACTAGACCAACTCGACAATCAACTAAATCTCATTCATTCACTGTGGAGGTCCCCAGATGCCGGAGAGCTTTCTACTCCAATAGCTTCTTTCCTCGTGCTGCTGGCCTCTGGAACTCCCTCCCTTCCCCCTGTTTCCCCGACAGTACTGACATGCAGAAATTTAAAACTAATGTGAACAGACATCTCGCTGCGCAGATCCCAATTTAGGCTGACCCCCCCCCCCAACCTTCTCCCCTTTTCTTTTTTCTCAGTAGCCCCTTACGTCTACAGTGGCGGCCTGCCTTGTTTGGGGTGAACCATGGTAAAAAAAAAAATATGGCAGAATATAATAATCGAATAATGAGAGTTAATCGAAATCAAACTAATTCAAGGTTAATTAGTAGATTGCGAAGTTTGATTATTAAACATATGGCGATCTCTCTGTCTCTCTGTCTCTCTCTCTCTTTCTCTCTCTCTCTCTCTCTCTCTCTCTCTCTATATATATATATATATATATATATATATATATATATATATATATATATATATATATATGATAATTTTATTTACACAGACATGTACAAAATCTGCGACACTGGCATGTCGATGTTATCGATCAACAGTTACTATAAACTGTAACTGTTGATCGATAACATCGACATGCCAGTGTCGCAGATTTTGTACATGTCTGTGTAAATAAAATTATCATATATAAAGCTCTATTTTGATATTGAGCACTTTTTATAAACCCGGTTAAAATTCTCTGGATTACCACCCTGTGGATATTTTTCACCTGGATTATTACCATTATTATATATATATATATATATATATATGAAGTAAAATACCATTCCTGTTTATATAACCAGATGCCGAAAAACTTAACTTTGTAAGAAATTCTTAAATCTTATCAAAAAGCACTTTCCCAAAATTAATCTTTTACATAAATATTCAATAGAAATTACTTAAAACAGTTGCTGCGAGAATTCACATATAATCATCAAAGCTCACAATAATAAAATATTAAATGACAATAGTAACGATTATGATTAAAATAAAATTTGAAGAAAAGTGACAAATATGACAAAGACAAGAACAACAACATCAACAACAAGTTTACAGATAGAGAACAATGAATAAACCACCTCATGTATATGGACGACCTGAAGTTATTTGCAAAACGCAAAGAGAGACCTGGAAAAACTGCTAAACACGCCCAGTATCTTCAGTCAGGACATTCAAATGTAATTCCGAATAGAAAAGTGTGCACTACTAGAGATAAAAAGGGGAAAACTGGAGACAGTGGAAGGCATAGAATTGCCAAACCAAAAGGAGGTGAAGGCACTTGACAAAAATGATAGCTATAAATATTTAGGAGTTCTGTTAGCGAACACCATCAAATCAACAGAAATGAAAGAGAAGATTGGAAAGGAATACCTGAGACGAATAAGAAAACTCTTAAAAACTAAGTTATATAGTAGAAATCTAGTAAAAGAAATAAACACATGGGCAGTTTCACTAGTAAAATATTCTGGTCCATTCATAGACTGGACAAAAGAAGAACTCAGGCATATTGACCAGAAAACTAGGAAACTAATGACCATACACAATGCACTACACTCGACTCTACATAAAAAGGAAAGAAAATAAGATGACTGGTAAGTATAGAAGACTGTGAAAGATACAAAAAAAAAAGAATTGAAAAATACATAACCTAGAAAACAAAAACGCTGATCACTGCAGTTAGAGACATTGTCCAAATGAACAATACGGGGAATAGCGAAACGAGAAACAAAATGACGAGAAAAGAAAAGTGGGAAGAGAAACAACGACATGGACGATTCATAAGAATGACAAGCGAATTGACTCATGAAAACACGTGGGCATGGCTACAAAAAGAACACTTGAACAGAGAAACGGAATCGCTACTGACAGCTGCACAGAACAATGGGATTAGAAATAACTACATCAAAGATAAAATAGATAAAACCCAGGAAAACAGTAAATGCAGACTCTGTGGACAAAGAGACGAATCAGTATATCACATAATAAGTGAATGCAGCAAACTAGCCCAAAAAGAATATAAAAACAGACACGATTGTGTGAAGAAAGCAATACACTGTGAAACTATGCAAACGACTGCAGTTTGAACACACAGGCAAATGGTACAGACAAACACCGGAGACAGTACTGGAAAATGAAAATCACCAAAATCCTCTCGGATGTGGAGGTGCAAACAGATAAATTCATCCAAGCAAGGAGACTGGGTATCATAATAGTTAACAAGAAGGAAAAAATGCCAAATTGTAGATTTTGCCGTCTTAGAAAACCACAGGGTAAAGATCAAAGATGCGGAAAAACGAAGCAAATATATGGAACTTGCAAGAGAATAGAAAGGAATATCGAACATGAAGAAAGTTAATATAATACCAATAATCCTAGGAGCACTAGGAACAGTCCCGCAAAACCTGGAAAAGAAGACTGGGAGAAATTGGAATCAAAGAGGTGACTGAGACTATACAACGGATGGCAATAATGAAAACAGCCGAAATCTTATGGAAAATCCTCAAATATGGAAACCAATTAACATAGACTACGAATGCTAACCAGCCACATGGAAGTTGCAACAGAAATAAAAACAAAAACATGTAAGGAACACCACGTGAGCCCGAGGGAACTGTAACTGCAAAAAAAATCTCGTAAACTCCCCCCCCCCCAAAAAAAAACCTTTTTAAATAAAAAAAAATAAAAAATTGTAAACATTGTGATGACACCAGCCTCGGCTGATGCCACACATATATACTTCAGGGCAACAAATATACAAACAAACAAGCAAACAACTTTTTTTTATTGAGAATCCACAAACATTTTCTTTTTTTTCTACTTTGATTCACCCCAAACAAGACATGTTGACTAACACTAAAAGAAGAACTGTATAAAACCCTATTTTGCCACTGAACTAACAGACAAATTATAAAGTAGAGCCAGCCAAAGTGGTCATATGTAAACGTTTGTATCATATCTTGTATATACTCAATTCTGTTATTTATGGCAAATATCGGACTGTGTTCCTTAAAAATTATATTTACAATCGAATACATCCATTACATATATAATCGTATCGATATTTTAATTTCATTTAGTGATATTTTATAGAAAAGAGGAGGAACTGCTCTCTCACAGCCAGAAGTCCTCCCACTGTCACTCATTAACAATCGGATTTTATTTAATAAGAGACATTTTTGTATGCACAGGTTCTTGTTTGGGTTTTCTATCAGAGGCGTTTTGGTTGGCTAATCGACCTAATTTGTTTACAGTTTTGACCAATCGCTATGTTTGCTCCAAATTAGTGGAAGAAGAAGATAGGAGATGTGGTTTTCAAACTGTGGAAGCACTAAAGGAAAAGAATCATATTTTTTTAAACTACTTAGCTGTGTATAGGTCACGAGCTTTATGATTAGATGACACAGTCTTGGGAATGTATATGAATTGATCCGTGGAATTGTTCACGGATTCTTTTTTCATAAACACATTTATTCATTGCCCCAGATGTTTTGTCTATGTAGACTATGTAACTTTAACTGTAAGTTATTGAACGAAATGTAGGCCACATGAGCCATTTAAGATGATTTAATAATTAGAATATTTTGTTGTCGATCCTTTATGTAAATTAGAACGAACTAACATCTGTTCTTTTTATTGTACGTATACAGAAAATGTATATATATATATATATATATATATATATATATATCATTCTCTCCGCTGGACTTTTCGACACCGTCCTTTTTAGCAATCTGACATTTGCTTGCATTCGGGCAGAGTTTTGCCCTGTGTTTCTTTCCCTACAACTTTTTTTTTTTTTTCAAATTTTAAATCTTGGCCTTTGCCAACTTATCTATCCCAGCGACTTCCTCTGATGATAAGATTTTGATCTTTGAAAAGCCTGGCTTATGGAAAATTTAACTTGAATAAATTGCCTTCTTGCGGAATATACCTTGCTCTGAGCAATTGAATTGAATTTTGATTTGGCTTTTGCTTCTCTAATTCCTTTCCATTCTTCTTCATATCTACCTGCTCTATCCTGGATATTGAGCTGTATACTCTTCACAATAGGTTTTACCTTTCCTAAAAGTTCGCTTTTAGTACACCACTTTATATATATATATATATATATATATATATATATATATATATATATATATATATATATATATATATATATATATATATATATAACAGATAAATAAATAAATAAAACTTGCTAGGGAATAAAATGAAGGCCTTTCATACACGAAATAACATAGATCTCCATTAAGTCTTAGTTAATCACTATCCCACACCGGTTTTTTTCGGGGACCACCTCAGAGATACACTGTTTTCTGTCTTTGTTGACGCCATTCCCTGTCGGCCGTGACTACAATCGTGTCAGCTTGCCGATGATTCCACTGGGCACGGAGATTTACTAAAGATGTCTAAATCTGCCCTTTTGGATGAAACCGCGGTACATTGCTGAATTATGTAATATACAGTATCTAAATTATATATATATATATATATAAATATATATATATATATATATATATATATATATATATATATATATATATATATATATATATATATATATATATGTGTGAAATTATATATATGAAATTATGACAATATAAATTACATTTCTATAGGTCAGATTGATTCAAAAACGGATCCAATTTCAATTCCAAAAGACAAGCTCAATATTTAGGATTAAGTAGAGCAAATAGATATATTTAATTCAATGTATAGAAAAAGAATGATGAAAATAAAAACTGGAGGAATATACACATAAACTTTTAATCTTTTTGATCCAATTTTTATTTTCACCATTCTTTTTTCTATATTACTTCTCTCTCTCTCTCTCTCTCTCTCTCTTTCTCTCTCTTGTATAGTGAGCATTTACTTATCAAGATAAGATTAATTCAAATACAAAATTGATCTTTATTATATAACCTTTTATATATTTATTTTACGATTCATTATTATATTATTTCATAATAAGTTATACCCAAACCAAGACATCGGATTGCTTTGGGTATAAATTATTATAAAATGATATAATAATAGATTTTTAAATATATATATATATATATATATATATATATATATATATATATATATATATATATATATATATATATATTTCATGTATCCACATAAAATTTTATAATTTTTCATGTATCAGTTTTCAGTATTTACATTTTAGCCTGAAGATTCCACCCCGGGGATGAAACGCAGGAGCCTCTGTGTAGCTTAATTGCCATAAATATATGTTCATAGCTTACTATATATATATATATATATTCATATATATATATGAAGTTAGATATGTTTATATATTTATATGTAAAGGATTCACTTCTAAACTAATTAAGCGATCGTTACGAATTTTGAAACACAGCTACGTGTTGTAAGGGGTTGCAATGATGATTATATTTATTTTAAGTTTTATTCCCCAAATTTCAGTGGTTTTTTATTTGTATTTTAAAGGGTTTTTATTGAGCATAATATGGAGACACTCTCCCGTTTGAAAATTCCAATATATCAGATTTGCATTGAATTTGATCCAATTAAGAAAGATAACCTGGATTTCAATTTCTTCTTAAGACCCCTTAAGTTAAAGCCTCAAATTTCATGCGTTTTCTAGAATCAAAATCATGTAATGGATTTTGATCAAAATTGGAATAAGGATTCTAGACTTAAGGTTTAGTAGCATTATATCTTGATTTTAATCTTCGTAAGAAGACATAAAAGTGGTGCAAAAATGTTCTGTCCTGGGAATTACTTTTACCCGTCCTGGGACGGGTGTTCTTCTCGTGTCTATAAAAGCAGTTTCTATAAATTAAACACGTTTATTTCTAACTAGTGTTGGGAGTAAAGCAATATCATGAGAAAGAATGACAAAGTCTAGCCATACAAAAGAATATATCATTTGTTATTGACAACTTGTTTGAACAACCAAAAATAAAGAGTTCGTAGTAAACGAGAGTTCAGAGTATCTTGAAACCTTCCAAGTGAAGAAGGCGTTTTTTAGTCTGTAACAAGTTGGAAAGACATGTTTATTTCGGCTGTCGCCATGTGAGTTTGCTTGTGACAGTGTGTAAGTTCGGTATACTAGCAGGCGGTATGCGTATGTATGCTTGTCTTTGTTTTAGATCTGTGAAAGTATGTACGTGAACTTGTGTGTGAGTTAATTTGTAGATGGTTATGGTTGGGGGGGGCATAAGTTGTTTTAAAAATACGACTCTTTTCATTTAGTGCATCTACAGTTTGCAAACCACATTGCCTATCTTCTTCTTCTTCTTCTTCTTCTTCTTCTCCTTCTTTTTCTACTACTCCTCCCTCTTATTCTCCTTCTTCTTCTTTATATTCCTTTTTAGACCAGTTTGATGCATTCATCTATTATGTGGTTTATTGTTTCGTCTCCTTGTCAACGAGGTCTACATTTGGTGGTTTCCTGGTTTTGTCTATTTGGGTTTTTATATAGTTGTGAGAGATTGTTTCCTTTTCTTCCACATCTCTTTTTTGTATCGTTTTCGTCTTCGTCTTCTTCTTCTACTTCGTCATTATCTTCTTCTTCTTCTTCTTCTTTTTGATATTTATTTTTTATATATATTTTTTAATTTTCTTCAGTCAGTTTTAGTAGTCCATCTTTTTGCATCTTCATCGCGCCTAATAATTACATTTTCAATTTCTTCTTCTTTGTCTTCTTCTTCTATTTTCTTCTTCTTCTTTTTATGGAAATCGCTCCAGACAAGGTATGAAGCCACTTGATGTAAGGAGCTAAAATAAAAATACTACTTCAAGATTAAACAATAGCCAACGATAAGTGTTAGATGGATAGATTCCGACCCAGAAACAGCAATTCTTCCCCCTTTGTCAGAAACATCGCTCATCGAATGTGAGTTCAAAAGGACAAAATTCTTCATCAGAATAAGTATTTTTTTTAACCTGCTTGATGCTGTTATTTGAATTGGTTCTCCCAGTTCTATTTTTTTTAATCAGCTACTCACAGAAGGGACTACGTGAAGGTCGCTAACATCCATAGCGAAAATGGTACTATGGATCCGAGACAGGATTCTAACACGGCACACCGAATAATCCGTGCCGATACTCACTTCACCACAGCACCACCAGCACCCCGCTACCTTCTCAACGACACGGAATTACCCTACTAGAATGTGGAACCGTTTATTAGTAGATTCAGTTGCGTCGGAAATACAAAGCTTGTTTTGAAAATGTGATCCTTCTCTTCCTTCCCTTTCACTATTTACAAACCATATCTCCTACATTCTCAATCAGAGTGTGACACGCATAAGTAGGTATTTTAGGCATGTAAATATGTATGTGGGTATTCTATACGGTGCTAGTGTACTAGCATATAGATAATAGTGAATTCGTATGAATCAGAATGGTACAACTTTGTTGACCGTTTTTATTCTGTTGTCGGCATTTTTACAGGAGAGACGGCGTAATAGTTGCTAAGTAAAAGTGGTATTATGGAATCGACTGGATTCGAACTTGGCACGTCCAGGTCATCAGTCCGTATCGTTAACCACCGTCACCTCCCTGTATAGATGATAAATTAAGAGATACCCGTGGTTCATTAGTTAGACATAATCTCTATATATAAATTAAAGTTGTCTGTATGTGTGTACGTGTGTCGTAGCACCACTGTTAAACGGTTGGTCTCAGAGCCAAACTAACCGCAGATTTGGAATCAGCACCTTCGACCCGATGTTCTTATCGATGTCCGAAATTCTTGAACCTTTTTTAAAAATCATTATTCAAAATTAGAAGTACGTAAAAATAACATTAGAAACAAATGTTCCGACAGTTTTGGCGTTTTCTTTCCAGTTTAATACAAGCAACATACTTATCTGAACCTTTTTAACTACCAGTAAGAAAAATAAATAAATAAACATAAAAATAAGTCAAGATGTTTCTTTTAGTCAAATCATCATCATATTTGACACCCTTTTTTTTTTATTAAAGATAGAATTTTTTGTGTGTTTCTTCATTTATTTTAGCCAATCAAACTATTTTAGAGTAAAACAGGTTTTTAATTTCGCATCCTTACTCCGGACTCATAAACAGTTTAAGTAGGTTAAACAGACGCCTAACACATTCCAAGACGTTAAACCGATGACGATGATGATGATGATCGTTTGCCTTCTGTTCCAATATTTCATGCCATCTTTTAGAGTTCGAATCTCACACTGGACAATTATTTGTTCTCTTTCTTTTTTTCTTTGCTATATCGCTCCAGTTATTTCCTAACCGATATTGATCATCATCAGAAACGTGAATAATGCACTCGTTTATTTATAATCGTTTTAAAAAAAAATTGTTTTTCATTTTAACTGACATGCGAAAAAGAAATGTTTGAGAAACCGAATGTAGAGAGAAGTAGAGCCATTCGATTCTCCGTTTCTTCGACTTCAGTCATTTCTCTAATGGCGTATACACTTCTGTACCCTCCAATTTTGATAAGCGATTCAACGACGAAGTGCAGGGAAAATATTTTCTTTACATTCAACGACGCGGTAGATTTTTTATTATTATTTTATCTCTTTTTTATGTAGATTAACACAAAACATTCAATTTAGGTTAAAGACCCTGTTCGATGGCAAATAGATAGAAATGACAGTATTGAAGAATTCAATAATTTTCAGTCAAATATTTATTTACTAACGTAGTGTATCGAATCAGGGTGTTATATTTTATTTTTTTTTATTTTAATATTTTAGGTATCACCTCCTGCTCAATTTCCATTTACAGAGCTTCTTTGCAAGGGTTTCCCATCTGTGGAAGACATTACCGTGGTATTGCTTCCCTGTAGATTACATCATGGTCGTCTTCAAATTCAATGTCAACCAATACTTGTCATAAACCATCCCATAAGTAATCAAACCTAGTTCATACCATTAGTTGTTCCTCATCTTTTGGCTGACAATCATTCCATCTCATTAACCCTTATCCTCGAGTGGTTGTTGGCCTTAATAAGTGGTGACCTAACAGTAAATGAAATTCGGAGAGTGTTTTTACCTGGAAGTCATTACGAATTAAGTAATGGCTTCAAACACTAGTCCTCGGTCGCTTTTGGAATCTACTTGAGGTGTATTTTACATGTTGTGAGTTGTGAGTTGTGAGGTAGGGATTTGTGGTTTGCCGTTTGAAGAAAATAAGGGGGCTAAAAACATTTTTGATAAGTGCGGTGAGCCGATCGAGAGGCAAGAGTGCAATGATTGTCAACAAGTAGCGAGGAGGTCCTGTGCTTTGCTCTCAAGTAGGGGCTCGGGCAGGGAGCTCACTGTATATAAAAAAAAGAAAATGAGTGTGAGGGGGATAATAATGCCGATATACATCAGTAATAAAAGTTTTAAATGTAAAATCCTTTTGTGTGTTTCGAGTCTTCATTTGTGATCAAACTTGCGAAAGAAGATGCTTCTTGAAATGCTACGCCGATTCACTGGGGATAACAAGTAAGTGCTGCTTTTCAGTTTTATGTAACGTGACATCCTCGACGAAGATAATGGCTTCATGACACATAATCATAAGAAGCAACTTCACGCATAACCATTGGGGGAACTTTACAGACTTTCGTATCCGGCATCTATGAAGAACATAGGATCCCTGCGTTACATAGTAAGTACAAAAAAATGTACAAATTTCATTATTTCTTTTCAGAGAAATTAATCAATATTTTTTACGTTTTTATTAACAAATGAAAATTAAAGAAGATTTAAGTAAAGTTCTTTAGAAGAGAATCATTTTAAATTGAAAATGAAGATTATTTCATAGTGAAATATATCCGTTGACCACTGTCGGATAGCTGCTTAAACAAAAGAGGTTTAATATAAAGTAAATAATATTTTTCATAAATCGATGTTATTAACGTTTTCATTTAATAATGATGATATTTGAAATTGTTGGATTCTACGCTCATATATACATTTAATGTACGCACATTGGTTTTCCGTGTATGTATAGAAGACGGTGACAGCGACGGCACCCCCGTAAAGTCCAATTGTTCCTCACTGTGGCAACGTGGTAGTTTCAAAGATACCAAGCTAACATGTCTCTGGTGAAAATCCAAGAGGAGTCGGCATAAGGATCCGTTGTCCTCTGGTCGTCTTTCTACCTGCGTGCCATAAGCAAATCCATGGAATGAAAGTGGCAAGGTTGCTTCTGTGCCATTTCTTTGTGTGTTCTTGGTTGAACCTTCCCCGACTTTGCATGCTACCACTGAGTCTTGCTGCTCTCAGTATCGGGCGTAAAACCCTGCAATACTGCAGGGTAATGAATAGCTGCAACCAACGAGGAGGACTTCATGCAGACCAGACAGCCCTGAGGCACGATCTTTGTGAGCTATTCGCAGAAGTTAGACTCGCTTGACAAACAGCAACGGAAACAACGGTGGCAACAGCGGCGATGTGTATAACATTCATAGTGACCTAATGTATGTGTTTATTTATGTGTGAGCTGTGAAACAGGCAGTAACAGCCGTCTGTCACAGTGTCAACACAGACTACGTATGTATATATACGTATGAGGGAGTAAAAATTAAATTAAAATTTCAGACAAAATGTAAAATTCGTTATGGAAATGTGGAAAAACAAGGTAAGGTGTCTTATAATAAGCGTTTGGTAGCAAGGAAAAAAGAGACGAAACAGAATGAAAATCAAACAAATTGTATTGTTCAAAGATACATCGATACTAATACAAAGTTGTTGTTGCTGTTGTTGTTGTTGTTATTCTGTCGTGTGTAGGGTTGTTGTTATTGTTGTTATTCTGTCGTGTTCAAAGTTGTTGCTGCTATTCTGCCGTGTGAAGAGTTGTCATTGTTGTTGTTATTCTGTGGTGGGTAGTATCTATGATGTAGTCAGGATGGCGATGTCGTTGATTGAGCGAACGGTCGATACTGACGCGACTGTCCAAGTATCGGATTTCCGGCGTGAATTCTGCCTGCTGTCGGACCCAGCTACTTAAGAGCAGCGTTCGGACGGAGTTGTAGACATCCGGCTCCCAAAAGATAGGGACAAAAAATGACCCTTGACTTTAGAAAATTGTGTTTCTTTTAAATTCCATTTTCGCCACAGCGAGCACGGCACATGAGTAATCAGCAAATAACTCTGTGGTAACGTGCGTGAGTTTGTGCTCCAACTCTGGTGCGACCATGGCGACTAGAGAACAGATCTCAGTGGACCTAATTCCACTTTTAAGCAGTTAGAAACCACAGAAATAGGCCATATTTGGACGGCGATCACCACTATAACAACACGTTAGAGGGCACGACGGGCTTCACCGAACAAAATGAGATCTAAAAATAGTAACAGATGCTAGTAAGAATAAGCACACAAATGCATCATTAGCGCTGAACCAAGACAATTCGGTCGAAGAGTTCGACCATACTCGTTTAATAAAGCAACATCACCAAACGAATATGGTCGAACCATTCGACCGAAATATCTTGAGCCAGCTCTAATGATGCGTGTGTGGATGGGGTAAGATTTGGTTCTACTGATTTTGGAAGTAGCAGCATGTTTTTAGTGCGAATTGTGAATTGTATTTTCTTATTTGTATCAGTTTCCAGTAAAAAAAAAATCGTCCTCCATATACGTGTTTTATTTATCCGCTACTATAAGTAACTGTAATACTTGGACCAGTAACATTACAAGCAATTCAACACATGTTATAAAAACAGTGCGTTAAGATTATGGGCACAAGAAAAACGGCTTTAATTTTAGTGGAGATGAAGAAATTTCCAACTTTGAGAGATCAAATTAGTATCGTATGTTCGATTTCGGAATTTTTTCGATGAGGATTGATAATTTTTATTATTTGGATTATTCGGACTGCTGTTCTCATCTTGGATGATATTCTCACAATGCTTCGGCCGATGTAACCTCCGACCTTCTTCAGGCGCATATTGTCAGACAATAATCTTTATGTCGAACAATATACATACATTGGTTTTCCGTTTTTGCATAGACGATGGCGACGGCAACGGTGGCGATGTGTATAACATTAATGGTGAATTAATGTATGTGTTTATTTATGTGTGTACGGCACAAACAAGCAGCATAGTATATGTATGGATATATGTGAGTGTGAGTGAGAATTCGTTCCATTGTTTATATTAGCAGTAGCAGCGCGTTTTTTTTTTTTTGCGCGCGAAATGTGAATTTTATTTTTATTTTTATTTTTTTTGTATCGGTTTCCAGCAATACATTATACGGACCACACGTGTTTTGTGAGCATAGGGTGTAATTGGTTTGGTAGTTTTGTTTTACGGCATATCAACCCTTTTTGGGTTATTTAATGCCGAATCTGGTCATTATAGTAAAAGTTTTTATGCTTCAAGTTCTTTATATCTTCAAATGTTTAATCATCGTTTTTGGTTTGGTAGTTTTGTTTTACGGCATATCAACCCTTTTTGGGTTATTTAATGCCGAATCTGGTCATTATAGTAAAAGATTTATGCTTCAAGTTCTAAAAATAAGATAAAAAAGGGGAGGGAGAAAGGGAGAGGGGCTGTTGTTTTTGTTTTTGGTTTTGTAGAACATAATTAAGTTTTACAAAAAAAAAAAAAAAAACGTCAATGTAGGTGAATTTCGTCTCAGGGAGCCACAGGGCAGCCTGATCTGGTATCACCAGTAGGGTGTAATTAAAACGATAAAAATATTTCTCGAAGACCTAATTTGTCAATTTATTTAACTTGTTCGGATCGAGAGGTCGTGTTCCCCCGATTATAAACGTGTTCAGTAAATCAAGCAATTGTTGCATGCAAAGACAGAGTAATAATTAACAAACAAAAATGAAGTAGTTCAAATAACGTTTATTGAACGTGTGTGTACGTGGAATGATGGAGTGTGTGATGTATGCATGTGTGTCGATGGAAAAACAGTTCTTGAAAAAGGTATAAGAAGAAATGAATGAATCCGGCGAGAGGAAAAGTCTTTGAAATCCGTAACACAAAGAAAACGAGTTGAGAACTCTTACCGTTGTTTGCCCACGTGTGTTGGTAGTTGTTATGCCCATTGAGAAGAAAAGCGTGAGACGAAACGCTAGTGTATTAGCGTCGTTCTGTCGACCAGAGAAGAGTGAAACGGAACGCTAGTGTCAGCGTCTGCCTGCCGAGGCTGGTCGGTGAGGAAGAGAGAGGATTTCCGTTTTGCAACGGTTTTTATAGTCAGAAGGGCAGATAACTCTGGTGTCGCTTTACAGCGCCACCTGTCAGTGAAAAAGCGCCACCTAACGGCCAACCGGTGTAGTAATGTTTTGAAAGGAGGAGGTAACTGCTACAAGGACTCCCCCCCAGATTGAAAAATATTGAGAATATTATTCAATATGTACAGTTGTAGATGAGAAGCATTCTTTGTGGGTATGTCTGTTTTGCTGTTGAAGATTAGAAAAAAGTAGTGTGCACGCTACTTATTTCTGTTTCTGCATCTGTATTGAATGATTGATCGCAAGTGCGTCTGCGAAATTGAGTGTTTGTAACGCATGTGGATCTGCGTGTTGTTTGCATGCAATTGGGTCTGCATCAAGTTTGAGTGCAAGTGAATTTGCACTTGTTGGTGGCGTTGTTCATGTTGATTAGTCTGCGTGATGCGGAGCTGATGAACGAACGTTGAATTGTCAGAGTTGTCCGGGAATGTTTGGTGCTTGGGTCTGCGCGGTTGTTGATGAGTGAGCACAAGTGGGTCTGTGCGGTGTTGATGAGCGAGCACAAGTGGGTCTGTGCGGTGTTGATGAGCGAGCACAAGTGAGTCTGTGCAGTGTTGATGAGTGAGCACAAGTGAATCTGTGCAGTTGTTGATGAGTGAGCACAAGTGAGTCTGTGCAGTTGTTGATGAGTGAGCACAAGTGAATCTGTGCAGTTGTTGATGAATGAGCACAAGTGAGTCTGTGCAGTTGTTGATGAATGAGCACAAGTGGGTCTGTGCGGTGTTGATGTTGTTCATGTTAATTAGTCCGTGTTGTGGAACTGATGAACAAACATCTAGTTGTTGAGATTGGTGGTACACTATGGTCAAAATCAGATGCACAAATGTCTGCAAGTGAGTTAGCAGGTCCAGGTACAAGTGGGTCTGTACTGGTGTTGGTGCGCGTCGTTCGAGTTGATGTGTCCCCAGTTGATCAACGAACGTCCAGTTGTTGAGTATTTTAGTCGTGCTTGTGCAGTTGTACTCATTTTGAACTGGTGTGATTTCTTCCATAGTGTCGTCAGTGATGTCCGGAAATGTTTGATGAATGTCCGGGAAGAGTTGGTTGTTCAAGTTGATGGGTCCTCCTGTTGATCAATGAACGTCCAGTTGTTGAAGAGGGTTGGTAGCCCTTGAAGGGTGATGTTGGTGCTTGCTTAGCCTGACTTTTTACAACCAGTATTAAGTCTTGAGGCTTGGTGATGTTCGACATCGTGTGTTGTCTGTTTTGTAGTTTTCTTTTCCTTTATATATATATTTCCAACACGTGGGTAGAAGGGAAAAAGAAAAGAAAAAAAATGGAGTCGTAATTTGTTTCACACGAGGAATGACGTTTTTGTTTTCGTTTGTTTGAATGTTAGTTTCCATGTAGAGAAAGAATGGTGGCTTCTCTTTTCCTTTGTTGTTGAAAAGAAAGAAAAAAAAATCGTATTTTCTTTTTTGTTTGAATTTTCATTTCCACGTGGTTAGAAAAAAAAGATGGCGGCTTCCTTTTTTTTTTTTGTTGTTGAAACAGAAAATAAATTCGTATTTTCTTTTTTTGTTTGAATTTTCGTCTCCACGTGGTAAGAGAAAAAGATGATGGCATTATTTTGAATTTTTTTTTATCAACACGTGGTCATGGCAAAGAGTGGCGGCATTTTTTTGAATTTTTTTATTTATTAACACGTGGTCACGAAAAAGATGGGCAGCGTGAGCGTTTGTTTTCTTTTTATCTCCACGTGTCCAAAACAAAGGAAGTGGCGTCTTGTAAGGTCCTTTTGTTCGTCGAAAAAGAAAAAAAAAGGATTGGCAAAAGTTTGTCTTTTTCTTTGTATATAATTTTCCGATACGTGGGTAAAGAAAGAGAAAAAATGAAATTGTAATTTGTTTTATACTCGGGGAGAGCCGAGAAATGTTTTTGTTTTTCCTGTTTGGGTATTTCCGCGTGGCCAGGAAAAATGGAGACGGTGGCTTCTTTTTTTTTGTTTGTTTGTATATTTCTACCACGTGGGTAGAAAAAAAAAAGGAAAAAGATGGATGCGTAATTCGTTTCACCAAAAAAAACGAGAAATGATATATATATATATTTTTTTTTGTTGTTCTTGTACGAAATTAATTACCCTGCCCCATACAACAAAGCTTGCACGTTGGGTCACCAATGTTCGGATCGAGAGGTCGTGTTCCCCCGATTATAAACGTGTTCAGTAAATCAAGCAATTGTTGCATGCAAAGACAGAGTAATAATTAACAAACAAAAATGAAGTAGTTCAAATAACGTTTATTGAACGTGTGTGTACGTGGAATGATGGAGTGTGTGATGTATGCATGTGTGTCGATGGAAAAACAGTTCTTGAAAAAGGTATAAGAAGAAATGAATGAATCCGGCGAGAGGAAAAGTCTTTGAAATCCGTAACACAAAGAAAACGAGTTGAGAACTCTTACCGTTGTTTGCCCACGTGTGTTGGTAGTTGTTATGCCCATTGAGAAGAAAAGCGTGAGACGAAACGCTAGTGTATTAGCGTCGTTCTGTCGACCAGAGAAGAGTGAAACGGAACGCTAGTGTCAGCGTCTGCCTGCCGAGGCTGGTCGGTGAGGAAGAGAGAGGATTTCCGTTTTGCAACGGTTTTTATAGTCAGAAGGGCAGATAACTCTGGTGTCGCTTTACAGCGCCACCTGTCAGTGAAAAAGCGCCACCTAACGGCCAACCGGTGTAGTAATGTTTTGAAAGGAGGAGGTAACTGCTACAAACTCAAACAATATAAAATGTACTAATTAAAACAAAATAAACTAATAATTAACTTTCTTTTTTTTTTCGTTTTGTTTTATGACAAAAAGTATTCGTTTCAGCGGCGAATCAGTGAAAGAGTAATGAAACAAGAGAACTGGCATTTATATACTTTCCTTTTTATTAGTTGCAGAAATGTATCGTTTTATTTTAATGTTCATTGTTGTGTGAGTGTGCCCGCGCTCGAGCGCACGTGTGTGTGTGTGTGTGTGTGTGTGTGTGTGTGTGTGTGTGTGTGTGTGTGTGTGTGTGCGCGCATTATTTCGATTCTTTAAAATTGCAGAGTTAACGTACATGCGTGTGTGCGTCTATAAAATAATGGGAGTGGCGTTGGCTGTGAAAACAGTCGCTTTCCGGTAGTGACGTAGCGAACAGGGGGTGACGATAGTAAGCAAATACGGGACATAAAGACAGGAGCAGACAACTCTCTTGGGGGTTGGTCTGCGAAGAAAGCGGACGTATTTTTTTAGACTTCCTCTTCCCCCCCCTCTCTCTCTCTCTCTCCCTCTCTCTCTCTCTCTCTCTCTCTCTCTCTCTCTCTCGCGGAGATGTGGAAGGGAAATCTTGTACTGTGTACACTATTTAATAAAACTGCACTAAAGAATTATTAAAACGCAAAATATGATCTGTTGTTATCATATGCAAGCTGTCAACGTGCTTACAGAGAGATGAGAAACATGATGCTACTGCTTCTATTCGAAGGTTGTTACATATTGGGCGAGTAAACCCACTAGTATATAAAACGGTTAGTTGAGAATAACATGGAAATGAAAGGTCAGTCGGGGTCAACTTGCTGAACTAGAGGATTGGGAAGTAATACAAACGGATATGACGTCATATGGCTCAACGAGAGAATGAGAGAAACAAGAGTTAGTTCCTTGGAAGCACGTGATGTGTGAACATGAAAAATTGAGATGTGCTGACAAAATATGATTAAACAGTGATTATCGATCTCTCTCCGTCTCTATTCACTGGTCAGTGGTTTTGAACGAAGATCAAATTGAATAAACCTCTTCTATCTTCCATCAGTCTTCGGTGTACTTAGTCCTTTTTGAAAGTGTAAATAAGAAGCTTTGATTTCAGGCAGAAACCCCTCGGTCTGAAAGGATCACACGAGGGTGCGTGCAAGAGCAAGCAGCTAACAAGGTGTGAATAATAATTGTGAACTTTCATGTGTTTTTTCTAATAATGACGGCAACTTGTTTTTCTGCATGTATGATACAAGGTTGAAATGCCATAACGTGAGAGACAGAGTCACTAATACTACTATTACTACTACTACTACTACTACTACTACTACTACTACTATGAAAGAAAAATCTTTTTCCTTTGGTAAAATAATGGGAGCAACGTGGCTGAGAAAAGAGTTGCCCGCCGGAAGTGACGATTGAAAGCAAATACGTGGCAAAAAGATGAGAATAGTCACGTCTCTTGGGTTTTGTCTGTGGAACGGATCAGACTTATTTCGGAGTTCTCCTTCCCTCCCCCTTGCGGAAGAAGGGCGAGGAAAGAATAAAACTATGTATTAATATTGTGTATTACTACTGCTGTGTAATAAAATTGTATTATTACCTGGGAATGTTCTTGATCTCCACGATGCGTTCTTCTCGACGTTCTTCGTTGGCGGAATTGACTGATCGTATTTTGGTGACGATGTAGCAGTCAATCTTTCATCTCATCTTCTCTCCGTTGCTGCCCACTTCTTTTAACTGTTTTTTTTACGAACGTTATTAACAAAAGAAACATGAACAAATGCAGTTGGACTTTTAAAAATATATTTGAGGTTTTATCCGTTCTTCAGAGTATACATGTGCACACATAAAAAAAAATTCCATGCCTCATACCCCATGGGAGGGGGAAGCAGCTATTGAAAAGCCCAACTGCTCACTCTAGTGGTTCAAACTAAAAAAGACACGAATCTCTCTACCAATCTACCACATCCGCTTACTGTTCCAGTGACGTCACAGTCAGGACACGTAGCCTTCTTCATGCGTATTTCGGGTAACAGAATTAATTACAAACCGGAAGTAATTTTATGTCGCTTAGGTATTAGAAATCTCGTAATTCTTGATGATAAAATGAAATAAAACTTTTTTTTTTATTCGTACAATATAATTTTGCAAATGAAAGAAATAAAATGAGATTTATTAGTTGAATAACAAATAAAATTGATAAATTAAGTCCAAGTTGTAATTAATTTCGAGTTGTAATTAATTCCGAACCCCCGTTCTCCTTCCCTCTCCCCTACGGGGGATGGGTGAGGGAGAATAAAACTATGTATTAATACTGTGTATTTCTAATACTGCGTAATAAAGGTGTACCATAATCTGCGGGAATGTTTTTGATCCCCACGGTGCGTTTTTCTCGATACTCACGGTTCGTCAATTTCGTATTTCGGTGGTGATGTGGCAGTCACGCTTCCACCTCATCTTCTCTTCGTTGTTGCCCTCTTCTTTTCAATAACTACTTTTACGAACGTTATTTTAAAGAAAAGAAAAAAGAAACATCAGCAAATGCAGTTGGACTTTAGAAATATCTTTGGTGTTTCATTCTTTCTTCAGAGTATATACATTTACACACATAAAACAACCCCACACCGAATGGGATGGGAGAAGCAGCTATCAAAAAGCCCAACTGATCTCTCTCTCTCTCTCTCTCTCTCTCTCTCTCTCTCTCTCTCTCTCTCTCTCTCTCTCACACACACACACTTTTTCTTTCTTTCTCTCTCATCCCCTCTCTCTCTCTCTCTCTCTCTCTCTCTCTCTTTCTTTCTTTCTCTCTCTCTCTCTCTCTCTCTCTCTCTCTCTCTCTCTCTCTCTGGGTGTTCAGACAAAAGAGACACGATTATCTCTACCGGTTTGCCACATCCGCTTACTGTGTCAGTGACGTCAAAGCCAAGACACGTAGCCTTCTTCTAATCTTAAATGGAATATCTAACCATTGCAATGGGACCATATTGGCTCGAGATGATGTTGGTTATCTCACATCTTGCCGCTTGTGTCATTTGCTTACAACTACTTGTAACTGGAACTTTTGGTTAGTTAGCCGTTCTTTTTATCGAAGTCAATCTTTTAGACTTGTTTTCATAAATGATGTGAGAAGCGTTCTGATTGGTTAATGAACATAAGATTTTTCCCCCTTGAAATGCCCCTTTCAGATAAATAATAAAATTAGTTTTATTTCTCCATTCGTTGAGTAAATTGAAAAAAATAAGATTTTTGCTTTTTTAATTCGAATTCTTTTACGCCTGTTAAAATTATTTTATAAATTGTTCATATTTTTTATAAACCCGTAAAGAAATTAATAAAACCAAGTAATTATTTGCTTTTGTGTAAAATTAAAAAATTTTGGTTTATTTAACTTTTACGTAATACAACTATTTCTACTACTACTACTACTACTACTACTACTAATAATAATAATAATAATAATAATAATAATAATAATAATAATAATAATAATAATAATAATAATAATAATAATAATAATAATAAGGAAGGAGGACAGGAAACGATTAAGAAGCAAAAATCAGAAACGCAAGGAAAAACTAAATGAGAAACATGAAGAAATAAAACAAAGGATAGCAGCAATAGAAGGAAGACTGAGACGATACAGGTACAAATCAGAACAGAGCAAACAGAACAGGACCTTTAAAAACAATGAAAGCCAGTTTTACAAAAACGTAAATGGAGAAAAAACAACGACAGAGCAACCGAACCCAACAGAAACAAAACAATTCTGGAGCAAGATATGGGAAGAACCAAAAAAGCACAACAAGAATGCCCAATGGTTGAAAAACATGAAAGATGAACTGCAAGAAATCGAAGAAGGAACCGAAACAGAAATCAACAAAGAAACGATCAAGAAAACCCTAAGAAAAATGGCAAACTGGAGAGCACCAGGCCACGATGGAATACATGCATACTGGTTTAAAAAATTCACGACCCTGCATGAAAGAATAGTGCAGAAACTGAGCGGATGTATCCGCAAAACAGACATACCAGAATGGATGACGGAAGGAAGAACAACACTAATACAAAAAGACCCCAAAAAGGGAACGACCCCCAGCAACTACAGACCGATAACATGTCTACCAATAATGTGGAAAATTCTCACAGCACAACTGAGAGAACAAATCTACCAATCCCTGGACAAACGTGGACTGCTCCCCGAGGAACAAAAAGGATGCCGGAAAGGACAAAGAGGGGCACATGATCTACTATACATTGATCAAAAGACCCTGAAGGAGGTGAAGAGCAGACAAAAGAACATAACCATGGCATGGATTGACTACAAGAAAGCCTACGACAGAATCCCCCAAACATGGATAATTGAATGCTTAAAAATATACAAGATACCAGACAGGATTATTAATCTCATCCAGAAAGCAATGGAAACATGGAGACTGAAACTGACAGCCGGAGGACAATACCTGTCTGAGATAAAAATACAGAGAGGCATTTTTCAAGGAGACTCTCTATCACCACTACTGTTTATAATAGCGATGATGCCACTCAACTACATACTCAGAAAGTGTGATGCCGGATACAGGTTTACGGATACAGAACAAAGAATAAACCACCTGATGTACATGGATGACCTTAAACTGTTTGCAAAAAACAAAAAAGAACTGGAAAAGCTGATAAACACAACCAGGATATTCAGCCAGAATATCCAAATGGAGTTTGGAATAGAAAAATGTGCACTGCTAGAGATCAAAAGAGGAAAACTGGAGACGACAGAAGGTATAGAACTCCCCAACCAAGAGGAGATGAGGGCGCTAGGAGAACAAGATAGTTACAAATACCTGGGAGTTCTGGAAGCAGACACAATTAAATATACAGAAATGAAAGAGAAGATTGGAAAAGAATATCTACGAAGAACAAGGAAACTCTTAGAAACTAAACTATATAGCAGAAACCTAGTAAAAGGGATAAACACATGGGCTGTATCACTAATAAGATACTCTGGACCATTCATAGGCTGGACCAAAGAAGAACTCAGGCACCTTGACCAAAGAACTAGAAAACTAATGACTATGCACAATGCACTTCACCCAAAAGACGACACGGACAGACTCTACGTGAAAAGAAATGAAGGAGGTAGAAGACTGGTAAGTATAGAAGACTGTGTGGAAGACACCAAAAAAGAGCTGGAGAAATATGTAACCCAGAACACGGAAAGACTGATCACCACAGCAAGAGACACCAGCCCAACAAACGACCCGGGAAGCACTGAACCCAGAAACAAAAAGACAAGAAAGGAAAAGTGGGAAGAAAAACAACTACATGGACGCTTTATAAGACTCACAAGCGATGAAGCCAATGAAAACAGCTGGGCATGGCTAAGAAAAGGAAACCTGAACAGAGAAACGGAATCTCTGCTAACGGCCGCACAGAACAATGCGATTAGGACAAACTTTATTAAAGCAAAGATAGATAAAACCCAGGAAAACAGCAAATGCCGATTGTGTGGACAAAGAGACGAAACGATAAATCATATAATAAGTGAATGCAGCAAGCTAGCACAAAGGGAATACAAGAACAGACATGACAGCATGGGGAAAGAAGTACACCGGGAAATGTGCAAACAACTGAATTTCGAATATGCAAGAAAACGGTACAAACACAAACCAGAAACTGTACTAGAAAACGAAAAACACAAAATCATATGGGATATGAATGTACAAACAGACAAACCCATAACAGCAAGGAGACCGGATATGATAATAATCAACAAGAAAGAAAAATCCTGCAAAATCGTGGACTTTGTCGTTCCAGCAGACCACAGAGTGAAGATCAAAGAGATGGAAAAGAGAAGCAAATATACTGAACTTGCCAGAGAATTGAAAGGAATATGGAACATGAAGAAAGTCAGTATAACACCAATAATCATAGGAGCACTAGGAACAGTCCCCAAAAACATGGAGAAAAGACTAGGAGAAATAGGAATCAAAGGGATAACTGAGACCATACAAAGGACAGTAATGATCAAAACAGCTACAATCCTGAGAAATGTCCTCGAATGCGGAAACCAACCCACATAAGCAACGAATGGAGAAAAAACACATGGAAGCACAAAACAACAGAACCGGGGAAAATACAACCGCACGAGAGAGGTGCAAGCATAGGCTGACGCCACGAAAATTATGGACAGAGGGTCGAGGAGGGAAAGCGCAAAACCAGACCTCCACTGGAAGAGCGCGGACAGCTCTGGGACCTTGGGAAGGCTTGTTGCCACTCGGGCCCCAGAGGGGACCAATGGCCCTTATCAGCGGGAAATCGTTGGTAGGTGGCTGTTGCGATTACCGCAAGGTCATCAGCGGGGATGAACGAAAAGAGGTGGAGCATACTGGAGGCCTGAGGAGACTTGTTGTCACTCGGACTCCAGGGAATACCACAGGTTGTCGGCAGTGGGTGATCACTGACGATGACCAGTGTGATAACTCCTAGTGAGTAAATGATGATGATGATGATGATGATGATGATGATGATGATGATGATGATGATAAACAGGATGAAGATCAAGGAGACCGAAACGAAGCAAATAAAGTCAATATTGAAAAAAGTCAATATAATACCAATAATCGTAGGAGCATTAAGAACAATTCCGAAAAACCTGGGAAAAAGACTGGGAGAAATTGGAATCAAAGGGAAGACTGAGACCATACAACGAACGGCAATGATGAAAACAGCTGAAATCTTTAGGAAAGTCCTTGAATGCGGAAACCAACCCACATAAGTTACGAATGCTAACCAGTCACATAGAAGTTGCAATAGGAAGAAAACAAAAACACAGAAAGAACACCACCACATGAAACCAAGGAACAGAAAATGCAAGAAATTTCATAAACGACCCCACCCCCAAAAAGTGATTGAACCAGCCTTTCTATAAATACTATTATGGCCTGTGTTCTTCAGAATTGTGTGATTTATTCCATGCTTTCTTTGTTCCAGCTCGTTTGACTCGTTGGCTTAGTGTTCTCCAGCAGTTCGTTGTTTTGATACGTCACTGTAATACAGCTTCCTATTCCAGTAGCTTCTTTCCAAGAACAGTAGGTTTGTGGAACTCTCTTCCTGCTGACTGTTTTCCTCTTACCTAAAGCCTTGGTCCTTTCAAAACTAATTTTAGTACGAAAAATAAACTATAAAATCAATCATTTTCATATACAATTTCGTTCGGCTCTTGATAATACAGCAACATTACATTGAGTTACTTCCATTTCACAAGTTTGTAACTTTATTTCTTGTTGTGGGAGCTAAATAAACGCTCGACATTTGGCCACTATCATAATATTTCATAAATAATATCATAAGATTTTTTCCCCAATCTCCACACTAATATTACGTATTAAACAGTAAACTTTTTGTCGTGTTTGCTACCCTCATTTACGACAGAGCACTCCTACAAAACCGGATGTTTGATATTTCATCAGCTCAAGTCGTGTGGCAAAAATCAGAACAATTTTATTTTTTTTCTGAGAAATTCATCATTGCCTTTTGTTATTGTCACGTTCATTGCACGTTTCTACGACCAATATATATTTTTTTTTTTCCTTTCTTGTTAGCGGAGGCTATGGTTCATTTGGCGAATGGCCCATTGTCCATCTGTGCTCCCCCTACACTTGAACTAAATTATAAATATCGGTTTAGAATTTGTGTACGCACATCATAATTCCGACAGTGTAAAATATTCATAACTGGCTTCTAATTAAGTTAGAAGTATAATATTTCAACTCTGCGTTTCTCTATAGTTAATAATATTTCACCTCTGCGTTTCTCTATAGTTAATAATATTTCAACTCTGCGTTTCTCTATAGTTAATAATATTTCAACTCTGCGTTTCTCTATAGTTAATAATATTTCAACTCTGCGTTTCTCTATAGTTAATAATATTTCAACTCTGCGTTTCTCTATAGTTAATAATATTTCAACTCTGCGTTTCTCTATAGTTAATAATATTTCAACTCTGCGTTTCTCTATAGTTAATAATATTTCAACTCTGCGTTTCTCTATAGTTAATAATATTTCAACTCTGCGTTTCTCTATAGTTAATAATATTTCAACTCTGCGTTTCTCTATAGTTAATAATATTTCAACTCTGCGTTTCTCTATAGTTAATAATATTTCAACTCTGCGTTTCTCTATAGTTAATAATATTTCAACTCTGCGTTTCTCTATAGTTAATAATATTTCAACTCTGCGTTTCTCTATAGTTAATAATATTTCAACTCTGCGTTTCTCTATAGTTAATAATATTTCAACTCTGCGTTTCTCTATAGTTAATAATATTTCAACTCTGCGTTTCTCTATAGTTAATAATATTTCAACTCTGCGTTTCTCTATAGTTAATAATATTTCAACTCTGCGTTTCTCTATAGTTAATAATATTTCAACTCTGCGTTTCTCTATAGTTAATAATATTTCAACTCTGCGTTTCTCTATAGTTAATAATATTTCAACTCTGCGTTTCTCTATAGTTAATAATATTTCAACTCTGCGTTTCTCTATAGTTAATAATATTTCAACTCTGCGTTTCTCTATAGTTAATAATATTTCAACTCTGCGTTTCTCTATAGTTAATAATATTTCAACTCTGCGTTTCTCTATAGTTAATAATATTTCAACTCTGCGTTTCTCTATAGTTAATAATATTTCAACTCTGCGTTTCTCTATAGTTAATAATATTTCTGCCAAATATAAACATTCCAGCTTTTGTAACAACAGAATTTATTATAAAAATACAATTTGTAACTAATACAAATTTGTATTATTTGTATTATTCGGGCTATTGTTCTCATATTGGATGTTATCCTCACAACGTTTCGGCTGATGAAACCTTCGACCTTCTTCGAGTGCATCTTGTCGAACTCAGGAATCTTTATGTTGAACTCGGGAATCTGTACGGACCCGTTATTTAATCCACGGGGGTAGTTTGCTCTCGTTCTATCAGCCATGACCGGGTAGAAATATTAACTAATTCATAATTGTATTCTTAGTATCGCCCGTACTGAAGAGTGAACCTTCAACTTCCAGAAGACTGTCATCTTGAGCTGGTTATTACTTAGCACTTTTATCCGTTGCGCCACAGGTCCTTACAGACCTCGTGGATTAAATAAACTATTCTGTTCGAAATTCTGTACGAAAAAAAAGAAATGGAAATTATAGAGTAAGAACGGGGAGGGGGGGTATTTCATCTCCACGCGTGTTTTGAGATTTGTAAAGAACAAACTTGATATTTATTTACTCCTCGCGGAGTTAGGCACAAGGCCAGTTTTATCTTACTCCCACAAGTAAGATGTGACCCAAGATCGGGTCGAGCAAGTGGGGTTAAAAGCCAGCGCTCGAGAGGTGAGCACTCTGGCCATTTAAAAATTGCCTGGGCAGCCCCGTCGGCATTCCCCGGTAGGGGCGCCTCAGACAGTAAGCAATAAACTTACTCCTCCCCAAAGAGGGGAGGCGAAGCCTGGGAGGGTGGACCTCCTAGAACTGCACAGGACAGGCGTGCAGTATCCATCGGAACAAACTTGATATTATTCTGAAAAAAAAAAAAAAATTTTAAATGGGGGCAGGCATCCTGTACGTTCGACAACAAAGCGATTTTGTTTTAAACATTTTTTAAACAACGATAAAAATGTTTAGAAACCCTTTAACATTTTTTAAATATCTGTCTATATAAAGCAAAAAGTCAAAAACAAAAAAAAAAGTTGAAGTGTTGAGACGTTGGCATTTAATGCTGTTAAAATTGTGTGTCCATAAAATGCCATATATAAAAATTATCAGTTTCTTATCCATTTTAACACATCGACATGAGAGAAATAAAAAAAAACTTTACTTATCTAATATATAAAATATTTCTGTAACCAAATAAAGCAGCAATTTCCTCAGATACCTTTGTCGTGTAAAAGAACCATAAAAACGTCAGATTATTTTATTTTTATTCGTCTGTCCGCCTAACGTAATAAATACATTGCGGAATGTATCGCATTTCGAAATATCAGAAATCTTAACTACTTTTACAAATGGAAAATATTGTATTAATAGTAAATAATAAATTCACAACAAATGAAGCTGATGCCATGACCAGATATCGAAACCGAAACCTTGAGATCTTCAGTACGTGGGGTTCTACTAACTGAGCTACTTGGACTTTCTTATAAATAAAGCTAAAAACATTACCTTGGCAAAATAATTATAGCTTTGGAGTGACGTCATAGATTTATGATTTGCGTCGTGTTTCAAAATATGAACATAAACATAAACGATAATAAAAAAAAATTGAAATAGTAAATGGGTAAATATTAACAATAGCGTTGGAAATTATTTTTATAGTGTTGGGATTTTTCCCGTGTAAACGAGGGATGAAACCTCTAGTCCACTGTGTTGGAAAGACAAAGGCTTAAAAAACGTGATTTGACAAGAAACAGAACAACAACGGTTTAGTTAATATAGAGATTTTATATAACTAAAGAAAAAGAAAGAAAGAGAAGAAAAATGCTGGTTGCAAAATAAGGTGGTATTTGCGGACTTGATTTTGTAGTTTCATCTTGTTAACAGGGTCTCCTGGTTTGGTGTGGTCTTTGATGAAAAGGTATAATTAAAGTATCTTTTAAATCAGGGAGCTTTTCTTCGCTTGAGTACGCAAAATACACGCAATATACATACATGCTTGTTGGATCAAGTATAGTAAGTATAGACACAGAGGTTTGTGTCTTGTCGGCAGGAACGCCGCAGAAAGGGAAGCGCGAACTGCTTCTGTCGGCTGAAACTGGAAAAGAAGTCGTTACTTTAAAAAATAAACGGTGACGTGTTTCGGCAGTGGTGGAGAAAGGTGGCCTGTGATTGGTTGATTTTCATCAAATCACAGGGCACATTAAAAAAAACTACTGCGTTATAATAATTTTCAATAATAGTTCCCCAAAAATTATTTTGCTTTAACTACGTATTACGTGTAGTTCTTTCACAATTATATAATCCTCTCCGCCTAACAAAAATATGCGACCGGAGGGGGTATATTTTTGCTGGTTTCTAACATGATAAAAATGTAGCAAGTTTTACAAGGAGCGAATTAGAAGTTTCTTAAACAAATATTGAACAAAAAAATGGAATGCGATTCTGGTCGACTTATAGCTGTGTGAGACGCTGTTCTTATATCATGCTTAAGTTACGAAACCTTCGCACGAAAGGAAAAATAAATTTTTTTAATAAAATAAAAAAAAAATAAAAAAATAAAATTAAATCAATGAATTTTTCATTTAAATGCACGATTGTTGATTTTCAAAATATTTCACTTTAATACATTCTAATCCGTGCTTCAAAGATATTGATTTCCTTACTTAAAAAAAGCGCCAATCTGCGCATAATATCGCCAGGACTAAACTTATAACGTTTTAAGAACTTGATGTATATTCGACCCCTCAGGGTTAATACCATCAATATGAGGAGGAAGAAAAGAAGAAAAAAAAACTATAAGACAGTCTCGCCTGACAAGGTTGCATTACAACGAAAATTCGCGAAAAAAAATTTAAATAAGTGAATTTTTCATTTAAATGCACGATTGTTGATTTTCAAAATATTTTATCTTAAAACCTTTTTATAACAACAAATAATGGGTTTATTAAATAAAGTTACCTACACCGTATGGTATAGGTAAAAGAAGTTGGACAGTGTCAAAGTGAGGAAAGTCTGTTGGGCTGGCGAAGGTCTGTCAGTAGATATCTTCAGGCAAAGATAGTAGATGCTGTAGCGTCCAGTGGACCGGAGCAGGAAGCGGGATATTAACGTGTTTCCTTGTTGTTAACAAGTGTCTCTCTGCTGACCGATCGTGATTCCCAAAAGGGCTGAAGTAGTCCTTCAGTTAACAGATGGAATTAAAGCGCCCTGCAAGCTGATTGGTCAGTGTGTATACAACCAGATCAGTAAATGGGGACATTTTTCAGGGGAGAAAATAGGTCTTTCTTTATGACTGCTACAGACTTATTCAAAAAGCAACGGCTGTATATACCGTTTATGGACCATGTTTCTGACAAGCACCCCAAATTACAAGAGAACTGAAGAAGTGAACATTTTGGTTAACACCAGTCATTCGAAGTAAACAAAAAAAACTGTAGCAGTAATAAACATTAACATTTCTTTCTTTTTGCAGAGAGCAGCTCCTGTGGGGTGATTTGGTCACACGAGGACCAATCAGACCTCAGGTCGCATTAATTTCAACCAGAACTTTCAAGCCCTACTTCCAGACCCTTTGGGAATTACAGATTAGACAGAGAGCTTGCTGGCACCAACAAAATAAGAGGTCATCTCTCCTGCCTCTGCCACTGAAAAGCCGGCTATCTTCCCATGGAAGGCTCGAGAAAATACTTTCAGCGGCCGAACTTTATGACTTTAATTCCTTTCTTCACTGTCTAAACTTCTGGTAACCTACACCCAACGGTGTAGGTCGCTTAGATAAATACATATCGTTGTTCTTTATACAAACGCTTTGTTTTCCTTTTATTTGAAAACCAGTTTTGATACAAAATATTATAGGAGTTGGTCGTACAGTCCATAGGAAGATAGGCGACTATAAAATCACGCTTTTCTTCGTGTTGCCGAACTCTGGAACTCCCTCCCTGCTCCTTGTTTCCCCGACTTTACCGACATGCAGAAATTTAAGACTAATGTAAACAAACATCTCGCTGCACACCTCAAAACTTAAGATGATTCTCAAAACTTACACTCTAATTTTCAGTAGCCCCTTGCGTCTACAGTGGCGGCCTGCCTTGTTTGGGGTGAACTATGATAAAAAGATAAAGAAGATTAAGGGTTACGTTCGAAATTCCGTACAGATTCTCGACTTCGACATAAAGAATCCCGGTAAACGTGTAGTTTAGCGACCCATGTAATTTTATCGGAAAGACGATATACAGTAGCTCAAATATTGTATTATTATTTTTTTTAAGATTATGACATGCTGAACGTACTGGCGTTAAAATCAATTTAGTCGTACGTATGAAATAGAAACAAAAACACTTGTTAAATTAGTCATTTGGCCGAGACACTGGCATATATCCAAGATGGAAGTCTGTAAGCTTTCTGTAAACTAGCCAATATAAAACTTGGAACGTGGAATAGTTAAGACGAAAAAAGTCAAGACTTTTAGTGAGTTATATAAAAAATAATTTATATAAAACAAAAGAATTATGTTTATGTAATAAATATTTTTTTATAAATATTTAAATTATTTTAACTAAATTATTTGTATATAATTCACTAAAAGAGTTTAATTCTTTTCGTCTTAATTATCCTACGTTCCAAGTTTTATATCGACTAGCTTACAGAAAATTACACGGGTCGGTAAACTATACGTTTGCCAGAATCCCGAGTTTGAGAAGATGCACCTGAAGAAGGTCGGAAGTTATATCAGTCGAAACGTTCTGGTAATAACATCTATGAGAATAGTAGTCCGAATAATCCAAATAAAATAACCAGAAACATTTCTCCGAAAGTAAAACCAAGTTTATATTTTTTTAATAAGTTTTTAAAAAACGTAATCATTATTTGATTTTGGTACTACTCCAGATGAAGCGCCTAATTTCCGTGACTGCTCGGCGACAACGATCGGGCAGGTCGCGGAAGCGCCCGAGAGCTGCCGAGACGAAAACGAGGCTGAAGCAGAGCAGCCGACAATAATTGGAAGAAACCGCTAATCAAAACAATAATGAATTTTCAGCAGTTGTGCCAGGTCGAAAAATTTTCTGCGGTTGGTCTGCACAGAACATCTGTCGCGCAACCCTCGGCGACTCGGAGGCCCAGGGCATACGGTGGAAATAGACGAGTCTCTATTCAACCGCCGGAAAAAAAACAATGTTGGCCGTGTTCTCCAGCCGCTCTGGGTCTTCGGGGGGATACGACCCCGCAGAGGAGGAGGGTTTCCTGGTGACAGTGCCTAACAGGAATGCCGAAACCCTCCTTCCAATAATCAAGCAGTTCGTTGTACCTGGGACGACGGTAGTATCCGATTGTTGGAGGGCGTACAACAGGTTAGGAGAGGAGGGGTATCAGCACCTTACGGTGAATCATAGCGAGAACTTTGTTGACCCGACAACGAGGGTTTGCACCAATCACGTCGAGAGGATGTGGAAGGAAGCTAAACAAAGAAACAAGAAGGAGTGCGGGACGAGCAGAGCACTCGTAGACGGCTATCTGCGCGAATTCATGTGGCGTCAGAGATTTCGAAACGACACTCCTTCGACGCCATATTAACGCAGATAGCAGAAATCTACCCCGTCGACCATCCTCCTTCCACTGCCTCGACGACCCCCTCCTCTTCTGCCTGTCTGTCGTCGATGTCGGCATCTGCGCTCAGCACAACAAAACAAGCGGTAGGAAGACCTTTCGAACCGGCCGCAAACGTATCCGTAAACCCTGACCCTCGACGAGAAAATATATGAAATTCCCCCCCCCCCCACAAAAAAATATACAAAAAAAAACTTGCCTAAATATCATAAGAAAAATAACATACTTCTTTGTTTTATGTAAAAAAAAAGACAAAAAAAGTTGCCTAAATATCGTAAAAGAAATAGCATTTATTTCTTTGATTTATGTAAAAAAGACAAAAAAAAAGTTACCTACATATCCTAAACAAAAATCGCATTTACTCTTCCATTTTAAGACTTTCAGTTCTGCTTCAGCCTCGTTTTCGTCTCGGCAGCTCTCGGGCGCTTCCGCGACCTGCCCGATCGCTGCTGCCGAGAAGTCACGAAAATTAGGCGCTTCATCTGGAGTAGTACCTTGATTTTAATTAATTTAAAAAAAACTTATTTTGCCAAGTTATGTTTATAACATTTAAAATGATAAAATAAATTAGATAATTCTAATTTTCATAGGTGACTTTCACTTCCTGTAAGTTCAACCTCAAAATGTGCTTAATTTAAATAACCGGTGACCTTTTCATTTTTCCCCTGTTGGTGTGATTGGTGGAAACTTGATCTTTATTTATACGCAAACTCTTTTCTAAATGACAAAATGTCATTACATTTGGATTTTCTGACTGGATAAATGTAGCCAGTATTACATATATAAACTGATACGCACTTTTTTATTGTTGAGTAAGCCTTATTCGTTTGGTCTGTGCTCGAGCTAAGTCGGTACCGAGAGAAGCGCATTTAGCGGCTGACGATCTGCCTGGTGGTCGGATAAAAAAGAGATCGATTCTATTTTTTCTCTTTATTTTGTTCCACTCATGCACACCAACTGGGATAACTTGAAATTTAAATCTTCTACTTTTTTCATCCCAGTATATATATATATATGGAGAAAGGTGGGGATAAAATGATCCGACGTAATGTAAAATGAAAAAGGAAAGCCAAAATCTGTGTGATTTATGTATTCATAAACGTTTCATCTTTATTGAAAGACTTCCTCAGGATGAAGAAAGCAATGTAGAAGAATCATACAGAATATTTATTTTGATATGTCAGAAAGTGTCAAGACCTCGGCATGTCTGTTGGTGTGAACAAGCAGAGAATGAAAAACATGATTTGGGTAATAGTGTTATCAGTCGTGGTCAGTCTCCTTCATCTCGCGTCCTTTGAAGGAGACTGACCACAGCTAATAACACTACTACCAAAATCATGTTTTTCATTCTCTGCTTGTTCACGTCAACTTGTATTGTTCAATGCAAGGTGTACTCAGTAAAAACATGTTTATTATTCTTTCCTTAAGCCAAGGCTTTTCAAATATTAAAATCTTATCATCAGATGAATTACATAGATAGATAAGTTGGCAGTGGACAAGCCAAAATTCAAAATTTGAAAAATATTAAGTAATGGAGAGTGAGAATGAACTTGAACATTAAAACCCAAAACATTACCGATACTATAAATAACACAACTACTATAATAACAACCCCATACAAAATACACACTTAAATTGGGGCAAGTGCCTTCCCCATCAAGACCCGAATCTCAAACCATATCTACTCTTTCAAACACAATAATAACAATGCCACTAGCACCTCTCTATCCAATCTAATAAAAAGCCTTAACAGTAAAAACACTCCCTACTCCCTACATTGGGCAATATTAAAAAGGTTTAATTCCTACACTCCAGGATCCGCTTTCTGCCAACTAGTACACTAGAAACATTTATGATAGCTACAGCAGCTAAAAGCAAAAATATTATTAACTCTAAAAATGAACTTATCTCAAATTGCAGGCACAAGCGAAAATTTAAATACATAAATTTCATTACTCCTTCTGACACCCGAGGAGGGGTGTCAGAAGGAGTAATGAAATTTATGTATTTAGCCAACAACCCCTCTCTAACATTAGACTAATTTTTAAATTGTATAATTTGTTAATTTTTTTATTTATTAATTTTTAACTTTTCCAACCTTACAAATAACCATCCCAATAACATAATGTATCCTCCCCTGTACATCTAATAACTATATTAACCCATAACACTTAATGTAAATTGAGAACTAATATTATTCTCCTCCACTCCACGAATCCTTAACCGCTTTTACTTCAACATTATAATTCCTATTCCCCTTTTTTCAATTATTGGCCAACCCTCGTACACACTCATCCATTCCTTTTTTTATCTCCCTTGTATTCATTCCATCGACTCGTTATACGCTTCGCTCTACCGACAATATTTTTCTCATAGATTCCATTTCTCTCACCTTTAAACTACGCTCCCTAGTTACTCCTAAAATGGTCCATTTGCTCCCCCTTAAAATCTATTTATAATTTTAACACACTAGTGCTTCAGTTAGGTTTACAAAATTTAACCCAACCCTTCCCCATAATCCTTGTATTAGAAATCAATTGTTGCAAGCAGACTAACGCTGTTCCCAATCCTAATTTCAGTTATACATTAACATTTCTTATGTAGTCATGCATTTAATATTTAACTAACTGGGAATTCTTTAAAGTCTTTATACATCTAACTCTGAAACACTAGTTTTTGTCCGAATTATTACATATCAAACACGTAAATTCCAGATTCTCATTCACTTGACCCCTAATTTCCCAATTGGAACCCTTTTAAACTTTCGAAATTATATATAAGTTCGTTCAAAATCCGTTTTAATTTCACTTCTGCTTTTAGCTTATAATAACTCCACCCCAACTCGCACCGGCTTTATTTCTTACTAGCAATAAGCAGTAACCAAACAATCCCTCCCCTTCTCTCTTCCCAGCACAGCCATAGTTCATTTAACTAACCCTATCACCCAATTTGTATTATGTTTTATCTTTATCCCTTCCCCCACTGCCTCATTTGGCCTCGTTTTCAACTAAAAGCTTTCGCTTTTCTTAGACTTGATCGAAGTCACTACTTAAATTTCCGACTGCGTACGTTTAACATACACAGTTCAACTTCAACTTCTGAAAACTACTCTCATTCTCGGTCCACAGAAGTATTTTAAAATGGCCCGAATTCTCAAAATTACTTCCGAATAAGTGCGTTCCACCTACGATTGAACTAAACATCTTTCTATTGGATTTACTTCATTCTTGAACATTTTCAATACTGCCTTCACGAAAACACTTCTTTTCCATCTTTAAATCTCCTTTCACTGGACACCTTATCAACGGACATTTACTAACTGGACAGACCCCACATCTTTTTAAATGCACATTCTCACTCTCCATTACTTAATATTTTTTCAAATTTTGAATTTTAGCTTGCCCACTGCTAACTTATCTATCTATGTAATTCCTCTGATGATAAGATTTTAATATTGAAAAGCCTTGGCTTAAGGAAAGAATAATAAACATGTTTTTACTGAGCACACCTTGCATTGGACAATCGAAGTTGAAATAAATTTGTCATTCGTACATGTTTATCCCTCTTCTTTCATCTATCTTTATAATTTCTCTATCTCGTATATTGAGCTGAAACCATTTCACTATAGGTTCTATCTGCTAAAAGTATACTTTTAGTTTCATATTTTATATATATATATATATATATATATATATATATATATATATATATATATATATATATATATATATAGTCTAAAGAAGCTTAGAGTCATTTTACGCAAAAAAAAAGAAAATGCAGTTTAAATTCCCATGGATACTAACTAAATCTAATATATCGTAGACTTAGAACTTGCATAAGCCGACTTACCGCTGGATAATTTACAAATACAAAAGGGGATTCACGTATATAAAAATGAAACAAAAACAGGGGACCTTAACTTGAATTGTGAAATATTAAACAGGGATCATCGGTTGTTTACCATGTAACTGTTTCGGAGATTTAAAAACAGAACAGTTATAAAATTCATGGCTCTCCAGTGGTACTGATCAAATGACCACTTCCCCAATAACCAAATGTAGGAACAATTCAGTTTTTATTTCACTAATATATATATATATATATATATATATATATATATATATATATATATATATATATATATATATTACCATTTCATGTATCCATATAAAATTTTGTAAGGAGATATAATTTTTTATGTATCAATTTTCAGTATTTACTTCTACAGTGCTCGCTACGTAAGTAGAGCTAGGTAGTAAGCTATGAAAATATATTTATGGCAATTAAGCTACACAGAGGCTCCTGCGCTTCATCCCCGGGAGGAATCTTCAGGCTAAAATGCATGGAGTTATTTTTGCCGGGTGTTTTTATATACACGGCTAGCTAGTTAACCAATCAGATTCTTTGTTGTTCTCTCAGCCAATCGTTGGGCTTCCCACGAACAAAGGTCTGGTTAGTGTTACTTCCTATACCCTGTTCTATTGTTCTGTTTTCTATAGATTGGCATATATCCTGTTTCTTTGTTGTGTCAATATAATGGGTGAATTTATTTTAACACGTGGTTCCTTGTATTTCTATTTTAGGTTTTAATTTTTAAATTTTTAGTTTTTTGTTTAGTTTAGTTTTTTTACTTACTTATTTATTTATTTATGTATCGTTAGCCTACGGTAAATTTATTTCTGTGTAGGGAGCTGTTTGCTATCTCACTTCTACAGTTTAATCGATTTTGGGGGTCTTTACAGGTTAGGATTTCAAATTTTTCATTCAGACATAATCTACACGGGTCGTCTAAATTTCTACATGTACTGGTCTGTCGTATTATTTCCATTCAATTATTGGTGGGCGTCCATTTTCTTTTAGCTCCCAATAGTGGTTTGCTAGTGCTGTTTTAATTCGACGTTCTCTGTTTTTAAATGTACTTTTGTGGTCATAATATCTGGTTTTAAAATCTAGGGAGGTCATACCCATGTAGTACTTGTTATTCGGTCTTTATTTGGCAAATATTGTGGCTTGGTATACAAAACTTTTGGTTAGGCATTTATTTTGTAGTGGACAAAGTATACGATTTATGCAGTTACATCTTTTCTCTTCATTGCTAACTTTTTAATTTCTATTCGGGTGGTTACTATTAGTGTTTTGTTTATTTCTATTTGTATTGTTTATATTTTGTTCTTCTTAGTGTTATTTTTGCTATATTTTTCACTTTTTTATGTAATTTGTTATTTTTTCTTCCTCTCTGCTGTTCTATTTTAGTATTTTGTTATTGTGTGCCTTAATTATCATTTCTAGGTTTTCGCAGCAGCTGTGAGATAGTTTTAGGTTATTTTTATTGAATATTTTATGCAGGGGATTGTTTACAGGGAAATAGTTTTCAATCAGATTTAGGAAGTTTTTGCCCAGTTTAGTTTTTAGCATCTGGTTATAGGGCGGTGTAAACTAGATTATATTTCTTTTTCTTTTCTTTTTAATTTTGTTGTAATTATTAGTGTCCTGTTTTTTATATTTAATTTCAGTGTTATGGTAACCACTATTTTTTAGAGCTGTATTGTAAATGTTGCTTGATTTTTTAAAAACACTTTCGATAGAATTCGGAATATGTTTTATGATTGATAGGGGGTGATTAGACCTTGGGTTTACGTATATTGGATTGGCGTTATCTTTTAGGTATGGTTCGTAAGTATTTTTATTTGAGTTTAACGTGACATCTAGAAAGTGAGTTGTTTTTATCTTGACCAATACTTTTACTTTTAGGCCTAGTTGTTTCATTTCCATATGTATAATTTTCTTGAAGTTTTCTCCCTTGACTTTGTTGGAATCTCTTATCATCGCTAATTCATCATCTCTATAAAGACCGATATCTGTATTATCAAATATATTTGTGAGTGTATATAAAATAAATAAGCCCACAAGATCTGATGTCTCCGCAGAATCAAGAGCACCCATGGCCAAATCAAAGGAATTTGTCATATTTGTTTTAATCTGTTAGGATCGAGGGTCGTGTTCCCCCATTTATGGACGTGTTCAGCAAATCAAGCAATGTTGCATGCAAAAAACAGAGTAATAATTAACAAACAAAATGAAGTAGTTCAAACAACGTTTATTGAACGTGTGTGTACGTGAAATGATGAAGTGTGTGGTGTATGCATGTGTGTCGATGGAAAAACAGTTCTTGAAAAAGGTATAAGAAGAAATGAATCCGGCGTGAGGAAAGTCTTTGAAAGCCGTACACAAAGAAAATGAGTTGAGAACTCTTACCGTTGTTTGACCACGTGTGTTGATAGTTGTTATGCCGATGCCATTTGAAGAGAAAAGCGTGAGACGAAGCGCTAGTGTATTAGCGTCGTTCTGTCGACCAGAGAAGAGAGAGAGAGAGAGACGGAGCGCTGGTGCCAGCGTTGTTCTGCCGAGGCTGGTCGGTGAAGAAGAGATTGATTTTCCGTTTGCAACGGTTTTTATAGTCAGAAGGGCAGATAACTCTGGTGTCGCTTTACAGTGCCACCTGTCGGTGAAAAAGCGACACCTACCGGCAAACCGGTGTAGTTATGTTTTGAAAGGAGGAGGTAACTGCTACAAGGACTCCCCCCAGATTGAAAAATATTGAAAATATTATTCAATATGTACAGTTGTAGATGAGAAGCATTCTTTGTGGGTATGTCTGTTTTGCTGTTGAAGATTAGAAAAAGTAGTGTGCACGCTACTTATTTCTGTTTCTGCATCTGTATTGAATGATTGATCGCAAGTGCGTCTGCGGAATTGAGTGTTTGTAACGCATGTGGATCTGCGTGTTGTTTGCATGCAATTGGGTCTGCATCAAGTTTGAGTGCAAGCGAATTGGCACTTGTTATTGGCGTTGTTCATGTTGATTAGTTTGCGTGATGCGGAGCTGATGAACGAACGTTGAATTGTCAGTGTTGTCCGGGAATGTTTGGTGCTTGGGTCTGCGCAGTTGTTGATGAGTGAGCACAAGTGGGTCTGTGCGGTGGTTGATGAATGAGCACAAGTGGGTCTATGCAGTTGTTGATGAATGAGCACAAGTGGGTCTGTGCAGTTGTTGATGAATGAGCACAAGTGAGTCTGTGCAGTTGTTGATGAATGAGCACAAGTGAGTCTGTGCAGTTGTTGATGAATGAGCACAAGTGAGTCTGTGCAGTTGTTGATGAGTGAGCACAAGTGAGTCTGTGCAGTTGTTGATGAATGAGCACAAGTGAGTCTGTGCAGTTGTTGATGAATGAGCACAAGTGAGTCTGTGCAGTTGTTGATGAATGAGCACAAGTGAGTCTGTGCAGTTGTTGAGTTTGTTCTATGTTAATTAGTCCGTATTGTGGAACTGATGAACAAACATCTAGTTGTTGAGATCGGTGGTACACTATGGTCAAAATCAGATGCACAAATGTCTGCAAGTGAGTTAGCAGGTCCAGGTACAAGTAGGTCAGGCACTGGTGTTGGTGCGCGTCGTTCGAGTTGATGTGTCTTCCAGTTGATCAACGAACGTCCAGTTGTTGAGTATTTAGTCGTTCTTGTGCAGTTGTACTCATTTTAAACTGGTGTGATTTCTTCCATAGTGTTGTCAGTGATTTCCGGAAATGTTTGGTGCTTGATGAATGTCCGGGAAAATGTGGTTGTTCAAGTTGATGGGTCCTCCTGTTGATCAATGAACTTCCAGTTGTTGAAGAGGGTTGGTAGCCCTTGAAGGGTGATGTTGGTGCTTGCTGAGCCTGACTTTTTACAACCAGTATTAAGTCTTGGGGCTTGGTGATGTTGTTCGTGTTTGGCATCGTGTGTTGTCTGTTTTGTAGTTTTCTTTTCTTTTATATATATATTTCCAACACGGGGGTAGAAGGGAAAAAGAAAAAAAATGGAGTCGTAATTTGTTTCACACGAGGAATGACGTTTTTTGTTTTCGTTTTAGTTTGTTTGAATGTTCGTTTCCACGTAGAGAAAGAATGGCGGCTTCTCTTTCCTTTGTTGTTGAAAAGAAAGAAAAAAAATTCGTATTTCCTTTTTTTTTTTTTTGAATTTTCGTTTCCACGTGGTTAGAGAAAAAGATGGCGGCTTCCCTTTTTTTGCTTGTTGTTGAAACAGAAAATAAATTCGTATTTTCTTTTTTTGTTTGAATTTTCATTTCCATGTGGTCAGAGAAAAAGATGGCGGCATTATTTTGAATTTTTTTATCAACACGTGGTCACGAAAAAGATGGGCAGCGTGAGCGTTTGTTTTCTTTTGTTTTCTTTTTATCTCCACGTGTTCAAAACAAAAGAAAATGGCGTCTTGTAAGGTTCTTTTGTTCGTCGAAAAAGAAGAAAAAAAGTTTGTCTTTTTCTTTGTATATATTTTTCCGACACGTGGGTGGAGAAAGAGAAGAAGAAAAAAATGAAATTGTAATTTGTTTTATACTCGGAGAGAGCCGAGAAATGTTTTTGTTTTTCTTTGTTTGGGTATTTCCACGTGGCCAGGAAAAAATAAAGATGGCGGCTTCTTTTTTTTTGTTTGTATATTTCTACCACGTGGGTAGAAAAAAAAAGGAAAAAGATGGGTGCGTAATTCGTTTCACCACGGAAAGATAAAACGAGAAATGATATATATATTTTTTTTTTGTTCTAGTACGAAATTAATTACCCCGCCACATACAACAAAGCTTGCACGTCGGGTCACCAATTGTTAAGATCGATGGTGATGTTCCCGGACTATAAACGTGTTCAGTAAATCAAGCAATGGTGCATGCTAAAAACAGAGTAATAATTAACAAACAAAATGAAGTAGTTCAAACCACGTTTATTGAACGTGTGTGTACGTGAAATGATGAAGTGTGTGGTGTATGCATGTGTGTCGATGGAAAAACAGTTCTTGAAAAAGGTATAAGAAGAAATGAATCCGGCGTGAGGAAAGTCTTTGAAAGCCGTACACAAAGAAAATGAGTTGAGAACTCTTACCGTTGTTTGACCACGTGTGTTGATAGTTGTTATGCCGATGCCATTTGAAGAGAAAAGCGTGAGACGAAGCGCTAGTGTATTAGCGTCGTTCTGTCGACCAGAGAAGAGAGAGAGAGAGACGGAGCGCTGGTGCCAGCGTTGTTCTGCCGAGGCTGGTCGGTGAAGAAGAGATGGATTTTCCGTTTGCAATGGTTTTTATAGTCAGAAGGGCAGATAACTCTGGTGTCGCTTTACAGTGCCACCTGTCGGTGAAAAAGCGACACTTACCGGCAAACCGGTGTAGTTATGTTTTGAAAGGAGGAGGTAACTGCTACAAATCCATTGGTCATCGTTATTGGTTAAAACTGATATCCTACATTTTTTAATGATGTGGATTTCATCCTTGGATATATCAGTATACATCTCGGCAAATTCTAGGGCGATGTTGAAGAGTTCTTCTGATATAGACGGGTAGAAGTCCACTATGTCGAATTGTAGGAAGGTACATTTGTTCTTATTTTCTATACTGTTGAACCCAGCGATTGCTTCGGCAGTATTCACCCATTGGTTTAATTCTAGGTCTTTTCTTATTTGTTTGTTAATTCTAGATAGAATTGTTTTGCTAATTCTTCCTATTTCTGGTTTGGTCGGATTAATTAAGCGAGTGCTGGGGTCATTGTTAAAGTTACTTTTGTGGTCTTTAAATAAGATATATGCTTCCTTAGGTTTTAATTTACTAACTTTGTCGCTAATTTTTAGTTTATCGGTGATTTGTTTACTTTCAGTATTTATTATATCTATGCAATTACGTTCGCTTGTATCTAGTTTTTTGTAGTTTTTCGTAATGTTTTCTGTTAGTAGTTTATTATACTCTTGTTTATCTATTTTGTAAAAATTCCTAGTTTTGTTCGCTTTTACGAAGATTTTGTTAAAGTTGTTTATCCTACAGCTGCTGCGAAAACCTAGAAATGATAATTACGGCACACAATAACAAAATACTAAAAGAGAAAAATAACAAATTACATAAAAAAATGAAAAATATAACGAAAATAACACTAAGAAGAACAAAAATATAAACAGTACAAATAGAAATAAACAAAACACTGATAGTAACCACCCGAATATAAATGAAACAGTTAGCAATGAAGAGAAAAGGGGTAACTGCATAAATCGTACACTTTGCCCACTACAAAAATGTTAATATAAAGACAGTAAATTGTGAAATTGGTGGGCTTACTGTTAAATATTTAAAGTCTCTACCATTCCGGACCTTTAAACCTTTTAATATTTAACAGTAAGCCTACCAATTTTACAATTTACTGTCTTTATATTTAAATTTTGAAATATAAATGAATTGATCTGAGATTTACCGTCTCTTGTCATTTATTTTTGTTCATTCTTATTACACCTTCCGGTTTTCAACATTGCATTGCTCCTGCCTCGGAATTCTCACCTTCATATTTACTTGTTTACTAGCAATGCTTCAAGCAAACTACCATTTCCTTATATATATATATATATATATATATATATATATATATATATATATATATATATATATATATATATATATAATTAATTATTTAAGACAATATATGTATTATCATATATCATCAGATCCTTTTACTTTGTAGTCTCCTTTAAAGATTCAGCTCAATGTTTGTCAATTATTGATAACAGAGCAAAATATAGAACAGTTTTTTATTATATTCCAATAACCATGGTTTGTTTTATTACTTTTATTTTTATTTTTTTCACATTTCCAAAAATTCCAAATTTCTGTGAGATATATTTAACGGTCCGTTTCATTTGTTTTGTGCCAAACAACATTTGTATGACAATATCGTCTCTGCAACACTACAAAATGGCGGATTAGTTTGATCGCACACGTGTGAGTGTTTGCTCTAAAATTTTTGTTTGTTTTTTTGTTTATTTTCACCCTAAAATGAAACTGATGTGTGATGTGGGTGTTTTTCAAGACACTCTAATCTAAGAACTCTTTTATTATTTGTGAACTTTTTCTGATGATTTTGTAGTGTTGCAGAGACGATATTGTCATACAAATGTTGTTTGGCACAAAACAAATGAAACGGACCGTTAAATATATCTCACAGAAATTTGGAATTTTTGGAAATGTGAAAAAAATAAAAATAAAAGTAATAAAACAAACCATGGTTATTGGAATATAATTTTTTTTAAACTGTTCTCTCTCTCTCTCTCTCTCTCTCTCTCTCTCTATATATATATATATATATATATATATATATATATATATATATATATATATATACAGGGTGTCTCAAAAAAATGTACTCACTCTTAGAATAACGAGAAAACCTTTATTTACCTTGGTGAGCGTTATCAGCTTTATTTGAACAATAATGGTCATCAATTTGAACATTTGCGAACATGATTCTTCAATTACATCTGTCTCATGTATTCGATGCTATTTCATTTCACTCTATGTTCATAAATAAAAGTTTTCTCGTCATTCTACGAGTGAGTACATTTTTTGAGACACCCTGTATATATATAATTTAAGTATTACTACAGTTTTGAAAACGTCGTTAGAAGATACATTTGAAATTTTTTGAGAAACCAGTTAACAGACGCGTGAATTCATATCAATAAATCAAAATTTATTTAATCCTTCTTTTTTATAGTTTATATTTCGGGTGTCCCAAAATAATATACACACCCTTTGAATCGTTATAACTCGTTTAATTTACTGATTTTAATTAGCAAACGAGATTGATAGAAAAGTAGAAAAGTAAGAATACGCACTTTTAATAAAGATAAAGGCTACAATGTTTAAAGCAGGAAACCTGAAACAATTGCAGAAAAATGAGAGTAGCAATTAAAACAGAATTTGCTCAATACCAGAGTAAATGTTGCAGGACGTTTGTAGGTTCATTTCTTCTCGATATGAAAAGTGTATTGAGAAGAACAGGTTGGGGGTTAGGGTTAGGGTTAGGGTTAGAGTTCGTTTTAAGAACATTGTGAAATTACCCCAAGTAGCCTTTACTTTTATTAAATGTTAATTTTCTATGTTTTTGTTAATTTATTGTCGGTATGTTTAAATGTGTATTCTTACTTTTCTACTCTTCCATAAATCTTGCTTTAAAGTAAAAATCAGCTCATATACTAACCCACATAGATATATATACACACTCTCTCTCTCTCTCTCTCTCTCTATATATATATATATATATATATATATATATATATATATATATATATATATATATGAAAAAGCATATATCGCTGAAAGTGCTCAAATTTTTAGAATAAATAAATTATTTATTTTTAAAAACCAAAATAAATATGTTGTTCAGGTTTTTAAAAATATTCTTTTTATTGGCATTCCGTCAACGTTTCAAGTGTGAACTTTTTCATTTTATATATATATATATATATATATATATATATATATATATATATATATATATATATATATATATATATATATATATATATATATAAAGCATAAAGTGTAAAGCATAAAACACATATATATATATATATATATATATATATATATATATATATATATATATATATATATATTGTTGGAATTTGTTAAAGCCCCCCTCACTGATTGGCTGTTGCCATGTCTCTTAAGGGCCTCACGGATTGGCTGTCAGGCATTGCAACCCCTTTTTAGTATAAGTGTCACGTGAGCCAGCCTTTAAAACCCCTTGTATACGGCTTCCCGCCCTCTTTTTCGACATCTCCGCTCAAGTCAGCAATACACCGGCTGGTCTTCTCAGTGATACAGCCCACGACGGCATCACAGAGAATGACCTCCCGCCGATACCCGAACTCTATACAGGCTCTTTTTCAACGACTCCACTCCAGTCAACAACACATCAGGCGGTCTTCTCAGTGATACAGCCCACGACGGCATCACAGAGAATGATCTCTCGCCGTTACCAGAACTCTAAGATAGATAAGTTCTCGCGAACCACGTTTTCGCAATCATCCTCTCTACCATCCTCTCTTCCATCCTCTCTATGATTTACCAATGCCTAAATGTACTTTTTTGAAACTGTAAATACTCAATCCAACTTTTCCTTTCTTACTAAATTGATATGAAATTACATCCTTGTGTTTTGTGTTCCTTCTTCAGACTTCCGTCCTATATCTATCTTTGATGATTTTATCTGCACATGGTTACCCCATTCTCACGTGGGAGAATTGAACTTTATTTCAGGATTATTTTAATCCCA
>OY744525.1:35015267-35587767 GCA_963556195.1 Sepiola atlantica
CATTGCCACGCTGGAAGTTGTTGGCTCAGTGGGTAGTGGCATCTCTCTCTTTCTTTCTCTCTATTTTGCGTTGTTATTAGGATGAAGTCATAGTTGTAGTGAAGACATAGCAGCAGAAGTTTATTTGTCTTCCTATTTCCTTTGGTTCTATAATGAAATAACAAATGTTTAAAAATAGGAACATACTTGCTCAACTACACTCAGTCTGGTCCCGTGGCAATGAGAGACTTGGTGGAGTAGTGAGCATTACCTTAGTTTTCTCCAGATTGATAACGAGTCTGCAGTTAGTGCACGTTCTCGAGAAGAGCTTCATTATCACATGCATATTCTACTCAGTGTGGTCAATGAAGTCTGCCTCATCGCCAGAGGAGCTTCCGCATGAGAGCTTTGAATTTTTTGAAGGTTTAGTATTATCTTGTCCATGTAATGTTTAAAATACATCATGTAATGTAGTATCCCACGTATGATACCCTTATAGACAAGCATTAGTGGTGTGACCTATAAGGGCTGATGATAATGAAGACAACACCGAGTGTATTTATAGAAGTAGAGAATAGTATGTTACAGAAAGTCTGTGTCCGATACCGTGGCTATGACTGCCACTAATGACTGCCACGACACTTAGTCGTAACCCTATTCATAGTGTCTAGAAGAGTCTATCTATTCCAGAAATAGGGTAGATCAACATCACACCATAACAATTAGCCTTTACGAAAAAGTAAATGAAACCTTACATGGACAAACAAAAAACTATGAAAAAAAAAATAGTGACTTGCAGTTTTCTGTAATTCAGGTGAAGCATATATGGAATACTAAACATGTGTGGAATACTACACATGTGTGGAATACTAAACATGCGTGGAATACTAAACATGTGTGGAATACTAAACATGCATGGAATACTAAACATGTGAGGAATACTAAACATGCGTAGAATGCTAAACATGCGTGGAATACTAAACATGTATAGAATGTTAAACATGCGTGGAATACTAAACATGCATGGAATACTAAGCATATGTGGAATACAAAACATGCGTGGAATACTAAACATGTGTGGAATACTAAACATGCGTGGAATACTAAAAATGCATGGAATACTAAACATGCATGGAATACTAAACATGCATGGAATACTAAACATGCATGGAATACTAACCATGCGTGGAATACTAAACATGCATGGAATACTAAGCATATGTGGAATACTAAACATGCGTAGAATGCTAAACATGCGTGGAATACTAAACATGTATAGAATGTTAAACATGCGTGGAATACTAAACATGCATGGAATACTAAGCATATGTGGAATACTAAACATGCGTGGAATACTAAACATGTGTGGAATACTAAACATGCGTGGAATACTAAAAATGCATGGAATACTAAACATGCGTGGAATACTAAACATGCATGGAATACTAAACATGCGTGGAATACTAAACATGCATGGAATACTAACCATGCGTGGAATACTAAACATGCATGGAATACTAAGCATATGTGGAATACTAAAAATGCGTGGAATACTAAATATATGTAGAATACTAAACATGCATGGAATACTAAGCATATGTGAAATACTAAACATGCGTGGAATGCTAAACATATGTGGAATACTAAACATACGTGGAATGCTAAACATGCGTGGAATGCTAAACATATGTGGAATACTAAACATGCATGGAATACAAAACATGCGTGGAATACTAAACATGCGTGGAACACTAAACATATGTAGAATACTAAATATGTGTGGAATACTAAACATGTGTGGAATACTAAACATATGTGGAATACTAAACATGTGTGGAACACTAAACATGTGTGGAATACTAAACATGCGTGGAATACTAAACATGTGTGGAATACTAAACATATGTGGAATACTAAACATGCATGGAACAGTAAACATGTGTGGAATACTAAACATGTGTGGAATACTAAACATGCATGGAATACTAAACATGCATGGAATACTAAACATGCATGGAATACTAAGCATATGAGGAATACTAAACATGCATGGGATGCTAAACATATGCTGAATACTAAACATATGCGGAATACTACACATGCGTGGAATACTAAACATGCGTGGAATACTAAACATATGTGGAATACTAAACATGCGTGGAATACAAAACATGCGTGGAATACTAAACATGCATGGAACACTAAACATATGTAGAATACTAAACATGTGTGGAATACTAAACATATGTGGAATACTAAACATATGTGGAATATTAAACATGCGTGGAATACTAAACATGCGTGGTGTCCATAAAATCTGGGTACATAAGGAATTTTTTTTTTTCCAGATTGAATGGGGGTTCTGTCTTAATTATGCATTATTCTCTTTGATCTTTTATTCTTTTATAGCACTGTAAAGTTACACATTGCATAAATTTCACATCGCCCGCTTCATCTCTGGCTTATCCGCCAAATAGAAAGACTTTTCTCTTTTCGTCGGTACATGTCATTTCGGATTTCCTGTCCATGACGTCATATCCGGATATGTAGCCTTAAATCTGATGTTTTAACTTTTCCACTTGCTTAAACTAAGCTTATGTGGAAAACATCAATTTTACACACCCACACACAATCTCGCTACATTTATAATTAAAAATGTTCCTTAGTCCATCATGGTATTACGGTACCAGTCTCATCGCTTGCCTCTATATTAGACTACAGCAATACAAAACGCTCACTTTTTCACATTTTTTTTTTAACTTCTAATCATCTCAAAAAAGGCACATTGCCACTGTTATGTAAGGAGCTATTATGAATTAGAGGCCAGATTAATAGGGGCATCCTAAGTGGGGAGTTGTGCAGCGAGATGTTTGTTCACATTACATTTAAATTACCCAATCACTGTTCCATTAGGAGTCGTGTGAACCATCTTGTATAAACTTCAATGCTTAGGGCTCCCACCTCGTTTTCTATTTCCACTACTACGATCTATGGCGGTTAACGGTCGGCTGCATAATGACAGAAGCACCCAGAAAACAGTCGCAGGCATAACCTTCTTCTTAAGACTTAAAGAGTCATCACTGCTGGGGCCAAACGTGAGCACCTGTTTCCAGAACACTCTCCACAGAAGATAAGTCCACGCATATGCACGTATTAGCAAACCCTTATTCTGAATATTTACTTTTTACTGTTCATATATCATTCTTTATTACTTGCCTAAGTAAAATAGTTCAATTAGTATTCACAGCGGCTGTATTGTGCTCCGTTCGTAACCCGGTACTCCTTCTAACAAAACTGGATGTCTCACCTTTCAACAGCTCGGTGCATGTGACAGAGATAAACACAATTTCGTCATTACCATTGACCAACCAGATGTCACCAAGGCGACATTATCAGCAGCAGCAGCTGGTTGTATAAAAAAAAAGGTTGCATTTTTTTGCGAGGCGTATTTGGGGCTTTGTCCCTGACCCTCGCCGCCGCCATTCTGCCCACAGCAACACTCATCAACATCGTCACCTCTCCTTCTACAACTGGTAACAGCTCTTTCCAGCCCACTCCAACGATGACAGCAATGGCTGAAATGATGGTGGTAACTTGAAATATCATCATTATCTCTCTTTTCCTGTCTACAACTAGCAGCAGCGATACTACCTTATAAGACGAGCAGCAGTTTCCGATCCTGCCCACGGCAACATCATCATTATCGTCTTCTTATTCCTATCGACAACCTGTGGTAGCAATCCTGTCCTCTATGGTAAGCAGCATTTCTTACTCCTGCCCGGGGTATTATCATCATCATCATCATCATCATCATCATCATCATCATCATCATCATCATCATCATCATCATCATCACCACCACCACCATGTATTTAAGCAACTCTTTCCTAGAGGCGTATTTTCCCTCCCACTCCGTCGCCACTTAAGTCAAAGAAACGGAGAATCGAATGGCTCTACTTCTCTCTATATAAGACTTGCTGGAGTACCCGTCAACATCGGGTTTCTCAAACCTTTCTTTTTCGGATGTCAGTTCAAATGAAAAAAAAAAAATTTTTTTAAACGATTATAAATAAATGAGTGCATTATTCAGATTTATGATGATGATCAATAATTGAAGCGGTATAGCAAAAACAAAGAAGAAAAAGAAAGAGAAAAAAACAATTGTCCAGTGTAAGATTCGAACCCTGAAAGATGGCATAAAATATTGGAGCTAAAGGCGAACGTTTATCCATACGAGCGCCGATCAAATGAAAATATTTTGGCTTTTTCATCGTCATCATCATCATCATCACAACCACCACCATGTATTCAATCAGCCCTTTCCTAGAGGCGTATTTTATTTCTTTGAAATAAAAAAATCTTCTAATTTCAATTTTGTTACACACAACAGTCCGTCTTCTTTCATTTTGTTGTTGTCATGTTTCTCACACGTCTTTTTCTTCTTTCTATTTTACTTCTTATGGGGGGGGGGTCGTGGTACACGGAACAACCGGCCGTCGTTATCCGCGTCACCACTTCCGCTGCAGCTGTTCCTTTGCTTCAAAAGGTTGTCTTCTAATTTCCCAGACTGTTCCACAAAGTAAGAAAAGTACATCTGACACATGGGCGACGCTCATCAACAACGAAGTGTTTACATTTGTTATGTAAATGGGAAGAATGTTGCCCTTATAGAAATTCGATAAACCCCCTCCGTCATCTAAAGAAAAAAGGGGAATAAACAGAATTCCTTTGTGAGAAGCAGCGAGACTGAGTTCGCCTGCACTGTGCTTGCGCGGTTATCAACGAACGGTGTGTTACGAGGTAGCCACGTACTTTCCGAACAGATTCTCGAGTTTAACATAAAGAATGCCGGTAAACCGGCAGTTTCCCGACCCACGTGATTTTTATCGGAAATCCGATATGCAGTAGCTCAGAAATTGTATTTTCTTTTAGATTAGTACATGCTGAACGTATTGGCGTTAAAAATCAATTTAGTATTACGTATGAAATAGGGAAGAAGAAAAAAACACTTTTTTAATGTGGTTTAGTCGCCAATTGAGTTATCCATGGACGGCAGCACCGGGAAGGGGGGGGGGGCTCAAGCCCCCTTCACTTTTTGACTTGGGCCCCCCCCCCCACTTTACGGTCATCAATAATTAAGTTGATATGCATGTGTTTAATTTTATCTAATTAGCTTATCTATTAATTGATTGTTGGCCTTATATTGTAATGATGACAATATAAGACCAACAATCAATTTTATCTAAAATTTGGTGAAAACCAAGCGAAATGGGTGAGTTTTTGTTAAAGGTCCCCATTCTATAGGTATATTTACGGACTTTCATTTTCTTCTCCAAAAAATCGACACCCCGAAACAAAACACGTGAAACTTGAATTAAACTGATTTTCGCATTTCTTTAGTTTAGCTGTGAATCACAATTTATTTGCTTTCCTTTTCTGAAGACAGCGGCAGACAATCAACCGGAATAACAGAATTTTCCTCTGTACATATTTGCTTAATAGGAAAATAACCGCATCCATTACAGGCTACTAACTCACCAATTCATTACGCTTATTCACTCGAGCGTGTTATAGTAAATTTTCATTATTTTGCACAAACAAACACTAAATATTACATTTGGCTCACCATCTACGACTCTCCGCCAAACCAACTCCATATAGGTGGTAGCAAAAAATTGTCTCACTAACAATTCTGTACTGTCACTCCACTCATCGACACCGGGAACTAATAAACACTGTTTAATTTTCACAAAAGACTCCGTTCTTATTTATTATTTGTCTGGTATTAATTTACTACATAATATAAAGAAATATGTTCACTCCGATGATTTTCCACGAATATCAGATTACGTTATTTCTATTTCTACCTATGACTTCTATATTTATATTCATTCCGTAATTAAGCGAATGAAATTAACGAACACAGTTCCTGCAACATTTAATCATTCAACATGGCGACCGAATGTGCTTGTTCCAAGACTCTACTGGACTCTCACTCCATTTTGCTATCGAGTTACCGTTATTCCACTTGAACTATGGGCACACATTTGATGGTGGCTCGGGATTATCATAATCCATTGTTTAGCCTTCTCATCGACGACGGCAATTCTGAGATGAAGCATTATCTCGATGCCCAAGGTTTTCAATGCTTCCATATGCACACATTTGTTTGCGACAGACTGGGTGATATCAGGATGATGTTGGTGTTACTCATGAACGTTTCAAAATTTTCGCGATCGACGCTGTTACGGATTAGAGAACATCCGTAAAAACGATTTTGAGGGATGAAAAATCTGTTGCAAAGGGGACCATTATTTGTATTTCCTCCACTCGCACATGGTGCATTCATTAACATACTGGTGATTTTTCAGATTGCATCGATACATTCTTTTTTTGCATTGTTGAGGATCCACATAATATCCAAAGTTATTCATTCCATCCTCCCTCCAGTCCTTCTGTCCACAGAACAACCGATACAGTATCTTTTGAGCAAAGTCCAATGAACGCAATTTGAAGTGAAGAACAGAGAAACAATGCAAGTCTGCCTTGTTAATACGCTTCCAACGAGCTATTCCAATTCCAATACATACATTTATACTTTTATACTTAATACATTTAAACTTTTATACTTTTTACTTTTGTACGTTTATATGCACCTTGTCAGTTAATACTTTTAACTTTATGTATTCTCTATATTTGATAAACCAATTGATTCTTGAATTTTGTCATTTTTACTAGAAGCAACTTGCTGATATGTTTCAAATGAGCCATTAAGCAGTGTCAAAAAATCATGTTATGTCTAGACTAAGTCCAAAAAGGTGTATTTGGCCCAAAATGACCAAATATGGTAATTTGGGCTCAGGCCCCCAAAATTGAAATTTCTGTTTGTTCTTTTTTCACCAGAAGCGACTTGCTAATATGCTTCCAACAAGACCTCAACCACTATCATCAGATCTTTTCATGTCTAAATTATGTCAAAAAAAGGTATTTTTGGTCCAAAATGCCCTAATATGGTAGTTTGGGCCCAGACGCCAAAAAATTGAATTTCTTTTAATGTTTCTTTATCTATCACCAAGAGTATTCCATTCCGCTTCTAACGAGCCATCAACCACTACCAGACGATCATTTTAAACCAAAATATGCCCCAAACAGTGATTTTTCCCCAATATGCCCAAATAAGGTAATTTGAGCCCAGACGCCAAAAAATTGAAATATTTTGAATTTTTCTTTTTCTATCACCAAAAGAATTCCATTCTGCTTCTAACAAGCTCTCAACCACTATCGGACGATCATTTTTAGTCAAGATATTGAATGTATTCCCATATTTGGCATTCTGGGTTCTTTTATAACTGTCCCGCCGGCCCTGAGTTAAACACTGTAGGATGTGTCAGTCCATTGACCCTGTGTCATTTAAATAAGCTGACACAGTTATTCCTTGCAAAATGCAAGTTCGGCTAAAAAGTTGGAACGGAGAATGATTAAGACGAAGCGAAACGAAGTAAAGTAAGTCATTTAGTGAGTGAGTTATAAAAGAAGTAACGACTTTTAGATGAATAGAAATTGGTTCTAATATTTTGTTATCCAATTTCAATATCCCAGAAATATTTGAATTGTTTTAAATAAATTATTTTTATCTCACTCACTCAAAGATTTTACTTATTTACTTATTACTTATTTTACTTACTAAAAGACTTACCTTACTTCTTTTCGCTTCATCTTAACCATTCTCTGTTCCAACTTTTTAGATCAACTTGCTTAGGGAACGTCCATCTTGCATTTTGCCAGGAAGAACTGTGTGTCGGCAAATTTTAAGTGTTTTCTTCTATTTCATGTGTAATAATACTAAATTGATTTTAACACCAATACGTTCAGCATATATAAACTAAAAATATATATAATTTTTTAGTTCCTGCTTATCGTCTTTCCAATAAAATTACATGGGTCGGGTAACTTCGCGATTACCGGGGGTTCTTAATGGTTACTATTTCGTTTACACGTATACACTCTCTGTCAAAGATGACGGGGAAAAAATTATGTTTCTCCAGTGTTCGCACTAATATTCATGCAAAGTCGATCTTGTACTCAGTCAAGGCAATACAGGATGCTCTGAGCGGTACGTTGTGACAGCAGTAGATATGTAGTGGACCGAGATGCGATCTGAACGAACGCCTAAAGGCAAATGGCTTGAATTGCTTCATTGGAATACGCTCTCCTCTTCAATTCCAAAAAGCAAGGGAGTTTTCACAGAAACGTGTTAACGCAGTATTTTCCGACCAATGAATATAATTTCAAAGCCAAAATCTAAAAAGTCTATGTTAAATTGGCAAGCCGACACGAACTTCGAAACCCCTATAAGAACGAGGAAATAAACAGATAAACAGACAGATTTAACCGGCGCGCCTTGAACAAAACACACAAGAACGTACGCTCCCTCATACCCCGGCCTTTGGCCCGGGGAGGTGAGAAGAAAAGAACACTTTAAAACACACATACAAGCTTTCCTCACCTCACGCACATCTACTTATGCACTGACAAGAAGTCAGGTGAACAGAAACAAATTGCTGCCCACTTACACACACTAACAATTATAGACATACACATCTTTAGCCCTCGTGTCTGCTTATTTACTGAACATTTTCTACCAAAGAACACGAGTTGTCTAAACTTTACCAAAGAACATTTCTTCATTAAAACTAACCGTTATATTCTTGTAAAATTGTAGTTCTATAAATGTTTTGTTGATTAATCATGTTTTCCATTTAATTTTTCATTGACAAAATCTTTTTCATGCTGTAGTCAAGCATCTTTTCCATAAATATTTACCTACCTTCCACCATGGGAAGATGTGACAAAAGGTCGGGAGGTGGTGATTAAAAATCCAGCGCACACGAGGAGGTGCACTCTAGACATAAAAATGCCTGAGCAGCCCCAGGCGATTAGCAAAAATATTAACTACCTCTTAAAGAGAGAAGGTAAAGCCTGGGAGGATGGATTGCCTAGAACTGTACAGAACTAAACCTCAGCCCGACAGAAGTAAGATCATCATCTACTCAAAAATGACCCAGATTATGCCGACCTGATTGTACTCAGGCTATGTCAGAGTACTCCATCTTATGATCTATCTGACTCTTATATAGATAGATGATTTGAATCAGGTATTTCTGGAGCGGTAGAATGATCCAACCATTTTTTTCGGCAACCTTAGCAACAGTCAGAGACACCACCACTCCCCCACCCCCATTTATTTCAACTGAAACCAAACAAGGATCTGTGCGTTAGTTGTTACTACTGCTTGTCTCGTTTGGGGAAATCAAGAAAAGAAGATAGACTCCCTTTACCATACTAGGAAAAGGGAAGAGGCAATATTATTTTGGTGTTTCTGTATTATTGGGGCAGATAAATTTTCATTTTCATTTTAGAAGAGTCAGTTAAAAGGGGAGATAATTCAAACTGTTTTTTTTTTTGTTCTTGCAACCATCAGGAAAATCCAGAGAATTAGTGAAAAAATAAATTTTAAAAAGGGAACTTATCTAGTTTACAGGTTGTTTCGGTTGTTTTGTTTTACGGCATATCAACCCTTTTCGGGTTATTAAATGCCGAATGCAGTCATTTTGGTGAAAGTTTTTATGCTTCAAGTTGTTTATATCTTCAAGTATTTATTCATGGTGTTTAGTTTGGTTGTTTTGTTTTACGGCACATCAACCCTTTTCAGGTTATTTAATGCCGAATGCAGTCATTTTGGTGAAAGTTTTTATGCTTCAAGTTGTTTATATCTTCAAATATTTATTCATGGTGTTTAGTTTGGTTGTCTTGTTTTACGGCATATCAACCCTTTTCAGGTTATTCAATGCCGAATGCAGTCATTTTGGTGAAAGTTTTTATGCTTCAAGTTCTTTATATGTTCAAATATTTATTGATAGTGTTTGGTTTGGTTGTTAAATCTGTTTCTATTTAACCCATAGTTGGGACCCTAACAGGTACTACCACTCCGGGTCAGGGTGGACCTGGGAGCAATGGTAATTAAGAGGAGGCTCCACATTCCCCAAAGTCTGTAAGCCGGATCTCACCATTGGATGTAGTTTAAGGTCATATCCAGGACCGGGAGTAGGGTAGGAAAAATAAAATAAAAAAGGGAGGGAGAAAGGGAGAGGGGCTGTTGTTTTTGTTTTTGGTTTTGTAGAACATAATTAAGTTTTACAAACAAAAAAAACAAAAAACGTCAATGTAGGTGAATTTCGTCTCAGGGAGCCACAGGGCAGCCTGATCTGGTATCACCAGTCTAGTTTACAGACAGGACTAAAATAATAACGTTATTATTTAGAAAGCCATTCTTAACATAGGGAGGTGGGGGGTGATTAACTATTCTGTACTTTCATCTAACAATTTAATAAACAGAATAGTTAATCAACTCCCCCACCTCCCTATTTCAAGAATGGCTTTCTAAATTATAACATTATTATTTTAGTCCAGTCCGTAAACTTTTTTTTTTTTTTTAATTTATTTTCTTACTAATTCTCTGGATTTTCCTTATGGGTTATGGTCACAACAATAAAAAAGTTTGAATTATCTCCCCTTTCAATAGACTCTTCTAAATTAGAGATTAAAATTTCATCTGACCCAATAATAGAGAAGCACCCTTCTGGTTTAAGTTGAAGTTTTGTTCAATGACATATCAACCGCTCGCCACTGCATGCGTTTACTTTGCAGCCTTCGACATTCAATGGTGACTTTTAAGACTTTAAATTGGCGGATAGAACGTCATTTCTGCTTAGAATTTAAGTGTATAGGTCAAAGTCAAGTATTATGGTTGATTAGCGCTCCTAAACAACGCTACTATTTTATTAATTTACAAAATACTTGAGCTTTTGTATCATTCATATTATTCGGACCACTATTTTCATCTTGGATCTTATTCTCACAACGTTTCGGCCGATGTAACCTCCGACCTTCTTCAAGTGAATCTTATCAAACTCGGGAATCTATACGGAATTTCAAACTGAATCGGAGTAGATTGTTCCGTCAGCCATGACCGAGTAGAAGTCTTATGTAAGTAATTTTTATTTTATTGTTAGTTAATATCGTCTATAGTGAGGATTGAACCTTCAACCTCCAGAAGACTGTCACATGGACACGTGGCGCAACAGATAAAGGTGTTAAGTACAATTAGTTCTATGTGACAGTCTTCTGGAGGTTGAAGGTTCAATCCTTACTACAGGCGATTCTAACTAAGAATAATTACTTCTACCTGGTCATGGCTGACGGAACGAGAACAATCTAACCCCGTGAATTAAATAAAAGGTTTGGTTCAAAATTCCGTATAGATTCTTAAATTTGATATAAAAAGGTTCGAGAAGATGAACCTGAACAAGGCCGGAGTTTACGTCGGCCGAAACGTTGTGAGAATAACATCCAAGATGAGAGCAGTAGTCTAAATAATACAGATAATACTATAAAAAAAAACTTAATTTCACACTCACACAATTTTAAATAAATACATTTTATGTAGAATTTCAATTTTTGTATTATTCATATTATTCGGACCACTATTCTCATCTTGGATCTTATTCTCACAACGTTTCGGCCGATGTAACCTCCGACCTAGTACTATATCCACTGCGCCACGGGTCCTTGTAAGGACCCGTGGCGCAGTGAATATAGTACTAAGTAAAATTCAGTTCTAAATGGCAGTCATCTGAAGGTTGAAGGTTGAAGGTTCAATTGCGAAGAATTGCGAATTACTGAAGTCTTTTTCTCAGTCATGGCAGATGGAACGAGAGCATGCTACCCCCATGGATTTGATAAAGGGTTACGTTCGAAATTCCGTCCAGATTCCCGAGTTCGACAGAAAGATTCCCGAATTAAACAAGGTACACCTGAAGAAGGTCGGAGGTTACATCGGCCGAAACGTTGTGATAAAAACACCCAAGATGAGAACGGTAGTCCGAATATACCAAATTCTACAAATTATCAACCCTCATCTCAAAAATTCCGAAACAAATACATTTTAAAACGCGATATTCGTTTTATTGATTTGAAGCTGGCAATTGATTTTACGGTAATATGATAGAGAATATTTATTGCTTTAAAAAGAATTAAATTGCTAAAATTTTAAATAATTAAATAAATATAGAAGAGACATATAAAAAAAAATATTTAGCTGACGATACCAATTATTTTTACGGAAGCAGAAAGGGTAAAAAAAATTTAATAGTATTGACAGTGACAGACATTTATTATTTCAAAAGGAATATTATTATTAACAGTAAATTATAAAGATTGATGTAGAAAGCACCGTGAAATTTCCATGGTGTCTCGTTAGTCAAAATCAATAACTCATGTTCCTACATAGCACTGTTGTGATCCAAATCAGAATGTGACTTCTTTGACATTTTTTACCTCAATGTTATCTTCTATTCGCATTTATAAGAATGTCAAAACAAGAGTCAAGTGTTAGTCTTATTTTCGTATCAATACTTCATACTAACATGGTTTTAATTTTAAACTTTTAATCGGAATTTTAAACGGAATTTTTTACAAACCAAAGCAAAAGATACAATTAGCAAATCAAAAATTATATTTTTTAATCCGGTTAAAAACAATTTTTGCTAGGCCACCGCATCACCCTCTTCTCCCTCGCTGTCTGTGAGAGGGTGTTCTTATTTACTTGTTTAGAATTATATAATTGTGAAAAAACTACATACAATACATATTTAAAGCTAATTTAGTATTATCTGTATTATTTAGACTACTGCTCTCATCTTGGATGTTATTCTCACAATGTTTCGGCCGACGTAAACTCCGGCCTTGTTCAGGTTCATCTTCTCGAACCTTTTTATATCAAATTTAAGAAACTATACGGAATTTTGAACCAAACCTTTTTTTTAATTCACGGGGGTAGATTGTTCTCGTTCCGTCAGCCATGACCAGGTAGAAGTAATTATTCTTAGTTAGAATCGCCTGTAGTGAGGATTGCACCTTCAACCTCCAGAAGCTAAATAAATTGTTTTGGACTATTAAAATAATTTAAGTTTAAGTGTACCCATTTATTTTTTATTTTATTATCGCTTATGTTTGAATTCATGCTTTGAAACATGACGTAAATCATAAATCTCTGACATTACAGCAAAGCTATAATTATTTTGTTAAGGAGATGTTTTAAGATTATTTGAATAATCTAATAACACACTGGTTCTCATTAGATCACTGAAGTTAAGCGACGTTGACACACTGGTTCTCATTAGATTACTGAAGTTAAGCGACGTTGACATACTGGTTCTCATTAGATCACTGAAGTTAAGCGACGTTGACACACTGGTTCTCATTAGATCATTGAAGTTAAGCGACGTTGACATACTGGTTCTCATTAGATTACTGAAGTTAAGCGACGTTGACATACTGGTTCTCATTAGATCACTGAAGTTAAGCGACGTTGACATACTGGTTCTCATTAGATCATTGAAGTTAAGCGACGTTGACACACTGGTTCTCATTAGATCACTGAAGTTAAGCGACATTGACACACTGGTTCTCATTAGATTACTGAAGTTAAGCGACGTTGACACACTGGTTCTCATTAGATTACTGAAGTTAAGCGACGTTGACACACTGGTTCTCATTAGATTACTGAAGTTAAGCGACGTTGACATACTGGTTCTCATTAGATCACTGAAGTTAAGCGACGTTGACACACTGGTTCTCATTAGATCATTGAAGTTAAGCGACGTTGACACACTGGTTCTCATTAGATTACTGAAGTTAAGCGACGTTGACACACTGGTTCTCATTAGATAACTGAAGTTAAGCGACGTTGACATACTGGTTCTCATTAGATTACTGAAGTTAAGCGACGTTGACATACTGGTTCTCATTAGATCACTGAAGTTAAGCGACGTTGACATACTGGTTCTCATTAGATTACTGAAGTTAAGCGACGTTGACACACTGGTTCTCATTAGATCACTGAAGTTAAGCGACGTTGACATACTGGTTCTCATTAAATCACTGAAGTTAAGCGACGTTGACACACTGGTTCTCATTAGATCATTGAAGTTAAGCGACGTTGACACACTGGTTCTCATTAGATCACTGAAGTTAAGCGACGTTGACACACTGGTTCTCATTAGATCATTGAAGTTAAGCGACGTTGACACACTGGTTCTCATTAGATTACTGAAGTTAAGCGACGTTGAGCCTGGTCAATACCAGATGGGTGACAATTTAGGAATACCGGGTGTTGTATGAGGGGGGGGGGGGTGAGATCAGGAAAGGAATTCCAAAGGTTAGCAGTTCGAGGAAAGAAGCTATTAGAGTAGAAAACCCTCTGGCATCTGGGAACCTCAACAGTGAAGGGGTGGGATTTAGCTGATTGTCAGGTTAGTTGAGGGTATTAACGTTGAGGGGACACCAGAACAGCAAGTTCATCAGAGCACATTCCATTGAAGCACTTGTAAAACAAGGATCAGACAGGGGCCTTTATTTTTATATAGAAACAAATAAAAACTGTCTGGGAACATTTTTAGATGAGGATTGATAATTTGTATTATTCAAACTACTATTCTCATCTTGGATGTTACTCACATGTTTCATCTCATGTAATCTCCAACTTTCTTCAGGTGCATCTTTTCAAACTAAATGTATTCACTGAAGAACAGTAAAACAAAATAAAAACACTAGAATAATAGAAGAACAAATAATACAGTTTATTCATTTTCACAGTTTTTGTCGCACCATGACCTGTGCGATATTTTATCAAGCTCTTCCTTGGTGATTGTTCTTCACGTCTCTGGAGAAAAAAAAACCCTGTAAAAACTAACATTGCTATCTCCCCTTACATACGACTAGGGACAGCTTGTGAATTTAATATTCCCTAGAAACTTCCTTCTTTTGAAGAAAGTTGGTTCAACCCGTCAAGGGTGTATGCAGTACCGGGTACTCGGTGTTGATCGGTAATAAATGTCCACTTGTGCTTATTATTGCGCCAAACAATGACCCTTATATTACCGATTTTATTCTTATTTTTAATTTCTATAATGTTCAATTTTCAAGTTAAAAATAAAATAGAGTACTCAATCCGTGAAAAATGATGAAGGAGAAATAGCCAAGAACCCCAGATGGGGCCATCCTGCCTGGGCAGACAGCCCAGCTTCAACTGACCCAGCCTGGTCTCAGAAAAAAACATCTTAGTGCTGTTACTTGAGGTAGGATCACTTGGAGAAGGTGCACCATTTCTTGTATGGGCGAGTGTGTAGCCACATCAAGGTGATCTTATTTGGACTTAGATTACTATGCTATTTAGAATGTGTGGTCAGGGTTTACTTGTAGGGCGAAGTATCCTCATATCAGGTTGTTCTGACAAACCCCTGTACAGAATGACCGAAGGCATTCAAGAATACTATCTAGTGGGTATTCAAACTCTCTCTCGTATTCTTATGTATATTCTCATATATATTTTTATGTGTATTCCCATATATATTCTCATATATAGTTTTATGTGTATTCCCATATTTATTCTCATATATATTTTTATGTGTATTCCCATATTTATTCTCATATATATTTTTATGTGTATTCCCATATATATTCTCATATATAGTTTTATGTGTATTCCCATATTTATTCTCATATATATTTTTATGTGTATTCCCATATTTATTCTCATATATATTTTTATGTGTATTCCCATATATATTCTCATATATAGTTTTATGTGTATTCCCATATTTATTCTCATATATATTTTTATGTGTATTCCCATATATATTCTCATATATAGTTTTATGTGTATTCCCATATTTATTCTCATATATATTTTTATGTGTATTCCCATATTTATTCTCATATATATTTTTATGTGTATTCCCATATATATTCTCATATATAGTTTTATGTGTATTCCCATATTTATTCTCATATATATTTTTATGTGTATTCCCATATTTATTCTCATATATATTTTTATGTGTATTCCCATATATATTCTCATATATAGTTTTATGTGTATTCCCATATTTATTCTTATATATATTTTTATGTGTATTCCCATATATATTCTCATATATAGTTTTATGTGTATTCCCATATTTATTCTCATATATATATTTTTATGTGTATTCCCATATTTATTCTCATATATATTCCATATAGTATGTATTATGCTGCTTTCTTGTTGATGCTATTTTTTGCAGGGATAATATCATTAAATAAACGATTAATTTAGTCCGCGGTGCTGGGTACAAACAAAAGAATTCTACAAAGTGAAAAATGAGATTCGTACACTATTCAAACCTGTGCCAAAGAAGAGAGGCCAACCACCTAACGCGGGTGTCGTCAATTCAAAGTGAGGTAATTTAAAAACGAGCCGATTTGGATTTCCTAAAAAAACATGTGACAAGAAAACGAAAACTGCTTTTAAACAGTTACTGAAGTAACCTTTGAAGGTCACGAGATGCCAGGTAAGAAGCGATTGTCATCTGACCCCCCCCCCTCCCCCGTACGCTTCTTTCGTCATAACATCACCATGCAAAACATGTGTTATATCTGAGAGCCTGTTTGCGAAACGACTTGACGGCTATATCCTCCTCCTCCTCCTCCTCCTTCTTCTTCCTCTTATTGCTAGAGGAACCGTCTACTGGATCCATGGGGGTTTAGTATATATATATATATATATATATATATATATATATATATATATATATATATATATATATATATATATGGGTTAAGATACACGATAATTCGTGAAAAAGAAATGTCATGGTGGACAAAATGTGTGAAAAATGACAAACGGAAAACAAGTTAAAGTGCAGGAGAAAAACAAAAACAAGAGATTTTGACCGGTTTCGTTCTGTTGGAGAACGTCTTCCATTCCATATCTTCATTTCTGAAGACGTTCTCCAACAGAACGAAACCGGTCAATATATATATATATATATATATATATATATATATATATATATATATATATATATATATAGTAAATTATGTAAATATATTTAGGGCAATTAAGCTATACGGAGGCTTCCGCATTTCATCCCTGTAGGGAATCGTCAGGCAAGAATGCATGAAATTCGTGTTGCAGGTGTTTTTATATATCCACGTGGTGTTTAGTCTAGCTAGTTAACCAATCAGATTCTTTGTTATTCCCTCCCACGGGTAAATGTTTCCATTAGCCAATAGTATGGCTTCTCACAAACAAACGTTCGGTTGATTTTACTTCCTATTCTTTTGTTCTATTTTATATATATATATATATATATATATATATATATATATATATATATATATATATATATATATAGAGAGAGAGAGAGAGAGAGAGAGAGAGAGATAGAAGAAAAAAGAGTGATAAATATGCGACGATTGTCCAAATTTATTTCAAATTTCAATTGTTCAATGCAAGGTGTATTCAGTAATAAACTAGTGTTTATATATATATATATATATATATATATATATATATATATATATATATATATATATATATATATATATAATTAAATAAACATTGGTGGAACAGTCGACACTAATTAATTCGTGTTTCTACGCATATATTGGTTTTGTGTTTCATTATGTCAATATATTGGAACTTGAATAAAATAAACAAATAAATATATATTGATTGGTTGCATTCCACTAACCAAATAAAAAACGTCAGTCCACAATCATAATTTTTTATTTATTTTTTATTTCAGTGAATGCTGATTTTTTTTTTTTCCGTCTTACAAACGTTTTACAGCCGCAAATAAAAATATAGTTTTTAGTTTTCACGGGCTTCATCAGAGACCTTTATTTACTAATAAAATATAAACACACTTATCCAAAGTAAAAAAAGGAAGAAAGGTGAAAAACAACAGGACAAAAACATGCAATGGGATATATACCTTCAAAATATTTATTCTTTATATAAACCCAGAAATATATATATATATATATATATATATATATATATATATAATATTTTATAAATAAATATTGATTATTTTAATACCTACAGACATCGATGTTTCATGCTAACGCAATCTTCAGTGCAGGAAGCTAATTCTCAATGGTCGGCGGGCGCGAACCCCGATCACAAATCGCCACTGATTCGTAGTCAAGAGTCTTATCCCATCGGCCATAGACAATTAGTTAGTAAATAGAGAGGAATTTAAATGTAAATAGCGAGTTGGCGGCTAGATTTACCAAGCAGCTTAGAGTGATCTACGAACGTGTCCGGATCGTGCATGTAGCTATGTGTGCTGCTTGTTATTAAAGTCACTCAAGAGTGCCCGGCCTTTGTTGGAGGGGGCTGAAAAAAAAAAAAAAATATATATATATATATATGGAAAATGAAAAAGGAAAAACAAAGAGATATTTTTTATATATTCATCAACGTTTCGTCTTTATTGTAAGACTTCCTCAGGATGATAATTTTAAGAAAAATGTCATGCAAGTACATCGAAATATTGGGTTGACATGATGGAAATGAATATGGAAAGCTTTGAGTGGGTACCATTAAGGCAGCAGTGAAAAAAGGGAGGGGTGAGAGTATTAGTGAATTTGCCTTAGGGTGGGAGAGAGGAAAGGGGGGGCCTGAGGTTTTGTCGTGGTGAGGTGTGGCATGGATTTAAATGGTATCCGCTCAAAGCTTTCCATATTCATTTCACTCTTAACCACTACTGACCTCTCGCAGCCTGGACCCTCGTCCAGCCCTCTTAGTAGCCACGGCTACTACTTTTTCTTATCAACCCATCATGTCACCCCAATATTTCGATGTACTTGCATGACATGTTTCTTAAAATTATCATCTTGAGGAAGTCTTACAATAAATACGAAACGTTGATATATATATAAAAAATATCTCTTGGTTTTTCTTTTTTCATTCCCCATTACGTCGGATTACTCTCATCCTTCCTTTCTCATATATATATATATATATATATATATATATATATATATATATTTCTTGAAAATAATCATTCATTTTTATTCGCTCTCCTCCCTCCCTCTCTCCCCCTCTCTCACTCTCTCTATCTCTCTCATTGTCCCCTCTTTCTTTTAATTGTATTGTTACAAAGAAACATTTCATTTTCAATCGATTTCAACGATTGTTATATTTAGTCCTGATCAGTATTTAATTTCTTTTTCGTCATGAATAAAGGAAGTGAGAGGGCTCTTCACTCCTATTTTACATGTACTGTTACTCCCTCCATTAACACTGGGACACATCTTTAATAGTGTACATTTTCCAATAATAACCGTTTCAGTATTACTCTCTCCCTCCTCTTCCGCCTTCCTTTTACATATGGACGCCATCTTGATTTTATTTAGACCTCAAGAGAAAGACAGACAGAGAGTGTGAGAGATATAGAGTGAGAAAAAGAAAGATGGAGTTAGAGAATCAGAGAAAGAGACAGGTTGACAATGACGCATTCTGATTGGATAAAATCATTCACTGCGGAACACATATATTACCATGCCAAATGTAAGTAATATTTTTCGACAATTCCTCTCTTTTAAATAAAAACAAAAATACTATTTGAAAGTGAATTGGAAACAGTGATCCTATCCACATTGCGTATTTTCATGTAAAAACAAAATACTAATTCAACACAAAATAACAATTTTGTTTTCCTTAGATATGAGATAGTGATACACGTGGGACAATTCATGTTTCATTGTTTTTTTATTTTGTTTCCCATAATACTTGATGTTTGAGACCTGCATTACAACTAGACATTATGTTCTAAAACTTCAAGACTAGAATAAATCCTTTGCTGCTATCTTATTTTTAGTTCTTCATGTTTCTTATTTAGTCTTTCATCTTCTTTATCAGACATCCCCCCTCTTCCATCGTTTTCTGTTCCCGTTCGCTTATTTACTGCTTTAGCTTCTTTTTGTAGTTTGTTGATGTTGTTTTCTAATCTGGTTTCCCATCCGGGCTTTGTTGGTACATTGTTTTCGCAAGGTTTTGTTTCTATTTTTAGTCTTGTATTTACTGATTTGGCTACTGCATAAATTAAGTTGCTTAATTCTGTGATATTATGTTGAGATATATTGAAGTATATTCACATTTTCTGTTTCTAATTCTAATTTCTTCCATTCTTTATTCCTTAGGGATGGGAGTTTTGTTTTGTTCTTATTCATGATTTTTTTATGTGTTCAACTTCTGCTGCTTTGTCGTCGATGAGTGCTGTTATTTCGTACTTGTTAGTGTCCACGGTTTCAGTCTTTGTATTGTGGCAATCTTCTTTCCTGCAGGTTCTCTCTCTCTGTGGCCAACATGGGGGACCCGGTCGGCATCCTACGAATGTTGGCCCCTCTAATCTCAGGAATAAAAATATCAGGGACCAAAATCAGGTAAGTAACCTCTCTAATTTCCAGAACGAGAAGATCATGTGGGTTTTCGCTTAGTGGTGTTTCCTGATGTTCTGTCGTATCATTCACCTTCCGTTTAATTTCCATTAGTTCCAGCTCCGAGAACCATCCTCTTTTGGTTGGTGATGCGTCTTGCATGATCGGAAATCCTTTGTTCTGCTCCATGATAGTTAGTAGACATGTCCCATAGATTCTTCATGCGTTTCAGAAAGCCTCTTTGTCTGAGATTGCTTTTGTAGTAGCAATCCATTACTATTTCTCTTTTGTTCTTCCTCTGCTTTTTTTAGAGGGGGGGGGGCTACATAAATCATTTCTACTTGCATTTTGTTAGTGTTATTGTCGTACCTGAAATCGGGGGGGGGGAGAGGATTGCCTGTTTTTTTCTCCGTGATATTCTTGTTCTGGAAATTAGAGAGGTTACTTACTCGTTTTTGATCCGTGATATTTTCATTCCTGAAATTAAAGGGGCCAACATTCACAGGATGCCGACTGGGTCCCCCATATTGGCCACAGAGAGATCGCCCACCAATTATGACATTCACATCTTTCTTCTGAGTCCAATAAATTTCGATTTTATTTATTTTTCATTTATTTTTATTTAATATTTTGGTATATGTGGCAACATCAGGCCCAAGCTTAATTTACCCGTAATCCTGTAGTGTTTATTTCTCACTATCGTGAGATATAATGCACACTATCACACGCATATTGATAAGAAGTGACAGTCTCAACAAAACGAGACACAGCTACGGAATGAGGATAGATAAATATTTATATATATACAAAAATAAATGAATAAACATAAAATAGAATAAAAAACAAAAAATAGAAATTGAACTGGGAGTGTTAGGTAACCCCATGGGTTAAATAAAAGGTTCCATTCGAAATTCCATACAGATTCCCGTGTTCAACAAGATATATCAGAAGAAGGTCGGAGGTTACATCGGCCAAAACGTTGTGAGAATAACATCCAAGATGAGAACAGCAGTCCGAATAATCTATTTTATAAAGGACAGTTGTCTGTGTGTGCGTGTGTGTGTCTGTCCAGGTAAAACTTAAAAACTACAGAACAAACACCATTAAAGTCGATATTTTTTTTATCAGCGTTGCCCGGAATGAATAATATCTGAAATTTAAAAAGAAATATTCATTCTTTGGGGTTCAACTGACCAAGGTTTCGTTGAGGGGGTCCTTGGTTTTTCAGACATTTTATTCAGCCATTTTATTTACTAAAGGGAAGTAACTCTGATTTTTATCTAGGAGTGTATTCCCTCTTATGCCGATTAATTCCTCGAGGAATCGAGATAAAAGAAAGCTGTCTGTGTGTATCTCCAGCTAGAAAGGGGGTTGGGGAGAGGGAGGAGGAAAGAGAGAAAGAGAGAAAGGTAGAAAGGTAGAAGTTTTAATACAAATATGTTACACTTTTGCCCCGGGCAACGCCAGGTAGCCCTGCTAGTCTATAAATAAAAGAGAATTGTTAATTTGCATTTATTTTTGTTAACAGACAGGTAGCAGTTATTCCTAATGTTACTGTAAACGGGTTAGGGTTAAACTCCTGGCACAGTTCCAAGTAGGTGTTGTTCATACCATTGCGCTAGCTTTTCAAAACCTCACCTGACCTTGTGTCTAACCTATTAGAGAGAAGGTAGGGTGTTTCAAAATTACAAATGCGTATATCTCATGAACTATTCCAGGTAGAAAAATGAAACTGGTGCCATTTTAAAGCTTGCTTAATCAAGTTTTTGATCATACTAATGATTTTCATGTTATCTTTCCAGGTGCAGTAATGGCGTTCTCTAAACAAGACAAGGCATTTTGCGTCCTCCAATTTGCAAAGACTGAATCGTGGACATGTGTTCAGCGTGCATTTCGCAGGAAATTTAAAAAAGAAGCCCCTGAAAGGAAATCCATTGTCAGATGGCATGCTAAATTTGTGAAAGATGGGTGTTTGTGCCCAAGTAAGCGAACAGGTCGCCCTTCAACTTCAGAAGATGCAGTTGAGCAAGTTCGGACAGCCTTTCAGCGGAGCCCCCGTAAATCAGTGAGAAGAGCCAGCAGGGAACTTCAGCTTGCTCCAGCAACTGTCTGGCGTGTCTTAAGGAAACGACTGCAAATGGTACCTTACAAGCTCAAGTTGGTCCAAAAGTTGAAGGACACTGATAAGCCACTTCGCCGTGACTTTTGCATTGCAATGCAAGAGAAGTTGGAAGATAACGGCTTTGATGACCGGCTTGTTTTTAGCGATGAGGCAAAGTTAACAAGCATAACACTCGCATATGGGGTACTGAGAATCCTCATGAACTTCTTGAGCACGAGCGAGATTCACCAAAAGTGAACGTGTTTTGTGCAATTTCCAAGAAAGGTGTCTATGGACCGTTCTTCTTTGAAGAGGCAACTATCACTGGTGAATCCTATCTCAACATGCTGGAAGACTGGTTAATGGCTCAGTTGGAACAAGCAGAATCTGATGACTTCATTTTTCAACAAGATGGTGCACCACCACACTGGAGTCTTAGAGTAAGGCAGTTTCTTAACACAAGGCTGCCTGGTAGATGGATTGGGAGATCTGGGCGAGGTGATGACGTTCTCATGCCCTGGCCTCCTAGGTCTCCAGATCTTACCCCGTGTGACTTTTTCCTTTGGGGCTTTGTCAAGCAACAAGTCTATGTGCCGCCCCTTCCAAGAGATATTGACGAACTAAAGGCTCGAGTAACGGCAGTTGTGGGAACCATTGACGTCAAGATGCTGGAACGCGTTTGGCAGGAAATGGACTATCGACTAGATGTCTGCTGTGTGACGAATGGTGCTCATATTGAGCAACTTTGAAGATTCCCCACAAAACTTGAAACTTTAACCTTTCCAACGGTACCAATTTCATTTTTCAACTCCTAATAGTTTTTGAGTTATTAAAAATCGTTATGTTCCCAAGACTTTTGAAACACCCTGTATACTCACATCTTGAGTAGGTGTTATTCTTACCAGTCGAGGATACGTCATCGACAATTCTCACTCCTGACACAATCCTCTACCTGCATAAGAGTCAAATACATCTTGAGGTAGAATACTATTGCCACATCTGGCGAGGTGCCGCTCAGAGTCACCTTTCCTGCCTTGACAGAGTACAAAACCGACTTCAAAATCTAGTGGGTGATGTCCTCTTCTCTTCCCTACAGCTTTTTTCTCATAGAAGAGGTGTTGCTAGTCTTTCTCTACTCTATCGTTATTTTCATGGTAGGTGCTCGATTGAGCTCCATTCTATGGTTCCTCCCTGTAAAACATTCGCAACAAAAACTCGTCTAGTTACAACCACTGTAAATAATTTTTCGTTTCTTTCTCTGTGTACCTAAAACTAAATGGAATTTCCATGGGGGAAAGTTCTTTTTCAAGAACTACTCTTTTGTGGAACACAATACCACAGGGTTGCTTCTGAGCTGACTATAACCAGGTCGTTTTCAAGTCCAATGTTAACAAATTCTTATGGAGCGGTCTTCTTAAATGATCAAATTCTGTCCAATTTAAACCATCGTTAGCAATCATCAAGGTGTTGACTCACCGTTCACCTGAAAAACTCATTAATCCTTATCCTCGAGTGGCCTATGGGCCTTGATAAACGGTGACTCGTTAGTACAGTGGCTTTGTTGCTGTCGGGCTGAGGTATGGTTTTGTTCAGTCCTTGGAGGTCTGCCCTCCCAGGCTTTACCTTCTCTCTGAGAAGGAGTGTATTGCTAATCGCCTGAGGTGCCCTTACTGAGGAATGCAGATGGGGCTGCTCAAGCATTTTTGTAGGCTACAGTGTGCGTATCCTAGTGCACTGTCTTTTCAAACTCACACCTCAAGAGAAGATAAATAAACTCACATTTTTTTCATGGATCAAGAATTGCCGCATACGATTCCTAGTCCTGTCGGATCCCAGCCCTTCGGCTAAGTTAGCCTATTAGCTAATCGGGTGTATGAGTCCCGTCCCCATTTTTATTTTTGGCAATAAAACACTTCCAAGATGCCCACTCCCCACTCTTATTTTGTCCTTGACCTCCCTAATTTGAATTCATCTTAGAAGGACACCATCTGCTCCCAAACTCCATCCCTCCGTCAGTTTCTCCCACATGTCCTACTCCAATTTAGAGATCAGCCTGCTGGTTTTCGGTCCTAAACAAACTGGAGCGGTCTATTCTTTAGGAAAGGTTGGGAAGGTTTTAACCGGGTTTTTGTTTTTCATTTTTTTGTTGTCCCACTCCCCACTTCCAATGAATTTGCACAAACACATATTTATCAATAACATTTAAATTTCTCGACACTTTGCATTATTTTAAGTAGGATGGACCTCTAGAATAAATGTGGTATTGTGGTGACTGAAATGATTCTAGCAAAGGGTAGCATAGACAAAGGCTGACTAACGACATCCAAATTCCCCACACTTTTTATAGCCTTGTGCCTCATTTGTTACAAATGTAAGATTGTAGCAGTCATAAACATTAATATTTCTTTGCTCTTGCAGGGGAGCAGCCCCTGTGAGATGATTTGGTCACAGGATGATCAATCAGACTCCTGGACGTATTAATTCCAACCGAACATTTGAAGGACTACTTCTAGACCTTTTGGGAATTACACAGCAGTCGCAGAGAGCATCCAGGCACCAACGAAGAAAGACGTCTTCTCTCCTGCCTCTGTTAACTGGACAGCCGAGCGAGGCTATCTTCACTGGAAGATATACTGCTCTAAAAAAATACTTTCAGCGGCCGACCTTTCTTATTTTATTATTACTTCCTTCACTGTGATGTCACTGTTTTAACCTTCGGCAACCTACACCCAACGGTGTAGGTCACTCAAATAAATACATATATTGTTGTTTAAAGAAGGGCTTTGTTTTCCTTTCATCTGACGACCCTTTTCTTACAAAATATTATAGGAGTTGCGTTTACAGTTTATGTGAACATTAGCTCCTAAAGGATGGTGACCCTGCTTTATATTTTTTGCAAATAAATAATCCAAGTATTGCAGCTAAAATAAATTTGAAAAGTCACACATTGGAACGTTGCTGAAATGGCAATAATACGGAGAATATTTTTTTTAAATATTTAGAAAACCTGGACAACGCAGATATTAGTTTTTTTTAAATAAATTATTTATTTACTTTAAAAACTTTTCTTTTTTTTTAAACTTGAGTACTTTCGGTAATAAATACCCTTGTCAGAAGTATAAGAATATTTTTTTTCTCTCTTTTTTCTCCATGGCCGAGACATATCTATCGCAGTCAACTTGATGTTCGTCTTGATGTTATCGACGACCAGAGTTGAAATGCCGTAGTGTGTAGCACGCGGTTACGTGAATAAGGTAGTTTGAAAAGTCACACATTCAAACGTTGCTGAAATGGCAATAATATGCAGAATATTTTTTTTACATATTTAGAAAACCTGGACAACGCAGATATTTGTTTTTTAAAATAAATTATTTATTTACTTTAAAAACTTCTTTTTTTTAACTTGAGTACTTTCGGTAATAAATTTGTAATAAATTTCGGTAATAAATTTGTAGGTGGGCCAAAATAAGGGTCCTATCTTTAAATTTGAATAACTTGAATTTGAATAACTTCCACAAAATAAAAGTTAAACTCACCAAACTTTATGTGTGTGTAGACTGACCCTTCCGAGATTTTTTGAAATAAACAAAACAAATTTTAGCCGAAAAACACTTCTTAAAACTTACAAAAACTAAAGTATTGTTTTTTACACTGTTTTGAGTTTTTTAAGCAAAAATAATGTTTTCTAAATGAGGGTACGTTCCTTAGGGCTAATACGGCTCATGCTTGCTTCGGAAGGGGTCCTTTACTTATTCTAAAAAAAAAAAAAAAATCAATAAATAAAAAAGTTATGAATTTTTAAAAATAGGACCCTTATTTTTGCCCACCCTGTATGAATCAGCATGACACGACATGTTTGACCAGCTACATTCTGTTGTTTGCATTAGTTCTTCCGGTTCTTTCAGGTACTTACAGGAGGGACCACATGAAGGTTGCCAACATCCATAAGTGAAAGCGGTGCTATGGAACCGACTGGATTCGAACCTTGTCACGCTCATTGTGGATTATTTGCACAGCATCATGACGGCAACTTTTCACAGTTCGAGTAACACATGATTTTACCACTTCCCAACGAGAAGTAGATGAGGAAAAAAGAAGTAAAGAGTTTTTTTCTCGAGTGCCAAAAAAATGTAACAACAACAACAACAACAGATTGCACCTCACTTGCATCGACACACGCCAAATTAAGTCTACGGTTCCCGCAGTTCACAAACACATCTTTTGGGTTAAGTTCTTTAATTTTTTTCTTAAACACCTCCGGCCATAACTGCTGCGTTATCATTTACATTATCGTTTATGGAAATTTTGTCTTCTTCCAATTTTTCCAAAATTTCATTGACCAAACTGACTGCATCTTTCATGTCGACTTTTAAAAATCACAGAAATGTCTCCTTTATTTCTACTTTTCTGCTTTCAATAATATGAACGTAACGCAGAATTTCAGAAACCTGATCTTCATCTGGAGTTGAATCCAGCGTTATACTAAACTATTTTGTGTCCTTAATTTCGGAAATTATATTTTTCTTGACTGTTTCACCAAGACTGCCCAGGCAATTTTTAAATGGCCAGAGTGCTCACCTCTCGAGCGCTGGCTTTTAACCCCACTTGCTCGACCCGATCTTGGGTCACATCTTACTTGTGGGAGTAAGATAAAACTGGCCTTGTGCCTAACTCCGCGAGGAGTAAATAAACATCGATTATCTCGTTTTGAATTCTGTTGGACAAGTAGGTAACACTTTTTCGTTTCTCTTTCTCTGTCTACAAGTGTTGTGCTAAGATTACATCATATTTGGACAAAAGTTTGATTGTTGCTAGAAAGTTTCCTAAATTTTCACTGACGGTTTCCTCTGGCTCAGATAAGCTACATATTCTTTCTCGATGTCCACGATAGGCCAGATTCTGTTTTGCCAGAAAAGACACGACCTCGACAATCTGTTCAGTTATAGCTTTCCAATTTTTCTTTTCAACAGAAATTTGCTGTTAAAGTTCAGCATCTATCATAGTCGAATGATGGAGTCGAACTACAAGGTTCAGGTATTTCCTCATGTGAGCCTTATCAGAAGGGCTTTTCTCATGGTTAGGTATTCGTGGATTTAATTTTCTCTAAGTGGAGAAACCGTCTTTCTTTTCAAACAACTGCTTCTTTGAAAACACAAAATAAACAAAACAGTAGCATGCTTTCCGATATGGAGATTATAACAACCATTTCCTTTCCATAGTTTCTCCGTTTGTGAAAACTTTATAAAACCAAGAAAAGGATCTCCCATCCTTATCAGCCAATGGACCACTTTTATTCTGATATATTTCGGGGGCCATGTTGTACTATTGTTATCTTCAAATGTTCGGAAATTGGTCTCTTCAAATAACCAAAATCGTTTCTTTGCAAAAATATGCTAAAATCTTCTTTATACTTCCACATGGATCATCGTCCTGACAACAAGAATGAGGAGAGAGAGTATTATGTTCTGACTGAGCTGAGTCCCTACCAGAAAAATCCTTCTCTGACGCTACATCATCTTTTACTTATCCGGATTCTTCTTCTTCTTCTTCTTCTTCTTCTTTACTTCTTTTTACCCAGGTATCTAATCTCGGAAGTAAGTGTAGTATCTGTTCCGATGGATACTGCACCCTATAGACGGATGTCGTCTTGTCCTTCGGGGCTTGATTCCACCTGTCTGTGGGTTTGTTCTGTGCAGTTCTAGGAGGTCCACCCTCCCAGGCTTCGCCTCCCCTCTTTGGGGAGGAGTAAGTTTATTGCTTACTGCTTGAGGCGCCCCTACCGGGGAATGCCGACGGGGCTGCCCAGGCAATTTTTAATGGCCAGAGTGCTCACTTTCTCGGGCGCTGGCTTTTCAAACCCCACTTACTCGACCCAAGCTGTGGTCACATCTTACTTGTGGGAGTAAGATAAAACTGGCCTTGTGCCTAACTCCTGCAGAGGAGTAAATAAATAAATATCTAATGCCCCTCTTTGACGGGATTCTCCTTCGACTCTGGTCCTCTTTGTTTTCCTGTTCTCGGCTCCACTCGGTTAGACTTTCTTCATCTGTGACATGCTGATATCTAAAAAAAAATACAAATACAAAATATTAACAAATTTAAGTAAAATATTTGTGAGGACTGTATAGCAGTATAGCTTCACACATGTTAAACAGCCCTTAATATAATTGCTTAAAATGCAACATTTTGCACTAAATATTAATGACTGTATTTTTTTTTTTACTTCAAGTATTTATTTATATAATTTATGATTTTAATATATAAAAACAATTACTATTTAACAAACTTTAGCAGTCGAGAGGTTGGTAGGATTAAAAACAAAATAAAATAAAAAAGTAAGAACATGATTTGAATGCTCCCACGGCTTAGATGCCCGGGGCCACCGCTCTGTCGCACCCCCCCCCCCTCTACAAGCCACTGCGTACACGTGTCTGTCTGTCTGTCTGTCTGTCTGTCTCCTTTGTGGTCTGTTAAATCTCTCCCAATGTCAATTCTTTCTTTCTTTCTTCCTTCTTAGAAAGCCGATTAATCATTAACGACATTCTTCGGTGTTCCTCGGATTTCTGCAGCGGCGATACCGGAATAAAAGGAGATTGATCGATAATAATATTATCAACATTCGCTCAGGGCAATCGCATTCAGAATTACCGCCCGAGACGTTCTCGGTAGAACAAAAGAAGAAGGGAAGGGTTGGTTTTTGGCGTGTCTGTTTTGGGTTTGTCTGTTTTTTGTTTTTTGTTTTGTTTTGTTTTGTTTTTCATACTAATGAGTCACAATTTACTAATGCCAAAAGCCTCTCGAGGATAAGGGTTTGTAGTACCCAAAATGAAAGTGCTTAAAATCGCTTCTGCGCACATAGCTGCGAGCATACACTGGCCTGAATTAATAAAAACAAATAAAGGCATTTTGAGCCAATCAGATGCGTTTCGCTGAATTTGTCAAATTTTCCGTTTTGATCCACCTCGAATGAATTAAAAGCCAGATGTTACCTTCAATAAAAACGTTGAGCCAAAATCCACGACAGAGCTAACATCTACATTTCGCCAGCTTCCTTCGCCCCTCTGTCGGGCCTTGGGAAAGCTAAATAATATATTTCTCAACTCACGCACACACAGTCATACGCATACGCACTCTGACACTAACGCTCACACACAGTCATATGCATACGCACTCTGACACTAACGCACGCACACACAATCATAAGCATACGCACTCTGACACTAACGTACGCACACACAGTCATACGCATACGCATTCTGACACTAGCGCACACACACACACAGTCTGACAGGACCGGCGGGACAGTTATAAAAGTGTGGAAGGGGGGGGGGCTCTCCTAAAAATGGGGGGACGGTTAAACACATGCATATATAACTTCATTATTGATGACCGTAAAGTGTGGGGGGGGGGACAAGTCAAAAAGCCCCGGGGGGGGGGGTGCTCAAGCCCCCCCCCCCTACCCCCACCCCGGTGCCGCCGTCCATGAGTCATACGCATGCGCACTCTGACACTAACACACACACACACAGTGACACTAACGCACGAATACTGTTATTTTGAATATTTGGTCAGGGTTTTTTTTAATGGAAATCGCTCCAGACAAGGCATGAAGCCACTTCATGTAAGGGGCTAAAAAATACTGCTTCAAGATCAAAAACTAGCCAACGATAAGTGTTAGATGGATATATTCCAACCCAGAAAACAGCAATTCTTCCCCCTTTGTCAGTAACATCGCTCATGGAATGTGAGGACTAAAGGACAAAATAAGGGAAGCGAGAGTTACGAGGCTGCCGAAAGTAAACCGAAAGTTCACTTTCTACTCTCCTTACTTGTAGGGCGAAGTATTTTCATGTCAGGTTGTCTTGGCAAACCCTTGTACAGAGAGACCGAAGACACTCGAGGATAGTGACTAGTAGACATTCAAACTCTCTCTCTTTGTTGTCTGAAGACGAGGGAGAGTGAGAGAGAAAGACAAGAGAGAGAGAGGGAGAGAATACGAAAGGAATAGAAGAACATACTAGTGCATTTTGATAACAAACTGATATCTTTTTTTAAATTTTACTTATTACATTCTGCAAGGTCATCCCCCTTCCTTCCAAAAAAGAATTCCACCCATAAAAATTGTTAATAAAATTCACAATATTTTCTGCAATCCAACCATGCAAATAAATTTCAGTCTATGACTGATTTGAAGTTTCAGGGCATGGCACAGTGGCTTAGTTGGTAACGACGCGGACTGAGGACCTGGGTGTGCCAGGTTCGAATCCAAGTCATTTCACTGAAAAAACGCTTCCATCACTTGTGTCTAATCTCCTGGAGGGGGGATAAATAGAAATCACATTAACACTTGTCCACGGGTGGCCTCGGCCTTGGTAAAGTGGTGGTTTCTGTTTTATTTTATAAAATAAAAATAAAAAAAGTTTCAATCATGGAGGTTCAACAGTATTTGTTTTATGGTGGTTCAATGATATGGGGGCACTTTAGTGATCGTCTCATTAATAGGAGGTGTGATCTGGAATGGACTTTAGCCTACCCCCCCCCCCCACACCAGATTTTTGTCTGTGAAGTTATCTCAAAGATAATGTCTATCAAATCAATCCCAGACTCTTCCTCAACTAAAGAGGACCATCACAGCAAAAATCAGGCAATGCCAAGAGAGAAGTGTGTGAAGAGTTGTGGACAAATTTACACATCGTATCAAGGTGTGCTTATCATTTGACAGTGATAAAACAAAGACTGTTAGACATTTATGACTGAAACTCGGTGGACAAGTCAGTTATAGACTGAAGTTTATTTGTACCAAATATGTTTGGATTACAGAAAGGATCGTGAATTTTATTAACGATTCTATGGTTGGCATTTTTAGGGGGGGGGGGGTATTCTGTATTATTATATTACTATATGTGACGTTTAGGTCATGAAGTCTTGAAAATAAGGTTCACGAAACACTCAACCATAAAAATGTGCTGCTGTAGTCTAATACAGACACAAACAATATAACGACACCTGTGATAGTTTTTGAATTACGACTTAACCAATTCTGAGTATACTTGTCTCATTTATTGTCTTTATAATTTGTCATAGACAAACTATTAATAAATGAAATGTCTTTTACACCCACGGCTTTTACTTTCCGAGATGTGTGCTATCGTCAATGTAATACACAGTGATTCTTAGCAACACCCAACGTGCTCAGAAAATTAATTTAAATTCTCTACCCACGCGTTGGTAAGCTTGATAAAATAGAGTATGAAATATTTTCATTTTTCTGTAAAAATTTAATTTTAAAAAACTACAAAAAATACTTGTTTATGATAAAAATACACTAATATTCTAAGAGCATATGACTTGAAACATTTGCCAACTTGAAAAATATTAATACATTTTTTTCATGCCAGGCTAATTGTAAAGACATTATCCATTAAGCCAACGTTGGACTACTAAATAAATAGACAATAGCAATGCATTGCATCCGTTTTAGAGAAACATCTTAAAGACAAGTAAGGGTGTGTAAAATATTGTATAAATTATTGAATTAGCCTTGTGCCACACTAGGCTGGTCCGAATGTCGAATGTTATATGGAAGTCAACAATTTGGCCACATGTGAGTTGAGGAATAAACAGCTGATTCTAAAGATGAGCACTTGTATTGATTCAATACATTAGGTAAAACTAGATGAGGATAAGTCAGTTTAACAAAAATGAAATAGTTAAAGTCAATAAAGTTTTTTATGCTTTCTTACTGGCAATTCAACACCATACTCCTTGTGTAATGTAGTCTGGTGTGTTCTTTAATCCACACAGTGCATTCATTTTATTGACGGAACCCACTGGTCGTATTTCTGTAGTCGCAGTGGTGATGTGGTAGCCGAAATTTCCATATTCTTCTATCAGTCGTTGTGGACGTCTTCTTCTTTTCTCCTGTGTCAATAACAACATGTAAACGTTATTAATAAAAAAGCAAAACATCACAAATCCACTTGGGTTTTAAAGATCTCTTTGTCATTTTATTTTCTCTTCACATGTATACTCCTAAAATATCTCCAATATCCTTCACTCCACTCCCTCCCCCATGGGGGAGCAACTATCTATATAAAGAACCCCCCCCCCTCTCTCTCTCTCTCTCTCTCTCTCTCTCTCTCTCTCTCTCTCTCTCTCTCTCTCTCTCTCTCTCTCTCTGGCGTGTGGCGATTCAAATCTCAGCAAAAATAACAACCAAAATCACAGAAAATAAAGGATATAAAACGAGTTTCATTCAGTCTCTCTCTCTCTCTCCCCCTCTCTCTCTCTCTCTCTCTCTCTCTCTCTCTCTCATTATATATATATATATATATATCTTCCTCTCTATATTGTTCCCTCTCTCTCCTCCCCCCTCTCTCCTCCCCCTCCCCCTCCCTCTCTCTCTCTCTCTCTCTCTCTCTCTCTGTCGATGGTGAAAAGAGAAATATCTTCCCTGCCGCTTCGCCACGTCAGCTTCCTGTCTCTGACGTAACTGCCGGGACACGTATCTCTCACTCAACTTCTAATTGGAAAATTCAACTCTACTTAATTTTAACCTGGCGTGGAAATTTACCATTCTAACACTATTTGTGCACACCCGCATCTAAATATTATAACACTAGTTGGGAGATGACAAAAGTTTATTCAAACCAAAATACTGGGAATAAAAATGTATCGATGAGAATCCTTATGTTTATTTAAAGTAAAGGCACTTGTTTGTAATACTCCACCACTCGTTTTTCTCAACATTTTTACTGACCAAATTGTTTACCTCTTTCGGTGTAAATGTACAATTACCTATCATGTCGCTATAGAATTCCGGATTTGGGGAATTTTTTTTTCAAATATTTTAGGTTTTAGAAGGGGTGATCAGTTTCTCATATAGATTTAACGTAAACTGATCACTCAATTGTTACCATGTTGCAAAAATATTTTTAAAAAATGTTAATTTCCAAAAAAAACTGGAATTCTCTAGCGGCATGATGCAAAGAAAAAAAGTTGGTCCGTAAAAAAAGTGAAAAAAATGTTAGATGTTCGTTTGTAATATACCACCACCCTTCTTTTTATTTTTCGCCTTTTTTACGGACCAATTTTTTTTGTTTCTTCTGTGTACAATTACCTATCATGCCGTTAGAGAATTCCGATTTGGGTGAAAAATTTTTTTAAATATTTTAGATTTTGGCAACATGGTCAAAAAGTGGGTGATCAGTTTACGTTAAATTTATATAGGAAACTGATCCCCCATGCTAAAATCTAAAATATTTGAAAGAAAATTCAAAAAAAAAAAGAACGGAATTCTCTAGCGACATGATAGGTAATTGTACACAGAAAAAGAAAAAAAAATTGTCAGTAAAAAAGTTGAGAAAAACGGGTGGTGGAGTATTACGAACAAGCGCCAAAGTAAACGTTTGTTGTTGATCTAGAATTAGAAAGATGCTAAGAAAGCATTTCCAGATTCCCATCCATTGGTTCCCATCAAACGCAAGATATGTGTGAAAAGTAGGTGAAAAAAAATAAATAAATAAATAAAAAAAATAATAAAAAAATAAATTTAAAACAAAATTTTTTTAAAAATAAAAAATTAAAAAAATAAAAAAATAAAAAAAATAAAAAATGATGATGATGATGATGATGATGATGATGATGATGATGATGATGATGATGATGATGATGATGATGGTGGTGGTGGTGGTGGTGGTGGTGGTGGCAAATTTTTAGATTAACACTCTCAGCTAAATCCCCAATAATATTCTACTTTTATTTTTAGATGATTATGTGTCAACACCTTGAAACACTTGGCAGAAAGAAAAAATATATAGAATTCAGAGTGGGAGATCAGTTTCGTATATAAATTTAACATAAAATGATCATCATTTCTGGGCCATTCTAACTTTTTAGTGATGTTCACTAAATATTTTTACCACTAACCCTAAGTCCGACTGGTAAGCTCGTAAAACTGTGCGTTATCGCTTAAAAAAGTATACTTTGCGCCTAAAAGTAAACGCATAGAATTTATCTCCCAGAGCAAAATAACAATTTTCGGTTAACTGTTCTAAAACGCTAGACTGTCTCGGAAATGGGAACTCATTTTACGGTTAAATTCATATATGAAACTGATCGCCACTCTAAATTCTGAAGAAATTGATTTTTTTCTTCTCATTTTTTTTCAGGGTGTTCACATGTAATCGCCTAAAAAAGCAGTAGGAGTTATTCAGGTGAAAGTGTTAATCTACAATAATAATAATATACATTTTTATATAGTAAAAGAATCGTTTTTTATTGCTAGTCTTTCATTTTATTGCCTTCTATCTCCATCCAACCCACCTTATTTAAAAAATGTTGTTTTACAACCAAGGATGAAAACTAAAAATGAAAGAAGAACTGACCGCCAAAGTGTTCTTGTACAGGGGCGTGAACATCTTTAAATTCATTTATACCTAATTCAACTCAAGGCCAAGCCTTTGAAAATGTCTAAAGTTTTTTGTTTTTGTTTTTTTTCACACTCTTTGGCCACCCCTTGTAAAATTTGCCAATGCTGGTTAGGGGACTAGACAAAAGTTCACCGGACAAAAGCCCACCATATATTTTAAAAAAAAGAGACAAAAGCCCAACAGCAAAATAAATTAATTTTTTTTTTAAATTTAACTTTTTATATTTTATTCTTAATTTAATTATCAATGATGTTTGACAGTATTTTTCTTGGCAAAAATGTTTTATTTAATTTTTAAACATTTTTTCGGAACCTTGTAAATCAACTGCATTCTTTTAAAGGTTGCCTAGCGAATTTATGCAAAGTTTAATTTAATTTTGTTTTTTTTACGCAAGTAAAATAATTCTACATCATATTTTGATGTTATTATGATCTATAAATGTTAGTTTTACTGATAGTTTAAAAACAATAAATATTTATCATTAGTACCAGCGATGGAAAATTAAGTTTTTTAAAAAATATTTTAAAAATCGTTTTTGGAATCGAAAATTAGGCTAAAATTTGTCCGATTCCGATATTGATTCTAATACCCCCAGAAAGTTCCGATTTTTCCGATTCCCGATTCCGATTCCGATTAATCATTCCCAAAATATCTTTTTTATCGTTGATAAAAGATTAGTATTTTTGGTGGAAATAGTCTTTCCGACCCTTTCATTCTGGGAGTTGCAATTCTTGATTTCCTCAATTTTCCAGGGTAACGCTGGGAAACGGGTCCCCCTAGTAAAATATAAAATAGGAGGGTTTTTAAAAATGTGAAGGATTTGTAGGTAGTCACCCCCCCCCCCCACCCAAAAAAAAAACTTTAGGTAAAATCAAGACGTGGGTAATACTATACATATACAACCCCAACCCCTCCACCCCGCTGCAAGTAAAAACAACCTAATAGTAAATTCGTATGAATCACAATAGTACAACTTTGTTGACCGGTTTGATTCTGTTGTCGGCATTCTTGCAGGAGGGACCACATAATGGTTGCCAACATACCTAAGTGAAAGTGGTATTATGGAATCGACTGGATTCGAACTTGGCACACCGTCAGTCCGAGTGCATCGTTATCCACTTAACCAATCTAATGACTGAATCGAACTCGTTTTATGGCGCCTCCCCTCCTTCTTTATTTTCTGTGATTTTTGTTGTTATTTGGCCGGGATTTGAATCACCAAACGCCGAAAAATTGTCTTGCCTTTCCTTATCATTTTCATAAGCCGACTCTCTCTCTCTCTCTCTCTCTCTCTCTCTCTCTCTCCACCCCCCACTCTCACTCAACGTATCGGGCTGTCTCCCACTCTCACTCAAAGTATCGGCTGTCTTCCATTCTCAAAGTATCTAACAACCCCACCCACCCACCAACCCTCCAGCCGTTCCATCTGCTGCCCATAAATTGTCAACTCCAGATTGCTTTTGCAAGAATAAATCATTGATTTTACGGACAGCTTGGCAGACAGTAATTAACATCCAGCCGAAATGAAGGAAGAGGTAGGAGAAAGGAGACAATGGAATGATCGATCGTGGTAGTGGGAGGGATATGAGTACAGAGAGAGAATATTGATGAAGAAGAAGAAGAAGAAGAAGAAGAAGAAGAAGAAGAAGAAGAAGAAGAAGAAATTTAAAACGTAATTGGTTGGCCCGAGGAAGAAGCAACGGCATGGAATGATAAAAATGACTGAAGAAATTTTTTTTTTAAATTTATATAAAAAAGAAACATCAGGAAGAAGACAAACACAATGCTAAAAAGATGTGGAAGAAAAGGAGGAATAAAAACCAAAATAGACAGCACCCAGGAAAACAGCAAATGTAGACTTCGTTGACAAGGAGACGAAACAACAAACCATATAAGCTGGCTCAAAAGGGATATAAAAATAGACACGGCTGGGTTGGGAAGGTAGTCCAGGTGTTGTCCAAGCAAACACGCAGAAAAATAATACAAACACAAACAACTCCGGTTTGTGTTTGCACTATTTGTAAACTAATTTCTCATAACTGAAACAAAATGTTGAATCAATGTTAGCATGATTCTGTATTAATGTTTTTCCTGTTCGATTTAGTTGGCTCTTTGCTTATTACCTTATTCCTGTTCGTTTGCTTATTCCTATCTATACTTACACATTCTGTTACAACGTAAGCCAATTATTTCAAAATGGCGGCTTCAGAAACGGATTGTCATCTTTAAAGTGAGTTTTTCGTGTTTTTGCCGTTCTTCTCATCTTTCTTGTTCACCTTTCTTCCTATTTGTTTAAGAATAGTGTGCGTGTTTTTTAAATTTGTTATTATTAAATTGATTGTCTCTGAAGAGCAGCTTGTTAAATCAAAGATTATATTTTTCTTAATGAGTTATGAAAGCACGTAAGACGTAAGGAAAAAATATAAGAAATAAAGAAATAAAACAAGAAATAAAAAATTGTGATCGTGGACTGATTTTTTTTCTTTGGTCATTGGAATGCAACCAAGCAGTATATATATATATATATATATATATATATATATATATATATATATATATATATATATATATATATATATATATACAGGGTGGGCGAAAATAAGGGTCCTATTTTTAAAAATTCATAACTTTTTTATTTATTGATTTTTTTTTTTTTTTTTTTTTTAGAATAAGTAAAGGACCCCTTCCGAAGCAAGCATGAGCCGTATTAGCCCTAAGGAACGTACCCTTTTAGAAAACATTATTTTTGCTTAAAAAAACTCAAAACAGTGTAAAAAACAATACTTTAGTTTTTGTAAGTTTTAAGAAGTGTTTTTCGGCTAAAATTTGTTTTGTTTATTTCAAAATATCTCGGAAGGGTCAGTCTACACACACATAAAGTTTGGTGAGTTTAACTTTTATTTTGTGGAAGTTATTCAAATTCAAGTTATTCAAATTTAAAGATAGGACCCTTATTTTGGCCCACCCTGTATATATATATATATATATATATATATATATATATATATATATATATATATATATATATATATATATATATATATATATGCAAGGTTAGTCGAAAATAACCTCAGCAGAGTGCTCGATTATTAAGAAAATTCGAAAAATAAGAGTGTAATATCTATTTATATATGTATTCCAGAAGATGAGAACAACATCGGTACCGTCGGTTTCAAATCCAAACAAAGGGTCCCTATAATTAGTCTACCATAATGGACTCACTTAAGCCTCTGTTTTGGTCTGGCTCCCTGGAAAATAGCCTTTTCCAGGGAGGCAGATAAGGGAGACCAATTATAGGTCCCCGTTTGTTTGGATTAAGAACCGACGGTACCGATGTTGTTCTGATCTTCTGTAATGCATATATAAATAGATATTACACTCTTATTTTTCGAATTTTCTTTCTGTAATGCATATATGAATAAATATTTTTTTGTTTCGTTTTACTTCAGTTGAAGTTCTCAGAAATCAAAGGGCTCCTTTCTTGATTTCTATATGAGATGCATAGACATTCGAATGTTTTATTAAAGTTCTCGTTTACCTGTCAAACGTTGATTTAGTAAAGAAGTTAAGAACATTAATTTTCCTCTCAATTGATCAGTAAACTATGTTATAGTATATCTTTCTTGTTGGTCTCTTGGTCTTACTGGATTCCAGGACAAGAATTAATCTAGTCTGGTGGAGTATTCAACTAAGTTCTGTTACTTGAGGTAACATTACTTGGAGAAGGGGCACCATTCCTCGTATGAGTCAGTGTATAGCCGTGTTGAAGGGATCTTATTTGGGCTTCGAATACTGTTATTTTGACTATTTGGTCAGGGTTTACTTGTAGGGGGAAGTATCCTCTTGTCAGGTTGTCATGACAAACCATTGTATAGAGAGACCGAAGAAACTCGAGGATGGTGTAATATATATATATATATATATATATATATATATATATATATATATATATATATATATATATATATATATATATATGTGGGGGGGGGTCTACTTACTGTAAATTGCTGAAACAACTAAACTAAATCACAGAGCAAATAATCGAGTTATTCATTGTTTTTTTTTATTTGCTTCTAGAAGAAAAAAAGAAAAGAACAACATTTCTACGACTACTACTGCCACCACTGCTGAGAGGCGTCACTATCCAATGAGCCACTTACTTGTCAACGTGTTTTCTGATGATGAAGAAGACAATGGCCTATCTGTGTGGATCGACGTAATCCCCATGCTATGCTACAGGAATTCGTTTACTTACTAACCTCTATCAATAAAAAGAAAAGCAATTTAATTCAAAATGTTATTAACTTAGATATGTGTACCTTGTATCGTGAATGCAAAATTAGAGAAGTAAATAAGGAAAGCCTTCATTTCTCTATTTGCGCTATCCAAACTAACTTGCTATGAATAAAAAGAAAGGAAAGTAAAACTGCAAAAGCCGGTTGAAGCAAGCTCTTTTCCATAATGAAAATTTTTAAAAACTTGCAATACCTAATCTTGTAAAGGAAGGGGGGGGGGGATAATTTTGCCTCAGACTATTTTAAAACCTAATCAAAATATTTTGGGCTTCTCATAAGAGTGAGCTGATTCAAAAATTACTTATTGAAATCTATATTAGTATAAAATTATAATATCTGATATTCCATTTTATACGTTTTGATAGCAAAGTACATGGTGGACCCTTTTCTCCATCATAGGTGCTGCTATATTGAATATGAGTTTTCTTGGGTACACATGACAGTCAGAAGTAAACAGGAGAAACGGACAATGGTGAAGAAACGGTAATAATAAAGAGACGGTTGCATTTACATATAGAAACACACATTTATTTTCTCACAGAGAAAGTTTGTCAAAGACAAACGTAACAGAAACAGAGAGACATAAGCAGGCCATAAACCACATGATACATGAAAGGAAGTGTACATTAACAGACATCTATTATATAAAGGGAAGTTGTGTGTGTGTGGGGGGGGGGTTCAACTAAAAGTTAAAAAAACTGACACAAACACCCACAAAGTTGGTATATTCTTGATCAGTATTGTCCGGAATGAATAATATCTAAAATTTATAAAAAATTATTCATGTTTTGACCCTAAACTGGAACAAATTTCGTCGGGGGGGGGGGGGGGGGGGAATCCAGCCATTTTCATGTACTGACTAAAGGGAAGTAACTCTGATTTTTTTTCAAGAAGTTATTTCCCTTACATCGACTCATTACTCGAGGAATCTATAAAAGTTTTTGTGTATGCGTGTGCATATGTCCAAAGAGTGGAAATAGGCTGGGCAGAGAAGAACGGGGGGGGGGGGGGAGAGATAAAGTTTTGATAGAAATATGTTACACTTTTGTCCAGAGCAACACCGGGTACCCTGCTAGTGATTACTAAGGGTAATTCTGTGTAAAAATCCTCAACACAATCGAAATAAACATGTATTGCTCGGGTAAACAAATTATAGAGAATGCATTGGATGATGTAAAGTAAATACAACTTACTTTGATATTATCTAGGAACAATTCTGCCAAGAATGCTGTGACCATTAGAAAAGTGCATGCTTGCTCAAATAGCTCACTGTCTGTAGAGTCCAATCTAAACTGCCACCAACGGGGAGATCTGGTGACCTAGCATAAGCAGTGTAAAACTGCGTGAAAATGTAGAGATAGCACGGATACGTTCGACTATCTTCAAACATAATGCCAGAAAGAGGCTGACTTTGGTTTCTAAATCCCACATGTGGGGTTGAATTTAATTTTGTTTCCGGAAGTAGAGTTCATTCTCCGTTGGCAAGTGATGATTCAAGGACAGATAACTTGGATCTGGTCCAAGGGAGATAACTCCTGAATATTCTAAGCCAACATCAATTTACAAAATTATTGGATGCAAATAGCTTCCCAAAACTTTCGATATTTTAATAGATGAAGATTTGCTAGAATTTTAAATCAACAAATGACTTTGAAATGACAGTTTAAATTATTTTCCAATTCCTTTCAAATTTTGAAAAGTCATGCAGTAATTCATTTTTTCATTAAATTCATTAAAATATCTGAAACCGAAATACATTCTGGTAGATTTAATTTCATAATTTTCTTTTTAAATAGGATTTGTTTTAAATCAAAATTTTATTTTACCCTGTTGCAATGTTTAGTTTCAATAGATATGATTAATATACATTAAATGAAAACAATATTAATTCAATGTATGAGTCACGTAGTGGCGAGAAAAAAACACACATACTCTTATCAATATAGAGATTTCTGTTTAAACTTATATTTCTTCAAACATATTTTACACATATCACAGTCATCCTGCACAAGAATTCTACAACCAATAATGAAAGTGCCATGCTGAAATGGTTAACTATCTATGGAGTTCTGTTTAAACTGCCACAGACACGAGATCTGATGAAACAGCATCAGTGAAGTAAAACCATGGAGGCCTTCAAAATTCAATCAAAAGAGAAACCATGACTCACTTTCAAATCTCACACCACACATTTACAATTTTTTTTCGTACTTTAACATTGAAGAGCCATTCTTGCTTATTGTCAATATAATTCAGTGAGAAAACTGTTCAAGGGATGTAACTCAATTATATTGGTCCAACATTAGAAAATTATCATATTGGGCCAACATTAGAAAATGATTATATTGGGCCAACATTAGAAAAGGATTATATTAGGCCAACATTAGAAAATGATTATATTAGGCCAACATAAGAAAATGATTATATTGGGCTAACATTAGAAAATGATTACATTGGGCCAACATTAGAAAATGATTATATTGGGCCAACATTAGAAAATGATTATATTGGGCCAACATTAGAAAATGATTATATTGGGCCAACATTAGAAAATTATCATATTGGTCCAACATTAGAAAATTATCATATTGGTCCAACATTAGAAAATTATCATATTGGTCCAACATTAGAAAATTATCATATTGGGCCAACATTAGAAAATGATTATATTGGGCCAACATTAGAAAATGATTACATTGGGCCAACATTAGAAAATGATTACATTGGGCCAACATTAGAAAATGATTATATTGGGCCAACATTAGAAAATGATTATATTGGTCCAACATTAGACAATGGTTATATTGGGCCAACATTAGAAAATGATTATATTGGGCAAGCATTAGAAAATGGTCAACGTTATACAGTAAAATTCTAAAACAAAAAACCTTGTTACTTACTGAATAAGAAATTAAAGTCATTGGTCATTCTAAGTAATTTTAAAATAGAAATCCCCAATAGGATTCTTCAGGTGCAAAACCTAGTCGAAATTAGTCCTACTTTAGTTCTAAAGGAAACATAGCCCAAGCGATACTCTCACGACTTCGACATTACTGAGCCTACCCAACTTGTCCTGCAAAATTCTGTAGACATAAAAATTTAGAAACCAACTAATAAGATGTTACATGGAATCCAATTAACTTTGTTCATAATGCTGTATATCGAAGAAGCAAATATATTTCGAATTAAACCAAACCATACTCGACTCATATTTAATATATAAAGTAAAGTCAGTCTTTTTCTCGATTTTTTGTCATTGATAGCATTCTTCCTACAAAATCACTATTTGATTCTGGTTCTTCAATTCTTTGCAGTGTGTTATTAAGAAGAATATAATTCAATTCGATTGAATTCTTTCCAGAAAATTCTCAATATATCCTGAATATTCGAAGAAATAATCGAATTTAAATAAAGAACCTTTATAGAGATATTGGTATTGCCTTCTTTTCTGCCAGCAGCAGATGGGGTGGCATCCTAAACTACGGATATTTGGGTCCCCTTGGTCCCTTAGTTTACCGTCAGTCTTAAGTCATTCTCTACCCGTCCAGTTCGTCCTGAGACTTCCAACCGACTGCCTACTTCTCTCACATCTACCTATTTTGAGCCATGTGACGTCATGTCTACTTCTGGTTATCAGACTGAGGTGACATTTGAGTGCATACTCGCTCACCCCATCACCTCGATATCGTGTGCATGTGTGATGCCACCTTGGGAACCCAAATTATCAGATATATACTAGCAATGTATCTCCATCTCATTTGAAGGTTCTTCATAAGGTGCAGAAGTGTATGTGTAATTTGATTGGCCCCCACCCTTTCTTCTTCTCTGCACCCTCTCTCTCAGTCTCACAGATGTGATGTTGCTAGTCTCAGTCTTTTCTATAAATACTATTATAGCATGTGTTCTTCACCATTGTATGATCTATTCCCTGCTTCCTTTGTTCCAGTTCGTTTGACTCGTTGGTCTAGTGGTTGCAATCAATTGGCTATTTTGATACCTCATTATAATACAGCTTCCTATTCCAGTAGCTTCTTTTCAAGAACTGCTCTCTTCCTGCTGACTGTTTTCCTCCTACCTATAGCCTTGGTATTTTCGAGACTAAGGACAATAGGCATCTGTCTTTTCGATAATCATTTTTCGTTCTTGTTAGCTCCTTACATCAAGTGGCTTCATGCCTTGTCTGGAGCGATTTCCATAAAAAAACATAACTTTGGGCTTAACATGTTACACACGTGTTTTGTTCCTTAAAGTCTAGCACTGGTTTGACCTTATGTTTTGTTGCCTGGTTCACCTCCATCAATGGCAAATGGTCTTACTATCTTTCTTCCAAGGTAGCATGCTGCCTCCCTTAATCCACCTTTCTACCTTCTTAATCTCTTTTTCCTGCATGGTCCGAGGCATTTTTGTATTTTTGTTTGGGGGGTAAAAATGCAGTAAGTTCATCGTGTTGCATAGCCCTCTACTTAGGGCCGCGGCTTTTCTCGTTTTGTATACTCGTCCCAGAAAGGGGCGTGGCAGTTCTTACCTCGAACCGAAACAGTTCTCATTTAATCACTCGTCATTTTTAAAACATCATTAATTGTATAGTTTGCATACCTCCAAATTTCTCCCTCGCCGTGTAGAGGGTCGCCGTCTCGATGTCGTCTAGTGGTTGAACTCCTTCCTCCTTCTTCTGCCGTGAACCATGCCACTGCAACAAAAGCTCCATGATTGGGGCAGAAGACAAACAATCTTTTTAAATTTAATTCTTTTTATTACAAGCGTTATTTATTTAATCAGCTGGGAGATATTCACTAACGTCGAGAGAGAGAGAAAGCAAATTACTACTTTATCGTAGTTACTTATCAAATAAGTCTTAACCATTCGTGGAGGGGGGGGAGAGATCTTTCGCCTGTATTTTCTTAGGGAAATATTTCCCTTAATCGGTTGTAGACTACATGCTAAAAATCACGTCTCATAGGTTCGCTTCCAAAACCCAGACTGTTAAAACTCGCTTCTCACGAAGAACGAGTGACGTTACAGAGCCTCTCGCAGGTACACATTGACCCTTGATCTGGGATCTCGTCATGCGGTGACCTTGTCACGTTTGTGATTTCCGACTGTGAGAACAGGCCCTATTCTGCACTCGACTGCCGGGTCCAACCCGCGCTAATTCGCGCAAGTCAAACCAATGATTTCCAACAGATACGTCCATTCCCATAGGGCCATTATCCAACAATCGGAGCACATTCCGTGGAAGTATTTATGAAACAAGCACAGGGATGCAATACTACAGTGATGCGACAGGGACCGGAGCTTGGTAGACAGTGTGGGACCTATTAGGTTGGAACTTCTTTTTTGAACCCTGTCCACGAGGCCCAGAAGTAGCAACAATACTGCATGCATTTATATTTACTAGATGTCAAATGATAATACTATAAAGTAGATGTATTCTACATCATGAATCAAGCGCTTCCAGTTGTTTTCTACATTCTGGGGCGTCTCATGATCAGATTATGAACTAGTTATGTATCAAACACTGCTGATTGTTTTATATTTTCTGGATGTCCGCAGCAGCGTAAGGTTTTTCTTTGAAGTATAAAATAAAAGTGCCTAAAATCATTTGCGCAGATGGCTCGGCACAGACCTTCCGGTTGGATTAATAAATGCATTTGTATATTTTTGAGCCAATCAGAAGCGTCTGTGTGAAATTATCAAGTTATTATTTAGGATCCACTTCAGAGACTCTTGAACGTATATAAAGGCGATAACTTCAGTTGAGTAGGAAAGATCTTGGTTACGACTGTTCTGTCCTGTGAATATTTCATAGCACTTAATTGTGATGACAGTGCGGAGAGATCAAGGGGTAAGCGGCCACAGCAAGCATGCGCCCGCTGCAAGGAAACAGTGTCTGCACTCGGGAATGAACATGGAACTGTCTGATTTTGAGGCGACGGTCGTGATTATGCAAAATAGGCCCTTTTGACAGTCCAAAAGAGCTGAATAAAAGGAGTGACATATTTGCTCGATCTTTTTTGGACGCCAGGCAGCTAACGTCGTTCGCGTATGTCATCCGCAACATTATTTAATTTTGGGTTGCCACTTAGTTGAATTGGGGCGAGTACTGCTGCTACTAAGAACACACGTCTTATCTTTTGTTGCTGAAGAAAAGAAAGAAGAAAATAATCCAACACCAGAAAAAGGTGAATATACTGAGAGCTGGCATTCTGTGTGTTCTTTCAACTCTAAATAATTTACGTGACTGAAATAGGAATTAATTAACAAAATAAATCTTTCAGTGCCTAAAATCATGAGTGCACAGATGGCTTGGCACAGACTTCTGGTTGGATTAATAAATGCAGATGTGTATTTATGAACCAATCAGAAGCGTCCGTGTAAAATTATGAAGTTATTATTTGGGATCCATTTAGAGACACTTGAGCGTATATAAAGGCGATAATTTAATTGATCTTCAGTTGAGTAAGGAAGATGTTGGTCACGGCTGTTCTGTCCTGTGAATATTTCATAGCACTCAATTGTTGACTAAACCTTCCTTACTAGCTCAGCTAATTGCCTCTTTCCTTCTATTGTCTTCTTTGTATTTGAGTTCCTTTGTATAAAGTTCACATCAATGTGTTTGCTGATCTTTAGCAGGCTTATTAAAACCTATCTTGACGTCTTTTGTATTCACCAAAGCCTTTATTGCTTTTCAGCCGCTTCCTGAATCCTTTTCGTTCTGCAAAGACACCTATCATCAGAAAAAGTATTCTTTTGTTGTCAACATTTGTAAGTCACCTGTTTTGATATATATAAAAATACTCTTTTGTGAACATGTGCTTTTCTACATAACATTTCTCTCTCTCTCTCTCTCTCTCTCTCTCTCTCTCTCTCTCTCTCTCTCTCTCTCTCTCTCTTTCTCTCTCTCTCTCACCAAATGTGCTCCATGTTATGAATAAATCACTGCAACTTTTATTGTAATTCTTGGTCTCACACGGTTTAATTTGGTTTGGTTGTTTTGTTCTACGGCATATCAACCCTTTTCAGGTTATTTAATGCCGAATCAGGTCATTTTGATAAAAGTGTTTATCCTTCGAGTTCTTTATATCTTCAAATATTTATGCATGGTGTTTGGTTTTGTTCTTTTGTAGAGGAAAAATGTTGTTTCTGTTTTTGGCTTTGCAGAACATGATTGAGTTTGGCAAAAGGCAAGGAAAAAAACAATAATATCAATATTTGGTGCATTTTAGGTCAGGAAGCCAATATCTTCAGATCTAGTAGCACCAGTGTCTCACACGGTGCTGTGTCCTCTTACCAAGATTAAAATCAAGATATAATGCTACTAAAACTTATGTCTAGAATCCTTATTACAATTTTGATCGAAATCCATTTCATGATTTTCATTCTAGAAAATGTCTAAAATTTAAGGCATAAGCTTAAGAAGTCTTAAGAAGAAATTGAAATTCAGAGAATCTTGCTTAATTTGTGTCTAATGACTATGGATCAAATTTAATGCAAATCTGAAATATTTGAATTTTTAAATGAGAGATTGTACGCATATTGTACCTCCTAAAACCCCTTTAAAATACCCAAAAGAAACTGAAATTTGAGGAATATTTATTAATTTATTATTAAGTGATCTCCATCAATTCGCTCTTTTGATACCTCATTGTAATATAGCTTCCTATTCCAGTAGATTCTTTCCAAGAACTGCAGGCTTGTGGAACTCTCTTCCTGCTGACTGTTTTGCTCCTACCTATAGCCTTGGATTTTTTTAAGACTAAGGCCAATAGGTATCTCCTGTCTTTGCGATAATCATCTGTCGTTCTTGTTAGCTCTTTACATTAAGTGGTTTCATGTCTTGTCTGGAGCGATTTCCATTTTTTTTTAAATTGATGTCTAATACTTATTCTTAAAATGTCAGAAAAATCGGAGGTATCTGAATTTTCACCCCGTCTTACATCTCCTCTTTGTCCCCTTCGCATGAAACTAAATTAAACAAAATATAGTCCACATTACACACCTTTAGGTCGAGCAGCTATTTTTCAAAATTCATAATGATCGGTTAATTAGTTTGGGAGTGAATCCTATACATATATAAACATACCTAACTTTATATATAAAGAGATTATCCTATATGTTATGAATGAATAGCTGTCAGTTGATGTATAATTGCTAGGTGTCCAAGTATCATAGAAATTAGTTTTCTTTGCTGTTATGAATCAAGTATTGCTACTATCCTATCTTTGTGATGCCCATCGAAATGTGATGCAAAATAATGATATGAAACTTATAAATAAGATAACAAAATGGGATAAAGAGGAGTCGCAACTCAAGATTGTTTATCATAAGGAAAATAAATCGAATATCATCATGAGAAGCTGAATAAATGATATAAAACCAAAGTGAAAAAGAAACACCTTCTGTATTTTATAGTGGTATAAAGTAAAGAAAAAAATCAGTTTCGTACATTTCGTTTTTTTTTTTTTACCGCACATGCGCGCCGCGTTGGAGCTTGTGAGACAACTTCCGTTATTCTGTAAAGAATTTCACTTCGGAAAAGAGAGAAAGAAAATACTTGTGGTATAAGACCACAAGTATTTTCTTTCTCTCTTTTCCAGAGTGAAATTCTTTACAGAAATACGGAAGTTGTCTTGCAAGAAACTTTACGCAAAGTAAAAATAAAATAGCCTTGCTCTTTACACAAAGTAAAAGTAAAATAGCCTTGCTCTTTACGCAAAGTAAAAATAAAATAGCCTTGCTCTTTACGCAAAGTAAAAGTAAAATAGCCTTGCTCTTTACACAAAGTAAAAATAAAATAGCCTTGCTCTTTACGCAAAGTAAAAATAAAATAGCTTTGCTCTTTACACAAAGTAAAAATAAAATAGCCCTGCTCTTTACGCAAAGTAAAAGTAAAATAGCCTTGCTCTTTACACAAAGTAAAAGTAAAATAGCCTTGCTCTTTACACAAAGTAAAAGTAAAATAGCCTTGCTCTTTACACAAAGTAAAAATAAAATAGCCTTGCTCTTTACGCAAAGTAAAAATAAAATAGCCTTGCTCTTTACGCAAAGTAAAAATAAAATAGCCTTGCTCTTTACGCAAAGTAAAAGTAAAATAGCCTTGCTCTTTACACAAAGTAAAAATAAAATAGCCTTGCTCTTTACGCAAAGTAAAAATAAAATAGCCTTGCTCTTTACACAAAGTAAAAGTAAAATAGCCTTGCTCTTTACACAAAGTAAAAATAAAATAGCCTTGCTCTTTACGCAAAGTAAAAGTAAAATAGCCTTGCTCTTTACACAAAGTAAAAATAATATAGCCTTGCCCTTTACGTCAAAGTAAAAATAAAATAGCCTTGCTCTTTACGCAAAGTAAAAGTAAAATAGCTTTGCTCTTTACACAAAGTAAAAATAAAATAGCCCTGCTCTTTACGCAAAGTAAAAATAAAATAGCCTTGCTCTTTACGTCAAAGTAAAAATAAAATAGCCTTGCTCTTTACGCAAAGTAAAAATAAAATAGCTTTGCTCTTTACACAAAGTAAAAATAAAATAGCCCTGCTCTTTACGCAAAGTAAAAGTAAAATAGCCTTGCTCTTTACACAAAGTAAAAATAAAATAGCCTTGCTCTTTACGCAAAGTAAAAGTAAAATAGCCTTGCTCTTTACACAAAGTAAAAGTAAAATAGCCTTGCTCTTTACACAAAGTAAAAGTAAAATAGCCTTGCTCTTTACACAAAGTAAAAATAAAATAGCCTTGCTCTTTACGCAAAGTAAAAATAAAATAGCTTAGCTCTTTAAGCAAAGTAAAAATAAAATAGCCTTGCTCTTTACGCAAATTAAAAATAAAATAGCCTTGCTCTTTATGCAAATTAAAAATAAAATAGCCTTGCTCTTTACGCAAAGTAAAAATAAAATTGCCTTGCTCTTTACGCAAAGTAAAAATAAAATAGCCTTGCTCTTTACGCAAAGTAAAAATAAAATAGCCTTGCTCTTTACGCAAAGTAAAAATAAAATAGCCTTGCTCTTTACGCAAATTAAAAATAAAATAGCCTTGCTCTTTACGCAAAGTAAAAATAAAATAGCCTTGCTCTTTACGCAAAGTAAAAATAAAATAGCCTTGCTCTTTACGCAAAGTAAAAATAAAATAGCCTTGCTCTTTACACAAAGTAAGAATAAAATAGCCTTGCTCTTTACGCAAAGTAAAAAATAAAATAGCCTTGCTCTTTATGCAAAGTAAAAGTAAAATAGCCTTGCTCTTTACACAAAGTAAAAATAAAAGGTTCATTGTTTTACATTCTGACAAATTCCGCTCTTTACTCGGCTAGATGTTGAGGAAGATTTGCCCCACTCTTTTCACTCCACGACGTCTTGCGAGTTCTGTCCTTTTAGAGGAAAAGTTAATACTTTGCCTTTTAAAACACGAGTAAAAATACTCAAAACTGTTTCGGCAAACAGCAGAGAAGAAACACGGCCACCTTGTTTAGCTGATCCACGCTCCAACTAAAAATTAAATGCCTACTCATGTCTAGGTGGATCTTTCAAAGCAGCAGCAACCCAAACGTCCCAGCCAATCAGACCGAAGACATTTTCGACCTCAGAATACGTTACAATTAAAAAAGCAACTTTTTTACTGTTAAAAATAAATAGAAGTTGGCTTAAACGACCACAGAGGCAAATTTGTTGGACTATCTCGTAATAAACATGACTACAAACAATTATTTTATAGAGGAGTAATAGAAGGCTATCACATTGTCACTCAGGTGAGTGTATTTGCTGACAACACCACGCTCTACTCTCGTCATGTGGGCAAAACGGACACACACATATCCAAGATAATGGCTGATTCCTTAGAAAGCGAATTCCAGTCTGTAGTGGAATGGGGTCATAAATGGATGGTAACATTTAATGCTGCTAGGACAAAGCTCCTTTCCTTTAACAACTATAAGAAACCTCTTCAACCACCGATTGCCTTGGCAAATAATACCCTACCTGAGAGTCCAATGTGAAAACTCTTCGACCTAACATTCACAGGTAACATGAATTGGAACAAATACATAGAAGACATTGCCAAGACTGCTGCAAAGAAAGTGGGCTCCATCTACCGTGCTAGAAAACTTCTCACACTTGACAGTATCCTATATCTCTACAAAGCCACCATTCGCCAAGGCATGGAATATTGTTGTCACATCTGGGCTGATGCCTAATCCACTAGTCTCTCTCTCTCTTAGACAAGGTCCGAAAAAGAGTCGCCAGTCTAATAGGTCACTCACTATCCACCAAGCTCCAGCCTCTGTCCTATCGCCGCAATGTTGCATCCTTGTGTTTGTTTTACAAGTATTTCAGTGGAATGTGCTCCGATGAACTTGCTGCTCTGGTGCCCCCCCTGAAGTAAATACATTCGACCAGCCCGACAATCAGCTAAATCCCATTCATTCACTGTGGAGGTCCTTAGATGCCGAAGAGCCTTCTACTCCAGTAGCTTCTTTCCTCGTGCTGCCGGCTTTTGGAACTCCCTCCCTGCTCTCTGTTTCCCCTTCTGTACCGACAAGCATCTCGCTGCACAGCTCCCAATTTAGGATGACACCCAAAACTTTCAACCTAATTCTCAGTAGCCCCTTACGTCTACAGTGGCAACTTGCCTTGTCTGGGGTGAACTATGTTAGAAAAAAAAACAAAAACAATGCAAGAAATGAAATATCTCGGTGTTGAGAAGAAGAACAAAAACAAAATGATTTCTTTATATATATATATATACATATATATATATATATATATATATATATATATATAGTAAATCTTATTTGTTTAGTCAAAATTTCTACACAGTGTAAAATTTTCTTATTTAAATCACCTCGTTTTAGACCTCTTTCTCAACACCGACATATCTATATTTCTTGCATTGGGATAGCTTTCAATGACTTTGCTTCAAGCAAACTACATCTTATTATTTTTTTTTTTTTTAATTTCCGAATGTCAAATGATCAAACTATAAAGTAATTGTGTTCTATCTTACAAAGTGTTTGAGACAAATTTGATAATTTTTTGATATTCTTTCATTTCAAAAAACATTTCATTCAAAATTGTCTTTTCTGTAAACAAAAGTGTCTACAAATATCTTTTTCAAACAAAATAAAAAAAAATTTTAAATAATGATAACAAGAATCGATATTTTTTTTAATTATTTTAAGTTTATATTTTTCTCTTCTATAGTTTCCATTCCAAGTTAATATTTCAACTTTTTTTTGGTGTAGGGGGGAATAATTCTCCAAATTTTTTTAATTTATTATTTCCCTTTGACTGTGTCCATTCTTAAAAAAAAAAAAAACTATGCAAATGTCTTTTTTGTTGTTTGTTGTCGTTGTTGTTGTTGTTGTTAATCTAATTTTCAACTTTTATTTCCATTTTTTTTTTCTAATTCTTGTTAGTCGGGATTTTTTTCCTTTTTAAGCAAATAGTTTTTCAAATTTCTAACCGATAGGTAAAACTTACAAAAGAAAAAGAAAATAAAACTACAATCTTTTTTTTTTCTGCTTTCAGAGAGAAGAAATACATCATTTTGCTTCACTTTAGTAATTTATCAATTTTTCGTTCACAAAAACTGTGAGATAACAAAACTTGGCGCTCTTGTATAAGCAGTGATCGATCTGAGGGGGACAACTCTACCTTACCCAGCCGCCGCCATTCCGAACTCGCCAACACTTCGGCAATGGAGACAACTTTGACACGCATTTTTACAAACCCTTTATAACCATTAATCACTTTTATTTACATGCCGCAAATTGTATACACTTTATAACAATTAATAAAAAAATGTTACGGGTTTTAAATGCGTTAAAAATAACTTTTAAACAAATTATTAATTAACATTGATATTTTTTCTTCTTTTTAAATGAAGGTTTGTGGTCTCAAATGTAAAATTATTTAAAACGCATTTAAAACCCGTAACATTTTGTTTTATTAATTGTAATAAAGTGTATACAATTTGTGGCATGTAAATAAAAGTACTTAAAAGTGCATTTAAAACCCGTAACATGTTTTTTTTTTATTAATTGTTTAAAAGTTACTCTGAACGCATTCAAAAGCTATTTCTAACGCATTAATTGTTATAAAGGGTTTGTAAAAATGCGTGTCAAAGTTGTCTCCATTGCCGAAGTGTTGGCGAGTTCGGAATGGCGGCGGCTGGGTAAGGTAGAGTTGTCCCCCTCAGATCGATCACTGCTTATACAAGAGCGCCCAAAACTTTATAGTCGACACTATTATCCATAACATCAGTTAGATTAAATATCAACAAATTAAAAATTTATTTTTCTTCGACGACCGAACCAGTTTGGGTTCGTATCTCGGATCTTTTTAAGAAGATCCCCACCACTGCCAAGGGAGACAACTTTTCAGCCACTTTTGCTTAAAAAAATTAACAAAATAAGAATGTATAAGGGATGTTTTTTTTATTGAGGGGGATAAAATTGTGTTGGCACATGTTCGTCTTTTCCCACAGTCCGTTTTTTACAACTTTTTACTGACCAGTTGTTTTTTTCTTTTTTCGGTGTACACTTACCTATCAGGCTGCTAGAGAATTCCGGTTTTTTTGGGGTTTTTTTTCAAATATTTTACATTTTAGAGGGGGGTCAGTTTCCAATGTAAATTCAACGTAGACTGATCCTCCTCTTTTTGACCATCTCAAGTTTTTTTTAAATCTTTTTCGGTGTACAATTACCTATCATGTCAATAGAGAATTCCGAGGTCTTTGGAAAGAAATTTCAAAAAATTGAGATTTTAATACGGGTTCAGTTTTCAATGTTAATTCAACGTAGACTGATCTCCCTCTTTTTGACCATCTCAAATTTTTCAAATTATTCTTCTGCTTACAATTACCTATCATGTCGCGAGAGAATTCCGGGGTTTTGGAAAATAAATTTTTTTAAATTAAGATTTTAAAACGGGAATCAGTCTTGTTCGTCTTTTACCATAGTCCGTTTTTCACAACTTTTTACGTCTTAAAATCTCAATTTTTTAAAATTTCTTTCCAAAAACCCCGGAATTCTCCCGCGACATGATAGGTAATTGTAAGCAAAAGAATAATTTTTAAAATTTGAGATAGTTAAAAAGAGGGGAATCAGTCTACATTGAAAACTGATCCCCCGTCTTAAAATCTCAATTTTTTGAAATTTCTTTCCCAAAACCCTAGAATTCTCTGACATGATAGGTAATTGTACATCGAAAAAGATTTTTTTTTAAATTGAGATGGTCAAAAAGAGGGGGATCAGTCTAGGTTGAATTAACATTGGAAACTGATCCCCCTCCTAAAATGTAAAATATTTGAAAAAAAATTTCAAAAACCCCGGAATTCTCTAGCAGCCTGATAGGTAAGTGTACACCGAAAAAAGAAGAAAAAAACTGGTCAGTAAAAAGTTGTGAAAAACGGACTGTGGGAAAAGACGAACATGTGCCATTGTGTTAAATCAGTTAGAATTTGCACGAACAGCAGTAAATAAATAGAACCACTGTTCTTAATTCCACCTTGACCACTTCAGCCACGTTCCCTTTTGGAGAGCTACTTCTGTCCGACATTGACGTGAATTACATCGCCATCTGGACTGATTACTCGATAAAACCATTTGATGGCCATTCTTGCAGAGACGTTGCTGATGCAGTACTCCGTGGTTTTGCAGAAAAACTACAGCAGACTCCTTGACATGTACCAGGGTTGCTAGTCTTAGAAAATTCATAAGGGAAGGTGCACTCAAACACGTGAGAAAAGGGTTAACGCGTAAAGAATTTAGCAAGCCGAAAAGTTGTCTCCCTTGGCAGTGGTGGGGATTTTCTTAAAAAGATCCTGTATCTCTTCCTATTCAAATCGAGCATCGTTTTTCCTGCCTTACCTTTCTGATTTCACTACCTCTCTATCATAAATTGCTATTTCTGGATTTCCGTCGCTTTCATCTATACTGTCTTCCTCTCTCTCTCCTGGCTACGTGATTCTCCATAATTGGAATATCCGATTCTATATCGGATTTTCTTACAAAATCTCCCTCGTTGTCATCTATTTCACTACATAACTTGTTTGAATCTACTGAGGCAACTAATGTTACTCCAATGTACAAGTCAGTCCACCTCCGGAATTTCCCATTTATTCACATAAGCAACTCGAAGATCTTTCGCATGTGCCTTTGTGGCCGCATTTGTTAACATTTAATCTATGGAGCCAGCTTTACCAAGATTTGATATTGGACAATCCCATTTAAGTTTAACGGTTTCTTTAGTGCCATTTACAATGTAGCAGTTACATGAGCGAACTATTTCGTATTGATGTACGTTAGCTTTAACTGAGATGGTCATTCGAAGCAAATTTGTAACCCTATTTGCTGCATTTTTTTATTTCTGAAATTATCTTTATCTTTCTTTTTCAAAAAGTGTCAAATCTATCCCGAACACCCTATATATATATATATATATAATTTTGGCAATTTTTTTTTGTTCATAGGAGTTAATACAGTGAATGTTTATACTATAGTGCTCAATAACAAATAGAGCTATATATTTAGTACAAATTTTTATTTATACAAACATGTTGGCTACATATGTGTAAACATGTTTCAGATATAGCCTTATTTTGTCTTAGCTACATCAGGCCAAATTGTTAGGATTAAAATCTTTTGTTTTGTTTATAGTTGAAACACGCCCGCAGATACGTAGCCAAAATATTTGTATAGATAAAAAATTATACTTATATATATATATATATATATATATATATATATATATATATATATATATATATATATATATATATATATATATATATATATATATATATATATATATATATATATATATATATATATCACAATCATGTTGACACACCGGTTCCCGTTAGATCACCGAAGTTAAGCGGCGTCGAGCCTGGCCAGTACTAAATGGGTGACCATTTGGGAATACCAGGTGCTGTATGTGCTCTCTGCTTATCTCGGCATTGTTTCCAGTCGTCTTATATTACTACTTGCCATTGGAATCAAGCAATGCCGACTCAGGAGAGCGGTTGTTGAATATTGCGCAACCCTTGCAATTATAAATTCACGCGCGGGCAGCCCCTGGTGGGGCACTCATACGTTGAAATCGACGGGAGAATCCATCATATATATATATATTATATAAAGTTAGGTATGTATATATGTTTATATATTTGTGAGTACAGAATTCACTCCTAAACTAATAAACTGATCATTATGAATTTTGGAACGCATAAGGGATCAAATGTGGACTCGATATTTAGTTTAATTTATTTTTATGCAAAAAGGGTAAAAAAAGGGTGGAAACCCTTCGTGAAAATTCAGATACCGCCAATTTTTGTGACATTTTAACAATAGGTATAAGACATCAATTAATAAATATTCCCCAAATTTCAGTTTCTTTTAAGTATTTTAAATGGTTTTTAGGGGACATAATAAGGGCAAAATCTCCCATTTGAAAATTCAAATATTTCAGATTTGCATTAAATTTGATCCATAGTTATTAGACACCAATTAAGCAAGATTCCCTGAATTTCAGTTTCTTCTTAAGTCTTCTTAAGCTTATGCCTTAAATTTTAGACATTTTATAGAATCAAAATCATGTAATGGATTTCGATCAAAATTGGAATAAAGATTCTAGATATAAGGTTTAGTAGAATTATGTCTTGATTTTAATCTTTGTAAGGGGGCATAAAGTTTGTGCAAAATTATTCTGTTCAGGGGAATTAATTTTACCCACCTTGGACGGGTATTCTTCTAGTTAATATATAAAGTAAAGCCAGTCTCTTTGTTCTTACAAAATCAATATTTGATTCGGGTACGGCAGTTTTTCTTGTGAGTCATTGCAACATGTTAAGCAAGAATAAAATGTAATTCGAGTTTATTCCTTCCAGAAAATATTTTGTCTAGGTTGGAATTATTTTCAAATGGCTGCCATCCATATAGAGTTACTTACCTTTGAATGCAACAAAAATAATATTTTATATAAAACAAAAAAATGACATATTTTTTTTTTAAAAAAGCAAAATAAATTGCAAATAAATACAGTACCGGGCAATGCCGGATAAGGACAGCTAGTATACATACAACATTTTTTAGATTATAAGCTTCTCCTAGAATTATTTTATTTCCTTACTAGTTATACTGACAGGTGAAAGGAACGAGTTTTGAAGGACACCATATATGACGTCACACAAAGATTCCGCTTTTCCCCAAGATGAAAAAAAAGTATATTTTCAAATTTACTTAGTTTCAGATTAACATTTTTTTATTAAAAATTGTAAAACTTTAAAAAAAGAAGGTGCTAAGCGTCATCGTGAAGTCTAGGATATCACAAAACTCACTATCAATCGTCCTGCTCGTCGAGGTCGTGTGTAACATATCTCTGGTCTGATTTATAAAGAGACCCGTGATGTCATGAAAGTTTTCCTTGAAAAGTGGCATCCGTGATATTGTCACCTACACTGAGCACGCCAAGATGAAGACTGTCCCTGGCACATAATAAATATTGGTGGGTACATCAGCTAGTAATCATTGAGTTGAATTATGTTCATAAAGGAGATTTAACATGTAAACAGGATGCATTGTAGACAAGGGGTCGGCAGGATTTAGGCAGTTAACCTGTTGGAGCAATCAGCTGGAATGAGAACTAAAGCTTAGCGGAAATAGCGTCAAGTGAGGGATGTGAGAAGGTGGGATTCGTTAGTCGGCATGGAAAATTTATAGCGAGCGAACTGATTTTAGGATGTGCTTAAATTAATTTTTAACAGAGCGATGCGCTTCTAGGGGTTTCTTTCTGTTCTCCTTTCCTTGTTACTTTATAGCTCAAAGATGAATTCGTCTAAAAAAACCATCTTTTTCCATAACAATATATTGATTTAATGTGTTGATTGATTTGATGTGTTGATTGATTTGATGTGTTGATTGATTTGATGTGTTGATTGATTTGATGTGTTGATTGATTTAATGTGTTGATTGATTTGATGTCTTGATTGATTTAATGTGTTGATTGATTTGATGTGTTGATTGATTTGATGTGTTGATTGATTTGATGTGTTGATTGATTTGATGTGTTGATTGATTTAATGTCTTGATTGATTTAATATGTTGATTGATTTGATGTGTTGATTGATTTGATGTCTTGATTGATTTAATGTGTTGATTTATTTGATGTGTTGATTGATTTGATGTGTTGATTGATTTGATGTGTTGATTGATTTAATGTGTTGATTGATTTAATATGTTGATTGATTTGATGTGTTGATTGATTTGATGTGTTGATTGATTTGATGTGTTGATTGATTTAATGTGTTGATTTATTTGATGTGTTGATTGATTTAATGTCTTGATTGATTTAATGTCTTGATTGATTTGATGTGTTGATTGATTTAATGTCTTGATTGATTTAATGTGTTGATTGATTTGATGTGTTGATTGATTTAATGTGTTGATTGATTTGATGTGTTGATTGATTTAATGTGTTGATTGATTTAATGTGTTGATTGATTTGATGTGTTGATTGATTTGATGTGTTGATTGATTTGATGTGTTGATTGATTTAATGTCTTGATTGATTTAATGTGTTGATTGATTTGATGTGTTGATTGATTTGATGTGTTGATTGATTTGATGTGTTGATTTATTTGATGTGTTGATTGATTTGATGTGTTGATTGATTTAATGTGTTGATTGATTTGATGTGTTGATTGATTTGATGTGTTGATTGATTTGATGTGTTGATTGATTTAATGTCTTGATTGATTTAATGTGTTGATTGATTTAATATGTTGATTGATTTGATGTGTTGATTGATTTGATGTCTTGATTGATTTAATGTGTTGATTTATTTGATGTGTTGATTTATTTGATGTGTTGATTGATTTGATGTGTTGATTGATTTGATGTGTTGATTGATTTAATGTGTTGATTGATTTAATATGTTGATTGATTTGATGTGTTGATTGATTTGATGTGTTGATTGATTTGATGTGTTGATTGATTTAATGTGTTGATTTATTTGATGTGTTGATTGATTTAATGTCTTGATTGATTTAATGTCTTGATTGATTTGATGTGTTGATTGATTTAATGTCTTGATTGATTTAATGTGTTGATTGATTTGATGTGTTGATTGATTTAATGTGTTGATTGATTTAATGTGTTGATTGATTTGATGTGTTGATTGATTTGATGTGTTGATTGATTTGATGTGTTGATTGATTTAATGTCTTGATTGATTTAATGTGTTGATTGATTTGATGTGTTGATTGATTTGATGTGTTGATTGATTTGATGTGTTGATTGATTTAATGTGTTGATTGATTTGATGTGTTGATTGATTTGATGTGTTGATTGATTTGATGTGTTGATTGATTTGATGTGTTGATTGATTTAATGTGTTGATTGATTTGATTAATGTATCTAAGGTTGTCTGTTGAACCGACTTTTGATTGCAGTGTGAGATTGTCCATCTTCTTTTCTTTTTAACATAGTTCATACCAAACAAGGCAAGTTGCCACTGTAGACGTAAGGGGCTACTGAGAATTAGGGTGAAAGTTTTGGGGATCATCCTAAATTGGGAGCTGCGCATTGCTCTGTTAAAAATGGATTCCAGCACATCTCAAAATCAGGCAAGATCACTATGAAATGCATGAATGTTAAGACGCTGATCAGGAGAGTTTGTCTTTTGATTTACAGATGGACTGTATTATGAGTGGCTGATAAAATAGGGATCAGAGAATGCCATGAGCTCCTTGATTATATAACACAAGGAAGACCCCTTTACAGATTTGAAGGTTAAAGCACATCTACTAACTGTTAAGTCAGATATGGTTTTGTGCTAAACTCGTTCCTTTCAGTTGTTAGCATAATTGTAGTGTTGACAATACACTTGGTACACCTAACTGAAAGGAATGAATATATAAGAACAAACTATTCTATGCATAGATATTTATTGGATAAGCAAGAAATTCGTTTTTCTGGGTTGTTTTGTTTGTTTTTGCTTTTTCATGTACGTTTTCAAATAAAGAAAAAAGTTGTTGTTTTGTTTTTTTTTTAATCATAGAAATCGTTTACTAGTTGTAAAGTAACTCAATGAGGACTGAGGTTTCATGGTACAGAAATTAAAGATGTTAGAGTGAGTCAAATAATCAAGTAAAAACACTTATATGCATAAACATTTTGTCTGTCTTTGGTTTAATCACTTTTAGCAAAGATATAAAAAAATCTTTGACTTTCTGAAAAAAATTATTTTTAAAAAGAAGAAATAGTTTTTAAAATGTATATCAATTTAGTTTATTTTCAAAATTTTGAATTTTTGTTGTTGCATTTTTCTTTTTTGCAATTATTTAAAAACCCAATGACTGTATAATGGATACATACATGTGCACACATATTTTATATATATATATATATATATATATATATATATATATATATATATATATATATATATATATATATATAGATAACTTTGTAGGTTTAAGTTGGATGCCGGGTACTTTTCAGGGTAACTCCAGGTAGAGTGCTCAATGTAATTACAGAGCAATATTGGCAAAGTTATATTGAAAGAGCAAAACCACCATTTCATTTATATGTAATAATTTATTTCATCTGCCTTTCGACAGGATCTTCAGATGACAACTTAACAATCCGACTCTACCTCTGAAAAAAAGGTTAAAAGTTCACATCCGGGGGAATAAACGTTCTTACCCCATTTTCCCCTAGCTCAGGCTCTGGGAAGAAAGTGTTTCCCTCAGATAGGACTTTTATCCATTTTTCAGGGGTAGAGTCAAATTGTTCATTTGTTGTCTGAAGGCCCTGTTGAAAGGCAAATTAAATAGTTTATTAGATATAACTGAAATGGGGATTTGAGTTTTTCAATACAACTTATATATATATATATATATATATGTCATAAAAACATAACACACAAGGTTTCCCAAAAGTAAAACTCCTAATTAAAAAATTCATTACCTTCATCTAAAAAAGTATTCAATTTTTTTTCTTTCTCATTATCCGCTAAACTCTGCATGATTTGTGTTCAAAAAGATGAGTGCAGCACAACCAATCCTAACCCTAGCATTAACTACCAAATAAAAGTGTGGAATTATATATATATATATATATATATATATATATATATATATATATATATATATGATAATTTTATTTACACAGACATGTACAAAATCTGCGACACTGGCATGTCGATGTTATCGATCAACAGTTACTATAAACTGAGATCTCATCAGGCAGAGTTAGAATCCGATCTTAACCTCAGATCATATTTGGAGAGAATGAAGTGGAGGGATAGAGAAAGAGAAGAAGAAGAAAAGAAATTTAACATTTCAAAAATTAAGGCCGTTAAAAAATTAAAATTAAAAATTAAAAAATTAAAAATATAAAAAATATTATTGTATATATATATATATATATATATATATATATATATATATATATATATATTATAGAAGTAGAAGTGCAGAATTATGTTTTGAAAATTAAATACTTATTTTCCTTACTTGGTAAAGCTTATATGCATCAGTATGAAATAAAGAAATATCTGCCTCCCCGAATACATTATTCAATATTAGTTGGTAAACCATGTTCTTCCATTGAAACTAGAGGCTGGATTAAGCAAAGCATTGCCAGACAAGCATCAGTCGATTCAACTTCTTCACAAGAGCTTTTCTCTTCACAGCATCCATGCGGCAATTCCGGAATGATCTTTTACCAGACCATTCTGTGTCTATCTGCTCGGTTGATCATTCTTTCCAAAATTTGAATAAACCTAAAGTCCGACTGCAAAGTAAATAAAAATGTCCCAAAAAAATCATGTTACGCTAAACTTCCTTTATTTCTCGATCTTTCAACTAACTTCCGGAGGAATTGTAAGTATATGCATATAATAGTTTGATGAAACACATTAAAAAAAATCTTATCACCGATCAACGAGGGGGGGGGGTATTTGATGGAGTTCAAATGACGTAATTCAGTTCACATTACAGACGTGATCACAAGTAAAGATCAGAGTATGAAAGTATGCAGAAACCTAAAATAAAGCTAATGTTGTTAAGGGGAGATAAGTCTGGTAGAATTATCAAATAGATACAGAATAATGCCTATCTTATTCAATATACATATATATATATATATATATATATATATATATATATATATATATATATATATATATATATATGCGTGTGGGTATGCATGCATAGATAAAACTACATAGATGTGTGCACATGTTTGTATTCAGCATACACGCATCTATTTGTAAAAATGAAACTTTTTAGTTAGGAAGCTCCTTATGAATTATAATATTGTGTTTTTCCAAAATACTAGCCCAGCAGTGACAATGTCTACACTATGCCCCCCCCCTCCTTCTTGGGTTGACCACTGTGATGAAAGAAATCGTCAACTACCATTAGCGATAATGCAAAGATCTTCATAAAAACGGTAGTTGACAGTGTTTATATAAACATTGAGATATCGTTTACTTGTGTCTGACGGTTGAATTGTTAAAATAGCCGACTATCAAATAGACAGTCGAAGTTCGATCCCGTCTTGAAGCACTTGCTTATCTAGCCACACTGAAGAGCTGTGATACAGCAAAACGGTATGCCTGCGGATGGTACACACACACACACATATATATATATATATATATAATTAGTCTGAAGAAAATAACACACAACGTACAAAATATTATATATATATGTGTGTGTGTTTCAAATATTTTGTACTTTTTGTGTTATTTTCTTCAGACTAATTATCCTGAGGAAGTCTCAAAATAAAGACGAAACGTTGATGAATACATAAATAATACTTTTGTTTTTCTTTTTTTCATTTTCCACACACACGCACACACATATATATATATATATATATATATATATACAGGGTGTCCCAAAAAGATGCTTACACTCTTTGAATCGTTATAACTCGTTCAATTTACTGATTTTGACTCGCAGACAAGATTGATAGAAAAGTAAGAATACACATTTAAACATACAGTAAAATTAACAAAAACATAGAAAATTAACTTTTAATAAAGGTATAGGCTACCTGGGATAATTGGAGAATGTTTATAAAATAGAACTCTAACCCCAACCCTAACCCTAACCCCAACCCGTTCTGCTCAATACACCTTTCATATCATCAAGAAATGGACCTATATATGTCCTGCAAAATTTTCTCTCCCATGTTCATAAATTAACCCGAACCCGAACCTATACCCAGGTTCGAGTTAAGGTTAGGGGTCATTTTATGGACATTCTGAAATTACCCCAGATAAGCTTTACCTTTATTAAGTGTTAATTTTCTATGTTTTTGTTGATTTTACTGGCAGTATTTTTGAATGTGTATTCTTACTCTTCTATTCTTCCATAAATCTCGTTAGCAAGTAAAAATCAATAAATTGAATGAGTTATAACGATTCAAAGGGTGTATACACCTTTTTGGGACACTCTGTATGTATATAATATATATGTGTGTGTGTGTGTGTGTCTCTCTCTCTCTCTTTTTTTTTAATTTTCTTATTTCTGTGTTCGTTAGCATAGGGACGAGGCATTCTTCCAAATGCCAGGTGTGTGTGTGTGTGTGTGTGTGTGTGTGTGTGTGTGTGTGTGTGTGTGTGTGTGTGTGTGTGTGTGTGTGTGTGTGTGTGTGTGTGTGTGTGTTGGGATGATTAATCGGAATCAGGAATCGGAAAAATCAGAACTTTTGGGAGTATCGGAATCGAAAAATTTGCACCTATTTTTCAATTCCAAAAACGATTCTTTTAATTGTTTTTTTGTTTAAAACTTAATTTTTAATTGCTGGTATTAATGACAAAATGATAAATATTTATTGATTTTAAACCACCAGTAAAACTAAAATCGATAGATTCCCACCACAAGTTTATTTTTACATTTGTGAAAATATATGCACATATTACATGGGTTTTTACGATAATCCGAAAATTTAAAAAAAAAAACAGCAACTCAATATTTAGAGATTTTAAAAGAATCGGAATCAGTAATTGTATCGGAATCGAGAATTTAGAACAGAATCGGAAATTGTATCGGAATCGGGAAAAATATCTGAATCGTCCCATCACTAATATATACACTATCTATTTTCTATTATAGTCTTTATCACTTATTCCTTTTCGTACTGTTTTTTTTTTGTCTTTGTTCTTTTAGACACTCATTGTTTTCTTCACGTTTTTTTTTTTAATCTAACAAATTTACAAACACATATCTGTCTTGGTGTCATTTATTTAAATCTATAATTTATATTCTATGTCTATACTCCTATTGTCACTGCCGGTCTAGTATTATTAGACGAGACTAGTTGTTCAGAAGAGATGGAGGAAAATTACTAGTTATTTGGGTCTTCTGTAAATGTGAAAGTTTCATTTTTATAAATGTTTTTTTAAGGATGAGTTATGGTATATGTACAAAAAGATGTCATGCGTGTTCTGGTGCGATTGTTCAGATCAATCTGTATATATTAAATACACAAACTATGTACATAAATATGTCTGATGGCATTTATAACTCAAGAAGATAAATAGATGTTTGCATACCCCAAGAGTACGAAAGATATTACGAGGACACAAATGTACTAACTGCGATAGAGGGAAAGAAAATAATGTTTTGCTCAAAAGGTTCAAGATGGTTGCTTGCTGCTTCATCTAGATCCAATTGTCGGCCATTTTACCAGAAATTAATGACTTTAAGCATGCCAAGGTTTTTGGAGATTTGTACAAGGAGACATATATATTGATATACTTAAATAATTTTTTTTAGAGAAACTAAAAAATGGTAGAATTTATAGATGAAAACACAAAATATAGTTAACCAAGAATTTTTGGCCAGGCTTTACCAAGAGCCCTGAAATATGTTGTTTTTTTTTGTTATTTTTTTCAAATATTCTAAAAAAAAAAAATGGAAAATTTCCTGAGATTTATTTTCTTTTTAAATTATGAATTAAAATTGTTTTTTTTTATTTAAAAGGGATTTTAATTAATTTTTTTATATAGAAAACTGATTTTTTTTATCAAATAAAAATTTTCTAATTCAAAAACATTTTAATAATATAAATAATTTCTGTTTTAAATTTAAAAAAATTAAATGGAAGTTATTTTTTAATTAAAAAATATATTTAATTATTCATTTTATCAACATTTTCTGTATCAAAATTACTAATATAAATAATTTGCTAAAACCAATTCCAATTTCTGAAAACATTGAAATTAAATATATATTTAAAAAGCTAATGAAAACTAAAATATTTAGTTAAAATCTTTAAAAATATAAAATTAAATGAATATAATTGTTTTTTAAATTTATTTTTAAACAATCCAGATGTTTAAACCACACTTTTTTTTTAAAGATTTGAACATTAAACTTGATCAATTCAAAATTCTTATAATAAATTCAGAAATGAATCTTTAAAAAATTCATTTTGAAATTTTACAATTAAAACTTTTTAATTAAAATGTGAAAAAAAAAATATGAAGTTTTTAATTAACAAATTTTTAAACAATTTCTAATTAATTAATTAATAATATTCCTTGAAATATATATATTTAATGCTTTAATTTGTCTTTAAAATTATTTTTTGTATTAAAGTTACATGTTTGAAATGTTTTTTAAAAAATTTTCAAACAAAATTTCTTGTTATAAATAATTTATTTGAGTCAAATGAAAGAAATATAACATTATTCCCCTCCCCTCAAAATAAAATATTAGAAAAAGAAAAAGGATTTTCTTCCACCCCCAATATCGATTTTGACCTGAGCACAGATTAATATAGGCAGATTTTTGGATGTTGAAAATTAATAAAGAGATTTCTCATTTTAGGTTAGACATTTATGTAAACTACAACATATTAAACAGATTCTCACTGTAGTACCTTGGAAGGTAACAGTGAGTGAACATTTGTCCAGACTGATATTTTTTCAGATCAATCATAAAATACATCTTCTTGTCGGCCATCAGTGATGAACTAATTTCACTGCAGGTTTCAGGTTTTAAAGCATCAGACTCTGTCTACCAGCAACTCAAGCATTTCTCAAAAGAAAAGAAGTTAGATTGACTCTGGCTAGATTATTTTTCAGTTAAAATTTTAAAATCAAAAAACGAAATCAGACTATATTTTGAAAAGAAGAAAAATGACAGCCCACTATAATAGTAGAAAATAGAGATCTTTGATATGACAGGGGCGTGTGAAAAACATTTATGTTTCCCTTTGGTTTAGGAATTAAGATTAATTTTTATTTTATTTCAATGAAAAAAAGAAAGAAAGATTGAAGTTTCATTAATTTATTTAGTTTAATCTTTTATATTGGTTTTTGAAAATGTATAAAATGCATAAAATGCTACACGTTAATTGAATTGTTCGACGGTCTATAAGTATATTAATTGGAGGAATTGTATGCAGTTATATTTACTTGTATGTAATTTTGATGTTATGGATTAGAATTACTCGGATGCCAGCTGATTGTTTTCGTTTTATTTTATTCGTCGTTGAGTTTAATAGCGCTCGTATCAGATAAGAAACAATGTTAGCAGTGCAACTGTGAGGAGCATTATCATTATTTTGACAAGTTTTAAAAGGTTGCACAAGTTAAAGATACTGTAAAGAGGAGTTAGAATCTGGGTTCTTTACATTTGTGTCGCATACCACAAAATTAACCTGTATTCGTCTTTCTTCTCGTTTTTTGGCCACTAAATAATTCCAAGTAAACAAAAAAAATAAATAAATAAATAAATACCAGCCAACTCTGGATTTCCATGTCAACCATCTTTGATCACTTACAAAATAAATTTGTTCTTGGAAATCCAATCCCAACTTCAAATAACTGGTCGTAACATCCATTTTCTAGGAGATGGCTGTCGTGAAATGGACAATGCTCACAGACTGACAACCTGGATGTACAAATTTCGAATCCAGCCAGTTCCATATCACCACTTTCACTTATCGATGTTGGCAACCTTCACGTGGTCCCTCCTGTGAGTGCCTGAAAGAATTGGTGAAACCAATACCAACAACAGAATCAAGTTGGTCAAAACAAGTTATACCGTGCTAATTTATATAAATTTACATTTCTCATGCCCCATGTCGTATCAAAGAACCGAAAATATCTTGTCGAATCGACTGGACGAATTTGTATTTTCAATATTGAATTCAAAATTTAAAAAAAAACAAAAAAAAACAGTAAAACTTTGATGAAAACAAAATTTTAAAATGAAAACTATTTTCTTCCATTTTAAAATTGTCTGACACGAAAATGGGACAGAAATTAAATATGATTAAACATTTTTTTTAAATCCATCAAAAAAAATTTTTTTTTTTTTTAAATGGCGAAAATTAAATTTCTGATGAAATCTGCATCAAACAGAATGAATCAAGTCTTCCGCTTTATCATATCGCAAAACCAACAACAAACAAAATAACATTTATGTGTGATATATCTTCCTTTCCCACTATCGAGTTTTCGTAACCCAATGGTAAAGGTGTCGGACTTCAGTCACTGCGGTCCCGGTTTTGAATCTGACTAGATTCAGCTATGCTGATGAGCCGTAAAACGGTGAAACATATGTCCGTGGATAATGATATTTCATAATATATATATATAATATCTATATACAAGAAAAGGGATGATGAAAATAAAAATTGCATAAAATACGATATTCATTAATTCATCAAGTATTCAAACAAGGAATATAAAAAAAAAACTTTCTTTTCCTTAATCCATGGATTTTCAAAAATAAATTCTTTTCAGCAGAGGAAAAAATCAGCAAAAATTGTATTACTGGTTTCCATATATTTGAAAATATAAAATAAAATTAATTTTTGTCGAAAATGTTTTTTTGCTCACAATTTTTTATATTTTCAAATATATGTTAACCAGTAATACAATTTTTGCTGATTTTTTTCCTCTCATGAAAAGTGCTTACTTTTGAAAATCCATGGATTAAGGAAACAAAAAAAGTTTTTCTATATTCCTTGTTTGAATACTGTATTTTATCCAATTTTTATTTTCATCATTTAATTTTTATATTATTGCTCTATCTTGTATATCGAGCATTGCCTTATCACAATAGTATATAATATAAAGATATATTTATCTTTATTGCTTCATTTATGTATATATATATATATATATATATATATATATATATATATATAAATAAGGAAATGTAGTTTGCTTGAAGCATTGCGTGAAATATTGAAATACGCATCTAGAAGTCTATTACAATGCAAAGAATGGAAATATGGTGGTGCTGAGAATGACAAAAACGTTTTTTTTTTAATGTTTGTATTTTTATAGTAAATCTTACTTGTTTAGTTAACTTCCACACAATATTCTAATGTATGTGACTGTGTTATATAATATATTTCGAGGTAAAAACCTCTTTATAAGATCTCCTAAAACTTGTGTAAACTGGTAATGTTGTTTTTATGGCTGTACTACTTATTAGCTATGCTGATGAGCCGTAAAACGGTGAAACATGTGTCCGTGGATAATTATATTTTATAATAGATATATCATATATATATATATATATATATATATAGGTAAGGAAATTTTTTAATAACAAAATAAGTTAGCAAAAAAATTAATATGGAACAAAAAACTAGGTCTAATATACAGAACGTTTTTGTTCTTGTTTTTTAAGGGAAGTGGGGTCTGATCAACTCTGCTGGGAAGCCATGAGATAAAATACTGTTTTGTTTTTAAATTCACGAAAGTTTTTCATGGTAAACAACTGATAATCTCTTAAATAATATTAAGACTAGTGTAAATTCTTGGAAGCAAACTAATATAGTGTCTATAAAAAGTTAATTGACTTATAAGCAAAGTAGTTTTCCAACGAAGGACTTGGAACTAAAAGTGTTTCTTTTTTCATATAGTTTTAATCGTTGAAAAACCTCCAAGACTATATATAATAAGGAGATGTAGTTTGATTGAAGCATCGTGTGTAATATGTATATAGAGGAGTATTAGAAGGCTATCACAATGCAAGAAATGGAAAAAATGTCGGTGTTCAGGACAAAACCAGTTTTTAAAAATTTGTTTTTATCTTTATAGTAAATCTTATTTGTGTAGTTAAAGATTTTACAGTGATCTAATGTGTATGACCGTGTTCCATAATATCAAATCTCCTAAAACTGGTAATGTTGTTTTTATGGCTATATTGCAGTAAATGTCAACATAACTTGCAGCAAGGAAATAAAATTGAATTATTTTTTTTAAATAATGAAATGACCCTTGTTAAATCTATTTGTAATTTTTATATTAATTTACTTATTTTTAAAATATTTTAGTATGTTAGATTGATTTTAGTAAATTGTTATTATATTAATTTACTTCAATGTTAAAATTCAAAATTCAATCTATTAACGATTTTTTAAATTAAATATTAACTTTTAATAAGGAGTATTAATTACTTTAAATTTTTGTAGTTAGTTATTTCCTTTGCATCGGGTAAAAATGCTTAGCAAGTAAAGTCAAATCCATAACTGTGAGATCATATAACTTTCAAACTTTGTTTTTATTAGAAAGGGGGGGGGGGGGGTTAAGTGTAAATATATATACTAAGTGCGTTATTCTATTAATATATATATTTGGGGGAGAAGAGAAATTGTTAATCTATATATTAAGTGTGTTATTCTATTAATATTGGGGGGGGGGGTAATGGTGAATCTATATACTAAGTGTTATTCCATTAATATTTTATTTTTAATGGGGGGATTGTAAATCTATATACCAAGTGTATTATCCAATTAATGTTTGTGATCATTTTAATTTATTTGTTACCTTTTTTTTTAATTCCCCTAATTAATTGTAAACCAATCTACTAAGTGTACTGTTGATATTTATGGTCATTTTGTTTTATTTACTTGTATATATTTACTTGTTTGCTTTCCTTTTATTATTATTTTTTTACTCATTCAAATTTACTTTGAATTCTCATTATTGCAATGTGTGTGGGGTAAGTTTAAATATGATATATTCTATATTATAAATGATGAACCCAGTTCAAGTTTGCTATTAAGTTGAGGGCATAACCTAAAAATAAATAGAGCTTCCTTTATACGAACATTTCCAATGTTCCCCTTCGTGACCAAGATGCTAACCTCGATTAATCCGTTAGTGTTGTTGTAAATGTTAAGGTGCTTAAAAAATGATGATGCTTGTGTTTGCATATGTTCCTTAATTCTGATGTGTAGGAGTCTCATGGTACTACCCATGTAAAATTTACTGCAAGTGAAGCATCAAATAATAAATAAATCATTACTTCGTTTTTGCCCTCCTTCTCAACACCGACATATTTCCATTTCTTGCATTGTGATAGCCTTCTATGACTCCTCTCTCTCTCTCTCATATATATATATATATATATATATATATATATATATATATATACTAGCAAACCCTACCCGCCTTCCGGGCAGCAATTAATTGGAATGGGAGGCCGTTAATTAAAAAACAGATTTTACTCAGAAAATTCCAAAACTTTAACAACAAACTTTGGTAAATGTGTAGATTAACACTCAGCTAAATTATACACCTCTAAAAAAATGAGATTCTTCTTTTTACAGTCATTCTAAATTATTAGGGCAGTTAACTAATATATTTTTAAATACTAATCCTAAGTTCGACTGGCAAGGTCGTAAAACCACACGCAATCGCCCTAAAATAATAACATACAGAATTCGTTTCCAATGGCAGAAAATGGTTAACCGTTATAAAATCCTAGAATGGCTCGAGAATGGAGGATCATTTTACGTTAAATTTATTTGTGAAACTAATCCCCCAGTCTAAATTCTAAAATATTTTTTGTTGTTTCTCTTTCCGCCAGTTTTTTTCAGGGTATTCACACGTAATCGCCTAAAAAAGTAGAATCTCATTTTATCGGGAGATGGGTGTTCATCTACAATAATATCTAAACTTTTAATATTTTCATTTATACCATAAAAATAAGGTATCTATTTAGTTGGATAATTTTAAAGTTTTTTTATTCAATTTTTGCGGGAAAAGTAAACACAACTAAAATCAATTGCTTAAAATTAAAATAAAAAAGGGACGTATAGTTTTAAATAATGTATAAGATTTAAAAAAATTAAATATGAGTAAATTTGCAGATTAACACCCTTCGATATCCCCACCCTCCGAAAAAATGACATTCTGCTTCTTTTTTTTTAGGCGATTGCGTATTAACACCGTTGAAAACAGAGATAAACAAAAACAAATATTTTAGAATTTAATGGGGACTCAGTTGTATGTATATATATATATATATATATTTATCAAACGTACTATGTTCCCAATTTCCGGTCCATTCTATCTTTTAACGGAACTTACTAAGTTTTTACTACTAACCCGAAGTCCGAGTGGTAAGGTAATAAAACGCCATGTAATCATCTAAAAAAGTAGCTACCCCCACCAAAAAAAAAAATGCAGCGGATTTAACTCCCATTGAAATAATGAATTCAGTTAACTGTTCTAAAACTGGCCCCAAAAATGGGGATCATTTTACATTAAATTTATATACAAAAAATTCAAAAATAATACTTTTTTTTCGTTTCATCTTTCCGTGAAGTTTTTTTAGGGTGTTCACACGTTATCGCCTAAAACAGGTAGAATACTTTTGGGATGGATGGGGGTTAATTTCGTAGGATGTCGATCTACAATCATACCAAAATACAAATCAATATTTTTTTCGTAATTGTGACAGATCACAGTGCTACTAAACTATTGTTTTAATTTCTCAATCAGAATAATGATAAGGTCTTTGTAAACATTAAACAATAAGTTTGTTGTTAAACTTTACAATAAAGACATTAACTTTAATAAAAAAAGTTATTTATCTTTCAGTGAAAATGTAAAAACTGAAAAAAGAGAGCGATAGAAAGGGATCAAAGAGAAAGCGAGTGAGACAGCCACACTCTCTCTCCCCTCCTCTTTCTATTCTCGCTTATGCCTCGCTTGTGGCGAGCCACGACCTTCGGTAAAGTTGTGAGCAAGCACTGGTTGTTTAAACTTAAAGTGTTTTAGTTATTTTATAAATAAATCGGAAAAATAACTTTAAGTAATTACTGTTAATATGGACGAAACTATTGCATATAGATAACAAACATAAGCAAATGCAATTCCAAATTAATAATACCAGATGTTAATTAATTATAAACGCTTTAAGAAACAGTTATCTTAATTAGGCAGTCAAAAGGTTCTTTCTTAATCGTTTATCTACGCTATATATTCAGAATATCAAGGCTTTATGTTGTATTCCTGATTGAAATAACTGTAACCTGTTTTGCTTATTAGATAGGAGTGATAAATGAAAAAAAACTTTCGCATTTATTCATTTAGATATACTAGAAGAATACCTATCCTAGGGCAAGTATAAGCAATATGCTAGCAATTTTTAATTTTAACTTTTTTGGTGGAGGGGGCACACCACTTAAATGATAACATTTACAAAAAAAATAAATAAAATAATGTGCCCACATTACTCACCATGTTGCCTGGAATATGTACATTAGCTAAGGAATTTACCCCTCACATATTATTGACCCTTACCATGGACGGCGGCACCGGGGGGGGGGGGCCACTTTACTGTCATCAATAATGAAGTTATATATGCATGTGTTTAACCGGCCCCCACCCCCACTTTTTAGGAGAGCCCCCCCCCACACACACTTTTATAACTGTCCCGCCAGCCCTGCTTATGCAGACTAGTTAAAATATTTTACTTAATATAACTCAAAATCTGAAGTAGATTATATACCTCATTAATTTTTTCGTATCTCACTTATTTTAAAACTTGGCAGAGGGGTGGAGGTATAAAAAAAGGCAACATTTTAATTCTTCTGACTGTAATTAACTGAAAGAGTCACCCATCTCTCAGCTATCTATGTATTTTTCTAGGTTGATCCAACCAATCTCTAATGTTTAATATCTTTGTGATCATTTAGGGAAAAAGTGGACCTCTTTTTTCAGCATTGTTTCTGAATTGCTTTATTTTGCCATCTATTTTAAATAGTAAGTTTGTACACACCGTAAACACGTATGGAAATTAGATTTAAAAAATAATAAGTTTGTTTCGTCTATATTTATCCATGAGGATGAGTAAAGAGAATTCTAACTTTTAGTTACGTAAGAAGAATGTGTCTTACCAGATACTTCACTTATACTGAGTTTATCCCACTAAAGCAAGGTCCACACTGGATTTTCCATCTAGAATTGTTTGATTGTGAGTTATACTCTGACCGATGAGTCACACCATCTGGGGCCATTAAAAGATATGTCACAACTTATGAATTTTCGAATAAAATAAAAGTGGAATAAATAGTGGTAGTCGTTGTGTCCCAACGAGCCAGAGTATCCCAGAAATATATATATATATATATATATATTTCTGAAAAATATATATATATATAGTATGCTATGAAAATATATTTATGGCAATTAAGCTACACAGAGGCTCCCGCGTTTCATCTCCGGGGGGAATCTTCAGGCTAAAATGCATTTTAGCCTGAAGATTCCCCCACCCCGGGAATGAAACACGGGAGCCTCTGTGTAGCTTAATTGCCATAAATATATTTTCATAGCTTACTACCTAGCTCTACTTATGTATCGAGCACTGTTGAAGTAAATACTGAAAATTGATACATAAAAAATTATATCTCCTTATAAAATTTTATGTGGACACATGAAATACTAATATATATGTGTGTGTGTGTGTACAGAAAATGAATAAAACAAAATTATTTATACATTCATCAACGTTTCGTCTTTATTTCTAAACTTTCTCAAGATGATTGATTTGAAGAAATAACATACAAATAAAATCTGTAAATCAATCATCTTGAGAAAGTCTAGAAATGAAGACGAAACGTTAATGAATATATAGATAATTTTGGTTTGTCCTTTATCATCACGTTGAAATATTATTTCCCTATATATATATATATATTTGTTTGATTATATAAAATTTCAACCAATATCAGTTCATGTTTTAGCTCAATAGATTTTCCAAATTTTAGTTCTAAAAATATGAGTAAAGTAGTTTGATTCGTCCAATAGGTTTTTCTAGAACATATATAAATTATTCAATGAATAATTTATATATACACATATATATATAAACAGGCCTAGCAAACTAGTTCCATGAAAAGATATCTAGCAAGAAACCACTTAGCAGAATTCTAGCCCCCCCCCCCACACACACATAAACATAATCTACCAGTCATAAAATCTCAATCATCATACCCCCAGCCTCACTTTCGAAAATAGCAAATACTTTACCAGTAGAATAGGGTAGCAGCTCTGAAGAGATCGCATAAACCAAAACCTGGACTTGCCGATGCAAACAAAACATATATATGTATATATATATAATAAAAATAAATAAATAAAACAAAACATATATATGTATATATATATAATAAAAATAAATAAAACAAAACAGAAGACTTAACTCATTTTATTTTATGAAAACTTCATCAGAAAGTTAATATACTGATGAGATCTATGATCAAAACATGATTGCATTTATGTAGCCATTCACCATATTTATTATTATTATAAAGCTCTACGAATGTATTGAGCACTATTGAAATAAATACTGGAAAATACACCCCTCCCAATATTTTAATTTATTATTATTATTGGTATTATATATAAAACAATAATAAAGAAGTAAAAGCGAATTATCTTAATTATTTTTTTAATTATTTATTGTTATATAGCTGAATCTGAAAGGCTTTTGAGCCCTTTGTGTGCGCAAAATCTGCTAGCTTGGACTGGATCTGTTCTGATTCCGAGGGGTTGATTTTTTTCATGTTATAGATGCGTGTGTGTGTATAGTTGTCTTAGTTGCTATATTTTTATTAGGAGAGTGCTCAATATCATTGATAGAGCGCATATAAATTTTAAGAGCATAGACAAAATCAACAGTATATAGTGACCGACAGTTTTTCGCCTTGCATTCATCAGACCAAAACTTTGGAATGATGAATGCAAGATGACGCAAGGCAAGAAACTATCGGTCACTGAATACTGTTCATTCCATGCATATATATTAACACGAATGTTAAATCTGCAATATTTTGGATTTAGTTAGTTTCTCTGGGAATTTAAACTGCATTTTTCTTCTTTTTTTTGTCTTTTTGTTTAAAATAACTCAAAGCTTCTTTAGACATATATATATATACATATATATATATATATATGCAGCATTTTCTCTTTAAGACAAATATTGTTAAATATAACAGACAACTTATGTCTAGATATCTTTGTGAGGATCCTTTCCATTAGCCGAATCAGGGTCTTTGTTTTGGTGTGGAATTGGCTGCTGAATCTGCCATAATCGCTGGTGTCCCAAGTACTTTCGTGTCCATCTTCAGGGGAATCCGATAAAGACCATAGCATTGATATTAATAGGTAGTTTTGGCAGGAATTATATTATCAATACTGAACAAAAGTTAGCATTATAAACATTTTAGAATGATATCGCTAGTATTAAAGTTGATTCTATTAATGGCTGTTTTATTGGTTTTGATGTATAAAGCTTCCAATATATAGAGTTTTTGTTTTCTACTAAGAGTTTTCGAAATTAGGAGCAGGAGCAGGAATGCTGGTTAGTTAGGTGCTCAGCTATGATGCTGGTAGGGTATAAATGCATTGTTAACCTTCTTGACAAAGTTGTAGTAGTCGAGCCAATGTATGTTTTTTTCGCTGTCAGAGACACACTCTCCCAATGGGCATTTGAATTTATATGCGAGGTTAGTCCTATCTAAAATTTTGGTCAAGGGGAAGAATTATTAATAATAATAAGGTTAACGGTTTTTAATTTACTGTAGTAAATGATAAGTTTTATTTTTTTTATTATTTGGGTCGGAGGGAGTACGTTTTTATAATAATATTTTTTAATACCTGTTCATCAATTTTTCCCCACCGAAACAAAGACCCTGATTCGGCAAATGGAAAGGATCCGCACAAAGATATCCAGACATAAGTTGTGTGTTATATTCAGCGATTATATATATATATATACACACACACACACACACACATAAAATAAAATGTATAGTTTTTTTTAAAGAAAAATTGAACAGAGTGAGAGCGCAGCATATTTATTTAACTATATACAGGCTCAACATTATGAACGAAACCGTGGTTTCATACCGAAAGTGTCCATAATCATTAGCGTTCAGCCAGACGCAATAAATTCCTTGCTTCTGGATGACCGCTGATAATTACAGACAAACTCAGTATCAAAACAACAGGTTCGTTCATAATATTGAGTCTGTATATATAATATATATAGTACTTAAAAGGATTGTTTTGTATTTTAATATGACATAACCATGGTTTTACACACTATCGCGATCGTCAGATGGTGTAATGCACGAATTTGGGATCCAATTCACGTTTCATTATAATTCTTCGACACCCATTGAAGAATCAAAACAAAGTGTGAATTTGACTCCAAATTCGTCCATCACGCAATCTGACGATCGTGATGGCACAGGAAACCATGGTTATAGCATATTTAAAAAAAAACAAAAAAAAACACATAATCCTTTTAAATACTAAAAAACTGTCTGACAAAACATCAAGCACTTTATAGAAGTGCAAATCAAAATCTCTGAACTGGCCCAAAAAGCCGATACCCACACACGCATACATGACATGAGTAAAATATGAATATTATTCCCAATTGCAAACCATGTAGTACCAGAAAGAAGAGAAAAGAAAATGACTTCCTCCAAAAAAAACATTTATTCTAAAATGTGCCTAAGCACCTTTATAAGAGGTTCTGTCCATCAGTCAATCCGTCACACTTAAGTTTGAATAGAATTTTCGTTGCTAAACACAGATTGAATGGATGCATCTTAAGACCATCCTTTGTTTTCTTTTGGAGTTGAAAATTTCTATTTTCAATTGTAAAGACAAAACGTTCAAATACTTTTACGTGCAGATACATCAAAAATATTTTTTTAGTTAAAAATAAAATATTTTTCTGAGTAGCTATTTTCACCTGACAACTTTTTTTTTTTAAAATGACATAAAAAATTAAAATTATTTTTTTTTTTTTTTCAATTGATGTTTGTTCTGCTCGAGGAAAACCAGCACAAATTCTGGCTTACGGTGTAGATAATTTCTAAAAACACTGAAGTGAAAAGACAATTCAAGAATTTTATTTGTAAAACTCTTCGCCAATATTTTAGGTTGTCTGGTAAGTTCCGGTGTATAGCAAATAATTTTGGATTTATCAAAATAATGACATTTTTGTGCACAATATTCAGGTGCCACTCATCAAAAGTTGTTCATTTTATTGTGCTCAAAATCCTTGATCCAGGTCTTTGAATTAAATTTGCATATGCCTATCACAATTCGCATCACTCTTCCTACATCCTGGCTTTTCAACTGAGCGTCCATGTTACTCACATAAATCAACTTCTACTGGTCAATGCGAGGCTCAGGTTCTAATCACACTGGAATCAGTTTTTCTTACGGCTACACACGATGCATGTTGACACGCAGATTCTTTTTGCGGTGAGTAGATTACACCTCACAATAACTTCTCCGTTACACAAAAAGAATTTGTTTCTGGTTTCAGTTGCTTTAACTTACTGCTATTCCTCGAGAGGTGGCAGTGGTGAAGTGGATATCAGCACGGACTGACGACTGTGTGCCATGTTCGAATTCTGTCAGATCTATAGTACTACTTTCAATATGGAATTTGGCAACCTCAACGTGGTCTCTCCTGTGAGTAACTGATTCTAAAAAGGAATCAGGAAAACCAATATCAATAGTTTCAAGTAGGTTAAAGAAATTTCAGCATGCTGATTCATACGAAAAGAGGACTGGTATTCCTCAAGCAGAACTGATGTCACTTGAATATTTCCGAGGGAAAGGGGGGGGGGATTATTGTGACGTTATTTCCTTAGAAAAATTGTCAAGTCACAATAGCTCGAGAAATATATTTTATCTGAATTTTTAAATATTTTCTTTAGCTCTTATGATATATCTGCATAACATTTATGATGTATGGTAATATGATGTATCTGCAATATCTCTTTATGATGCACTAGCATAATATAATGTATCTTAATATTATGATATTAGCTTTTATGATGTACCTATATAATAAAAGGCAATTTTAATATTTTGTACCGCTAAAAATCTTTTCAATGACAAAATAATACAATTTTGATGAAATTAAAAAAAAAATTAAAAAAGCTTTTATTTACTAATTTGGACAAAAAACATTCTCATTATATATATAATATATATATATATATATATATATATATAGACAAAGCAACATTAAACACAAAATAAAGTGAATGCGGTTTCATAATCACAACATTAATTTTCAACTCAGTGTTTTTTTTTTTCATTATGTTTATCATATGACAAAAATCCAGTAACGTTTTTAGACAATTCTTCTGCCTTAAATTCCTAAAATACATCGAAAGAAAAAAATGTATTTCTAATTTATTTTTTGAATATTTTGTGAATTTTTAAATAAAGCATGAATAAAATATTTTGGTAAATGCGAATATTATAATTACAAAAAAGAATAGGATTGTCTAAGATAAGTCTATACATTTGCTAATGTTAAGTTGTTTGTCAAATAAGTCGCAACATTTTAAGGAAATAAAATTAATTTACAATGCTTAAATTATTTACAGACAAAGATATTTCAAGGATTTCCTTATTTTTAAAGTGGAGAAAATATGAAAATCTTGGAAAATATTAAAAAGATTTTTTTTTTTTTTAATTAATTTTGCCTTATAAAAATGTACAAAATTGTCTTTTAGCTACAATTTTATAAGGCAAAAATGTTTAAATTTTTACTTTTTAGTAGATTTCAAGAATTTTATTTCAATATTTTCCAAAATTCTAAATTTAAAAAAAAAATTTAATTAAAAAAAAAAAAAAATTTTAACAAATTAGAAATGAAGAGATACTTGACTTTTGAAAATTAAAAAAGAAACTTAAATATCTAAGAATAAATGACTATTTTTTTTTTTTTAAGTGTGGGGGGGGGAGATAAAAGTAGAAGAAAGGTTTTAAAATATTATTTTCCTTAAAAAAAAATAAAATAAAATAAAATATACAAAAAGAGTTAAATGGTAATGCAATCGTGTCCTTGCAATTAAAAAATAATGTCTTTTTTTTTTCATTTTCTTTTTTTTTTTTTTTTCATAACTCAAATTTGAAACAACGTTCAATATCAGGGGACGGATTTTCAGTAGTGACCGCCATCGCTGCTGCTGCTTCATCTTTTTTCTTTCTTTTTTTCTTGTAAAATGTTTCCCTTCTCAAGAATGTTTCTCCACTCAGTGCAGCAGTTATAGAGTCAAGGGAGGTAACCGTGTGTTACAGATAAGACATTTTCCTTTTTATTTTTAACCTTAGAAATGACAATGAATTTCCAAATGGTTTATAATGTCCAATGTTAGTACAGTAGAAATACATTGTTTTGGGGGACTTAACTGGAGAAGATTAAGGCCAAGTGAAATTTGATACCATTGGAAAGCTTGTTTTATGTAGAATAACATTTTTTTAAATCCTCTTTATGGATAGAAAAGTTACAGCTTAAACTGTAAATGATGGTAAATGTTGAATGTTCATTATATCAATGTAAGTATTACGTTTACGATCTAAACACATTTTAAGGGTCAACGAATTTATTAAAAATTAGCTGTCCCTATCTGGCGTTGCCCAGGAGTCTTTTTACTTTCATTAATAATTTATGTGACTGAAATAGGATTTCTTCACCTTAAAGAAAAAAAAAAAAAAAAAAAAAAAAAAAAAACGTTATTCGGGTTATGAATAAATGTAAGATAGATTTTGCATCCTCTTAAATAAAAATTAAAAAATTTTAAGTAAAAAAAAAAAAAAAAAAAAAAAAAAAAAATCGACCATTTAGTTTTTCCATTCCCAAAAGTAAAAAGTCGACTGCGACGTAAAAATATGAATTACTGTAAAAAAGATTTTGCGTCCTCAGACAGGAATTGAACACAGAATTGTGTCTTATCTATTTGGCCACTGTGCCAGTGTTACTATTACACAAATTATAAAGCATGCTAGTGAAACGTTGTGTAAGTAAGTCAAATAATGTTCAATTGAGAGAACTAATTTATTAAAAAGGGAGGATATTAGCAGTGAAAGTCGAAAAAATTTACTAATTAGATTTCTTCAGTGTCAAGACTGACTCCCTCTATGATATTAGTAATCAAAACAAAAACTGTTGATCGGATTAAATATGAAATTCGATTAAATCGATTAGAAATTAAACTTTGGTTTTTAAGAACACAGACCAATATTTGCTAAAACTGACTGAGTGAATAGTTTTAAACCTTTTGTTAACAAAGCTATTAAGGTCAAAGAAATAGGGGGAAAATTGGCTCTATTTTAAATATAAGATAAGAGTAATTTAAATCGTATCAAAGATGGCACACAAGATGCTAACAATTTTAATATCTAAGCCACAAATAGAGATAAAGGCATACTTATTTGTAATTCTTTTCAGGGATCAAGGAATTGGATAGACATAATTTTGAACCTAAGTACCAATCTTTATTTACAAAAGTTGAAATTAAAAAGTTAATGTAAACATCTACTTTGTTGCCATCATATTCTAAATGACCTGTTTCAACTGCCGAGTTTTAAAAGCCTTTGTGAATATATTCGGAACATCGGCAAGTTTGATTGGATGTCCTGCTGGCTTAGAAAGACGAGAGTAAGCTCGATGTGTTCCATCAAATAATGGTGATGGAGAGGAACTCAGAGCAAAGTCAACTCATAATGGTCCCCAGTGTGGTGCGACATTGATAGATTCAGGTGATTGAGGAATTCCTGCCATGTGAGGTTAATTGCTCCACGGTGATCGGCTGGAATTCGAATCTGTCGAGAAGAGCAGTGTATCTGGATCACTTGTGGCTCTCCATTACCACATGTCCAGAGTTTATCGCCAGTTATATTATTGACGATACCAATTAGAATCACCCCATGATGTTCTTGAAATTGTTCTTGTCCAAAGTTAATTTGACAGATGTGTTTGTAATTTATTTTTGATCAACTTTTTTGTCGTTTTAATGTGATTTCATAATATGTCTACTTATAAACATGAATGATATATTTGTCAATTGTAACCAAATTTTGAACGCTCATAGATTTCTTTCTCAAAACTGAATTTTAGAGGATTTTTAATATGTTAAACCAGCTTATCAGCCCTGTCAATACTCAAAATATTAGTTTGGCCTTATATCTTTATTCCTTCCGGTCTAAACTTATTTCTACTGAACTGTGTGTGTGTGTGTGTGTGTGAAAGAGAGAGAGAACAATATTTTGTCTGTTTTGTTCTTTAGTTACAAAATACAAAATTTATTCATTTTTTTTTTTTATTTAGCAGAAATTGCATCTTTTCCCGCCATTGATCACAGTATTTCACTCAATCCATTCTTTTGTGTTAACTTTAATTTGCATAAATTTGGTCAAAACCTTTCTCAAACTGAGACAAAATTATGGGTTCATCTTTGCAAGCACAGTCATGAAAAAAAGCGCCTTATGTTTTTTTTAATAAGACCAATTTTGGGTTTGGATATTTCAATAATCGTAAATTCCTAAAATATTGGGGCATTTTAATAACAAGTCGACAAATGAACGGTCACTATTTTAATGTCTAATCACTTTGCAAACTTATTTTTCGTAGATTTTTGTTAAAAATCAATTATTTTTCCAAAATTCATTAAAATACAACTTTTTAAATAAATTAGAACAATTTTGAAGTTTGGGTACTTAGAATCTAGAATGTTGGTTTTGTCTGTGGCGACAAATGAACTGCCAGTATTTTAACATCTGGCCACCTTATTTTTCGCAGACTTTCTTAAAAAAATTTTTTTTTTTTTTTTTTTTTTTAATTCTGTAATTGTGCAAGCACTTGCTTCGCTATAAACTGCCATTACAGCGGTTATCCATTGTCTCTCAAGATATATGCAGAAACATTTTATGTGTGTGTGTTTAGATCAGTCTATATATTATAAGCATGGCCGGCAGTGTTTTTATTTGTTTCGTTGTTTTTTAAAACTATGCTGCTTTTTACAAAATATCATTTTGATCAAAGAGATTAAAATAATATCGTGGTGTCTTGATTCATGTCAGACAATTTAATTTTATTTATAACTTGAAAATGATAGAAATTAAAAAATAATTCAAGAAAATGGTAATATGTGGTGTTATGATTAAACTTCCAGGATTATCTCCCTTTAACAGAACTCTTAAAAGAACTCTGATAACACAAAGTATTGGGGGCAGGAGTACACAAGAGTCATTCCTGTGAAATGCCAGGTGTGCCTTGAAGGGATTAAAATTTTACTGTACTTACGCTCCTTCCAACCCAATCAATGCTATATACTTCCTCGGATTTAACTACAAATATTGGATATTATAAAATGTACAAAAATAGGAACAAAAAGATAATAGTGTTATCACTATATTATCTGAGGACAGGAAGGCATAGGGTTGGTTCTGCAATCAATCCCTGGTCTTCTGCTAGTTTTAAATAAAAGTGAAATAAAAATGATCAAAATGCACCGATAGTCTAAGAGTCCCCATCTACTTGCTTCTCCACGAGAGCAGAGATAGACACAAGGTCAGTATTTAATGTGGAGAAAATCTAGCTCCCCATAAAGGGGCACTCTGGATTGGGACAGAAACAAAAATTGCCTCTCCCTCGAGGATAGAAAAGATGAAGTGCACCACCAGGACAGATACCACACTTTGATCTCAGTTTATTGGAGTACCCAAACCAAAAATTGGCCTATCTCAAAAAAAATTTTAAAATATGAATAAATAAGGCTTTTTTTTCATGGGGGGATTATTGTCAAGAATTACCAAATTAGATTTGGTTTACTTTTTTTTTAAGATTCACATTTTAGACTTAATTCTAATTTAAAGAATTCCGATAATTTGATTAAAAGTGTTGATTTTTTTTGCACTGAAAGAGGACATGGTATTTAACAGAGTAAAATCGGTTTAGTTTGTTCGTTTTTACAGCACATCAACCCTTTTAATGTTATTGAATACTGAACCAATTCCTATTGTAAATGATTTTCTGAATACCATTAATTAAACAGAAGTCACTATTTTTTTTTTTACTCATCGCTGTGGGTTCATACCTTCACCAAGGGTATTCATGCATAATTTAATCACAACAGATCCTTTAGGATTTGAACTCGACATAGTTGATTCCATAGTCTAAGAATGTATCCATTACGTCAATAACGCACCCCCTCCTCTACGGGTAAAATTGGAGAATTTAAGAGTAAAATTAAACCTAATTGAAACTTCCCTCAAAGATTTAATAAATTCTTTCTGAAGAAGGCTTGTACAAAACGATAGAAACTGATTCTAAAATTTTAAGATTCAGCTTTAAGCAAGATTTAAAACCACTATGTTATAATTACTGGCAGGTCTACTCTGTCGGTCAGTATATATTGGTTGATCCGGATATCCAATTGTAGATTAGTTCACCCAATATAACCAGCATTGTACTGGCATTTAAACTGATAGATAATATTGCTATTTTTGATATAGGATAAACTGCCCTTGAGGAATAACAAAAGCAGACCTTGTTCCAAAAACCAAACATAGGGCAACAGAAAAGAAGCAACCAGTTACAAATTTGGTGATTTGCTTACCCAGCTCTCGACTAATACCATTCATCCAAAGTAATTTAAAATAAACTGGACACCTTGGAGGGCCAAAAGATATGAGAGATTTAAAATCTGCAACTTTATTACTGCAGTTCTAAATTATATTACCGGAATAACCATTATTAATATGGAGTTTCCTTATTTTGTTCAATTCTGAATAAAGTCTATTGGCAGAGCAAATCCTGTGGGGTCAGTACAGCAAGGTGGTAAAAACCTGGGAACATTGGCTTTCGCTAAACACTAGCTAGGAAGCAGTCTCCTTTTGATGTCTCAATAAAAACATCCAAAAAAAAGAGGGGAGAAAATTCTCATTTTCAACTTTCATAGTAATCGTTTATTAAAATTTTACTATCTTCAAGTTCTGCTAAATTTTTGTTTTCATTCTACATACTTAGTGTCTGTAGACAATTCTTCTGAATTACCAGTGCTGAAGTGCTAAGGATTGCTGGATATGTAAGTAGACAAGTAATTTATTAAGAACGGTAAAAGTATGATTTATTTTTTTAATAAAAAAGGTGGTAGATCTGAATGTACATACTAATTTGTTCAATAACCAGTCAACTGATTTTATTACAGTTTTTGGTCTCTTCGCAATTTAAAAAAAAAAAATATGGTTCATCTTAAAAGCAACTAAGATTCTTGTATTAAACATTTTTCATTTAAATACTTCAAAAATAGTAAAAATTACTTTTTTTTCTTTTTAAAGCACTATATTTTTTATATTGTTCCTATTTTAAATCTAACAAAAATCAGTTCAATCTTGTTTGAGCATTTAATCTCTTTGGTAACTTTCATAGAATTGAACCTCACCAGCTTGCCATTTTATAGATTGAAAAGGCGGGAAAAGACACAGATGCAAAACTAGGAAATATACAGTTGTAATTTTAACATCTTTTGTGTAAAGAAAAAAGTTGTTTGTGTTTTTTAAATACAGACATTCATTTTAAATCTTGGATAGCAAGATTAACAGTATGAAAGTGATAATTTATACTTTTTAGACATCACGGGTGTTTGTTTGTTTTTCTTGTAATTTTGTATGAGAGGGGGGGGGGGTAGTTTTTCATTTTTCTTCATATACACATGAAAACGATTTTTATAAAGGATTTAATTGAAGTATATATGAACTCAATTTTAGAATAGGTACTTGTGGAAAATCTCTTCTATTTCACTTGGTCTTCAAGTTTTTATAAAATTGATTATTAGTCTCAAATTGTAATTTTAGTCATGAAATAAAATTGTAATCATCTTTTTAAAAAGTATTAGTTTGAAGTTAAAGTTTAATTATTATTAAATGAATGTTTAAGCTTCGTTATCTTTACATTAAATTTGTTAAATTCCATAAAAAGTATTTTTTTAGTGGGGGAGGGGACTTCGCAACGTTATAATTTTGCAGTTTTCCCAATTTATTTTTTGATTTAACAAGTTTTATCATATTTTTTTCTTCTTTTACTTTTGTTTTGTAAATTGTATTTGTCTTGTTTTTTTCTTGTCTGTATGTGTGAGTAATAATGTATTCATCACTTGTTATAAAGTTTTCTACAAAAAAAAAAAAATAAAATAAACAAAAAAAATACATATACAACAACACTTGCTAATAAAGTCATTCTTGTTTCTAATTTTTTTTTTTTTTATATATCTCTACAATAATATAGTTGTGTAAATAGAACCAAAGATATATATATATATATGAGGCCAGTTTTTATATATAATTTCTGTTGGGATGGGGATGGTAGAAAAGTAGATTGGTATTTTTTTTTTCTGCTTTTATTCATTTAAATCAACAACCTTACCCGGATATCTTCAAATTGCGCGAGGGAAGGGGGTATGGGAAATGCAAACACAAAAAAAAAAACTTCATTTTATTACATTTCTATTGGGTATCTTAAACCTTGCATAAAGTTGTTGTCTTTTTGTTAAAGTTACCATCCAAAATGGCTCCCAGAAGACTATTTTATAGCTTATTTTGATAAATAGAATTAAATCTTTTAAACTATAAACACTAATAATGTCTATTCTGGGACCTGGAATTGTTCGATGGATGCATATATGTATCAGAGTTAAGCACCGCTGAGCCCCGTCAGTACTTAGATGGGTGACCATTTGAGAATACCAGGTGCCGTAAGTTTGAAAATCGAAGAGGCTGTAAAGCAACTTTCTCTAATACCCTTTGAGAAAGGTATGAATCCATCTCTTTCCTCTACCTATAAGTAAAATAGCAGGGTAGCCTGGACTCTCAAACCTTGGTAGGACAACTAGTCTAGGAGAATGAAAATTCTGAAAGAACACCAGTCCTTCTCTGCTTATCCCAGCATTCCTTACCACTGGATTTGAGTCATGGCGGGTCACGAGAAATGTGGTCACAGACAGTGCAGTCTCCTTGCTTCGCTATAAACTTTTTATCGTAGAAGTGTCCTTTTGGAGGTTATCCAGTCTCTCGGTAGAAAAAAAAAATGAGGGGGGGGGGGTCAATCATATATATCAGAATTAATACTTAAATATGACAAGACACACATTTGTGGAACTCATGTCAAAATTTAATATGTTAACTAAAAATATTTCAGAGGGTCATATTTTCTATTGTCTTATACCAGAAAATCCCAAACTTCAATAAAAAGGATATTTGTAGAAATGGTTAAAAAAAACAAAAAAAAACAAACTTTTTTTTAACTGCCGCAAATTTTGCAAATAAATGAGACAAAGCTTTCGATTAGTTTACGACAAAAAAAACATCACCAGCCTTGTACCTTAATTGGAACCGCAGATCGCCCAATCAATAAACTTCTAAACCAAATTCACAAATGAATGTTACTTTCTCATAATTTTCCCCCTCAATCTCCCAAAAACAAAAGATGCACAATATTTTCATGTTTGTTTTTTGCCTTGCCTCATATTTTAATTGTGTTAAATCTGTGGCCATTTTAAGTCTTGTATTATTTTTAAGCGTTTCTTTTATCTTTCTCTTCACATTTAATAGAAGATAGAACGTTTGAAAGATGCCATTTTGAGGTTTTGTCTTGATTTATGAAGTAAGAATGCATTCTAATTCTTTGAATATGTTTCTGATTTTTCATTGTTCAAAGACGGAGTTATAAAACTTTTGTCATATGTAAATCAAGTTTTCTTTTTTGTTTAAAATTGTTTTAACTGGGATCCTATATGAAAGCAAAAGACTTTTTGATGAATTATTTTTAAATGAAATTCTTGAAATATTGCATTTTTGTATTAAATAAAAAAGACATATTTCTTTAAGTTATTACTTTTGTATCTATGAATCTTACAAAACGTTTATATATATATTTAACGATTTAAATTATTTTCAAATCATATTCAAATAAAAAGGTATACACAAAGGTATTAAAGTGGTTTACAGCTGTTTCAAGTCAATGTTTATTTTCAGTCATACAATGCAACATAAAATTTGTCCAAACAGTATTTCATCGGAATGGTATTTCTCAAGCATCTATCGTATATACTTTGATGTGCAAATACTTTCATATCCTACTGAGGTATTTGACATTGGACCTATTGTGATTTTTGTTTTGTTGGAGAATGAACTTTTTTTTAGGGTACATACAAAAGATGCTCTGATGAGTGAGAGATTTTGTTTGGACAAATTTTATGTAGCATTATATTACTGTAAATATACATCGTCTTGAAACAACTCTGAACAACTTTAATTCCTTTGCGCATACTCTTTATTTGGAATATAAACTTAAAATAATTTAAATTGTTAAAAATACACACAGTCTCAGCTCTATCTCACTGAATATCAAGCTGTCAGTTTTTGCAAGATGGTGATAGATTTTTGTAGTTAACTCAAAAACAGTTTTCTAATTGATTTAAATTTGAATGTGTGTGTGGGTGTGTGTGTATGAGAAATGAACCTAGTTGTAATAATTGTATCAGTGTTAATAAAATGAGGGGGGAGGGCTACTATTTTTAAATAGAATTTTTACCATTTTATCTTCTTTTTTTTTTAAATATATTTCCTTTTTCATTTTTGCTGTAGATAATTTTTTTTTTTAAATTCATTTTCTGTTTTAAAATCCTTGTTTTAATGTCTTTGCTTTGACTTTTATTTTACTTAAATTCAAGAATTCTTCACATAAAATCTTCTCCAGAATATTTTTTTATGAATTCATAATGTTTCGCTTGTGTTTGCATAAAACAAAAAAAAGAAAAGAAAATTAATACCTCTTAATCTTTTTTTGTTTTTTAAATTTTAAAGAAGCCAGACCCCCAGAATAAAGTAGTCGTATTATTGCTAAGTTTCTCTTACAACCCGTTGTAAGAAATTCAATGTTTCCAACTCCTGAAATATGTCAAGTTTTAAATTCATCTGGCCTTTTGGGGGTTATTTTTTTTAATTATTTGATAAAAATTAGATTAACAGTTCATACCTCCCCCCTGTTTTTTTGTTTGTTTTTTTCACACATACAAAATGATTGTAATCTTGTAAAATTCATTTACCAGATATTATTTAACATTGAGAAAAAAATAAAATAAAATAACATCCATATTTGTTGTGACAAAAACGGATTGCGTTTTTTCTCTCCTTTTTGTTCCGGGTTTTCTTAAAAATGCGGTCCACAAGATATGTCCGCATTCCAGTCTTTAATAATTTTTTGGGCAGACCGATATTCCAATCTTTCTTTCGGTTTGTCACCTGGTCTTCTTTGTAAAAGAGAAAACATTGGTTTTTAATAACGATTTGAAAGACAAAATGTTTGTGTCTCAATCTGTAGAATTTGGGCATTTTTGTTTGTTGTTCATGTCTTGTCATGACGGGAAATAGATTTTAGATGTAGTTTTTCAGATTTGAGAAAATGGTCTCTTCTCTAAGAAGTTTGACTCCAATTAATTTGATAGGGTCAAAAAAAAAAAACAAAAAAAAAATTAATGGCCCAGTGAGTGAATTTGTCCATGAAAAAATTTATGTCAATAATTAAACAGATAAAAAATGTTTTCTAAAGATAAAACAAACAAAAATTAAGGGGGAAAACAGCAAGAGAGAGTGTGAGTGGGAAAGAATAATTAAAGTAATAGGTTACAGGAGGAGGGGGGATATGTAAAAACAAAAGAAAGGAGAGAGGGGTGATAAGAAAGAAAGACTATCTTGAGGCAGGGAACCTGAGGTGTGGGAAGAGAGACACTATCTTGAGACAGGAACCCAAGAGAGCAAAAGAAAATACACTAGCTTGAGGCAGAGACCTAAGATAAGGGGGGAGGGGGATAAAAGAAAAAAGAAAAAGGTATGTGTAAGGGTTGAAAAAGGTTGTCGTAAGACAAAAAAAAAAGAAAAAAGATGTAAAAAAGAGAATTTTAAGAATTAAAATTATAAATAATTTAAGTGGAAGCAATAAAATCATAGAAATTTTTTCTTAAAGACTTATGGAACTAAAACTGCCAAAAATATTCTTTTTTTTATACGACACGGGTGCATGAGAAATTAATTTTCTTTTTTGTTGCACTAAAGAGAACCAAAATGTTTGACTTTTTTTGCCTTTAAATTTTAATTCAAGTCAGAAATTACTTTTCTTTTTAATCAACAGTTTAAAAGGCTTCAAAATCACTTTCGAATTTTGAATGCTCACGATATAGTACACAAGTCTTTGTAATCTATTATTAATAGATAGTTGATATTTGTTTACTTTGTGACTGTGCTAAATCTGAATGTGATTTTGAGGCCTTTAAACTGTCATTTAAAAAATTTCCCATTTTAATTAAATGTTAAAGGCAAAATGTCAAATATTATAGTTTATTAATGCTCCTGAACCAAATCAAAATGTGAATTTTCGAACATGCCCCTGTCGTATCAAAGAAACATTTTTTTAGTGTATTGGCATTATTTTCTTCTTTTTAAATATGAAAAACTGAAAGAAAAATTTTTTAAAAAAAGGGGAAAAAAAAAAAAGGGGTGGGAGTAATGATTGTAAATTGTTTTGTTTTTTTCCAATGCATTTTTTGTTTTGTTTTGTTCTGTTTCTACAGTTCCTGCAGACCCTTATTATAGTTTGGCACAAGGCAACATTTTTTTGGTCAAAAGCAGAAAATATTTTTGTACATCTTTTCAGACGTTCAAACTTCCCCAAAAGTTTATATATTTTTGGTCTAGGAATATTCCAGTAGCAATTTTCTTCTGAATCCGAAATGCAGAGTAAGGTTGTAAGGATTTAATGGTACTTACTTTGAGAACAGAAACTTGACCAATGTATATCTTGCAGAATCTGGCCATTGTTTTTAATAATTTTTTATATAGCTTTTAAATTTTTTTTGCCCAATCTGTGTTTTCAGAACATACCAATCCGAAATTAAAAATCTTGATTTTATTTTTCTTCTCAAATTTAGAGAAGTATTCTTTTTTAATGTTTCTACACATTAATCTGTATTCTTGTTGTTTTGGTTGAAGAATATATCAGTCAAAACATGATGTTAAAATAATTAAAATAATAAATGTAAAAACCTGTGTACAAATAATCCATTTCACAAGCTTTTATAATTTTTTATGCAAGGAGTTATCTTCCTTGAATTCTTAAAAACAACTTTTTTTAAAGTCCAATTAAGAATTTCCGAAAAAAGTGAATATTTGTGGTTTTTATTTATTTTTCTGATTTTGTAGAAATAAGTGTTCAAGTTCTTTTTTCTTTTCTTTATTTCATTTTTTGAGGGCAGGGAGAGTCTTCCGGTTTTTTTGGGGTTTTTTTTATTGATTTTTTTTTCTCTTTGGGTTGAAAAAAAAATTGTCTTCTTTTATTCCTCCATTTTGTTTTGTTAATTTTTCTTGTTTTTAGAACATATTTCAACTTTGTTTATTTTTCCTTCTTTTCCTTTCTTTCTTCCTTCCTTCCTTCTTTTCCTTCCTCCATTTCTTGTGTCCGTTTTTGTTTGCGCGTGTGATTTAGAAACGACGATGTCTTCAAATACCAGCTTGTTTTTTGCATTTTTTTTCCGATTTTGTTAATTTTTGCGTTCTCGATTATGTCCCAGACAGTCTCCTGTCCATTTGATCAGCACACTTGTCTCCTCAGCATGAAATCGGTTACTTATTTCAAACAAATACATTACACACATAATATTACGATCAAAATGTGTGTACAAAAAATGTCTTCTTTGAAAGAACATTACTTTCAAAAAAATAAATAAAAATAAAATCCACAAATTAATATGAGTCCTGGATAAAAAAAATTTTTTAAAGTATATATATAAGTATATATACATATATCCTAGCAGTAGAAAAGTATGATAGACTTTAAAATCAGAATAAATGGTTTACACATACATTTATATGTATATATAAAAAAAAAATAATAAACATTATATTATAATAATTTTAGTCTGCTGTTCATTTAGTCAGTTTTTTTTGTTTTTTTTAGCATTCGTTTTTCTTTTGGGTTTTTATTTACTAAAAAATTCCAGGTTTTTTCTGTTTTTGTTTTTTGCCAATGATTTCTTCTTCAATTCTGGGGAGGTGGGGTTGAAGGGAGTCGTCTACCTTGATTCTTCGTACAAGGAACAAAAGATAAAAAAAAAAGAGTGAGTAAGAAGGAAGTACACACCATATAAGAGGTCCCCCCACTGTGTGTTCACCATGGCAGGTTAAGAGCCTTCATGGTTGGGCCCTGTGTTGAGGTTGGTGGTGCGCAGGTCTGGCTCTAAATACTTCAGATTAGTTTACCTATTTAAAATTTATAATTATATATATATATATATATATATATACTTGTAATCTTCTTTAAAAACATAAATAATCTAATATATATATATATATATATATATATATATATATATATATATATATATATATATATATATATATATATTTCATTTTTACTAAATAATCAATTTTTAGTAAGATAATCTCTCATACAAATTAGCTCCATAGGTTTTACGGAAGGTTTTTCCAAAATATATACAAGATATTTTGTTGTAAACATGGGAGGTTCCTAGAACAATATATTTATAAGTCCAACAACTTAACATATATATTTACTAAAGATTAGATATACATACACAGATATATGTGTGTGTATATATATATATATATATATATATATATATATACTCTCAAATTAGATCATACAGAAAACCCTCAATGAGTATATTTAATGTGGCCTGAAGAAGCTGAACGATGTATGTACATATGTAGCCAAAATTGTTTGTATAAACAAAAACTGATACTAATATATAACAGATAAATTGTTATTACATGTAATTCTTTAGTTTATCCGTTATGTGCCTCCCATAATCCTCTAACAGGAATAAAATTATTGTTTTTTTTATTCTTAGCAAAAATCTCTGGAAATTCTATGGTTACTTTCTTCATTGAATTAAAAAATTTTTTGAAAAGTTGAAATATTGTGAAATGTAAGAATTTTAAATGATTTTATAATAAAAGTATAAATAAAATAGTCATTTTAAGCACAGATTTCTAATTATATTTTTTTTTTACTAAAAAATAGTCCACTAAATTTGTTTTTACACATGTTTCTTTTACAGATTTTGGTTAATAACTTTCTTTAGCTAAAATCTATATAATAACATGCTATGGCAATTTCATGTTTGGATGTATGTTATCACCCTCTCCTCCATCCCTTTTTTAAAAGATGGGATCACCCGATCGCCGAAGATGCAATAGAAAAAAAAAAAAGTAATTTAAAAAATTTCATCTGATGTCGATGTTGTGTCGAACGTAAAACAAACTAAAATACACTTTCTTTAACTTAAAATGAGGATCAAAGTGTAGTATCTATTCTGTCCAAAGATGGTAAAATAATATTGTGGGTGCTGCGTTCGCACCAGGCGTCCATAGAATAGAAATATGTGACAAACTCCAAGAGTTTTGGAGATAGATCCTCTCCCCCATAGCTAGATATATTCTGAAACTACATTAACCAGAGTACTTAGATTAGTATGTTTCAGTTTGAACAAAGTTGGTAAAATAATATCGTGGGGTCTGCATTTGTACCGGATGTCCGTAGAATGCACGACAGCAGCAATATACAACAGATGAAGGATACAACTGTGAAATTTCCATGGGTCTCGCTAGTTTTTTGTAATAAAGTTAACTTGGAAAAAAATATCAGTTCTTGTCTGCTTCTTGCTTAAATATATAAAGAAGGCTGTATTAATACTACAACAACTGCTACTACTACTATGTCGAGTTTGGATGAATTACTTCCCTTTGATTTAGCACACACAAATTTGAAGCTTCACGGTTGTTCTAACTAAGAGAAGAATAGGTAAAATTAATATATAGATTGCTGTCAAACTTGGATACATTGTAAGAGATAAGTTTTAGAGTAAAAATTTTTAATTTAAAAATAATTTAATTCCTAAATAGCCATTTTCACCTGACAACTTTTCAAAGAGATATCAAAATAATTTGAAAAAAAAAAAAAAAAAAAAAAAAAAAAATCTGGTAAGAAAGATTTTTTTTTTTCTTTTTAAATTTAGATTATTCAAACTACTATTCTCATCTTTGATGTTATTCTTACATTTCGGCCGATGTAACCTCCAACCTTCTTCAAGTGCATATTTTCAAACTCGGGATTTAGGATTCTATATGGAATTTCGAACTGAACCTTTTATTTAATCCAAGGGGGTAGATTATTCTTGTTCTATCAGCCATGACCGGGTAGAAGTCTTCAGTAAGTAATTTTAATTTCATTCTTAGTATTTATCGCCTGTAGTGAGGATCGAACCTTCAACCTCCAGAAGACTGTCACTTAGAACTGATTGTTACTTAACACCTTTATATGTTGCGCCACTTGTCCAGAATGCGAACAAGTTACCCCCAAATTAAATAAAGGGTTCAGTTCGGAATTCTCTATAGATTCTAGAGTTCGACAAGATGCATCTGAAGAAGGTTGGAGGTTACATCGGCTGAAACGTTGTGGGAATAACAGAATAAGATGAGAATAGTAGTCGGAATAATACAAATACAAATTATCAATCCGCATCTCAAAAATTCTGAAGCAAAACGTTTTTATTTTATTCCAGTTATTTTTAATGAATGAAAGTTAAATTCACTCTCATACCCTGCGGCACCACAACAACCAAATAATGAAGAACATTAAAGTAGAAAAAAAGACCGACGTATGTCTAATCATAATAATAATAATAAACGATAATAATAATAATATCCGTATTCGAATAAATCGTTCTTCTTAAGTTCAAACCTGATTTTGCAGACCTGGGTAAAAAGTCTGCCACAGCAGGGTACTCATTGGCGTGTACTCCTTAATATTCTTGCACGACGTTGGCTTAAGGAAATTATTCCGCACGGCTTTATGCGCTCTTCTGTGATTCTGCATTTCCTCAATGGTGGCAAACTGCTTCGGACAAAGGTCACACTGCGAGGGTGCATTAGTAGCATGCGTCCTTCTGTGCATCTGTAGCGCATCCCTCTGAGTGAACTGTTGCATACACATTTCACAGTTCAATGGCTTCTCGGATCCAGGTGCAGGTGGAGGTGCTGGAGCTGGGAGAGGGACAGGAACGGGGAGAGGGGCCGGGATTGGGACAGGTGTAGAACTCGCTCCTCCATGGATCTTTTTATGAGCTTGCAGCTGTGCCTTCCGCACAAACTGCTCTCGGCAGACATCGCAGTGGAATGGCTTCTCCCCCGTGTGGCTGCGGGTGTGGATCTGCAGCTTGTCCTTGCGGGCGAACTGCTTGGGGCAAATGTCGCAGTGGAACGGTTTCTCGCCAGTGTGGATCCGTCTATGGATCTTTAGGTGGTACCTCTGGGCGAATTTCTTTGAGCAGATCTCACAGTGGAACGGCTTCTCGTCCGTGTGTGTCCTGCGGTGAATCTGGAGACGATCCTTGCGCGCGAACTGCTTGGCACAGATCTCGCAGTGGAACGGCTTCTCGCCCGTGTGCGTCCTCTCGTGAATCTGCAGCTTGTCCTTCTGCACGAACTGTTTCGGACAGTAGTTACACTGAAAGAGCTTCTCGCCCGTGTGTGTCCGCCGGTGCAGTTGCAGCTTGTCACCACGCGAGAACTGCTTAGAGCAGAACTCACAGTGGAACGGCTTCTCGCCCGTGTGCAGTCGCTCGTGGATTTTCATCTTGCCCTTTTCTACGAACTGCTTTTCGCAGTACTTGCACTGGTACGGGCGCTCCCCTGTATGGGAACTCTTGTGGATCTTCAGCTTGTCTTTGCGCGAGAACTGCTTCGGGCAGAACTCACAATGAAACGGCGTCTCGCCCGTGTGAATGCGCTCGTGGATCTGCAGCTTGTCGCGGTGGACGAACTGCTTCTCGCAGTAATGGCAATGGAACAGCTTCTCCCCGGTGTGCGTGCGCCGATGGAGCTGCAGCTTGTCACCTCGGGAGAACTGCTTAGAGCAGAACTCACAGTGGAACGGCGTTTCGCCCGTGTGAATGCGCTCATGAACTTTTAGCTTGTCCCGCTGCACAAACTGCTTTTCGCAATAGTGACAGTGGTATGGTCGGATCCCTGTGTGCGTACTCCGGTGGATCTTCAGCTTGTCCTTGCGCGAGAACTGCTTGTTGCAGAATTCGCAGTGGAACGGTTTCTCTCCTGTGTGGATCCTCTCGTGAATTTGAAGCTTGTCCCGGTGCACAAACTGCTTGTCGCAATAATTACACTGGAACAGCTTCTCCCCTGTGTGTATCCGCTGGTGCAGCTGCAGGGTGTTCCTACGGGCGAACTGCTTTGGACACGTGTCGCACTGGTACGGTTTTACGATTGGCGCCGTCGTAGTAGGCGCTGTCGTCTGAGGCTTCGGCACACTGGGCAACGCTTTATTCGGCACAACGACAGGCTGCGGAGACTGCTTGGGACAAGTAGGGGGAACGCTTTGTGCTGGTTTTTCAATAGGATGCATCGTCTCGTATGTAGGAAAATAACAGTTCTGAGAGAACTGGTTCCCATAGATATGGCCATGGAAAAGCTTCTGGTTTGTGTGCATCAAGCCATGAGTTTGTAGGTAATAGCTTTGGGCAAACTGATTAACATAAGTTTGGTTGTGGAATGTCTTCTCGGGCATTTCCGGCATACGATGTGGTGGTGGCGGTGGCGGCGGAGGTGGTGGTTGGAGGGTGTTTGTTGGTTGTGGAAATGGCTTCCGAGAGATGTTTCCCTGGACCTGCTTATCGTTTGGTAGCTTTTCCATGTTTCCTATCGTATTTGTATTTTTGATTCGAGGAAAGGAAAAGAAGGAAGGAATTAAATTTTTATTACTTCGGATTTATTTGTTTTGTTTTTTTTGTTTGTTTTTTTTAATTTAATTTTTTTTGTTTGTTTTTTTTTTTGCTTTTTTAGTTTTTCATTGATTCCAGTTTAACGGCAGAGTTTTTGTTTCCTTACCCCCAGGCGTGTGGATATTTCCCTTTGCTTGATGCAGGACACGGAGGAATAAAAGAAAACTTTGGAGGAGATTGTCCACCACCGGAAGAGTTTTTCATCTACTCCTTGAACATCTGGAAAAAGAAAAAGAAAAATCCGATATTAGAAGTCTTTCACAATTCAATTCGAAGGTAGGTTTAAATGTAAAATAAAAAACAAATAAACAAAGATAATCTTCTTCTTCTTCTTCTTCTTCTTCTATTATATAAAGGCCAGTTGTCTGTATGTCTGTCTGTTTGTCTGTTTGTCTGTATGTCCAGCTACTCCTCAAAAACTACTCGGCAAACTGTCGACAAGTCGACATCTTTAGGACCGGACAACACCTGGGAGCATAATATCTCAAAATTACAACAAAAAAAAATGTCCCCGGGGGTCAACGGGGCCAGTTTTCGGGGGCGGGTCTGGTTTTTTGAAACTTTTTCAACGTTATTTACTGGTGATTTTGAAATCAGTCAATGTATTCATGTAACAACTTGATAAAAATGCACTGTCCGGTTGTATCAAGTCATCCCATAACTTCTGTCCGGATGTATCAATAACAGTGAAACAAGGGTTGCTCAATCACATCCGTACCTAGCAACCTAAACTTATATCTTTTAAAATAAAAATAGTTCTTTGGGGGGAGGGGGGGGGGGGAGTGTTTGGGACGCGGGTGGGAGGGGGGGATTTGGGTGTGGGGGGGGTGATGGAAATTATCAACATCTTCATCCTTCTGGGCGGGGGGTTCTTCTGCAGTATAGGTACCAGGGGGGTGGGGGGGGGGCGCTTCTACAGTATAGGACCCAAGGGCTTCTGCAGTATAGGAACCAGGGGTGCTTCTACAATATAAGACCCGGATGCTTTTGCAGAATAGGGACGATGGGTGCTTATGCAGTATAGGGACCAGGGGTGCTTCTACAGTATAGCCACCGGGGCGCTTCTACAGTATAGGACCCAGCACCAAGGTGTGGGGGGGGGGAGGGGGCGTCGTCAATTTAGGACCCAGAGGCTTCGGCGTTGTCCGGAAGAAAAGTGCTACATGTCCTAGATAGGGCTACTGTAGTGTTTCTCTTCGGACTATTGTGCAGATAAAAAGGAGGGGGGATCGGTAAGAGTGATTTTAGTAGTGCTCTGGAGGCCGTCTTGATTTTCTAAATACTCGGCGTTGTCCGGGAGAAAAGTGCTCAATATCCTATTTTGCTTGCGGAGAGGAGGAGGGAGAGCCCCGGGCAACGCCGGGTACACCTGCATTTAATTGTATATCTATATGAATATCCATCCCATCTCACAAAAGCTAGTAAGTAAAAAAAAAAACTGCCGGACGAAAGGTAATCAACAGTAATCACATAAACTGACCTGAGCACCTTTTTAATTTCCATGTGCCCAACACATGTCGACATGCCTACCAAGTCGAAAAAGATCACAGCTCCCATGACTTTCGGAAACATTTTTTCACGCTCAGACTTGCTGAAGCCTGGCACAAACTGCCTGCATCAGTTGTTGGCTGCCGAGACACTGCATCCTTTAAAACTATCATGCTATCTCAAAATTTACCAAAACTACATCTTTTGATGAGTCGTGCACCTGAGCACTGTACACAATAATTCCATATATAGATTACTTAATTAGATATATTATATGTGCAAATTTCATAGTTTTTTCTACATCAATCCGTAGTTTTGAAATAATAAATGTGTCAGTGTTAATATTATTAAAAGAATGACTTTGAATCATAAGTAACACAAACTCACAAGATTGTAAGTATTCAATTTTAATAATTAAAACCTAACAATTAGTACAAAATTAAATTATATCTTATATCAACGCATCTAAACTGCTATACACAGAGATATAAATTTTGTTAATTTCTAAAGAAATCTGTAGAGGGACGCTACTAATCCTATGTTGATAGAGGCAGAGAACCACAAAAATATTAACCAACAACACTGAGCACTTTTTTTATCTCCATGTGCCTAACACATGTAGACATGCTTACAAAGTCAGAAAACAACACAGCTCCGATGATTTTCGGAAACATTTTTTCACACTCAGAATTGCTGAAGCATGGAACAAACTGCCTGCATCAGTTGTTGGCTGCCGAGACACTGCATCCTTTAAAATCATCATGCTATCCAAAAATTCGTCAAAACTACACCTAATGTCCCCCTTTTATACACATATCATGACTTATATGCTGTTCATTTCCCTGACAATTGTACATTATTCTATGTACTAGACATGTACATTTAAAAAAAAACTTTTTTAACATAGTTCACCCCTAACAAGGCAAGTTGCCACTGTAGATGTAAGGGGCTACTTCTTCTTTGCGTGTCTTTGAAGCATGTGGTCATATGACAGTTTCCCATATTTTTATGCAGTTCTTTGCAATAGTGTTGTACTCTGCAAGATTTTTCAAGCTACACCGGTTGGGCAGTAGGGGGGGGGGCAGACCAGGCAGTGTTGCATCGTATGGTTCTCCTCTCCACATTCACAAATTGTTAGGTCAGTTTTGTAGCCCCATCTATTCATAGCAACTTTTGATCGACCCATTCCCGTTCTCAAGCAGTTTAGTGTTTTCCACTGGAGCCAAGAGGGAGTTCCTCAGAAGCAGGAATTCCCATGTCGTTATGAGGAGCCATCTTCTAGCCGTCTGGTCCACAGCTGTAGTCTGGTCTCTTCCTGAGATGTCGTTAGGGGGTCGACATGGCTGAGGAAGCTTCTCCTTGAGTTCAGTCGTTGAACCATTAGTTCATGTCCATGAAGGAGATGGCATTCATCACTGATAGCCTTTGTGATCTCTATTCAGCTGGCAACTTCTCGTTTCATATCTGAAGTGGCAATGCCAGTGAGAAGATGTAGGTTGTTCAGGTTGGTTGGCTTCAAGCAGCCAGTGATCAAGTGACATGTGTTGTTCAATGCCTAGTCTAGGTTTTTATGCGTTGATCTCTCCAAAGCAGAGGAATAGCACAAGGCTAAGGCAGTACATCTTAGTGTGCGTGTTGTGGTTCCCCACTTGGAGTTGATCAGTTTCCATAGGATATTGTTCCGGGAGCTGACTTTCATTTTTGTCTTCTTACGAGAGGGTGCGGTCAAGGGTTACGCCAAGGTTAGTGCGATTCTCAAGTTGTATTCCAGACCATGTGATGTTTAGGGGTCGGTTGGCCTCTCGGTTCCGGAGGTGAAACGAGCAGACGTGAGTTTTTGCAGAGTTTGCATGCAGGTGATGCAAGTGATTGAAGCAAGCTAAAAGACGAGGGGCTACTGAGAATTAGGGTGAAAGCTTTTTTTGGGGGTCGTCATCCTAAATTGGAAGCTGTGCAGCAAGATGCTTCTTCACATTAGTTTTAAATTTCTGCATGTCGGTACAGTCGGGGAAACAGGGAGCAGCGAGGGAGCTCCAAAGGCCGGCAGCACAAGGAAAGAAGCTATTGGAGAAGAAGGCTCTCCGACATCTGGGGACCTCCACAGTGAATAGATAGGATTTAGCCAATTGTCAGGTTGGTCGAGTGTATTCATGTTGAGGGGGCATCAGAGCAACAAGTTCATCGGCGCACATTCCATTGAAGTACTTGTAAAACAAGCACAAGGATGCAACATTGCGGTGATGGGACAGGGGCTGGAGCTTGGTGGATAGTGAGAGACCTATCAGATTAGCGACTCTTTTTTGGACACTGTCTAAGAGGGAGAGACTAGTGGATGGTGCTTTTGATAAATTATAGTGCATCTGTATCATCATCTTTGGTTTAATGTTCGTTTTACATGCTTTTGTAGTAATTACATGAGAGATCTATTTTTGTTCATATGTACACACGATATCTTGGGTTATGTAGAGCTGTAATTTGGATGGCGTATTGATACGCAGGTGATTAGCACACTACTAACATGCGCACTGGAAGCCTGCTGATTTCTGTTCACAGCTAGATGCGCACGAAATGCAACAGTTCGAGTTGAGCCTCTGACGTAAACAGACTGCCGTTCTCTCTCTCCTCGTCATCATCATGGTGACGAGGGGTGGGAATAAACTCGAGACCTGAAACTATTACATCTCTACCAAAAACCCGGCATACCTATCAACTCTCTTTTTGTTCCAGTGTTCCGTTCGAATAAAGTTGATTCATATTTTAATGGAGATTCTTGGTATTTTTCATGGAAGATGAGGACCCTTTTTTTAATTCAATATTTCAGTCAGATGCGTCCAGACACAGTGCCAACTCTATAAAGAAACTTTCTTCATCCTGACGTTCTTCCAAACCAATCATTCCCTAAACTAGCATATGTTGGACAGCTTTTAGAAATTGACTTCCAAACTAACCTATCTCTGGCCAGGTCTTTATCCATCTTTCTCTTCACAATGATTTCATTATTGTTATTATTTTCAGCATAGGAACACAAAAGAAATATGTCATCTCGACGACATGATTGTTAATTGAAAGAAGATCTGAAGAGAAGACAGTTTACTAAAATGAACCCACAGCTTTTATCAGATATATGTGGACCTCTGTATACTCTGGCTCCCAACCCTGAACCCAAAATGGTAAACATCTTCCGATCCATGTAATTTTATCGGAAAGATATGCAGTAGTTCAAAAATTGTATTTTCTTTTTTTAAGATTATGACATGCTGAAAGTATTAGCATTAAAAATCAATTTAGTATTACGTATGAAATAGGAAAAAAAAATTTTTTTTTAATTAGCCAACACACATTTCTCCCTGGCAAAAATGCAAGATGAACGACGTTCCCTAAGTTAGTGGATTTAAAAGTTAGAACGGAGAATGGTTAAGACGAAGCGAAAACAAAAGAATTATGTTGTGAAAAAAATATTTTTATAACTATTTTAATTGTTTTAAATAAATTATTTTTATATAACTCACTGAAAGACTTTACTTTTCTTTACTTTACTTCGTCTTAACCATTCTCCGTTCCAACTTTTTAGATCAACTTGGAGAACACTCATCTTGTATTTTGCCAGGAAGAACTGTATGTCGGCTAATTTTTTAAAAACTGTTTTATTTCATACACATCACTCAATTGATTTTAATGATAACACGTTTAGCACGTCATAATCTTTTTTAAAAAAAATACAATTTTTTAACTATTGCATATCGTCTTTCTGATAGAATTACACGGGTCGGGAGATAATGCGTTTACAAAAGAACAAAAAAAATTACCATTTTCATTCTTATTTTTAATTTATATAATTCAAAATTTTTAAATTATAAATAAAATAAAGTAAAACGTCTTTGGTATTGTACGCAGACCTCATAATATTGTTGTAAAATAAAAAATAAAAAAACTAATGCCATCATTGGATTCCTCATAAAAGTTATTTTTTATCTTAGTATAGTGCTTTGGTTTCAATTGAATCCATAGACAGATGGAGAAAGCACATATAGAGCATACATCTTATGTTTTACCCGTACACATTTATTCAAATAAATTTATAAAAATTCTATTTAATAGCAGACTTCCAGTCTCGAGAGACAATGGATACACCCTGTAAGATTGCCTGTGCGAGGGAGTCAGTTGTGAAAAAAGGGTTGCACAATCTACACCTCTCCTGAAAAGACTAGAAACAATGCCGGTATAAGCAGAGAGTTCTCCCACAAACAGCACCTGGTAATCCCAAATGGTCACCCATCTAGTACTGACCAGGCTCAACTTTGGTGATCAGACAGAGTCCGGTGTATCAACGAGAGTATGCAGGATATTCTATTTAATGTTAGCATACTTTTAACCAAGTGTCTCAACTAAACAAAAAGGTTTACTGATTAGGGGTTTGGGATTTTTGTAGACGAGAGTGTGTGTGTGTGGGGGGGGGGGGGAGCAATTGGAGTCTTTTGTTTGTATGTTTTAATTAACAATGCTACTGAGAAAATATACACAACATACAAAGGTATTGTTATCATTTACATGTTCCAGACTGTGGATCTCATCTTAGTTGCTATGTTAAAAGAGTGATGTATAGACAATAACAGGAGAAAGAGAGAGGGGGGATAAACAGAGAGGGAGGAGGGTTAGGGGGGGGGGGATAAACAGAGAGGGAGCAAAGGAGGGGATAAGAAGAGAGAGAAGGGAATAAACAGAGAGAGAGAGAGAGAAGGGAATAAACAGAGAGAGAGAGAGAGAGAAGGAAATAAACACAGAGAGAGAGAGAGAGAGAAGGGAATAAACAGAGAGAGAGAGAGAAGGAGAGAGAGAAAGTAAAAGAGAGAGAGAAAGTAAAAGAGAGAGAAAGTAAAGGAGAGAGAGAAAGTAAAGGAGAGAGAGAAAGTAAAGGAGAGAGAGAAAGTAAAGGAGAGAGAGAGAGAAAGTAAAGGAGAGAGAGAGAGAAAGTAAAGGAGAGAGAGAGAGAGAAAGAAAGTAAAGGAGAGAGAGAGAGAGAAAGAAAGTAAAGGAGAGAGAGAGAGAGAAAGAAAGTAAAGGAGAGAGAGAGAGAAAGTAAAGGAGAGAGAGAGAGAGAAAGAAAGTAAAGGAGAGAGAGAGAGAGAGAAAGTAAAGGAGAGAGAGAGAGAGAGAAAGTAAAGGAGAAGGAGAAAGTAAAGGAGAGAGAGAAAGTAAAGGAGAGAGAGAAAGTAAAGGAGAGAGAGAAAGTAAAGGAGAGAGAGAAAGTAAAGGAGAGAGAGAAAGTAAAGGAGAGAGAGAAAGTAAAGGAGAGAGAGAAAGTAAAGGAGAGAGAGAAAGTAAAGGAGAGAGAGAAAGTAAAGGAGAGAGAGAAAGTAAAGGAGAGAGAGAAAGTAAAGGAGAGAGAGAAAGTAAAGGAGAGAGAGAAAGTAAAGGAGAGAGAGAAAGTAAAGGAGAGAGAGAAAGTAAAGGAGAGAGAGAAAGTAAAGGAGAGAGAGAAAGTAAAGGAGAGAGAGAAAGTAAAGGAGAGAGAGAAAGTAAAGGAGAGAGAGAAAGTAAAGGAGAGAGAGAAAGTAAAGGAGAGAGAGAAAGTAAAGGAGAGAGAGAAAGTAAAGGAGAGAGAGAAAGTAAAGGAGAGAGAGAAAGTAAAGGAGAGAGAGAGAGAGAAAGTAAAGGAGAGAGAGAGAGAGAAAGTAAAGGAGAGAGAGAGAGAGAAAGTAAAGGAGAGAGAGAGAGAGAGAAAGTAAAGGAGAGAGAGAGAGAAAGTAAAGGAGAGAGAGAGAGAAAGTAAAGGAGAGAGAGAGAGAAAGTAAAGGAGAGAGAGAGAGAAAGTAAAGGAGAGAGAGAGAGAGAAAGTAAAGGAGAGAGAGAGAGAGAGAAAGTAAAGGAGAGAGAGAGAGAGAAAGTAAAGGAGAGAGAGAGAGAGAAAGTAAAGGAGAGAGAGAGAGAGAAAGTAAAGGAGAGAGAGAGAGAGAAAGTAAAGGAGAGAGAGAGAGAAAGTAAAGGAGAGAGAGAGAGAGAAAGTAAAGGAGAGAGAGAGAGAGAAAGTAAAGGAGAGAGAGAGAGAGAAAGTAAAGGAGAGAGAGAGAGAAAGTAAAGGAGAGAGAGAGAAAGTAAAGGAGAGAGAGAGAAAGTAAAGGAGAGAGAGAGAGAAAGTAAAGGAGAGAGAGAGAGAGAAAGTAAAGGAGAGAGAGAGAGAGAAAGTAAAGGAGAGAGAGAGAGAGAGAAAGTAAAGGAGAGAGAGAGAGAGAGAGAAAGTAAAGGAAGAGAGAGAGAGAGAGAGAAAGTAAAGGAGAGAGAGAGAGAGAAAGTAAAGGAGAGAGAGAGAGAGAGAAAGTAAAGGAGAGAGAGAGAGAGAAAGTAAAGGAGAGAGAGAGAGAGAGAAAGTAAAGGAGAGAGAGAGAGAAAGTAAAGGAGAGAGAGAGAGAAAGTAAAGGAAAGAGAGAGAGCAAGTAAAGGAGAGAGAGAGAGATAGAGAAAGTAAAGGAGAGAGAGAGAGAGAGCAAGTAAAGGAGAGAGAGAGAGAGAGAGAAAGTAAAGGAGAGAGAGAGAGAGAGAGAAAGTAAAGGAGAGAGAGAGAGAGAGAGAAAGTAAAGGAGAGAGAGAGAGAGAGAGAAAGTAAAGGAGAGAGAGAGAGAGAGAGAAAGTAAAGGAGAGAGAGAGAAAGTAAAGGAGAGAGAGAGAAAGTAAAGGAGAGAGAGAGAGAAAGTAAAGGAGAGAGAGAGAGAAAGTATAGGAGAGAGAGAAAGTAAAGGAGAGAGAGAAAGTAAAGGAGAGAGAGAAAGTAAAGGAGAAAGAGAGAAAGTAAAGGAGAAAGAGAGAAAGTAAAGGAGAGAGAGAAAGTAAAGGAGAGAGAGAAAGTAAAGGAGAGAGAGAAAGTAAAGGAGAGAGAGAAAGTAAAGGAGAGAGAGAAAGTAAAGGAGAGAGAGAAAGTAAAGGAGAGAGAGAAAGTAAAGGAGAGAGAGAAAGTAAAGGAGAGAGAGAAAGTAAAGGAGAGAGAGAAAGTAAAGGAGAGAGAGAAAGTAAAGGAGAGAGAGAAAGTAAGGAGAGAGAGAAAGTAAAGAGAGAGAGAAAGTAAAGGAGAGAGAGAGAGAGAAAGTAAAGGAGAGAGAGAGAGAGAGAGAAAGTAAAGGAGAGAGAAGGAGAGAAAGAAAGTAAAGGAGAGAGAGAGAGAGAGAGAGAAAGTAAAGGAGAGAGAGAGAGAGAAAGTAAAGGAGAGAGAGAGAGAGAAAGTAAAGGAGAGAGAGAGAGAGAGAAAGTAAAGGAGAGAGAGAGAAAGTAAAGGAGAGAGAGAGAGAGAAAGTAAAGGAGAGAGAGAGAGAGAAAGTAAAGGAGAGAGAGAGAGAGAAAGTAAAGGAGAGAGAGAGAGAGAAAGTAAAGGAGAGAGAGAGAGAGAAAGTAAAGGAGAGAGAGAGAGAAAGTAAAGGAGAGAGAGAGAGAGAAAGTAAAGGAGAGAGAGAGAGAGAGAAAGTAAAGGAGAGAGAGAGAGAGAGAAAGTAAAGGAGAGAGAGAGAGAGAAAGTGAGAGAGAGAGAGAAAGTAAAGGAGAGAGAGAGAGAGAAAGTAAAGGAGAGAGAGAGAGAGAGAGAAAGTAAAGGAGAGAGAGAGAGAGAGAAAGTAAAGGAGAGAGAGAGAAAGTAAAGGAGAGAGAGAGAAAGTAAAGGAGAGAGAGAGAGAAAGTAAAGGAGAGAGAGAGAGAAAGTATAGGAGAGAGAGAAGTAAAGGAGAGAGAGAAAGTAAAGGAGAGAGAGAAAGTAAAGGAGAGAGAGAAAGTAAAGGAGAGAGAGAAAGTAAAGGAGAGAGAGAAAGTAAAAGAAGAGAGAGAAAGTAAAGGAGAGAGAGAAAGTAAAGGAGAGAGAGAAAGTAAAGGAGAGAGAGAAAGTAAAGGAGAGAGAGAAGTAAAGGAGAGAGAGAGAGAGAAAGAAAAGGAGAGAGAGAGAGAGAGAAGTAAAGGAGAGAGAGAGAGAGAGAAAGTAAGGAGAGAGAGAGAGAGAGAGAAAGTAAGGAGAGAGGAGAGAAGAAGTAAGGAGAGAGAGAGAGAGAAGTAAGGAGAGAGAGAGAGAGAGAAAGTAAAGGAGAGAGAGAGAGAGAAAGTAAGGAGAGAGAGAGAGAGAAAGTAAAGGAGAGAGAGAGAAAGTAAAGGAGAGAGAGAGATAGGGGTAAGTAAAGAGAGAGAGATAGAGAAATTAAAGGAGTGAGAGAGATAGAAAGTTAAAGTGAGAGAGAGAGAGAGAGAAAGTAAAGGAGAGAGAGAGAGAGAAAGTAAAGGAGAGAGAGAGAGAGAGAAAGTAAAGGAGAGAGAGAGAGAGAAAGTGAGAGAGAGAGAGAAAGTAAAGGAGAGAGAGAGAGAAAGTAAAGGAGAGAGAGAGAGAGAAAGTAAAGGAGAGAGAGAGAGAGAAAGTAAAGGAGAGAGAGAAGAAAGTAAAGGAGAAGAGAGAGAGAGAGTAAAGGAGAGAGAGAAAGTAAAAGAGAAAGAGAGAGAGGAAAGTAAAAGTAGAAAGAGAGAAGGTAAAGGAGAGAGAGAGAGAGAGAAGGTAAAGGGAGAGAGAGAGAGAGAAGGTAAAGGAGAGAGAGAGAGAGAGAAAGTAAAGAGAGAGAAGGTAAGGAGAGAGAGAGAAGAGAGAGAGAAGAGAGAGAGAGAGAGAGAGAGAAGGAGAGAGAGAGAGAGAGAGAGAGAAGGAGAGAGAGAGAGAAGGAGAGAGAGAGAGAGTGAAGGAGAGAGGAGAGAGTGAAGAGGAGAGAGAGAGTGAAGGAGAGAGAGAGTGAAAGGAGAGAGAAGAGAGAGGAAGGAGAGAGAGGAGAGAAGGTGAGAAAGAGAAGGGAGAGAAAGAGAAGGAGAGAAAGAGAAGGAGTGAAAGAGAAGGAGAGAAAGAGAAGGAGAGAAGAGAAGGAGATAAGAGAGAGAAGAGAAGAGAGAGAAGAGAAGGTGAGAGAAAGAGAAGAGAGAGAAGGAGAAGGAGAGATAGAGAGAGAAGAAGAGGAGAGTGAGAGAAAGAGAGAGGAGAGAGAAGAGAAGAGGAAAGAGAAGGAGAGAAGAGAAGGAGAGAGAAAGAGAAGAGAAAGAGAAGAGAAGAGAAGAGAAGGAGAGAGAAAGAGAAGGAGAGAGAAAGAGAAGGAGAGAGAAAGGACGAAGAGAGAGAGATAAGAGAAGGAGAGAAAGCGAAGGAGCGAGAAGAGAAGGTGAGAGAAAGAGAAGGAGAGAGAAAGAGAAGGAGAGAGAAGAGAAGGAGAGAGAAAGAGAAGAGAAGAGAGAAGAGAAGAGAGAAAGGGAAGGAGAGAGAAAGGGAAGGAGAGAGAAAGGAAGAGAAGAGAAAGGAAGGGAAGGAGAAGAGAGAAGGAAGGAGAGAGAAAGGGAAGGAGAGAGAAAGGGAAGGAGAGAGAAAGGGAAGGAGAGAGAAGAGAGAAGGAGAGAGAGAGAGAAGGAGAGAGAGAGAGAAGGAGAGAGAGAGAGAAGGAGAGAAGAAGGAGAGAGAGAGAGGAGAGAGAGAGAGGAGAGAGAGAGAAGAGAAGGAGAGAGAAGGAGAGAGAAGAGAAGAGAGAGAGAGAGAAGGAAGAAGAGAGAGGAGAAGGAGAAATGAGAGAAAGGAGAAAATGAGAGAAGGAGAAAATGAGAGAAGGAGAAAAGAGAGAAGGAGAAAATGAGAGAAGGAGAAAATGAGAGAAGGAGAAAATGAGAGAAGGAGAAAATGAGAGAAGGAGAAAATGAGAGAAGGAGAAAATGAGAGAAGGAGAAAATGAGAGAAGGAGAGAAGGAGAGAAGGAGAAAATGAGAGAAGAGAAAATGAGGAGAAGGAGAAAATGAGAGAAGGAGAAAATGATAGAAGGAGAAAATGATAGAAGGAGAAAATGATAGAAGGAGAAAATGATAGAAGGAGAAATGATAGAAGGAGAAAATGATAGGAGAAAATGAGAGAAGGAGAAAATGAGAGAAGGAGAAAATGAGAGAAGGAGAAAATGAGAGAAGGAGAAAATGAGAGAAGGAGAAAAGAGAGAAGGAGAAATGAGAGAAGGAGAAAATGAGAGAAGGAGAAAATGAGAGAAGGAGAAAATGAGAGAAGGAGAAAATGAGAGAAGGAGAAAATGAGAGAAGGAGAAAATGAGGAGAAGGAGAAAATGATAGAAGGAGAAATGATAGAAGGAGAAAATGATAGAAGGAGAAAATGATAGAAGGAGAAAATGATAGAAGGAGAAAATGATAGGAGAAAATGAGAGAAGGAGAAAATGAGAGAAGGAGAAAATGAGAGAAGGAGAAAATGAGAGAAGGAGAAAATGAGAGAAGGAGAAAATGAGAGAAGGAGAAAATGAGAGAAGGAGAAAATGAGAGAATGAGAAAATGAGAGAATGAGAAAATGAGAGAATGAGAAAATGAGAGAAGGAGAAAATGAGAGAAGGAGAAAATGAGAGAAGGAGAAAATGAGAGAAGGAGAGAAGGAGAGAAGGAGAGAAGGAGAGAAGGAGAAAATGAGAGAAGGAGAGAAGGAGAGAAGGAGAAAATGAGAGAAGGAGAAAATGAGAGAAGGAGAAAATGAGAGAAGGAGAAAATGAGAGAAGGAGAAAATGAGAGAAGGAGAAAATGAGAGAAGGAGAAAATGAGAGAAGAAGAAAATGAGAGAAGAAGAAAATGAGAGAAGAAGAAAATGAGAGAAGAAGAAAATGAGAGAAGGAGAAAATGAGAGAAGGAGAAAATGAGAGAAGGAGAAAATGAGAGAAGGAGAGAAGGAGAAAGAAAGAAAAAAAAAAACACTTTCAGCAGTTAATTACCTAGTTTCCTTCCCAGCCCTACATTACCCACCTTCAGATGGGTCAAATTACCACTAAAATACTCCCCTGTCCATAAGTACCACCCACAGGGTGTTTAGCCGACAATGGAAAATACAAGGGGCAGGGGCTTGACAGAGCAGGGGTGTTAAGTGGTGATTATCAAGTCCCAGTTCAGTATGCAGAATAATGAGATCGTCCACCTCTTTCTATTGAGTGGAAGAAAAAAAAAAGAAATGTCTTCTCTGGATTTAAACTGGAATAAAAAAAACAAAAAAAAGTTGGTCAGAAATTAGAGAGGAAAATGGAAGGTGGGAAATTTTGACACAAGATGAGTGGGGGGGGGGGTAAACTATATCAGGTTCCATTCAATAACCTGTCCTCTTCTTCCAAGTAAAAAGAACAGATTTTTTTGTTTTGTGTTCAATTCCTATAGTATCTATGGTAAACGGCAACAAAGAATTTTTAAATCAAATATACTTGGGAACTTAGTCTCAAACAATTTATGTTTGTTTACCTACTGATGTGGGACGTATTTGAGTTCAAACCAATTTAATAGAAAATATGAGCATGCAAAGTTTTAGGAAGTTTGGTGGAAGAGTACCTTATTTGGTAAGTCCCCGCTCCAGCGAACATTTGTATATTTTATTATATTTGGAAAAATATTAAATTAAGACAGTGAGGGTTGTGGACAGGCTTGCATGGAGAGAAATGATATGAGAATGATACGATGGATGGGTAATGTGAGTCTTAAAGACAGGCTTAAATCTGATGATCTCAGAGGAAGATTAAATCTGGACAGTATAGGGAGATGTGGGCAGAAGAGTAGACTTTAATAATATGGCCACGTTGAAAGAATGGATGAGAGTTATTGGGTTAGTATATATAGAACAGTTGAGGTAGCAGGTTCAGTTCACAGGGGAAGGTCAAAGAAAACATGGAAGGAAGTGATAAAAATAGACTCAAGAGAAAGAGGGATAAATAAAGACCTGGTCAGAAATAGGTTACTTTGGAAGTCAATTTCTTGAAGCCATCCAACGCATGCCAGCATGAAAAACAGACGTTAAACCGATGATGATGATGATATTATCATCATGATTATCATTATTATTACTGTTAGTAGTAGCTAGTCATTCGTCGCATGTTTTTTCTTCCAGAAGTAAACTCCATATTAGTGCAATTCATTAATACAACCACATTATAACAGTAACTTCACATTATATATATTTTCTGTTAAATATTAAACTGGTGTTAACCATGGCCATATCCATAGTAGGGATGGCCATGGTTTTAACTCAAATACGTCACACATGAGTAGGTAAAATAATACACTGTTGGAGACGTTCATGAAAGTTATCGATAACCCCATGTAGCATTTCTTGTTGAATAGTTAGTATTTCTACACAAATCGCACGTTTAGTCCCCAAAAATGTTAACTTACATACAACACACGCAACCTCAAACAACATTTACATATTCCGGGATGACACCGTAATTGACATTGTGTTGCCACGAACGACAGCCAGGAAGATGCGTTTGTAAACTGAGATATGTTGGTAAACTAATATAAATTGTTTGGGACTAATTTCCCAACTATATTTACTTTAAAATCGTTTATGTCGCTAATAGTAAAATTTGCTGTGTCTATTTGGAAAGATCTGAACCAACATTTTTACCCCCCAGCTAGTGGTAAAATAGCAACTTATGTTCAATTTATCGTTTACAGTAGATCTTGTTTTTTCTGGCATTAAATAACAAAAAAAAAAATGGGTTATATCACGACTCTTACATTGTTCATTTTCCTCACAATCGAACATCATGCACTACACGTGCACTTTCGAGTTGCAGTGCAGCCGAGTACTGTACGCAATGATTTCATTATATTCTACCAGCATGGCTACCTGGCATTGCCCAGGAGCATGGACAACAAAATAGAAGCGTTAAAAAGTGTGTTAACATCTTTCGTTTAAAATATTTCTCCCCTCCCAACCATCACCCCTTCCATATCTCATTAATATAAAAGATCACACCTGTATACGTTTAAAAAATATTTTTAAATATCAGAAAAAAAAAAAAAAGTACTATTTCACACTAAATATGGGTAGAAAAAAAAAAAAAAAACGCTCTAAATATCGCCCCCCCCCTCACACACACACACACACTGACTTATTTTGTTCCAAACGAATGAATATTTTTTTTTTTTTAAATGTTTCCATATTCTATCTGAGGCAATGCTGAAAAAGAATATATCAGTTTTTGGGGTGTGTCTTGTATAGTTTTTTACTTTTAGCTGGACATACAGACAACTTGTATAATATGTAATTTAGCTGGACACACAGAAGGGGCTTGGTTTGATTAACAGCATATCACCCATCTATGGGTTATTTAATGCCAAATAAAGTTGTCAAATATAATTCTATAGGTAGGATAATTATTTATATTCCTAGAATACATTGCTCTCGGAATACATTGCATTACTCTTGGAAAACATTACTCTTAGAAGGAAATTTCACAGAGGGTACCATCATGATTTAACAGAAAAATGGATCACCTCAATGAAGCACGCCACCAGTGACACTACTCCCAGAATAAATTACTCTTTGAAAACAATTACTCATTGGCATTGATAATCTTCTTCGTTCTCAACATGATTGACCCTCAGCCACCGCCTTCTAGTATCTATTTGGGAATAAAAAAAAAAATTTTTTAAAAGAGAAATAAGGTTTTGATTTATTTGAAGAATCAGATTGCATAATACGGTTGGGGATGAACTTATAGATACTAGGGCATGACGTGACCAGCCAGATCAAGTCTCTCCAATCTCTCGTCTAGCCAAAGTAAGGGTCGAAGTGGATGAATGGCTCAGCTACCAAGATCCCTTCTAACGCATCATGGGTCGCCACTCACGGCCTACAGATGGACAGGTGTACACCAGCTGTGTGAGGAGTGTTATGCTTTGACTGCATTGGCAAGCACTCTCAAGAGACTGCAGTACAACGAAAGAGCCATGATTAGAAGATAGATCTGTCATGTCAGGCTGGAAGACGACACACTCTTCGAGACTCCTCTCTCTAGGCTTGGTATACGAGAAATAAGCTGGGCAGGACGAGGTTGCTTTGCCATGTCGAGCGAAGCTCCAGCTTGATCTCCCGGGTCAAAAACATGTCCACCGCATCAAGTCGGCAAGCTGGAAGAGCGGGGCTTTCTTGGGATGAGCTGTGTAAACGTGACTGTGCAGCCCTGGGGATTACAAACTTAGATCCTCGCGACCGCCGAGCCTGGAGTGGAAGACTTCGAACAAGACTGACAGGCAGGCCCCACTCTTATAGAGGACTAATTAAAGGCCTGTTCAAAAGTAAATCGGATGAAGAAGAAGACGAAAACTATCAGTTGTCATCTGCTTCTTGTTTACATCTCCAAAGAAAGCTTTATTAATACTACTACAGTGTCGGATTTGAATGAATTATCTCCCTTTGATTTAGCATATGTGTATCGGCAGCATTATTGTCATGAAAACTAAGGGAGAGGTAAGCAGAATTATTATAGACAAAGATCCTTTCTTTTAATTTTTTATTTATTTATTTTTTTAAACTTAAATTCACCCCAAACAAGACACATTGCTACTGAGAAGTAAGGGGCTACAGTGAATCAGGGGCCATATTTATAGGGGCATCCTAAGTGGGGAGACTTGTAGCGTGGTTTTTGTTCACATTACATTTAAATTTCTGCATGTTAATACAGTCAGGGAAACAAGGAGCAGGTAGGGAATTCTAAAGGCTATCAGTTTGAGGTGAGAAGCTATCAAAGTAGAAAGCCTTGATATGGATTGAAAATAGTGCCAGTCACTTTCCAAGTCATCTAACTCCTCTACCCCATTTCATGAATTGCTTGAGGTCTTAGCCATCATGGCCAAATTAACATTTTCAGAGAGAAGTGTCATAACTCACATTCAAAAGAGGCTCTCGCAGTACCATTAAAAGAGGTACGGATATAGCAGAGTTCGCTTAAAGCACCAAGACAGTTATGGTGGGATTTCAATAAAAAAATATATTATTATACATAATAAAAACAAAATTTGTTGAATTTGTGTTTTATTCTTGTTTTTACATTTTTCTTCTACAAATTAAACTTTGAAAAAAAAAATCAGTTGTCATCTATTTCTTGTTGACATATAAATTAAGCTGTATTGATGCTACTACCCTGTCGAGGTTGATTTAGCGCGTGTGTATTGGCACTGTTACCATTGCGCTTAGAGAGGAACAAGCAGATTTATTATATAGATATGGATTAAATCGATAACTATGTAGCATTTCTCGTTGAATAGTTAGTATTTCTACACAAATCACACGTTTACAGTCCCCAAAAATGTTAATTTACATACAACACGATCTCGAATGACATCTACATATTCCGGGAGGACACCGTAATTGACATTGCGTTGCCACGAACGACAGCCAGGAAGATGCGTTTGTAAACTGAGATACGTTGGTAAACTAATATAAATTGTTTGGGACTAATTTCCCAACTACATTTATTTTAAAATCGTTTATGTCGCTAATAGTAACATTTGGAAAGATATGAACCAACATTTTTAGAGAGACTTGTAAAACTGCCTTAAAAATTGGATCGGGATGTGAGTATTGATTTACTCCTCTCCAGGAGTTAGGCACAAGGCCAGTTTTTATCTTACTCCCACAAGTAAGATGTGACCCAAGGTCAGGTCGGGAAAGTGGGGTTTGAAAAGCCAGCGCCCGAGAGGTGAGCACTCTGGCCATTAAAAATTGCCTGGGCAGCCCCGTCGGCATTCCCCGGTAGGGGCGCCTCAAGCAGTAAGCAATAAACTAACTGGGAGGGTGGACCTCCTAGAACTGCACAGGACAGGCCCATAGACCGGCGTAAATCAAGCCCCGAAGGCCAAGACAATACCAGTTTATGGGGTGCAGTATCCATCGGAACAGATACTACACTTTGATCTTAGCCAAAAGGCAGGATGTGAGTATTTATTTACTCCCCTCCAGGAGTTAGGCACAAGGCCAGTTTTATCCTACTCCCACAAGTAAGATGTGACCCACAATTGGGTCAGGAAAGTGGGGTTTGAAAAGCCAGCGCCCGAGAGGTGAACACTCAGGCCATTTAAAAATTGCCTGGGCAGCCCCGTCGGCATTCCCCGGTAGAGGCGCCTCAGACAGTAAGCAATAAACTTACTCCTCCCCAAAGAGGGGAGGCAAAGCCTGGGAGGGTGCACCTCCTAGAACTGCACAGGACAGACCCATTGACCGGCATAAGTCAAGCCCCGAAGGACAAGACAATACCAGAATGGGGTGCAGTATCCATCGGAACAGATACTACACTTTGATCTTAGCCAAAAGGAAAGGCGGGATGTGAGTAGCCAATGGCGAAAAAAGCTGAAATCGAGATGAATTTCTTAATCTGGGAGGCCACGGCCTGCTATGTGTTTGGAGAGAAGGCAGGACAAAGAAAACCAACTTTAATCAGTTTCAACTGGGAAAGTGAAAATTAAGAGAAAGACAGAGTGTGCAGGAGGGGGGGGGAGACAGGAAGTCATTTTTTGATGAAACAAAAGTCATCTAACTCTTCTACCCCCTCCATGAATTGCTTGAAGTCTTAGCCTTCACAGCAAAATTAACATTATCAGTTTTTTTTATTTATTTATATATTTTTTTTAACATAGTTCACCCCAAACAAGTCAGGCCGCCACTGTATTGATTTACTCTTCTCCAGGAGTTAGGCACAAGGCCAGTTTTTATCTTACTCCCACAAGTAAGATCTGACCCAAGGTCGGGTCGGGAAAGTGGAGTTTAAAAATTGCCTGGGCAGCCCCGTCGGCATTCCCCGGTAGGGGCGCCTCAGGCAGTAAGAAATAAACTTACTATTCCCCAAAGAGAGGAGGCGAAGCCTGGGAGGGTGGACCTCCTAGAACTGCACAGGACAGGCCCATAGACCGGCGAAGGCCAGACAATACCAGTCTATGGGGTGCAGTATCCATCGGAACAGATACTACACTTTGATCTTAGTCAAAAGGCCGCCACTGTAGCCCCTTATGTCTAGAGAAAAAAGAGGGAAAGTGGGGGGGGGGGGCAACCTACATTGAGAGCTGCGCAGCGAGATGTCTGTTTACATTAGTTTTAGATTTCTGCATGTCAGTACCATCGGGAAAACATGGGGCAGGGAGGGAGTTCCAGAGACCAGCAGCACGAGGAAAGAAGCTATTGGAGTAGAAAGCTCTTCGGCATCTGGGGACCTCCACAGTGAATGGATGGGATTTAGCTGATTGTCGAGTTGGTCTAGTGAATTTACGTAGAGAGAACCGTCATAAGAGGGAAAATCAGCTTTTTCTTATTTAAAAAAAAATTAAAATAAATTTTTAAAAATTTTTAAAAAGAGCAAATTTTGATCCAAAAGCGGAGAACTCGCATCCGTGAGAGACTAACAATTTAAGCAAAAATCCGCTTTTTCTGGATTTAAAAAAGTGGAATTCTACTAAAATGTGGAGAACTCACATCCCTGCTAGATGTAACATATTTTTTTGAGAGATATGGTAAGATAATTGGTAGATATGAGTTGGATGTCGGATACTTTTGAGGGTAACCTCAGGTAGAGTGCTCAATGTAATTCCAGAGCAATATTGGCTAAGTTATATGGAAAAAGTCAAACCAGCGTTTCAGTTATAAGTAATAATTATTTTCATCTGCTCAGCAGAATCTTCAGACACAACTGCTGGCCTAAAAGGAGGGAAGAGGGGTGAAGGCTTCACTTTGGTATGACTTGACCAAGGACTGAACCCTAGTCTCTCGGCTTATTAGCAAACATTCTCACAATTATGCCAAATGGGTCGGTTCTAAAGTAAAGAAAGTAAATGGCAAAAAGTTCAACTTGCCAGAAAGGATCAAGACTACAATAAGGACCCCAGTTCATTAAAACAATAAAAATATTAACATAAGAAATTTAAGTTTTAAAAAGATTTGTAAATAAATTATGTATGTTAAATCTTATTTCATTTGTTGCTTACAGAAAAAAAAAGGACAAAAACTTCATAAACTTTAAATTGCTTCCGTTTAGAAACGGATTTTTGAAGTCTAACTCCGCCCTCGTGGGGAGGCAAAACGGAAGATTACAAGTCAGCCGATTTTTTAAAAAAACGTATATATTTCGTTTATTTATTAAAATAACTTGCATAATCTTCCGTTTTGCCTCCTCGGGCTAGGAGCAAAGTGTAGTATGGAAAAATCCTTCTAAACTGAGGTAAGATCCAGAGTGCCCCTTTTTGGGAAGCTTGATTTTTCCCTACAAAACGGAAGATTACTTGAGTACGGCGATAAATATTTCATACCCCCCCCCCATTTCTGCCCTCGTGGGGAGGCAAGTAAATAGTGACACAAAAACATGTTTTAAAAGAAAACATGTTAATATTTTATTTGTTTTATTTATGGACCCTCTGCCTTAAAATAAATATTAACATGTTAAAAGAAAAAAAATCATTATGAATTTTGAAATATATATTCTAGGCAACACGGTGAGTAACATGGGCACATTATTTTTTTTTGTAAATGTTAACAGTTAGGTATGTGTATGTGCTTATATATTTGTATGTACATGATTCACTCCTAAACTAATTAAGCGATCATTATAAACTTTGAAACACAGCTGCTAGGCGTGAGTGTAGGTAATATTGGCTATATTTAGTTTAATTTTATGCAAAGGGGGCAAAACAGGAGTGGAAACCTTCATGAAAGCTCAGATACCTCAGATTTTTGTGAAATTTTAATAATAGGTATTAGACATCAATTAATAAATATTTCCCAAATTTCAGTTTCTTTGGGGTATTTTAAAGGGTTTTAAGGGGCATAGTATAGTATTGGAACAACTTCTTTGAAAATTCAAATATTTCAGATTTGCATTAAATTTGATCCATAGTCATTAGACACCAATTAAGCTAGATTACCTGAATTTTAGTTTCTTATTAAGACCTCTTAAGCTTAATCCTTAAATTTTAGAAATGTTCTATCAAAGTCATATAATCGATTTTGATCAGAATTGGTTTGGTTCACGGCATATCAACCATCTGAGTTAGTTAATGCCAAATAAAGTTGTCAAAGGAATCCTATAGGTAGGATAATTATTTTATATTCCTACAATACATTAGTCCGAGAAGGAAATTTTACAGTGAAATCATATTCGTAGAAAACATCATTCTTCTGACAGTGGTAATCATATTCGTAGAAAACATCACTCTTCTAACAGTGGTAATCATATTCGTAGAAAACATCACTCTTCTAACAGTGGTAATCATATTCGTAGAAAACATCACTCTTCTAACAGTGGTAATCATATTCGTAGAAAACATCACTCTTCTAACAGTGGTAATCATATTCGTAGAAAACATCACTCTTCTAACAGTGGTAATCATATTCGTAGAAAACATCACTCTTCTAACAGTGGTAATCATATTCGTAGAAAACATCATTCTTCTGACAGTGAAATCATATTCGTAGAAAACATCACTCTTCTAACAGTGAAATCATATTCGTAGAAAACATCATTCTTCTGACAGTGGTAATCATATTCGTAGAAAACATCACTCTTCTAACAGTGGTAATCATATTCGTAGAAAACATCACTCTTCTAACAGTGAAATCATATTCGTAGAAAACATCATTCTTCTGACAGTGGTAATCTTCTTTGTTCCAAACACGATTGACCTTCAGCCACCGTTTTCCGGTATCTATCTGGGAGGAAAATAAAAAGGTTTTGATTTTTAGAAGAACCAGATTGATAATACGGTTAAGGATGAACTTATAGATACTAGTGCATGGCATGACTAGCCGATTGGTCGGATCAGGCCTCTCCTATCCTCCAGTCTAACAGAAGGGCCAAAGTAGAGTATTGCAAGTCACGTGACCATTTATGCAGCCAGGCCACAGATTGCTCAGCCATCAGGATCCCGTCCTAAGGCATCACATGTCACCACCCATTTGCATGAGGTTGCAGTCGGCGAATCCGAGAAAAATATAAATATATAATAAAATTTGACAATACCAATTATAAATGTATATTACAGAATATTAATTTATTAGAAACTTGAAAATAAATATGCAAACGTGCAAAAGCTGGTTTTGTTTGACAGCGTTTACAGATTACTATAGATACTGTATCATTATATTTAAGTAAGACTGAAAGAGGTTGATGTTAATATACTTAGAAAAGATTTGCATATATTTATATTTAGATTAGATTAGAATATTAGATTAGCTAAATGCAGTATTCTCCATTATTTCGCAATGTATTTATTACGTTTAAAATATTGTGACTGATGCACAGACAGACAAAATCACTATTTATATAAGATAATCAAATAATACTTTTTTTTATAATTGGAATGATTTGGGGTGGGGGGGGGGGGGGGAATATTTTTTAAATAGTTTATATTTATGAAAATATTTTTTAAATACTTTATTTTATTTTTTTTAATAGTCTAATAGTGTTTATAGATAGAATTCAGCTGAACTAAATGGACGAAAATGATAAGGGACTGTTTTCTGATAAACATCGCTTGCCAATTTCCGATTTCAAAACTGGAAGACCATTTCTCTTTTACCAACTGACTTAAACTTCGGCAGACAAATAGACCAAGGGCTACAATGAACATTACCTTCAACAAACACTTTATATCATAACGGGAAGTTAGCTTACAACAAAAACCAACTAAAACTGACTGAATAGGTGAAATACGCCTGTTTGTATCAAGCCCATTGATTGGTCAGAAAAATAAGTCATTTACATAAAAGGATGTGACTCACTTCGTTGTCCCGGATGTCTGTCTAAACTGCCTATTTGGGATAGCCACTGCCTTTTTTCCACTGCAAACACAGCACACAAGTCGGTGGCGCTTTGACTAGCGTGGGCGGCCGTTATCACTTGAGAGCAGCGAGAAATCCATTGTTCATATCAGCTCCAATAATAATAAATTTTAAAGAGAAATAAAAACTTAACTTAAAAGTGAAAATGTTATATTGAGCCATCAATCAGCAAAATCCCACCCCTTCATTATAGAGGTCCCCATATGCCAAAATGTGTTCTACTCTTATAGCATCTTTCCTCGAACTGCTTCCCCGACTGATCCAACATGCGGAAATTTAAATGTAATGTGAACAACCTCCTTGCTGCACAAATTTCCACTTAGGATGATCCTGTAGATATGGCCCCTAATTCACAGTAGCCCCTTAAATCTCAATGGCAAGGTGCCTTGCTTGGGGTTAATAAAAGTTTTTTTTTTAAATGAATAAGTAACATGAAAAATACAAATTAAATTAATTATTTTAGAAAAAAAAAAAGAATCTTTCAAAATGGACAAAGGCAAGATAGCTATGCCTGTTAATGAGTATGTAAAAGTAGTGTCCAGAATGTAGTATCTGCTCTGTCTTCAGTCAGAAGAAATCCTTCTTGATAGAGGCAATTTTAATTTTTGTCCAGATCCTTTATGGGGACCTGGATTTTATCCACATTAAAAACCAATCTTGTGTGTAACTTTGTAGAAAGGAGAGTTGGTGTGAGTTGAATGTCGAGATGAGAGATGGCCATTTTGTTGGGTCGGCCGTGTTTGTATTTAAAGGAAAAAATAAAATAGGGTCACCAGGTTCTAAATAAAATACCAACATCCTCTCTACAATTTTTTTTTTATTTATTTATTTATTTATTTTTTACTTTTATTCGCCCCAAACAAGGCACATTGCCACTGAGACATAAAGCCTACTGTGAATTAGGGACCAGACCTACATGGGCATCCTAAGTATGGAATTTAGCAGAGAGACGTTTGCTCATATTACATTTAACTTTCTGCATGTTAGTACAGTCAGGGAACAGGGAGGAAATTCCAAGGTCTAGCAGTTCGAGGGAAGAAACTTCCGACATTTGGGGACCTCTACAGTGAATGGGTGGGGTTTTCCTGCTTGTCGGGTTGTTCTAGTGTATTTATGTCGAGGGAGCACCAGTGCCACGAGTCCATCGAAGCACATTCCATAGAAGTACTTGTAAAACAAGCACAGGAATGCAATATTGCGGCGATGGGATGGGGGTTGAAGCTTGATTGATAGTGTGGGGCCTATTAGATTGAAGACTCTTTTTTGGACCCTGTCTAATAGGGAGGGGCTAGTGGTTGATGCGCCAGCCCAGATGTGGCAACAATACTGCATGTATGAGCGAATGGTGGCTTTGTAGAGATATAGGAGACTGGCGGGCATGCAAAGTTTTTTAGCGCGGTAGTAGGGAGCCCACCTTCTTTGCAGCAGCCTTGGCAATGTCTTCTATGCATTTGTTCCCACTCATGTTGCCTGTGAATGTTGGGTCGAAGAGTGTGAATGTTAGGTGGGAGGAGGGGGGGGGGAAACAAACTTTAACAGTGTCGTCAAACAAAACAGGAACATAATATAAGAATGTATGGCAAGTTGGTTTGACAGGCGTGCATTATAGTCGAAATGTGATGTAGTCCAGGTCTTTAGTTTCGAATGTGAATTCATATTTCGCGTTGGGTTTATTCCCGCCTCTTGTCACCCATGAAATGACACGTATGTCTACATTGACATCTCAACTAGAACTGAATCATATTTGATGCTAAACTTTCTGGGCGGAAACTGAAAGCTGAATATGTGCAGAAGTGTTCTATCACCCATGTCGTTACGCAAGTCTGGGCATAACAGCACAATGGATTACATGTAGATACAACAAAATAGATGCTATAACTTTGCTTTTGTGGGAAGACAAGTAAATCGGCACCTATTCTTCCGTTCTGTTTTTAGTTCAACAGAACAGGTAGTGAGGAAGGGAAATAACTCAGTTGTGTACTTTCATTTTAAGCGATCTCTTTACTCATGTCTTCTTTAAGTTTATACTTCCTCAGGTAAGAATGGAAGATTCTGAAAATGTAATAAAATGGTTTTGCGACTAAAAAAAAAAAAAAAAAAAAATGCTATTTAAGGCCTATTGACCTTGCGTGATCGTCAAGGTTTATGCAATCCAAGCCAAATATCTTGAACCATCTGCTGTTACTGTACTATGATAGTCTTCAGCTTTCTGAATTAAACTACTTTGCATGTTCATCAGTGTGGCTTGAAAATCACACAAAGTGAAGCAATGCGCAACATGCCAGTGCATCACGATTACCACAATACTACCAACCAGTGGTCTTGGGTATGACTTAAAACCCCATCCGGTGGTGACGCCCCAATTGGGGAGCCTTGAGGAGCGTGGAGTCACTCTTTAGTTGTCACTACTCCCAGGTCCACTTTAACCCGAAGTGGTAGTACCTGTCAGTGTCCCATCTATGGATTAAACATCGTTTAAAACCTATTTATTTACAAAAAATATCGTCTGCAAAACAAATTAATCTACAAACCAATCGTATATGAAACGTGTTTTACCTTAAAATGACCGAATGACGGTTAAGATGTCGTAAAACCAAGTACCAACCAGTTCTATTCAAATTTTCCAGTCATTAACACACAATATACTGCATACGATGTTGACACACTCGTTCTCATTAGATCACAGAAGTTAAGCAATGTTGAGCCTGGTCAATACAGATGAGTGACCATTTGGGAATGCCAGGCATTGTATGTGGGAGGACAGCAGCACCTCCATGCAAAAACTAATGTTGTCATCTCTGCTGACCAGGACATACATGCGACTGCGGATCACTTATGAATTTAATATTGCTTAGAAACTTCTTTCGAAGGAAGCTGGTTCAACCCACCCAGGGAAAATGCCACACCAGGTACAAGATATATATATATATATATATACACACACACACTTTAAAAAGCCTGTGTCATCATCATTATATTCGGTTTAACGTCCGTTTTACATGTTGGCATGTGTTGGACGGCTTTCAGAAATTGACTTCCAAACTAACCTATCTCTGGCAAGGTCTTTATCACTCTCTCTTAAGTACATTTTTATCACTTCCTTCCATGTTTTCCTTGCTTGGCCTTCCCCTATAAACTAAACCTGCTACATTAACTGTTCTACATCTACTGAGCCAAGAACTCTCATCCATTCTTTCAACGTGACCATACCATCGAAGTCTCCTGTTCTGCACACATCTCCCAATAGTGTCCAGATTTAATCTTCCTCTGAGGTCATCAGAACTAAGCCTGTCTTTAACACTCACATTACACATGCATCATATCATTATCATTTCTCTCCATGCAACATATATCCTCAATTCTCACTGACCCGGTTTCACTTCCATACATCATATTGTGTACACATGCCTGATAGACTCTTCTTAATTTTAAACACTTAATAACTATATCTAATAGAATTAATCGACAAAAAATATTTATAACATAAATTATATGGTTGATGGGTATTGTTATAAAAAAAAAAAAAATTGATTATTATTCGTTTAACTTTAAAACTCAAAATGACTATTGTTTTCCATTAGTTTTCACTACGGAATCGTGTTAGCCTTTGTAATATTGATAAAAAAGAAAAAAAAAATCTGATAAAAAAATGTAGAAAAATATATACAGGAAAACGTAATAAAGAAACTGAAGAAAAATGAAAAATAGTAATAGAATGGAAAGAAAACGAAAAGTATAGTAAACGGTATGAGTAAAAAGGTACGAGTAAAAAAAAAAAGGTACGAGTAAAAAACAGGTACGAGTAAAAAAAAAAGGTACGAGTAAAAAAAAAGGTACGAGTAAAAAAAAAAGGTACGAGTAAAAAAAAAAGGTACGAGTAAAAAAAAGGTACGAGTAAAAAAAAAAAGGTACAAGTTTTTTTTACTCGTACCTTTTTTTTTTACTCGTACGAGTAAAAAAAAAAGGTACGAGTAAAAATAAAAGGTACAGAAAACAGTGAAATATAGAAATAAAGTTAGACATGCTTTTAAGTGAAGAAAAACACGATATAAAGAGGGGAAAGAAAGTAAGCAGAAAACAATAAAAAAAAAAATTAAAAAAAACATGCGATAAAGGAATACTAAACCAGAAGAGAAAAAATATAAGACAAGTGAAAACCTACGGAAATTGCATGATGGATATCAAAATAAAAAAATATGTAATTTATTACTAGCAGGAATGTAAGAATTCTTTATGATAGTTTCATTCTATAGTAAAAGTACAAGTAAACCATTTTAGTTCCATTTTCACTTTTTTTTTTTCCTATAAATTTCGGTTTATAACTTTCTTAGCTAAAAATTTTGTAATTAAATTAACTTGTAAAAAAATCAGTAGCCGTCTGCTTCTTGTTTACGTGTACAGAGAAATCTGTATTAATATTACTACTACTGCATCGAGTTTGGACGAATTACATCCCTTTGATTTAGTGCAGACATATTGGCAGCATTACGATCACGTTAACTGGAGAGGGGCATGCCGTGTTGAGAAAGTAAATTTAAAAATTACGAAACACGAAAGTTCCAGTCTTCAATCAGACCTGTATACTTAACGACTATATATAAATGGAAAATGAAAAAAGGAAAACCAAAAATATTATTTATGTATTCATCAACGTTTTGTCTTTATTGGTCTGAAGAAAATGACACAAAGTACAAAATATTTGAAACAATGGTAGTAGGAGGTGAAAAGCTTAAAACGGCCGCTTATGAAAAGATAAATTATAAGCTACAAATGCGATGGTAGCAGTAGGACAAGTTGAGTTAACAGTGGAAAGTGTGGGGGTAAAATGGTAGCGGTTGGAGTTATTAAACCATTAGGGAGGGGGGTGAGCTTGCGTGATGTAAGCAGAAAAAGGTCGCTTATGAAAAGATAAGTTATTAGTTCTATTTTTTATCATCTATATGTGTGTGTGTGTTAGTGAGAGAGAGCTCACTTGCCATAAGTATATTTCTATACTGCTACTAGAAAAATTGTGACCCCATTGAGTCACCGATTGAGCTTGGGTTTTGAATCAGGAGAGAGTGAGTTTTTAAAGAGTTAAATTTTTTAAATAAAAATCCAAAATCTCTCTTTCTCCCTCCCCAGCTATGGGTTAAATAGTATTGCTACTCTGTTCTGTTTCTTTTCATTAATATAGTAAGAGAGGAGAGGGAGGTTAACGAAAATAGTGACAGAAGGAAAGTGATTACCTTTGAGTGTTAATAAACAGAGAAGAGAGAGAATAAGTGACAGAAGCAAGCATGATAAACATTATGAATTTTGGAACACGGCTGCTAGGTGTAACGGTGGGTAATGTGGGCTATATATAGTTTAATTTAGTTGTATGCAAAGGGGGCAAAGAAAGAAATGAAAATTTAGGTGCCTCAGATTTTTGTGAAATTTTAACAGTAGATATTAGACATCAATTATTAAACATTCCCCAAATTTGAATTTCTTCTTAAGAACCCTTTAGCTTAAGCCTTAGATTTTAAACATTTTATAGAATCAAAATCATGTAATTGATTTTAATCAAAATTGGAATAAGGATTCTAGACATAAGGTTTAGTAGCATTATATTTTAATCTTTGTAAAGAGACATAAAAAAATAAAACTGGTACAAGACTGTTCTGTTCAGGGAATTAATTTTACCCATTCTGGGACGAGTATTTTTCTTGTGTGTGTGTGTGTGTGTGTGTGTGTGTGTGTGTGTGTGTGTGTGTGTGTGTGTGTGTGTGTGTGTGTGTGTGTGTGTGTGTGTGTGTGTAACTATTTAAAAAAATTTTAAATATAAATTTTATTATAACGAAGGTTTTTTTTGTAACAGCTCAATAGTGTAAAACAATTTTTCTTGAAGAGGCCATCATTAGTGTCCATAAAAAGTTGACCCATCGGGCTGGAGAAAAACTGAAATGCATCCAGTATTCATTTATTTTTTTGTTTTTCGATATACTGTTTCTATATTTATTTATTTATAAATGTATTAAAGAAGATCAGAACAATATTGGTACCGTCGGTTTCTAGTCAACAAGTGATCAACAAATGATCGCACCTTGTTGAATCTTCAGTCGTTGTTGATGTCAACAAGGTGCGATCATTTGTTGATCACTTGTTGACTTGAAACCGACGGTACCAATCTTCTGTAATACATATATAAATATATATTACGCTCTTATTTTTAAAAATTTTTCTTAATAATCGTGCACTCTGCTGGGAGTTCTCTCCCACTAATCTTACAAAGTATTATTTCTATATCATTATGCTTTTCATATATTCTTCCACTCATATAATTCGACAGGGTAAAAGTCTGTTAAGGTCTAGTTTACATCCGAATGTACGAATCGTGAAAATTAATTGTTTTCTGTTGAACACAAAGTTTAATAATCACTATCTACCCCCTCCCCATTGCAGCAAGGTTAGACATGTGAGGGAGGGGGTCCCAATGGGGCACTCTGGAAGGGTACAAAACAAGCCGCACATGCGTGGTCCCCCTCTGTATGTGACAAGTGTAAAATGCAATAAATTTGAGCTATTTGGGGCATTTTTGACCACCTGGGGGTGCGAACCAGAATTTTTTTGAGGTCAAGGATGCTTATTTTATATCCAGAACAAGTGCCTCTACATTTCGGCCAAGTTTAAAAAAAATTGAATGGATGGATCAAACGTTATGGGAGAAAAGGGTCATTTTTTTGCAATTTTGGGGGCTTTTGACCCCCCTGGGGGCACGAACCAGATTTTTTTCAAGGTCAGCGATACTTATTTTCTATTAGGAACAATTGCCTCCACATTTTGGCCAAGTTTCAGAGAAATTGAATGGATGGATGAAAAGTTATGGGGCAAGAAATGTCATTTTTTGCCATTTCGGGGCCTTTTGATCCCCTGGGAGGCTAACCAGATTTTTTTTCAAAAATCGGAGAATGTCACTTTCTAACCTGACCAAAGTTACAACTTCATGCAAAATTTCAGAGAAATTCAATGGATGGTTGCTGAGAAAAATCCGGACGGATGGACAGAAATGCCTCAAAACATAGGTCCCCCAATTTTATAAATCGGGGGACCAAATAGCAGAGAACAAACCCATCGGCAGTCCCCAGTTGAGGTGCCCGGTATTAAACCACCACCTCTTACTGAAGGAGGGTGTAATGCCTAGGACTGAGCCAGACCCTACCTCATCCCGCCAAAGAAGGGTCTGATGGTTCGGGACAGACCCTAGGTTGGTAAAGTGGCTGGTATAACAACTGACCGAAACCAGCTTTTAGAACAACTTAAAAATATATGTCCACATGATAACAGCATTTAAATCAATGGACTACATAATATCACCTATGTTTTTAATGGTTATCTCTCGTTGTTTGGAGCAACCATGAGGAGGAGGAGGAGAAGGAAGAGGCGTAGACTAATACTTGAAAATTTGTTTGATTATTTTCAACAAACCCTATATTTTCTTTCGTCAAACAATTACAGGTTTGTACGGAATCTCGAACAGGGACCTTTATGTAATCCACAAGGGTAGCTTGCTCTCGTTCTGTCAGCTATGACCTGGTAGAAGTCTAAAGTAATTGTATTCTTCGTATTGCCCATGCTGAGGATTGAACCTTCAACCTCCCGTGGCGCAACGGATATAAGTGATAAGTTATAATCAATTCTAAGTGACAGTCTTCTGGAAGTAGAAGGTTCAATCCTCAGTACAGGGTGATACTAAGGATACAATTATGAATTAGGTGTTTTTCAAAATTATGTGATCTATTCCATGCTTCTTTTGTTCCAGCTCATTCGACTCATCGGTCTAGTGGTCTCCATCAATTTGCTGTTTTGATACCTCATTGTAATACAACTTCATATTCCAGTTGCCTCTTTCCAAGAACTGCAGGCTTATGGAACTCTCTTCCTGCTGACTTTTCCTCCTACCTATAGCGTTAGTCTTTTCAAGACTAAGGCCAATAGGCATCTCCTGTCTTTGCGATAATCATATTTCGTTCTTGTTAGCTCCTTACATCAAGTGGCTTCATGCCTTGTCTGGAGCGATTTCCATAAAAAAAAATAACTTAAGACTTCTACCAGGTCAAGTCCGACGGAACAAGAGCAAGCTACCACCATAAAATACAGGTTTTTGGTTTGATTGTTTTTTTTTTTAATTCTTAAATTTTAATTATGATTTTAACAGACAGAAAATTATGTTGATTCTATTTTTGGAGTCTGGTCTCTTGAACTTATTGAGGTCCCAAGTATGTTTCATTATTATGAATCAGCTCTGGTATGGGTACTTTATAGATATATAAATATATATGTATGTTTAAAAAATTAATGTGAAAAATATATAAATGTTTATATATTTTTTATTCATTTATTTGTTGACATATAGGAATACAAAAAGTGTTTTTAAAAAAATTTCTCTTAAAGAAAAAAAAAACAATATTTAAAAAAAATCTTTTTTTTCAGCCACTTCCTTCGACCTTCTTCAGTGTATCGAGAAGTGTGTGCATGTATGGTGGGACAGGGGAAAAAGAGTATAGCCAATGAGATGAAAAAATGTTTACATGTAACTAGTATGTGTCCAATCATGTATCTCAGACCTTCTCTTGAATCTTTACACCTAAAGAAGTCCCCTTATAATAGGGGTGGGACGTAGTGGGTGAAAATTTCAGATTCATGCGAGTAGTATTTTTTTGTGTTCATTTATACATAAATAACACTAAACAATCAAACATTTTGAAAATTTTGCAAAATTCAGAAGGTGCAGGCCAAAAATAGCCGTTAGGGCTCAACGGGACTCAAAATCCATCATTTTTCGGTGAAAAAGTGGTTTCATGCGACATTGCAGGTCCTAAAACATCCTCAAAAGCTATGAATGGATATAGATGGTTGAATCTGACATAGTACTTTAATTTAGGACCATTTTCAGGCTGTGAAAGGGTTTTCATGAATGTAAAATAGCCAAAAACTAGTGGCCTGCACCTTCTGAATTTTGCAAAATTTTCAAAATGTTTGATTGTTTAGTGTTATTTATGTATAAATGAACAAAAAAATACTCGCATGAATCTGAAATTTTCACCCATTATGTCCCACCCCTACTTATAAATAATATATATATATATATATATATATATATATATGGTGATTGTCACTTTTTTACAAAAGGTCATCCCTACAAGAGTACAATTTCTGGTTGTGGGCACATGGATGTCACAGCAACCCCGACTTACTTTTACAAGTTTTGCTGCAGATATGATATACACGCCTACTGGCTTCTGATTCTGTATAGCTATATTCTTCTCCTGCGACATTCACGTATTTGATCTCCGTCATAGGATTTTATATGACTCAGCAGACCAGCCCTTGACAGACAAACTCTGCCACATAAACTGCACAAAAGATCTCGCTGAAGTGTGCTTGGAACGATCAGCATTGACCGCTTCTGTAAAGCAGGTTTCGGGATGGAGTACTCTATTCATTTTGCCTCAAATTTGACACAGCCATCATGCTGCAATTTCCCATATAACAGCTGTTTAGATAGCCCGACATCGTTCATTAGAGATTCGAAGTGTCTCTGTGAACTGGGTTCGCGCCTTGTGATTGTCAGATTGTTATTTCCCTGCACTGATGAGAGCCGTAAGCTCGAAACGATGTCGTAAATAGGTAAAATATTAATATAATTTAATATATATATATATATATATATGTGTGTATTTAGGCAGCATTTTCTCATTTATGCAAGCATTGTTAAAAATACTTCAACTTCTTTCCTGGAACAATGCGAAAACTTTCTCTGCGCGTTTCTCAGTCATCTTTAAAAAATTCTCTTTTTTCTCCAGCTTTTTTGTTCATTTGACACCTGAAGATGATTCGACGAAGAATCGAAAACATTTGTGAAACCTATGGAACATTTATAAATTATTTTGATTTTAATACAAAAATGACCATCAGAAAAATTGAAAAAAGGTATAATTAAACAGACGAATTCTGTTATTTTTAACAATGTTTGCATATATATATATTATATATATATATATATATTTATATACATACACACACACAGGGTGCATAAGTTACTTTAGGAAATATTTTTTTTTATTATAGCAGGAATATTATTTGATTTTATATATCTCAGAATTATCAATGGCAGTTCCTATAATTACACAACAAATGAAGGACACACAGTTATCATAACTATAAAGGTTGAATATAGCAATTAAGAAATAGAACCATTTTTAAAAGTCGCCTGATCTTTCGTTTACAAAGAGTTAAAGGCTTAAGATCGTAAGATAACACCATTATCAAAACATAAGAGACATTCTAGACACACTGATAGGGTTAGAACACCTGAATTTATTCGGCAAGTACAGCACACCGTTGGTGGTAATCCTAGAAGATTCATGAGGTTGATTTCTAAAGAACACTCTAAAGAATTTTGTCGAAAAAGACATCAGATACATTAGAAGTCTTACGTGATGAAGAAAGATCATTTTACCTCGAAAAAGGCCATGGAAAATCACTTAATCAGAGATGGTAATAGATTCTGAAACACTTTTTTTTTTTACTTTTCATGGTCGTATGACTAACATTTGGCTTCCTAGCTGCCCAGATCTCAATCTTTTGGATTACTATGTATGGAACATAGTTGAGAAAACGGTGAATAGCACCGTCAGATATAAATAATCCTAAAAAATCTCCATAGAGTAATGTCAAATATGAACAAAGACCACCTGATCCTAGCATATATGCAATTCCTACTGCACAATAAAAAGCCGTTATCGAAGCTGAATAAAATTACAATATTTATTTTTATCTTCAAAAACATTTTTCAGTAAATCGACATTGTTTTTTGTTTCCAAGAATAATTTTTGTGTATGTACAAATCTGTCCTCAAATACATTATGCACCATATATATATATATATATGCAAACCTTGTTAAAAATAACAGAATTCGTCAGTCTAATTATATCATTTTTTTTCTGATGGTCTTTTTTGTATTAAAATCAAAAAAAATTAATAAATGTCCCATTTTAAAATGCTTAACGTAATGCGATTTTATTCTGTGATGCCACTCCGGCATCACTGACTTAAATTATCAACGTCTTTCCTGGAACAATGCGAAAACGTTCTCTGCGCGTTTCTCAGTCATCTTTAAAAAAAATTCTTTTTTCTCCAGCTTTTTTGTTCATTTGCTTTTGACACCTGAGGATGATTCGACGAAGAATTGAAAACGTTTGTGACATCTATGGGACATTTATTAATTTTGTTTTTTTTATTTTAATACAAAAAAGACCAGAAAAATTTTTAAATATAAAAAAGGTATAATTAAACAGACAAATTCTGTTATTTGTAACAATGTTTGCATAAATGAGAAAATGCTGCCTAAATACACACACACACACACACATATATATTATATATATAGTAGAAATAATACTTACAAAAATCCCAACACCTAGCAAACATGGATAAATTATTTAATTAGAAAAACGAACGAACTGATACGTCAAATGCGCTGGCGAGCACACCTCTTTTAATAAACAAAATATCTACACTTCACGTGACGATTCCCTGCGGGGATGAAATGTGGACGCCTCTGTAGCTTAATTGCTATAAATATTTTTCATACTTTACTATTAAGTTCTACTCGCATATTGAGCATTGTTGAAGTAAATACTGAAAATCTATACACAATACATTATGTTATATTATGAGGGGCCCCGTATGCCTGAAAGTGAGTAGGTCCACTAGTTTTTATTGTGAGAAGGGGTGAACTTAGTTCGTGTTCGGTGCAGGTCGAAGGGATATCCATTTTGGGACAGATAGATTTGTCATCAGAGTGGGTAATCCCGAGAAGTCATAACAACTGGTGAGATTTGGCCAACTTCAAAGGTGAAGTTCAATAAAGGTCAATCCAGTTCTGGTGATGATCTGTATGACAGGACAAAGGACTATGACGTCACTCCTTCTTTTCGTGATAAACTAAGGTTTCGAAAATGAGTTACTAGTTTGGCAGCGAACAGGACGGTGGACCTTCTCTGGGGTCCTGAATTGGGTTAGAAGCGGCCCGGACAATCGAGAATTTAATCGCTCGTGATAAGGGCTGTATCTCTTGGAGACCCAGCAATAATTTCCCGTGCATCGTCGCATCCCCCAGCAGGAAGAATGAGTGAATAAATCGCGGAACGAACGGGAAAACCCCCACAGCGAATAAAAGATTGAATCTCTCTGAGAAAAACTGTCTCCACATTTCTCTTCTGCCTGTTGATAAAATTTATCCATAGATCGAATGTCTTCAACACCGATCACAGCCAAGGATGCACCACGAAACCGACGGTATCAATCGGCGATCATGGCCAGGCGACGAAAGAAAATGTAAGGTAACTTTTTTGTGCATAACATTATCTGTAAAACGAAAAGAACTAAAAATCGAATATGCCTAACGAACACAATGTTTAAAATGTTAAAAGAATTTAAAAGAGAACTATGAATTTAAGAAAATGTGTATTAAAAGTGCCTGTTAAGGATGTCGCTTGAAAGTGCCTTACAGACAGTGTTAAAAAAGATTGAAACCGCTTCATCATCTTCTCGTAAGCTTTCGTATTGTTTCGGTTACGAGAGGATTAATTCACAAGCATTATATAACAATTCCCCCTTTTGGTGCCACGCCCCTTTCCAAGGACTATGTAACAAAAACGTTTTTGGGACTGCGAGCAATTGTTTAAGTGGTTTCAGAATACTGCCGCGGTCCAGGCAGGAGTATGTGCCTTTTGGTGCCACGCCCCTTTGAAGGGCTATGTAACAATTATATCACCTTATAATATACGTGTATAGATGAAATAATAATCATCCAATTTATTTATTTTTGATTAGTCCTCTATAAAAGGGGGGGGGGGCCTGTCGAAGTCCTTCTCTCCATATATATATATATATATATACATACATACACACACACACACACAGTGTATGTGTCAATGGCCGATTTCCGAGCAAAACCAATGGCATATTTGTAATCTGCAGGTTCCTGTTGACATTTTAATCTGGTTTTAAATAAGCAAAGGTTTTTTTTTTCTATTATAATCAAAAATGGTTGGGTTATTTTGTTTAACAGCATATTAACCTTTATGACCATTTAATGCTGAAACAATTTTTCTAAACAAACGTTTTCTTTTTGTAAAACGGATTGTTAGAAAAACATTAGTTGTATTATTTAACCCATAAATGGACAGAATGAGGGTTCATACCTTTCAAGTTTTATTCGTTATGTTCAACATATTTGATACCCGGGCAATTCTGGGTAAATCTGCTAGTATATCTATATAATACTAAAACTTTGAGAACCTTGTATGTTTGTTTGACAGATGGAATGAGATAATTTATTTGACAGTTGCCTCCCTTGATCTGAGAAGAAGTAGGTGATGTAAATAGGTTGTTTGATTATGAATAAATATTTACACACAGTCTGAATTACATACTAGACACCATCTTTGAGTGTCTTCCGTCTCTCTGTACAAGGGTTTGTCAGGACAACCCAGCATGAGGATATTTGACCCTACAAGTAAACCCTGACTAAATATTCAAAATAACGTAGTATTCGAAGCCTAAATAAGATCCCCTCGACACGGCTATACACTTGCTCATACGAGGAATGGTGCACCTTCTCCAAGTAATGTTATCTCAAGTAACAATTAGCTGGATACTCCACCAGACTAGATGAATTCTTGTCCTGGAATCCGGTAAGACCAAAAGAAGAATATACTATAACATAGTTAATTGGTCAATTGGGGAGAGGAAAATTAATGTTCTTAACTTCCTTACTAACTCAACGTTTGACAGGTAAAGGAGAACTTTAATGGAATATTCGAATATCTACGTATCTCATACAGAGATCAAGTGTTAGCCCCAGGAAGGGGCCCCCTTGATTTCTGAGAACTTCGACTGAAGTAAAATGAAACAAAAAAACACAGTATTTGATAAAAGTAAAAACTGAACCATTTATATAATATGCCATGGCGATTTCATGTTCATATGTACGTTATCACCTTTCACACATTATAAAAAATGAGATCGTCTGATCAGCAAAGATGGTGATTAACGTGATGTCGCTAAGGTAAACAACTCCGATTTTACCAATTTTAAAATGAATTGTTTCAAAAAGTGACATTTTTTTTATTGATTTGAAGAATATTTAGCTGACAATTATTTTTACGATAATAAGATCGGGAATATTTGTTTTAAAAAGAATTAAATTGCTACAATTTTAAATAAATAAATAAATATAGAAGATACATATTCGTTTTATTTACAATGACTATCATTTTTACGGAAGATAGGTCATTATTTTTCTTAATAGTATTGACACTGACAGACATTTATTATTTCAAAAGGAATGTTATTATTAACAGTAAATTATAGGTTGATGTAGAAAGCACCGTGAAATTTCCACAGGGTTCTGCTAGTTTTTTTATAATTGGCATAAATTAAAAATACAATAGAAACACACAGGAAGTAATTATTTGGGTTTCTTTTACGATATCCAACAGAACAAAAAAAAAGGGTGAAAAAAAACAACAAAAACAAATGGGCAACAAATAATATGCAAACCAAAAGCAAGAGAAGTTACTCTTCTACCGAAAATGTCTGATCACATCAACCCTCGCTTGAGCAGCCACACGCGGAATGTAGATATAAGAATTCAATACGAAAACTTAAACCATATATACTGACTACGAATTCTAATTAAACAAATAACTGGAGTAATACGGGTTTCTTTTACAATATCCAACAGAACAAAAAAGGGATGAAAAAAACAAAAAAACAAATAGGCAACAAATAAATGTTACCAAAGGCAAGAGAAGTTACTCTTCTACCTACCGGGATAAGTTGTTTTGTGTTTTAACTTATTTTAAAGCGCTTTATTTTAGTTTAATACAAAGGTACGATCAAGAAAAAAAAATAATGGCTGCTATGTACAGTCAAGTCTGTTAAGTTAGAACGAAAAAATAATGGCTGTCATGAGCCTCTATAATCGCTCAAAAATCGAAAATTAAACAAAAATACTGCTAATAAAAATATACAGTTCGGTTGAACATTAAACTTTCGCCTGATTGGTGACAGTTATTAGTTGTGTTTCTGTTTATTTTTCGATTTTTGAGCGATTATCGCGGCTCATGACAGCCATTATTTTTTCGTTCTAACTTAACAGACTTAACCATACTTTTGTATTAAACTAAAAAACGCTTTAACTTATAACACAAAAAACTTACCCAGGTAGATAGAAGAGTAACTTATCTTGCCTTTGGTAACATTTGTTGCCTATTTGTTTGTTTATTTTCACTCTTTTTTTGTTCTGTTGGATATTGTAAAAGAAACCCAATTATTCTAAAAAAGAAAATTGTCCGAAATAGCAAAAGATAGGAAAATTTCTTAGATATTTTTTTTTTTCACTTGACATCCTAATTTGTCCTTCGCTGATGGTTAGTGGTCAGAGTTTGAAATGTTGCTAACCAAATGTTAAGTGGTTATAAATTGTCCGAGAAGTGGCGTGATGTAGTGGTTATGGACGTAGACACTAGGGGGCTCAGCATACCAGATTCGTGTTGCTGTCAGGCTTACTGCATCACTTTCACTAATACCTTTAGGAAAAATTTTAAACCATATAACCTACTTTCAGCTATGGCTTGAATAGTAGCGTAGACTAGACTCTCAAGCCTTGGTTGTGCAACTAGTCTAGTAGGAAAAACTCTAATATAATACCAATGTTACTCTGCTTATCCTAGCATATATATTTCTATTTTTTTTTTAATTTTAATTTCTATAACGTTCAAGTTGTAATAATCGTATTTCCTTTTTATGGGTGCCAAGCATTAATGCTAACCTCACAATATCAAAAATCATTGTGCGCTCTTTGATCAAAATGAAATAGACTTATCCAAGTACCCTAGGTAATGTAGTTTCAGAATATATGTGGTTATAGGCATCTATCATCAAAATCCTAGGAGGAGTTTGTGAACAGACAGGAACTACAACTCATATATATATATATATATATATAAGTGTTTATATATTATACATGCAGTCCCTAAGAAACTCTGGTCGGTATCCGTGTTCCATCTGCAAGAAAGATGGTAGATGTAACGCGATACAATGTAACTTGTGCCTATTGTGGGTCCACAAAAAAAGCGTAGTGACCTGAAAGGTAAGTTAGCTCCGTACACTAACTTCAAGTGTAAGAGATGCGTAAATGACACCCAACACCGTTGGGGTAGTAGACTCTTTCTGCTACATAGAAGATATGTAGAGCACAGGCAGTGAATATATACTCAGTACAACCACAAGGGTGAAGGCAGCATTGGCGAAATTTCCTGAGCTGTTGCCCTTTACGTCCGGGTTAAGTATAGCAGCTGTGCTAGGAGCATCATGTTATATAGCAGTGAATGCTGGGCCCTCTATCGCTTGACTGCTGTGCAATTACAAATCCATGATTAGGTGAATCTGCAATGTGAAATCTGACCAAACCCAAACACATTAGGTGAATCTGCAATGTGAAATCTGACCAAACCCAAACACATTAGGTGAATCTGCAATGTGAAATCTGACCAAACCCAACACATTAGGTTGAAGGATTTGCTGAAAGCAGTACATTTGCCCAGCTGAGAGATTATCCTAAGGACAAATCAGTTACACTGGTAGTCATGTGAAATGCCTATCCTTCTGGATAAACCGTCGCAAAAGCATGAATGTCTTCAATTGCAGGAAGGTTGGTCAGCCAAGGATAACTTGGGAGCAAATGATTAGACAAGACTGTACAGAGTGGAATGTGGAGATAGTTGACCCGTTAAACCATGAGGACTAGAGAGTGAGCTTGCAAAATATTTTTTAAAAAAACAAAAAGAAAAACAGCTGACCCCTGGGAAAGGAAAACTGACGTTAAACAAAGAGAAAGAGGGGGGGGAGATGGAGCAAGAGAGAGGGTGCCACACAAAGACATTGAAAATTCAGTACAATTAATTTACACGTACATATGCAATTGCTGGAAATAGAAACCAGTTGTTAATAAAGGAATCGTTAAAACAGAAGAAAAACACATGTCAGATGAGATGTTCAGTGTGTTTTCCGTGAGCAGATGTACACAGTGTCTAACTTTCAGTCGCCCTCTGGATGACTTCACACAGAATATTGTTCCAAACTTTCATCAACAAAGTTAAAATCTGTGGCCTCTCCCCGTCTGTAATTGAAACTGATGTGACAATAAACTCCCAAGGTTATAATCCATTACGTTTACATCTGGACTTTTTGAGCGCTATTCGTTGGTTCAATGAATTCATGAGTATTGGATCTGAGTCAGGCAGTTTGGATGTATGTGCCTATGCTCCATCTTGTTGTCATGTCCATTCATCTCCTCCCATAACTTCTTTTATGTCATGGGGAACATTTAGGTGTGTAAATACATAATGTTAGCAAAGATCTAAATTTCCTGGGTTTTTTGTGGAGCATCATATATATTAGTGAATATCTAGTATCAGTAGAAAAAAATGAGTGCTCAATTATAAGGCAAGAGCAGGATTTATGTCTTATTTGCATACTATACAATACAAATTTCATCATACGGTACCCGGGTTTCGCGAATCAAGCAGAGAGTAATTGATTTTCTTGTTACCAAGCAAACAACCTGAAAGACTCTTTAAAAGAATGGCCTAAATAATATCTTGAACAACCTAAAAGAAGCAAAAAAGCATACCAAAAATCTAAAAAAAAAAAAAAAAAAAAAAAAAAATCAAACAAAATCACTTACACATTATGAATAGCCAAATCTCATACTCTAAACACCTCTTCACAAAGAAACATTGCAAAAACTGTGATTTAAAAGAAAAAAAAACATTTGACCTGAGATGACATTATAATGGTTAAAAGGTCGTAAAACATAAACAAACCATAGAGTAGTCTGAGGACTAGCAGAAAAAAGTCTAAACTTTCATCAGCCATAGATGAAAAAAAAATCAATATATATATATATATATATATACATACACACATACATACACACACACAAAGTGAACTCTGAAACGGCTGAACTTATTCTTTTGAAATTTGGATTCTACACATAATAGCAGGGCTGATATATATATATATAATATTGACTTGGGTTTTTTACAATATTGTGGTGTCTGTCGGATATTCATAAACATAAAAAATACCATTTTACTTTATTTCAAAATTAAAAATAATAAAAATGGTAATATGGGGTTCAGGGCTGGGAGCAAGGGTACACAGGGGTTCACATTCATTCCTGGGCAACATCGGGTGTGCCTATACTAGTTTTTTTTTTGTTTTTTTTCATTTTACTTCAGTCGAAGTTCTCAGAAATCAAAGGGACCTCTTCTTGGGGCTAACACTTGATCTCTATATGAGATACATAGATATTCGAATATACCATTAAAGTTCTCCCTTACGTTTTAAACGTAAAGTTAGTAAAACAATGAAGAACATTAATTTTCCTCTCCCTAATTGACACATTTAACTATGTTATAGTATATCTCTCTTTTGGTCTGTTTGACTTACCAGATTCCAGGACAAGAATTCATCTAGTCTGGTGGAGTATCCAGACTAGTGCTGTTACTATATGGAACATCACTTGGAGAAGGTGTACTATTTCTTGTATAAGCCAGTGTGGAGTAGCCATACTGAGGAGATCTTATTTGTGCTGCGAATACTATGTTATTTTGAATATGTACAGAGAGACCTTAGACACTTGAGGACAGTGTCTAGTAGGCATTCAAGTTCTCATGAACTAGTATATATTTGGTCAACTGTGATTTTGCAAACTGCTTTTCCGAATGAACAAAATTATTCAATGAGCCTTTTTTACATTTAAACCCATTTGGAACCTGAATTAATGGGTTTTATTTCATTTAAAAACAACATACTGTACGCCAAGGTAAAGAGTGACCACTATCTGTAAGTACAGACCATATCTTTACGTTTTTTGTATTTGTCAACTGTAATAAATGTGTAAATTGTATTTAGCATTACTTTTCATCTCTTATTACTTCTAATATTTCTGCTTGGGAGCTCTATGAAATACGTAGCTCGGAGGTAAGAATATTGTTTTGTTGGTTGCTTTTTCAAGATCTAAGCGATTATATTAGGTATCACAAACCAAGCTAGTTTAGAGTACGAAAAAGGGTAAATATAATGAAATTCCCTTTAATTTTAACTTGCGATATCTTGTTTATTTTTTTTTTTCGGAGGGGGGGGGGGGATTTTGATAAAATTTGGATGCAAACAAAAGTTAACCTTTTTCTCTTTATAAATGTAAAATTCTGTCTTTTGTGGCATTAATAGTTTTTTTTCCAGATTACTTCAAGTTAGATTATTATTTTCGGTGACAGACAATTTATTTTTTTTTTTTTTTACTTGAGAAAAAAAAAAATGTTGGTTGTTTTTCAACTTTGGTGTGCTTGATATTATGTGTCTATGCATATAAAAACAGTCCCATGTTTAAGAGAAGGGGGTCACTCAATATAATGGGCTTAATATTGGGTTTTAAGTTGTATTTCACAAAAAGAATCAAAGTTGAAAACATTAGTGAATGAAATACTTAAGAAATTTTAATCAAATTGGTCAAAAGTCGTATCATACAGATTCATATAAATTTACTTTACCTATTATCAAATTTTTTTTTACATCTGTTTTAAAAACAAATCTGAGTTATTATTTTATTGATTTACTATTAAAAGAAAAATTTAGCTTATCTCTAATGCGTTATAAATCATATTGAGAAGATTCAATGTGTTAGCTGTTGAAATGAACCGTATATGAACAATCAAAAGAGTCATTTTTGGCACATTTTTTTTTTCGGGGCAGAGGTGTAACGGGATTTAGCCCAAAGTTTAGGCTATTTTGACCTAATAATTATTATTTGCATTGTAATTAATGTTCATTTACCACAAGATGACATATTTGTAAGGATTTTTCATATGTTTGAAGCCTGCATTTTTAGTTAGACACTGAAAATTTACTTCTAGACCAATAGCACACAAGACGATAAATTTTCTAATTTCCAACAAAGTTTGAGCAGTCATAATTTGGTGGCTAATTGAACTACCAAAATAAATTTTGTACAATTGTTTTGCAAAGATTTATGTTTACACAGAAAAGGTTTTTAGATACAATGAAAATAAAACTTTGGTTTAGGATACCCAGTTGTATATAAATTATTTTTCGCTTGCTCTAACGAAGTGTGATGTATGGAAGTGAAACCTGGCCAGTAATGGCTGAGGATATGTGTTCCATGAAGAGAAATGCTATGATGGATGTGTAATGTGAGTGTTAAGGGCAGGCGTAGATCTGATGACCTCAGAGGAAGATTTAATCTTGACAGTATAGAGAGATGTGTGCAGAACTGAAGACTTGGTTGGTTTGGTCATGTTGAAAGAATGGATGAGAGTTCTTGAGTTAGCAGGGTAAGTTGGCAGTGGAAGGTGAAAGAAAACATGGGAGGAAGTGATAAAGATGGGTTTGGGAGGAAGAGGAATAAATAAAGACCTGGAAGTCAATTTCTAAAAACTGTTCAACACATGCCAGCATGTAAAACAGGCATTAAACCAATGATAAAGTTTGTGGAAGAAGTAACACAAGAATCACTTCTGTGATGCTTGTATCTATTCGTGAACAATATGCATTTTCCTACACGCCAAGAAATAAATTTGAAATTTCACAGTTACTTCCCTTGTTTTTTTTTATGAAAAATAATACAGGACCCTATTCTTAACAATTGCCTAAGTTTTTAACCTTGTGGACATCCATTGAAGGTGGGGAGAAGTTGATTGAAAAGAATCGGACTTCAGAATTGGTTATTAAAACCGACACTCATACATGAGTTGAGCAAAAGCTTTTTGTATACATTTTATGAGAAGGGAAATCATTTCAAAGAAAATTATTTTGCTAGTAAGTCCAAGTAAGAAACCTTCTTGGCCTTTTGGTTGAGATCAAAGTGTAGTATCTGTTTATATGGATGCTACACCCCATAGACCAGTACCGTCTTGGCCTTCAAGTCTTGATTCCGCCGGTCTTAGGGATTGTCCTGTGCAGTTCTAGGAGGTCCACCTTCCCAGGCTTTGCCTTCTCACCCTTTGAGAAGGGGTTAGTTTATTGCTAATCGCCTGAGGCGCCCCTACCGGGGAATTCCGACGGGGCTGCCGAGGCATTTTTTGTAGACCAGAGTGCGCTTCCGCTAGAGTGCTGGCTTTACAATCTCACTTTTCGAACTTATGTCACATCTTACCGCTGAGGGAGGGAGATAAAAAAAAAAAGTCTGACAAACGCATACATCAGACCATATGACTATTTATTTGCCACCCCACGAAAACAGAGTTTGACATAAAGTCAGTTTTTAATGTGGGGAAAATACAGCTCCCCAAAAAGGAGCACTCTGAACTGAGAGTAAAGATAAAAATAGCCTCAGTTTGGAAGGACTTCTCTGACCCAGGACAGAACACACGTTGATCCTAGATGTGTCATATACGACATTTTACTTAAACACATACACAAGATAATCTCATATTATTTGGACTACTGTTCTCATCTTGGATGTTATTCTCACAACGTTTCGACCGATGTGACCTCTGATCTTCTTCAGGTGTATCTTGTCGAACTGTCCGGAATTTCAAACGAAACCCTTTATTTAATCCATGGGAATAGCTTGCTCTCATTCCATCAGTCATGATCGGGTAGAAGTCTTAAGTAATTCGCAATTGTATTCTTAGTATCGCCCACACTAAGAATTGAACCTTCAACCTCCAGAAGATTGTCACTGATTACAACTTAACATTACATCCATTAGGCCACAGATTCCAGAGTTTGACGAGATGCACTTGAATAAGGTCAGAGGTTACATTGGCCGAAACGTGAGAATAACATCCAAGATGAGAACAGTAGTCCAAATAATATATAAGATCATCTTGTGTATGTGTTTAAGTAAAATGTTGTATATGACATCTCGGATCAACGTGTGTTCTGTCCTGGGTCAGAGAATAACATCCAAGATGAGAACAGTAGTCTGAATAATCTAAATGATACAAGTTATCAATCCTCATCTAAAAAATTCCGAAACATGATCTTATATTAGTTATACTCTTTACAGGATCAAAATGTAGTATCTGTTCTGTCTCACAAGGTCAAACTCCCAGACATTACCTCCTCCTTTCAGATGGGTGATTAGTATTGCCTTGTCGCCTTAGGCGCCCTCATTGCTAAGGGCGTGTCAACTGGGCTATTCGGGTTATTTTTGTTACTAGTACAGAGTGCCCCCCTTTTGGGGGAGCTGGCTTTTCCCCATATTAAAAATTGACACTGTTTATAAATTTTCCCTCATGGGGAGGCAAGTAAATAGGGACAATAATATATCATGTGCGAATATATACACAAACACACTTTAACTTTGGGTTTCTATTTACTTGCCTCCCCACGAGGGCAAAGTTAGACACAGGATCGGTTTTTTTATGTGTGGGATATCCAGCTCCCAAGAAAGGGCACCCTGAATGAGACAAAAAAATCAAATTGCCCCAGTCAAGAAAGATTTCCTCTCTTCGGACAGGACAGATATTACACTTTGATCCCAGCCCGAAGGCCAAGAAAGGAGTCACTAACTTTGGATCATGTAAAACAATGAGAAACTAAAAATAAATAAATTTACCAATTTTACTTGTTTCTACAGAATTTGAACTGAACCAAACAGACATTTGCCGAACTACTAAACCTAAAATTTAGGTTAGGATAAGTGTTAGAATTAAAATTTTAAAAAAGCAGTTAAAATTCTGTAGAAGTATCCAATTTTAATTAAGAAAAGATTCATTTTGATTTTCTCATTATTTTCAATTTAAAAAAAAATGTGAAGAAAGATTATTTTTATTTTAAAAATAAATTATTTTAATAAACTATGATAATAAAAACAATCTTTTTTAAATTGAGTTAAATAGTCACGGGTTCGATTCCAACGCAAGGTAGCTTCTCCTTTTTTTCTTTTAATTCTTTACTTACAACAATTGTTATTCATAACACGAAGCAAACTTGACTAATAACTATTAACTTTAACAGATAGTATTGGTTAGTTTCGTTAAACTATACATATCAGAGCATGCTATGTTTGGTTAAGAAATTTTATTCTTTTTTCTTTTAATAATTGTTTAACTGTCCTAAATATTGGCTCGTTCCAAACAATAATCAGAAACATTCTTATAAGTCCAGATTCCCTAAAATAAAATGTAATTTTTTAGATCTTAAAGTTATGAATTCTCATAAGTTTAAATAAAAGCATTGCACATGTTTAGTAATATTAACAAAAACGTCCTAATTCGGCCCTTATTTACTTGCCTCCCCACGAGGGCAAAGTTAGATACACGGTCGGTTTTTAATGTGTGGGAAATACAGCTCCCCAAAAAGGGTAACTCTGGATGGGGCAAACGTTAAAAAATTGCCCCGGTCTAGAATGATTTCTCCTCTGACTGAGGACAAACACACCCCACATTTTTGATGGCCTTGTGCCTAATTTATAAATTTAATACATTTTATTTTATTTGCGAATAAATAATTCAGATACTACACTTTGATCCTAGCCGAGAAGACAGAAAATTAAATTAAATAAAATTAGTATTTTCTAGCTAAAAATTAACACTTTGAAATTGTTCTTCGAAATATTAATAAAAAAAAATCAAACCTATAGTACAATTTATTGACGTATTCATTATTATTTATAAAGTAAAGACTAATAATAATAATAATAATAATAATAATAATAGTTACTAATAATAATTTGAGTTTATTTTTAAGTCAATATTAATAGATTCTCATTTTCAGTTCATCGCTGACACAAAAAAAAACGGGCACTTGTTAAATTGTCGACTTTGAAAAATAAAAACTAATTATAAAAAAATATTAATATTTATTTAACTTTAACAGAAGAATCGTACACTTTATTTTTAAGGCAAGTGTAGTTTTAAATAATATCGGAATAATATAGGACATGATCTAACATCACCACCCTCCTTTTTTCTCTCGGTTTTCATTAGTAGTACATTTCACATAAGTACTACTTGGTACACGATTATTCAGAGTTGCGTTGTACCAATAGACATAAAGAGAGAGAGACGAGCGGTTGAACTTAAAGTGTCTTTTATGTCTTATACATTAAAACAAAAAGAATAAACTACATCTATCTTGAGTGTGAGTAGGAAAAACGTGCTTGTTTGTTTTGTTTTTTGTACATACGTTTTTTTAGGGGAAACTCTTGCGTACCGGCTGGTAGGTCGATATAAAAAAAAACGCGTTTTCGTCCGCCCCTCATGATGTTCTCAATACCGCTACTACGTTTAATAATAAAGTGGTTTAAGCCTTCATCTCTTTTTTTTCTCTCTCCCTCTCCCTCTCTTGCAATGATTAAAAAGAGAGAGAAAGAAAGAAAAACAAGACTGGTATTATTCTAAATTAATATTTATTTTCTTTTTATAAAAGGTCGGAAAATCTAAGCGTCAAGAAAAGAAAAGAACTTTAAGATTAAATTTCTGTTCTATATTTGACATAGAAAAGAATTGAATTTAAAAAGAAAAAAAAAACTAGCTAGACAGACGTGAACGAGACAAGGTGTAGACTAGACAAGACAAGAAGTGGTTGGGTCGAATTTAAAAATCACAGGATCTAGGGAAGAAGGTTGGGGAGGGTTGGTTTTAAATTAGGAATAAAATTAAAATTTTCTATTTTAATTACGAAATAAATTCCTACAATATATATATATATATATATATATATTTTTTCTTTAATTGTATACTAAACTTCAATAAAATATATATTTTTTTAATTAAACCATTATTATTTTTCTTAATTAAAAAAAAAAAATCCCCTGCACTAGTGGGTATATTTATTTACCTGTTTCCCCACAGAAAAGTTAAACACAAGGTCAGTTTATAGAGGGGGGGGGGCACTCTGGATGGGTGAAAAATTTCCTCGATGTGGAGCGCCTCAGGCGACCGGCGATAAACAAATCACCTCTCCCGAAGAAGGGGGTAATGCCTAGGAGGATGGCCTTCTCGTGCCGAACAGAACCATACTCCACTATGATATAAGCACGGGGGTGGGGTCAAAGAGTGAAAGACGATCATTGATTTATGTTTTTTTTTAGGAGGGGGGTATAATATAAAAAAAGGCAATAAAAGTCAAACATGTTTTTACTAAAAAGTTTGCTTACTGTTCTTTTCCTGTCGAGAAAATCATTTGCTTTTCTTTTTTTTTACAGAAAGTTAATATTTTTAAATCTAGGACATTAAAGCGAACACAGAGACACCAATGGCTTCCCCCGCCTTCCCCTCTTAACAAGTGCGCTTTTTTTCGTTGGTTTGTTTTATTCAAAACACAAACAAACAAACAAAAAAGCTGTAGAGTTTTGTATTGTGAGGACTTAAAGATGAACCAACAAATAGATACAAAAAAATAATAAATTTCCGAATAAAATTGTATACAAGTTGTAAAGCAAAATACGTTATTATTATTCGACAATACCGATTTGAAATTAGGCTTTTACAAGACATGAGAGTCCTGTTGGTGTTTAAAAGATGTCAGTGACAAGTTGGCCACACACATCTTAAATAATGATAAAAACAAAGGCTAAGACAATTTAATCCGGGGTTGGGGAGTTGATATATTAGAAAAGGTTTATAGATTTATTTTGATCCCTATTAGATTTTGGAACACCCTCTTTCAACCTAGAGTTAAACTTTGGACAAAGAATAAATAAACAGAAGTTATTCAAAAAAAAAATGAATGGTGGGTGTATTTTCTTTATTTTATTTTTCTTTAACTTCACTTTTGAGCTTTTTAAAAAGAAGGGCAGTTCTTGTTCTCTTTTTCTGTCTGTGTGAATTCTGTTGTTGAGGACGGGTTTTCTCTGCTTTTTTTTATATATATATATATAAAGAAAGTAGAAAAAGATTTCGAATTTAATTTATAGGCCGATGTTAAGTGGTACAATCATACACTGGTGGGTGATCGACGTCAAATAACTTCATTTGTATTGTCAAAAATGAATTACAAAAGGAAGAGGGGGAATCTTAAAACAGACAATAAAAGTACCTTTAGTTTTAAAATTGGTGATTTATTTGTGCCAGAGAACGAAAACGAATCTATCGTAGAAAAACTAAAAAAAACAAACATTTCTTACGGTTTAATGTTTACACTAATAAAATGTCAGGTTAAAACGTAAATATACATTATAAACCGCCTAATATTAATTATTTTTTTAGATTTTTACATATGAGACGATCTCATTTACAGGATTGATTTGATATGTCTGCTGATCTATTTTTCAAATGGTAAAATTATAAAACTATAAAATAACTCGTTTGAAAGAAAGAAAAAAGTCGGAATACACCCATCTAAAAAAATACGGCCCTTTTTTTTTACGCAAAGGTTTTGAGGTCCGTTTTTTTTTTCTTTCTGTAAGATGGGCCTAAGAACAAACATTAAAACAATAATAACACAACAAGCAAAACAAAATATAAAATCAATTATTCTTATCAATTTGTGATGACAAAATAACATCAATAAAATATATAAAAATAAGTTTAATAAATTCAAAAAGATATTTAACTTGTTCTAACACAAGTATTCTTTAAAAATAAAACAAAAGTACCTGTTAGTTTTTTTTTACAGAAAAATATTTTTATTATTAATTTAATTAAGTTTATAAAATTAAGTATTTTTTAATAAATTAAAATTATTTTAAAATCTAAATTGTTAATAATTATACCATAACTATATAAAATATAGCTTTTGTGAAAAAGAAAAAGAATGATAAATTTGACAACGTATTATTTGTTATTTTTAAGCGATATTTCTTCTCGAGTGTAGAGAGAGACAACTAGATTGTTTTCAATGTTTCTTTTATATTCTTACCTTTTTCTTGTTCGTGGTCTTTTATTTGGGGGGCTGTGGTGGGGAGTAGTTTTTAAGGGGTGGTTCTGTCCTGGAATAAGTAAAGTCACAAGCCTGGGGGTGAAGAAAAAACGAACTTTTCGGTATAGTTTTATGCAACGGTGTTTACACCATTGTTTCCAGTTTGGTCACAATTTCAGATAATGTTGATGACGATGATGATAGGCCGTTCGTTAGCAGGTTCTTTCTTTTTCTTTTTAATAAACAATTTCAAGTATTTATTTTTGAAAAATTATTTTCGTTTAGTTTAAGTATTATATAAATAAAGTTCGGTTTAGTTTTAAAAAATTTAAATATAAAAATTTGAGAATAATAAAAACTCGAATATAAATAACATTTTTACGATATTTTAAAATAAATACATTTTTTTTTTAAATACCATTAATTTTTTTTTTTTTAATTTAAAAAAAAAAAAAGATTTTAAATTATTACTTTTTAATCATTTTTTATTAAAAGCGGTGTGGGGATTTTAATTTTGAATTTAATTAAATTTGTGTATTTTTAATTTAAAAAAAAAATGTCTCAAATATATATATATATTTTAATCTATCAAGCACATACATCAAATTAACAAGTTCCAGTTAAGTAGTTGATTAAAAAATATTTAATAGTTAAATTAAAATTTTAATTATTAAAAAAAAAAAAAAATTAAGAAAACTCCTCTTACATATTTGATCTGTCAACTAACATTTATTACCTCCCTTTGTTTACATTTTTACTACTGGATTTTTTTAGAAAGTGAAGTGCCCCCCACCCCTCCCTTCTCATTTCGCGCACTTGTTTCGGGGATTGAATTCCGGAAACTTGGGAAGCTTCCCCGCCCTCCCTCCCTTTCTCTTTACGATTTATCCGTAAATCTCGGAATTCTTCCTTCTGTCTTACCTTAAAAACTACATAAATAAAAACATTACATTAATTTGCCTTACTGATTTTCTGCTTTGTTTTAAAAAATATATATTTTAAACGTGGCTGAACCCTTTTTTTTTTGCTTTTTACTGGCCAAGTCAGAAATGTTTAATCATTATTATTTTAAACATGAAAAAAAAAAAAAAACTAAAATTAGATAAATAACCGAGACCCCTTATCCCTATTCTGAAGAACTCACACAATAAATTATTAAAATTTAGCCATGAAAAAGTACTAAGTTAAGTAAAGTTAGTTAAGTCACAGTGAAGTGCGCAAATTTGGTGGCCTGATTTTTTTTTTTTTTTTAACTTTAGATTATAACATACTGTCTAGAGTTGCATCAAGTCTATTTTATAATATATATATATATATATATATATATATATATATATATTGGCCGCCTTTTTACCCTAGTTCTTATGTGTTTTTTTCTCTGTCTGAGGTCTGTCTGTGTGTCTTTTTTCTTTCTTCTGTTCCATTCTTATCTCCCTTCGTCGTTAGTTCCATTCTTCTCGCGAACTCTGCGAAAGCTTTTATATATAAAACGCTGTTGTTGTTCGCCCTCTTTACTTTAGCAAGTAGAAGAAGGGGGATTGTTATTATTATTATTATTATTATTATTTATCATTAACCCAGAGAGCCGTGGTGTCGCTGCTGTCGTAGACGAGAAGAGAGAAAGAGAGCTTTTCTCTCCGATTTACAAAGTGACTCCATCTTCTGCCGCGCGTCTCCTCGACTCTTCGTCTCGACAACCTTTCACTCTTCTTATTAAATGAGAATGAAAGATAGACAGCCGAGGGGACTGGGTGGGCGATTTTGAAGGCGGGCAAACACTTGCTTTTACCTCAAACAACCATTCCCCTTCTATGTTAGCCACTAGCATTTTACGCATGCACACGTTAAAAAAAAAAACGGGCCTACAACAAACAGTCAAATATACACTTTTTAGCCCCCCCCCCCAAATTAAACTATGGTGTCTCTTCCCTCTCTTTTCACACAAAAGAAAATGTTGAAAGTAAAAAGTCAAGGCGCATCGTAAAGAAATAGATTTTAATTTTAAATTTCAAATTCCTCTATGTTGTGATTTATTTAGGGTAAAATTGTCGTTTCCCAACCAAAAATGGCGGACAGTAAATCCTCTGCAGTTGTCCGACCTCACAAATGAGTAAGTAAATCCAAATAAATTGTTTTAGACTAATTTAAAATTTACCTTAAATTATTTTAAAGGAAATACAGTTGGGAAATTAGTTCAAAACAATATATTTGGGTTTACTTACTTATTTGTGAGGCCGAACAAAAAAATCATAAAACTGCAGACGATTTATTGTCCGCCATTTTGGCTGGGAAACGACAATTTTACCTTATTTATTTATCTGTATTTATAAGGTTGGGCCATTTATCGCACTGATAGTGAGATTAAAATGCCAAATTCCTATTCAAAATAGAATAGGATTTAAATATATTGATAATGTGCATTCGATCGACGTCCTAAGATTAACTAATTGGCATATTGCTTTGTAAACGGACATCCAATTAATTCATTGTCCGTTCTTATTGTTTTCCTATTCAATGATTTTTTTTTTCATAGATTTTGTGTGAAAAAGTGCCTATTTACTTGCCCACCCCTTCGAACGAGAGCAGAGTTAGACACAAGGTCGGTTTTTAATGTGAGAAAATACATCTCCCCAAAAAGAGGCACTCTGTTTTGGGACAAAAATTAACATTGCCTCAGTCTAGAAGGACTTCTTTGTCACTGACCGAAGGTAGAACAGATACTACACTTTGAATTATTTATTTGCTATAAGGTAAAAAAATTACGTCGATTTTGTCGTTTCAGAGCAAAAATGGCAGACAATGAACTGTCTGCTAATTTCTGATTTTTCCGACCTCACAAATGAGTAAGTAAACCCAAATAAATTGTTTTGGACTACTTTCTCAACTGTATTTCCTTTAAAATAATTTTAGGTGAATTTGAAATTAGTCTAAAACAATTTATTGGGGTTTACTTACTCATTTGTGAATTCGGAAATTAGCAGACAGTTCATTGTCCGCCATTTGGGCTGCGAAACGACGAAATCGCCAAATTTACAGTGAAACAAATTAAGTACAAGGTCATCATAAGTGTGGGGAAATGAGGGTTATTGGTCATCCTTGATCAAAATTTATAAAAATGTCTATTCTACTCTTAATTAGAATTGCCCTTTGATCTTAGCCAAAAGACCAAGTGGATGAAAAGAGTTTTTCCAGTTCTTTTAGGCCCCTTTACTTCTTGGGGATTGCGATTCTTGGTTTCATCAATTTCCTGGACAACGCCGGAACACGGGTCCTGCTAGTATTTAATTAAATAATTAAACTATTCTAATCAAAAGTCGCAATGAAATATTTTCCGATATTATAATTTTGCCAATCATACCACCATAGTATAGGGTGGGCAAAAATAAGGGTCCTATTTTTAAAAATTCATAACTTTTTTATTTATTGATTTTTTTTTTTTTTTTTTTTAGAATAAGTAAAGGACCCCTTCCGAAGCAAGCATGAGCCGTATTAGCCCTAAGGAACGTACCCTCATTTAGAAAACATTATTTTTGCTTAAAAAACTCAAAACAGTGTAAAAAACAATACTTTAGTTTTTGTAAGTTTTAAGAAGTGTTTTTCGGCTAAAATTTGTTTTGTTTATTTCAAAAAATCTCGGAAGGGTCAGTCTACACACACATAAAGTTTGGTGAGTTTAACTTTTATTTTGTGGAAGTTATTCAAATTCAAGTTATTCAAATTTAAAGATAGGACCCTAATTTTGGCCCACCCTGTATATGCAAGGATAACGTTGCGTATACAACAGTTTTATTCCAAAATTCCTTAAAAAGTTTTCCGGCTATTTTGAGAGCCTGTCTTAGAATGGATTATAAAACAAACTCCTAAAATATTTTTGTAACAACACGGACGTCAAATAAAAGGAAAACGAAACCTTTTTATAAGCAACAATGAAAGGTATTTATTAAAGTTACCCACACCATTGGGTATAGGTTGGCAAAAACTAAGACAGTGTCAAAGTGAAGGAAGCAATAATACGTATAGTGAGAATGTTCGGCTGCCGAAAGTGTTTGTGGAGGAATACATCTTCGCTCGGTGACGGAGGCTGGAGGGAAGAAGTTGACATCTTTCTTCGCTTGTTCCTGGAAACTCTCTGCTGCTGTTGTCTACAATTCGGAAAGGGGCTGAAATGATCATTTTCAAAGAACGGTTGAAATTAATGCACCCTGAAAACTGATTGGTCCTCGTACGACCAAATCACCTCACAGGGGTTGTTCTCCGCGATGAAATAAATGTCAGTGTGTGGTGACGGTGCGGAGAGACCGAGGAATAAGCAGCCACGACTAGCATGCGTCCACTGCAAAGAAAACTGGTTGCACGCGGGAGCGAACCTGGAACTGCCTGATTTCAAGACGAAAGTCCAACGCACATAATTATGCAAAATAGGCGCTTTTGGCAGTCCAAAAGAGCTCAATAAAAGAAGTGACATTTTTTTGCTCGGGGGAGAGATCTTTTTTGGACACCACGCAGCTAACGTTGTTCGCATATGTTTTTGATTGTTGTTGGTACTATTATTTTGTTATGGGCTGCCGCTCTATTTATCTGAGGGTTCACACAAAAACTCAATTGAATTTATTCATTTATTTATTTATTTGTTTGTTTGTTATGCGTCCTTGGGCATCTCTCCTCTAACTATCTTCTCAATTCAACTGTCAAAAAAAAATTTTTTTTAAAACTCTTAGTACAGTATCGATATTCAGATCAAGTTCTGTTAAATATTTCATTTGATAACTCCCAAAAGTGCCCTCTTAATTTTTCCCTCCTACCACTTTCTCTGAATTCATCCAACCTCATCTTAAACTGATGCACGCTATTGCTGTTCTTAATCTGATCTGGCAATTGGAATGAACACTGCTGCTACTAAGAACGAACTCTCCTCTTTTGTTGGTGAAGAGAACAAAGAAGAAGAAAATCCGGCACCAGAAAGAAGCGAATATACTGAGAGCTGGTATTCTGTGTGTGTGTTCTCAATTATCGTTACTACTTGCTTTCACAATGTTTATGGCTGCTAAAGAATCACCCTAAAACCTAACCCTAACCCTTGGGTCCTACACCATATTAGTTCACGAATAGTTGAAAACCGAGTGGTCTTTTCTTATCAAGTAACCATTAAAATTGCATCTTGCATCCTTATCATTTGGAAAATCTTAAATAAAAAATTAAGAAACTTATTTGTATTATTCGGACTACTGTTCTCATCTTGGGTGTTATTCTCATAACGTTCGGGCAATCTAACCTCTGACCTTCTTTATGTGCGTCTTGTCGAACACAAGAATTTTTATATCAATTTCGAACTAAACCCTTTATTTAATCCATGAAGGTAGATTGTTCTCGTTCTGTCAGCCATTACCAAGTAGAAGTAATTTAGTCTTTTGCCTTAACAGAGTACAGAATCGACTTTGAAATCTGGTGGAGGGTGATCTCTTCTCTTCCCTGCAGCTCCTTTATCACAGAAGAGACGCTGCGAGCCTTTCTCTATTGTACTGTTATGTTCATGGTAGGTGCCCGACTGAGCCACGACCTCTGATTCACTCCTGTAAAACATTCACAGCAAAAACTCATCTGACATCAACCCACTCACTCTACTCACTATCCAGGTTCATCGTCTATGTTGCCTTTGACAAAAGGTTCGACGTTGTCTGGCTGTCCTTATGCAAAGTCTCCGGTGATCACGATTATGGAGATTGACTGTGTCCATTTGCCACTGTTTACAGCCTTGCCTGATGGTTTCTTTCCATGTCTTTCTATTTTTTTTTTTTGCTGTCCAGCCTTAGGTCTCTGCATGTGCTGATATACCCCTTGCTTCTTTCAACATGCCCGAATCAGCGAAGACGGTTTGCTCTTATTAGGACATCAAGTTTTGGAATGGCCAATTTCTCACATTGAGTGTCTGACCTAATGTTCTGTAGCTAGTCCAGCTTTAAATTGCATATCCACCTAATCATTGCCCTGTCATTTCTCTGGAGTCGAGCAAGAGAGGCCTGGGTGAGGGCCCAACACTCACTGCCATACAACATCACACTTCTTGTGACGCTATCATAGACCTTATCCCTGGTAATAATTGGGATGTTAGGATTGGGAGAAGTTCTCTGAACTTTCTCCAAGCTGTCTTGACTCTGATGGTCGAACTTAGTTCGCAGCCACCTCCAGCAATCAGCATATCTCCTAGGTAGCAAAATGAGTTTACAACCTCCAGGGTGTCCTCGCCTATTTCAACTTCTGTGTAAGGGCAGCCCTCAATTGAGCGTGCAAGTCCTAGACATCTCTTACATCTGGATCTGGTGTGAGCCTACCATGCACTCCGCTGCATTTTTTGTGCACCCATAGAGTGCAGTTGTTGCACTGAATCACATTTCGAAGAATACAAGCTATTAATCCTCATCTAAAAACATCTACGACAGTAAAGAATTTTCCTTTCTTCCTCTATGTATCTAAAACTAAACAGAACTTCCATGAACAAAGTTTCTTTCCAAAAGCTTCTCATCTCTACAATGAATTACCGCGAGGCTGCTTCCCAGCTGAATGCAACATGGTCGTTTTTAATTACAATGTAAACAAATTCTTGTCGAGCAGCCCCCTTAAATAATCAGATTCTGACCATTTAACTTGTGGAGTTTTAGGTAAGGTGATATGCTTGTCGAGTTCCTTTGGGTTTCGATAAGTGGTGAGATGTTTGTCGGAATTCACCATTGCTGTAATAGGGGTGCTGCGTCTGTGTTTATCTGACTGGCCTTGCTTGCGATGAAGAACAAAGGAAGGTAATCAGGTTCCATTTAAAAAGACAAATATCTTCTCTACAATCAAATCAACTTTATTCGACAGTTTCATCAACACAGAATAGGAAGTTAGTCACACAAGAATATAAGATAGGTTGTAGCAGTTGCATGAGCGAACTATTTTGTATCGGTCTATGTAACTGGCAGTGAGATTGTAATTCGGCTTGGCGATTATGTAATCATCGCCTCTTCACCGTGTGGCCATATGGCAGTTCTGCGTGTATCTAAATTCATACTCAATGAATCATTTCAGCGCAAAAGCCGAACGATACAGATCTTTAGTTCTAGCTTATTTCTCAAACAGACAAGACATATATCCTGCGCTCGCTACCTAGGTCACCACATGACATGAATATATGGCATTACAGAAGGGTTCACTGCCGCACTGACTTCCGGTTTATCCTGCAGTAAATTTCAAGTACGGATGATCAGAAATGATAAAAAAAAATTTTTTTTTTTTGAACTCATTTTAAGTTGAGATTTCACAAATACATTTTATTAATAATGTAAGTGTTTGAAATAAATACAAAAATATGATTTCGGAAAAACGGCGCCGAATAAAACAAAATTGTTTTGGCAATATTCTTCATTCTATACACTTTTATTACTCTTTTTAAATGCTTTGAATTATGTTGCCATTTCACAAAATACAAAAAACATTTAAAAAGTTTGTTTAAAACAATGTTTGCTTATTCATTTTTGTTACTAAATTGTTATAAAATATTTGCTTTAAAAAACACTATTAAAATACAAAGCTATTTTATTATATTTTCATAAAAAATCAAAACACATATATTATGTTGCTGTTTCACAAAATACAAGACATTTCAATATTATATCAATAAAAGAGAAGACATTTCAACATATTTGATTCGTAAAAAAGATGTTTTATTAAAGATTTGTTATATTTTCATTAAAAAAAACATATATATATAATTTGTTTTGCTAACAACTTATTTTATTATAATAAAATACTATTCTAAATTTTCTGTTAAAAAAAAAGAAGTTTTTTGTATCATTTCTGATCATCCATACTTGAAATTTACTGCAGGATAAACCGGAAGTCAGAGTTTTTTTAACTTAAAATATTTCTATGGGTATTGAGAGAGTAAAAATTAATTTGGGGAGGTGGGGTTGAAGAGATGGGGGCCCCATCTCTCCAGCCCCACCCCCGGGGAAAATCTTAGGAGTTGAGCCAAACTTTTTAGGGGTCGGGCCAAATTTTTTTTTTTTTAACTTAAATTATTTCTCAGGGTTTGAGGAGTGGGTGGGGTGAAGGGTAAACATTTTTTTGGGGGGTGGGGCCAAATTTTTTAGGGGGTGGGGCCAATTTTTTTTTTTTTTTCTGTAACTTAAAATATTTCTTAGGGTTGGGGGGAGAGTAAAAAAATTTAGGGGTGGGGCTGGAGAGATGGGTGGTCGGGGAAAAATTTGGGGGGTGGGGCCAAATTTTTTAGGGGCTCGGGACAATTTTTTTTTTTTTTTAACTTAAAATATTCCTCAGGGTTTGGAGAGAGTAAAAAAAGTTTTGGGGGTGGGGCTGGAGAGATGGGGAGGTCGGGGAAAATCTTACGGTGGTGCCAAACTTTTTAGGGGGTCGGGCCAATTTTTTTTTTTCTTTAACTTAAAATATTTCTCAGGGTTGGGGGAAGTAAAAATTTTGAGCGGTGGGTGGGGGTGGAGGGAAAACATTTTTCTGGGGGGGTAAGGCCAAATTTTTTAGGGGGTGGGGCCATTTTTTTTTTTTAACTTAAAATATTTCTCAGGGTTGGGGGAGAGTAAAAGAAAATTTAGGGTTGGTGGTGCTGGAGAGATTGGGGGGGTCGGTGAAAATATTTTGGGGGGTGGAGCCAAACTTTTTAGGGGTCGGGCCAAATTTTTAAACATTTTTTGGAGCTGTGGGGCCAAATTGTTTTTTTTTGTTTTTTTTTTAAGTTAAAATATTTCTCAGGGTTGGGGAGAGTAAAAAATTGTTGGGGCGGTTGGGGGTGGAGAATAAAAAATTGGGGGGGGAATTTTGGGAGGGGATGGGGGCAAATTTTTTTTATTTTTGAACCTAATATATTTCTCAGGGTTGGGGGAGAGTAAAATCTTTTTTGGGGGGTTGGGCTGAAGGGTAAAAATTTTTGGGGGGTATCGTGGAAATTTTTTTTTTTTCTTGAACTTAAACAGGGCTCATTAATATGAGTTCTTTTTTATGATAGTGACACTACATGAATGAACTTGATTTTTTTCTTTGATACGACAGGGGCGCATTAATATGAGTTATTTTTTTAGGATAGTGACAAAACATGAACAAACACTATTTTGTTTTTTTGACATGACAGGGGCGCATTAATATGAGTTCTTAGGTATGCGAACTGGGCTGGAGATAGGTACATATATAGTATGTGCACCCTTGCAGAGATAGGTAAGTATATAGTATGCACACAGAGGCAGCGATAGGTACAAATATAGTATGCGATTATTATCAGTGAGCAATCACTAACAATGACTTATGTGAGCACTCCTAGTGAGTACAAATAATAATAATAATCTTTTTGTTATCTTAGGGATATGTTGAAAGCTGGAAGTAGTTGTAAGTTTAGCTTTACCATTAGGGTATAATCAGTTTAGCTTTACCATTAGGGTATAATCAGTTTGGCTTTACCATTAGGGTATAATCAGTTTAGCTTTACCATTGGGGTATAATCAGTTTAGCTTTACAATTAGGGTATAATAAGTTTAGCTTTACCATTAGGGTATAATCGGTTTAGCTTTACCATTAGAGTTTAATCAGTTTAGCTTTACCATTAGGGTATAATCGGTTTAGCTTTACCATTAGGGTATAATCGGTTTCGCTTTACCATTAGGGTATAATCAGTTTAGCTTTAACATTAGGTTATAATAAGTTTAGCTTTACCATTAGGGTATAATCAGTTTAGCTTAAACATTAGGGTATAATCAGTTTAGCTTTACCATTAGGGTATAATCGGTTTAGCTTTACCATTAGGGTATAATCAGTTTAGCTTTACTACTAGGGAATAATCAGTTTAGCTTTAACATTAGGGTATAATCAGTTTAACTTTACCATTAGGGTATAATCGGTTTTGCTTTACCATTAGGGTATAATCGGTTCAGCTTTACCATTAGGGTATAATCGGTTTAGCTTTACCATTAGGGTATAATCGGTTCAGCTTTACCATTAGGGTATGATCGGTTTAGCTTAAACATTAGCGTATAATCAGTTTAGCTTTACCATTAGGGTATAATCAGTTTACCTTTACAATTAGGGTATAATCAGTTTAGCTTTACAATTAGGGTATAATCGATTTAGCTTTACCATTAGGGTATAATCGGTTTAGCTTAAACATTAGGGTATAATCAGTTTAGCTTTACCATTAGGGTATAATCAGTTTAGCTTTAACATTAGGGTATAATCGGTTTAGCTTTACAATTAGGGTATAATCAGTTTTGCTTTACCATTAGGGTATAATCGGTTTCGCTTTACCATTAGGGTATGATCAGTTTAGCTTTACCATTAGGGTATAATCGGTTTAGCTTTACAATTAGGGTATAATCAGTTAAGCTTTACCATTAGGGTATAATTAGTTTAGCTTTACCATTAGGGTATAATCAGTTTAGCTTTACCATTAGGTTATAATCAGTTTAGCTTTACAATTAGGGTATAATCAGTTTAGGTTTACCATTAGGGTATAATCAGTTTGGCTTTACCATTAGGGTATAATCAGTTTAGCTTTACCATTGGGGTATAATCAGTTTAGCTTTACAATTATTGTATAATCAGTTTAGCTTTACCATTAGGGAATAATCCGTTTAGCTTTACTATTAGGGTATAATCAGTTTAGCTTTACCATTAGGGTATAATCGGTTTAGCTTTCCCATAAGAGTATAATCGGTTTCACTTTACCATTAGGGTATAATCAGTTTAGCTTTAACATTAGGTTATAATCAGTTTAGCTTTACCATTAGGGTATAATCAGTTTAGCTTAAACATTAGGGTATAATCAGTTTAGCTTTACCATTAGGGTATAATCGGTTTAGCTTTACCATTAGGGTATAATCAGTTCAGCTTTACCATTAGGGTATAATCGGTTCTGCTTTACCATTAGGGTATAATCGGTTTAGCTTTACCATTAGCGTATAATCATTTTAGCTTTACTACTAGGGAATAATCGGTTTAGCTTTAACATTAGGGTATAATCAGTTAAGCTTTACCATTAGGGTATAATCGGTTTTGCTTTACCACTAAGGTATAATCGGTTCAGCTTTACCATTAGGGTATAATCGGTTTAGCTTTACCATTAGGGTATAATCGGTTCAGCTTTACCATTAGGGTATGATCGGTTTAGCTTAAACATTAGGGTATAATCAGTTCAGCTTTACCATTACAGTATAATCAGTTTACCTTTACCATTAGGGTATAATCAGTTTAGCTTTACAATTAGGGTATAATCGATTAAGCTTTACCATTAGGGTATAATCGGTTTAGCTTAAACATTAGGGTATAATCAGTTTAGCTTTACCATTAGGGTATAATCAGTTTAGCTTAAACATTAGGGTATCATCGGTTTCGCTTTACCATTAGGGTATAATCAGTTTAGCCTTACCATTAGGGTATAATCGGTTTAGCTTTACCATTACGGTATAATCAGTTTCACTTTACCATTAGGGTATAATCAGTTTAGCTTAAACATTAGGGTATAATCAGTTTAGCTTAACCATTAGGGTATAATCAGTTTAGCTTAACCATTAGGGTATAATCAGTTAAGCTTTACAATTAGGTTATAATCGGTTTAGCTTTACCATTAGTGTATAATCAGTTTAGCTTTACCATTAGGGTATAATCAGTTTAGCTTTACCATTATGGTATAATCAATTTCGCTTTACAATTAGGGTATAATCTGTTTAACTTAACCATTAGGGTATAATCAGTTTAGCTTTACCATTAGGTTATAATCAGTTTAGCTTTACAATTAGGGTATAATCAGTTTAGGTTTACCATTAAGGTATAATCAGTTTAGCTTGACCATTAGGGTATAATCAGTTTAGCTTCACCATTAGGGTATAATCCGTTTAGCTTTACCATTAGGGTATAATAGGTTTCGCTTTATTATTAGGGTATAATCAGTTTAGCTTTAACATTAGGTTATAATCAGTTTAGCTTTAACATTAGGGTATAATCAGTTTAGCTTTAACATTAGGGTATAATCAGTTTAGCTTTACCATTAGGTTATAATCAGTTTAGCTTTAACATTAGGCTATAATCAGTTTAGCTTTACCATTAGGGTATAATCGGTTTAGCTTTACCATTAGGTTATAATCAGTTTAGCTTTACAATTAGGTTATAATCAGTTTAGCTTTACAATTAGGGTATAATCAGTTTAGCTTTACCATTAGGGTATAATCGGTTTAGCTTTACCATTAGGGTATAATCAGTTTAGCTTTACAATTAGGTTATAATAAGTTTAGCTTTACTGTTAGGGTATAATCAGTTCAGCTTTACCATTAGGGTATAATCAGTTTAGCTTTACCATTAGGGTATAATCAGTTTACCTTTACCATTAGGTTATAATCAGTTTAGCTTTACAATTAGGTTATAATAAGTTTAGCTTTACAATTAGGGTATAATCAGTTTAGCTTTACCATAAGGGTCTAATCGGTTTAGCTTTACCATTACGGTATAATCAGTTAAGCTTTATTATTAGGGTATAATCAGTTTAGCTTTACTATTAGCGTATAATCAGTTTAGCTTTACTGTTAGGGTATAATCAGTTCAGCTTTACCATTAGGGAATAATCGGTATAGCTTTAACATTAGGGTATAGTCGGTTTAGCTTTACAATTAGGGTATAATCAGTTTAGCTTTAACATTAGGGTATAATCGCATTAGCTTTACCATTAGGGTATAATCAGTTTTGCTTTACCATTAGGGTATAATCGGTTTCGCTTTACCATTAGGGTATGATCAGTTTAGCTTTACCATTAAGGTATAATCGGTTTAGCTTTACAATTAGGGTATAATCAGTTAAGCTTTACCATTAGGGTATAATTAGTTTAGCTTTACCATTAGGGTATAATCAGTTTAGCTTTACCATTAGGTTATAATCAGTTTAGCTTAACAATTAGGGTATAATCAGTTTAGGTTTACCATTAGGGTATAATCAGTTTGGCTTTACCATTAGGGTATAATCAGTTTAGCTTTACCATTAGGGTATAATCAGTTTAGCTTTACAATTATTGTATAATCAGTTTAGCTTTACCATTAGGGAATAATCCGTTTAGCTTTACTATTAGGGTATAATCAGTTTAGCTTTACCATTAGGGTATAATCGGTTTAGCTTTCCCATTAGAGTATAATCGGTTTCACTTTACCATTAGGGTATAATCAGTTTAGCTTTAACATTAGGTTATAATCAGTTTAGCTTTACCATTAGGGTATAATCAGTTTAGCTTAAACATTAGGGTATAATCAGTTTAGCTTTACCATTAGGGTATAATCGGTTTAGCTTTACCATTAGGGTATAATCAGTTCAGCTTTACCATTAGGGTATAATCGATTCTGCTTTACCATTAGGGTATAATCGGTTTAGCTTTACCATTAGGGTATAATCAGTTTAGCTTTACTACTAGGGAATAATCGGTTTAGCTTTAACATTAGGGTATAATCAGTTTAGCTTTAACATTAGGGTATAATCGGTTTTGCTTTACCACTAAGGTATAATCGGTTCAGCTTTACCATTAGGGTATAATCGGTTTAGCTTAACCATTAGGGTATAATCGGTTCAGCTTTACCATTAGGGTATGATCGGTTTAGCTTAAACATTAGGGTATAATCAGTTCAGCTTTACCATTACAGTATAATCAGTTTACCTTTACCATTAGGGTATAATCAGTTTAGCTTTACAATTAGGGTATAATCGATTAAGCTTTACCATTAGGGTATAATCGGTTTAGCTTAAACATTAGGGTATAATCAGTTTAGCTTTACCATTAGGGTATAATCAGTTTAGCTTAAACATTAGGGTATCATCGGTTTCGCTTTACCATTAGGGTATAATCAGTTTAGCCTTACCATTAGGGTATAATCGGTTAAGCTTTACCATTACGGTATAATCAGTTTCACTTTACCATTAGGGTATAATCAGTTTAGCTTAAACATTAGGGTATAATCAGTTTAGCTTAACCATTAGGGTATAATCAGTTAAGCTTTACAATTAGGTTATAATCGGTTTAGCTTTACCATTAGTGTATAATCAGTTTAGCTTTACCATTAGGGTATAATCAGTTTAGCTTTACCATTATGGTATAATCAATTTCGCTTTACAATTAGGGTATAATCGGTTTAACTTAACCATTAGGGTATAATCAGTTTAGCTTTACCATTAGGTTATAATCAGTTTAGCTTTACAATTAGGGTATAATTAGTTTAGGTTTACCATTAAGGTATAATCAGTTTAGCTTGACCATTAGGGTATAATCAGTTTAGCTTCACCATTAGGGTATAATCCGTTTAGCTTTACCGTTAGGGTATAATAGGTTTCGCTTTATTATTAGGGTATAATCAGTTTAGCTTTAACATTAGGTTATAATCAGTTTAGCTTTAACATTAGGGTATAATCAGTTTAGCTTTACCATTAGGTTATAATCAGTTTAGCTTTAACATTAGGCTATAATCAGTTTAGCTTTACCATTAGGGTATAATCGGTTTAGCTTTACCATTAGGTTATAATCAGTTTAGCTTTACAATTAGGTTATAATCAGTTTAGCTTTACAATTAGGGTATAATCAGTTTAGCTTTACCATTAGGGTATAATCGGTTTAGCTTTACCATTACGGTATAATCAGTTTAGCTTTACCATTAGGGTATAATCAGTTTAGCTTTACTATTAGCGTATAATCAGTTTAGCTTTACTGTTAGGGTATAATCAGTTCATCTTTACCATTAGGGTATAATCAGTTTAGCTTTACCATTAGGGTATAATCAGTTTACCTTTACCATTAGGTTATAATCAGTTTAGCTTTACAATTAGGTTATAATAAGTTTAGCTTTACAATTAGGGTATAATCAGTTTAGCTTTACCATAAGGGTCTAATCGGTTTAGCTTTACCATTACGGTATAATCAGTTAAGCTTTATTATTAGGGTATAATCAGTTTAGCTTTACTATTAGCGTATAATCAGTTTAGCTTTACTGTTAGGGTATAATCAGTTCAGCTTTACCATTAGGGAATAATCGGTATAGCTTTAACATTAGGGTATAGTCGGTTTAGCTTTACAATTAGGGTATAATCAGTTTAGCTTTAACATTAGGGTATAATCGCATTAGCTTTACCATTAGGGTATAATCTGTTTAGCTTTACCATTAGGGTATAATCGGTTCTGCTTTACCATTAGGGTATAATCAGTTTAGCTTTACAATTAGGGTATAATCGGTTTAGCTTTACTATTAGAGTATAATCAGTTTAGCTTTACCATTAGGGTATTATAAGTTTAGCTTAAACATTAGGGTATGATCAGTTTAGCTTTACCATTAGGGTATAATCGGTTTAGCTTTACAATTAGGGTATAATCAGTTTGGCTTTACCATTAGGGTATAATCAGTTTAGCTTTACCATTGGGGTATAATCAGTTTAGCTTTACCATTAGGGTATAATCGGTTTAGCTTTACCATTAGGTTATAACTAGTTTAGCTTTACCATTAGGGTATAATAGGTTCTGCTTTACCATTAGGGTATAATCAGTTTAGCTTTACCATTAGGGTATAATCAGTTTAGCTTTACTACTAGGGAATAATCGGTTTAGCTTTAACATTAGGGTATAATCAGTTTAGCTTTACCATTAGGGTATGATCGATTCAGCTTCACCATTAGGGTATAATCGGTTTAGCTTTACCATTAGGGTATAATCGGTTCAGCTTTACCATTAGGGTATGATCGGTTTAGCTTAAACATTAGGGTATAATCAGTTTGGCTTTACCATTAGGGTATAATCAGTTAACCTTTTCCATTAGGGTATAATCAGTTTAGCTTTACAATTAGGGTATAATCGATTTAGCTTTACCATTAGGGTATAATCGGTTTAGCTTAAACATTAGGGTATAATCAGTTTAGCTTTACCATTAGGGTATAATCAGTTTAGCTTTAACATTAGGGTATAATCGGTTTAGCTTTACCATTAGGGATTAATCAGTTTAGGTTTACCATTAGGGTATAATCAGTTTGGCTTTACAATTAGGGTATAATCAGTTTAGCTTTACCATTGGGGTATAATCAGTTTAGCTTTACAATTAGGGTATAATCAGTTTAGCTTTACCATTAGGGTATAATTAGTTTAGCTTTACCATTAGGGTATAATCAGTTTAGCTTTACCATTAGGTTATAATCAGTTTAGCTTTACAATTAGGGTATAATCAGTTTAGGTTTACCATTAGGGTATAATCAGTTTGGCTTTACCATTAGGGTATAATCAGTTTAGCTTTACCATTGGGGTATAATCAGTTTAGCTTTACAATTATGGTATAATCAGTTTAGCTTTACCATTAGGGAATAATCAGTTTAGCTTTACCATTAGGGTATAATCAGTTTAGCTTTACCATTAGGGTATAATCGGTTTAGCTTTCCCATTGGGGTATAATCGGTTTCGCTTTACCATTAGGGTATAATAAGTTTAGCTTTAACATTATGTTATAATCAGTTAAGCTTTACCATTAAAGTATAATCAGTTTAGCTTTAACATTAATGTATAATCAGTTTAGCTTTACCATTAGGGTATAATCGGTTTAGCTTTACCATTAGGGTATAATCAGTTCAGCTTTACCATTAGGGTATAATCGGTTCTGCTTTACCATTAGGGTATAATCGGTTTAGCTGTACTATTAGGGTATAATCAGTTTAGCTTTACTACTAGGGAATAATCGGTTTAGCTTTACCATTAGTGTATAATCAGTTAAGCTTTACCATTAGGGAATAATCGGTTTTGCTTTACCATTAGGGTATAATCGGTTCAGCTTTACCATTAGGGTATAATCGGTTCAGCTTTACCATTAGGGTATGATCGGTTTAGCTTAAACATTAGGGTATAATCAGTTTAGCTTTACCATTACGGTATAATCAGTTTACCTTTACCATTAGGGTATAATCAGTTTAGCTTTACAATTAGGGTATAATCGATTTAGCTTTACCATTAGGGTATAATCGGTTTAGCTTTAACATTAGCGTATAATCGGTTTAGCTTGACAATTAGGGTATAATAAGTTCAGCTTTACCATTAGGGTATAATCGGTTCTGCTTTACCATTAGGGTATAATCAGTTTAGCTTTACCATTAGGGTAAAATTAGTTTAGCTTTACCATTAGGGTATAATCAGTTTAGCTTTACCATTAGGTTATAATCAGTTTAGCTTTACAATTAAGGTATAATCAGTTTAGGTTTACCATTAGGGTATAATCAGTTTGGCTTTACCATTAGATTATAATCAGTTTAGCTTTACCATTGGGGTATAATCAGTTTAGCTTTCCCATAAGGGTATAATCGGTTTTGCTTTACCATTAGGGTATAATCAGTTTAGCTTTACCATTAGGTTATAATCATTTTAGCTTTAACATTAGGGTATAATCAGTTTAGCTTTACCATTAGGGTATAATCGGTTTAGCTTTACCATTAGGGTATAATCGGTTTAGCTTTAACATTAGGGTATAATCAGTTCAGCTTTACCATTAGGGTATAATCGGTTCTGCTTTACCATTAGGGTATAATCGGTTTAGCTTTACCATTAGACTATAATCAGTTTAGCTTTACTACTACAGGATAATCGGTTTAGCTTTAACATTAGGGTATAATCAGTTTAGCTTGACCATTAGGGTATAATCGGTTTTGCTTTACCATTAGGGTATAATCGGTTCGGCTTTACCATTAGTGTATAATCGGTTTAGCTTTACCATTAGGGTATAATCGGTTCATCTTTACCATTAGGGTATGATCGGTTTAGCTTAAACATTAGGGTATAATCAGTTTAGCTTTACCATTAGGGTATAATCAGTTTACCTTTACCATTAGGGTATAATCAGTTTAGCTTTACAATTAGGGTATAATCGATTTAGCTTCACCATTAGGGTATAATCGGTTTAGCTTAAACATTAGGGTATAATCAGTTTAGCTTTACCATTAGGGTATAATCAGTTTAGCTTTAACATTAGGGTATAATCGGTTTAGCTTTACCATTAGGGTATAATCAGTTTTGCTTTACAATTAGGGTATAATCGGTTCTACTTTACCATTAGGGTATAATCAGTTTAGCTTTACCATTACGGTATAATCGGTTTCACTTTACCATTAGGGTATAATCAGTTTACCTTAAACATTAGGGTATAATCAGTTTAGCTTAACCATTAGGGTATAATCAGTTTAGCTTTACAATTAGGGTATAATCGGTTTAGCTTTACCATTAGGGTATAATCAGTTTAGCTTTACCATTAGGGTATAATCAGTTTAGCTTTACCATTAGGGTATAATAAATTTCGCTTTACAATTAGGGTATAATCAGTTTAGGTTTACCATTAGGGTATAATCAGTTTAGCTTGACCATTAGGGTATAATCAGTTTAGCTTAACCATTAGGGTATAATCCGTTTAGCTTTACCATAAGGGTATAATCGGTTGCGCTTTATTATTAGGGTATAATCAGTTTAGCTTTAACATTAGGTTATAATCAGTTTAGCTTTACCATTAGGTTATAATCAGTTTAGCTTAACAATTAGGGTATAATCAGTTTAGCTTTACCATTAGGGTATAATCAGTTTTGCTTTACCATTAGGGTATAATCGGTTTCGCTTTACCATTAGGGTATAATCAGTTTAGCTTTACCATTAGGGTATAATCGGTTAAGCTTTACAATTAGGGTATAATCAGTTTAGCTTTAACATTAGGGTATAATTAGTTTAGCTTTACCATTAGGGTATAATAAGTTTAGCTTTACCATTAAGTTATAATCAGTTTAGCTTTACCATTAGGGTATAATCAGTTTAGGTTTACCATTAGGGTATAATCAGTTTGCTTTTACCATTAGGGTATAATCAGTTTAGCTTTACCATTGGGGTATAATCAGTTTAGCTTTACAATTATTGTATAATCAGTTTAGCTTTACCATTAGGGTATAATCGGTTTAGCTTTACCATTAGGGTATAATCAGTTTAGCTTTACCATTAGGGTATAATCGGTTTAGCTTTCCCATTAGGGTATAATCGGTTTTGCTTTACCATTAGGGTATAATCAGTTCAGCTTTAACATTAGGTTATAATCAGTTTAGCTTTACCATTAGGGTATAATCAGTTTAGCTTTACAATTAGGGTTTAATATGTTTAGCTTTACCATTAGGGTATAATCGGTATAGCTTTAACATTAAGGTATAATCAGTTTAGCTTTACCATTAGAGTATAATCGGTTCTGCTTTACCATTAGGGTATAATCGGTTTAGCTTTACCATTAGACTATAATCAGTTTAGCTTTACTACTACGGAATAATCGGTTTCGCTTTAACATTAGGGTATAATCAGTTTAGCTTGACCATTAGGGTATAATCGGTTTTGCTTTACCATTAGGGTATAATCGGTTCAGCTTAACCATTAGGGTATAATCTGTTTAGCTTTACCATTAGGGTATAATCGGTTCATCTTTACCATTAGGGTATGATCGGTTTAGCTTAAACATTAGGGTATAATCAGTTTAGCTTTACCATTAGGGTATAATCAGTTTACCTTTACCATTAGGGTATAATCAGTTTAGCTTTACAATTAGGGTATAATCGATTTAGCTTTACCATTAGGGTATAATCGGTTTTGCTTAAACATTAGGGTATAATCAGTTTAGCTTTACCATTAGGATATAATCAGTTTAGCTTTAACATTAGGGTATAATCGGTTTAGCTTTACCATTAGGGTATAATCAGTTTTGCTTTACCATTAGGATATAATAGGTTCTGCTTTACAATTAGGGTATAATCAGTTTAGCTTTACCATTACGGTATAATCGGTTTCACTTTACCATTAGGGTATAATCGGTTTAGCTTTAACATTAGGGTATAATCAGTTCAGCTTTACCATTAGGGTATAATCGGTTCTGCTTTACCATTAGGGTATAATCGGTTTAGCTTTACCATTAGACTATAATCAGTTTAGCTTTACTACTACGGAATAATCGGTTTAGCTTTAACATTAGGGTATATTCAGTTTAGCTTGACCATTAGGGTATAATCGGTTTTGCTTTACCATTAGGGTATAATCGGTTCAGCTTTACCATTAGGGTATAATCGGTTTAGCTTTACCATTAGGGTATAATCGGTTCATCTTTACCATTAGGGTATGATCGGTTTAGCTTAAACATTAGGGTATAATCAGTTTAGCTTTACCATTAGTGTATAATCAGTTTACCTTTACCATTAGGGTATAATCAGTTTAGCTTTACAATTAGGGTATAATCGATTTAGCTTCACCATTAGGGTATAATCGGTTTAGCTTAAACATTAGGGTATAATCAGTTTAGTTTTACCATTAGGGTATAATCAGTTTAGCTTCAACATTAGGGTATAATCGGTTTAGCTTTACCATTAGGGTATAATCAGTTTTGCTTTACAATTAGGGTATAATCGGTTCTGCTTTACCATTTGGGTATAATCAGTTTAGCTTTACCATTACGGTATAGTCGGTTTCACTTTACCATTAGGGTATAATCAGTTTACCTTAAACATTAGGGTATAATCAGTTTAGCTTAACGATTAGGGTATAATCAGTTAAGCTTTACAATTAGGGTATAATCCGTTTAGCTTTACCATTAGGGTATAATAGGTTTCGCTTTATTATTAGGGTATAATCAGTTTAGCTTTAACATTAGAGTATAATCAGTTTAGGTTTACCATTAGGGTATAATCAGTTTAGCTTGACCATTAGGGTATAATCAGTTTAGCTTCACCATTAGGGTATAATCCGTTTAGCTTTACCATAAGGGTATAATCGGTTGCGCTTTATTATTAGGGTATAATCAGTTAAGCTTTAACATTAGGTTATAATCGGTTTAGCTTTACCATTAGGTTATAATCAGTTTAGCTTTACAATTAGGGTATAATCAGTTTAGCTTTACCATTAGGGTATAATCAGTTTTCCTTTACCATTAGGGTATAATCGGTTTCGCTTTACCATTGGGGTATAATCAGTTTAGCTTTACAATTATGGTATTATCAGTTTAGCTTTACCATTAGGGTATAATCGGTTTAGCTTTACCATTAGGGTATAATCGGTTTAGCTTTCCCATTAGGGTATAATCGGTTTTGCTTTACCATTAGGGTATAATCAGTTTAGCTTTAACATTAGGTTATAATCAGTTTAGCTTTACCATTAGGGTATAATCAGTTTCGCTTTACAATTAGGGTATAATCAGTTTAGCTTTACCATTAGGGTATAATCAGTTTAGCTTTACAATTAGGGTTTAATATGTTTAGCTTTACCATTAGGGTATAATCGGTATAGCTTTAACATTAAGGTATAATCAGTTTAGCTTTACCATTAGGGTATAATCGGTTTAGCTTTACCATTAGACTATAATCAGTTTAGCTTTACTACTACGGAATAATCGGTTTCGCTTTAACATTAGGGTATAATCAGTTTAGCTTGACCATTAGGGTATAATCGGTTTTGCTTTACCATTAGGGTATAATCGGTTCAGCTTAACCATTAGGGTATAATCGGTTTAGCTTTACCATTAGGGTATAATCGGTTCATCTTTACCATTAGGGTATGATCGGTTTAGCTTAAACATTAGGGTATAATCAGTTTAGCTTTACCATTAGGGTATAATCAGTTTACCTTTACCATTAGGGTATAATCAGTTTAGCTTTACAATTAGGGTATAATCGATTTAGCTTTACCATTAGGGTATAATCGGTTTTGCTTAAACATTAGGGTATAATCAGTTTAGCTTTACCATTAGGATATAATCAGTTTAGCTTTAACATTAGGGTATAATCGGTTTAGCTTTACCATTAGGGTATAATCAGTTTTGCTTTACCATTAGGATATAATAGGTTCTGCTTTACAATTAGGGTATAATCAGTTTAGCTTTACCATTACGGTATAATCGGTTTCACTTTACCATTAGGGTATAATCCGTTTAGCTTTAACATTAGGGTATAATCAGTTCAGCTTTACCATTAGGGTATAATCGGTTCTGCTTTACCATTAGGGTATAATCGGTTTAGCTTTACCATTAGACTATAATCAGTTTAGCTTTACTACTACGGAATAATCGGTTTAGCTTTAACATTAGGGTATATTCAGTTTAGCTTGACCATTAGGGTATAATCGGTTTTGCTTTACCATTAGGGTATAATCGGTTCAGCTTTACCATTAGTGTATAATCGGTTTAGCTTTACCATTAGGGTATAATCGGTTCATCTTTACCATTAGGGTATGATCGGTTTAGCTTAAACATTAGGGTATAATCAGTTTAGCTTTACCATTAGGGTATAATCAGTTTACCTTTACCATTAGGGTATAATCAGTTTAGCTTTACAATTAGGGTATAATCGATTTAGCTTCACCATTAGGGTATAATCGGTTTAGCTTAAACATTAGGGTATAATCAGTTTAGCTTCAACATTAGGGTATAATCGGTTTAGCTTTACCATTAGGGTATAATCAGTTTTGCTTTACAATTAGGGTATAATCGGTTCTGCTTTACCATTTGGGTATAATCAGTTTAGCTTTACCATTACGGTATAGTCGGTTTCACTTTACCATTAGGGTATAATCAGTTTACCTTTAACATTAGGTTATAATCAGTTTAGCTTTACCATTAGGTTATAATCAGTTTAGCTTTACAATTAGGGTATAATCAGTTTAGCTTTACCATTAGGGTATAATCAGTTTTGCTTTACCATTAGGGTATAATCGGTTTCGCTTTACCATTGGGGTATAATCAGTTTAGCTTTACAATTATGGTATAATCAGTTTAGCTTTACCATTAGGGTATAATCGGTTTAGCTTTACCATTAGGGTATAATCGGTTTAGCTTTCCCATTAGGGTATAATCGGTTTTGCTTTACCATTAGGGTATAATCAGTTTAGCTTTAACATTAGGTTATAATCAGTTTAGCTTTACCATTAGGGTATAATCAGTTTCGCTTTACAATTAGGGTATAATCAGTTTAGCTTTACCATTAGGGTATAATCGGTATAGCTTTAACATTAGGGTATAATCAGTTCAGCTTTACCATTAGAGTATAATCGTTTCTGCTTTACCATTAGGGTATAATCGGTTTAGCTTTACCATTAGACTATAATCAGTTTAGCTTTACTACTACGGAATAATCGGTTTAGCTTTAACATAAGGGTATAATCAGTTTAGCTTTACCATTAGGGTATAATCGGTTTTGCTTTACCATTAGGGTATGATCGGTTTAGCTTAAACATTAGGGTATAATCAGTTTAGCTTTACCATTAGGGTATAATCAGTTTACCTTTACCATTAGGGTATAATCAGTTTAGCTGTACAATTAGGGTATAATCGATTTAGCTTTACCATTAGGGTATAATCGGTTTAGCTTAAACATTAGGGTATAATCAGTTTAGCTTTACCATTAGGATATAATCAGTTTAGCTTTAACATTAGAGTATAATCGGTTTAGCTTTACCATTAGGGTATAATCAGTTTTGCTTTACCATTAGGCTATAATCGGTTCTGCTTTACCATTAGGGTATAATCAGTTTAGCTTTACCATTACGGTATAATCGGTTTCACTTTACCATTAGGGTATAATCACTTTAGCTTAAACATTAGGGTATAATCAGTTTAGCTTAACCATTAGGGTATAATCAGTTAAGCTTTACAATTAGGTTATAATCGGTTTAGCTTTACCATTAGGGTATAATCAGTTTAGCTTTACCATTAGGGTATAATCAGTTTAGCTTTACTATTAGGGTATAATCAATTTCGCTTTACAATTAGGTTATAATCCGTTTAGCTTTACCATTAGGGTATAATCAGTTTAGCTTTACCATTAGGTTATAATCAGTTTAGCTTTACAATTAGGGTATAATCAGTTTAGGTTTACCATTAGGGTATAATCGGTTTCGCTTAACCATTAGGGTATAATCAGTTTAGCTTTAACATTAGGTTATAATCAGTTTAGCTTTACCATTAGGGTATAATCAGTTTAGCTTAAACATTAGGGTATAATCACTTTAGCTTTACCGTTAGGGTATGATCGGTTTAGCTTTACCATTAGGGTATAATCAGTTTAGCTTTACTACTAGGGAATAATCGGTTTAGCTTTAACATTAGGGTATAATCAGTTTAACTTGACCATTAGGGTATAATCGGTTTTGCTTTACCATTAGGGTATGATCGGTTTAGCTTTACCATTAGGGTATAATCGGTTCAGCTTTACCAATAGGGTATAATCGCTTCAGCTTTACCATTAGGGTATGATCGGTTTAGCTTAAACATTAGCGTATAATCAGTTTAGCTTTACCATTAGGGTATAATCAGTTTACCTTTTCCATTAGGGTATAATCAGTTAAGCTTTACCATTAGGGTATAATCAGTTTAGCTTTACTATTAGTGTATAATCAGTTTAGCTTTACTGTTAGGGTATAATCAGTTCAGCTTTACCATTAGAGAATAATCGGTTTAGCTTTAACATTAGGGTATAGTCGGTTTAGCTTTACAATTAGGGTATAATCAGTTCAGCTTTACCATTACGGTATAATCGGTTTAGCTTTACCATTACTATATAATCGGTTTCACTTTACCATTAGAGTATAATCAGTTTAGCTTAAACATTAGGGTATAATAAGTTTAGCTTTACCATTATGGTATAATCAATTTCGCTTTACAATTAGGGTATAATCAGTTTCGCTTTACTATTAGGGTATAATCAGTTTAGCTTTACCATCAGGTTATAATCAGTTTAGCATTACAATTAGGGTATAATCATATTAGGTTTACCATTAGGGTATAATCAGTTTAGCTGGACCATTAGGGTATAATCATTTCAGCTTCACTATTAGGGTATAATCCGTTTAGCTTTACCATTAGGGTATAATCGGTTTCGTTTTACCATTAGGGTATAATCAGTTCAGCTTTAACATTAGGTTATAATCAGTTTAGCTTTAACATTAGGGTATAATCAGTTCAGCTTTACCATTAGGGTATAATCGGTTCTGCTTTACCATTGGGGTATAATCGGTTTAGCTTTACCATTAGGGTATAATCAGTTTAGCTTTACTACTAGGGAATAATCGGTTTAGCTTTAACATTAGGGTATAATCAGTTAAGCTTTACCATTAGGGTATAATCGGTTTTGCTTTACCATTAGTGTATAATCGGTTCAGCTTTACCATTAGGGTATAATCGGTTTAGCTTTACCATTAGGGTATAATCGGTTCAGCTTTACCATTAGGGTATGATCGGTTAAGCTTAAACATTAGGATATAATCAGTTTAGCTTTACCATTAGGGTATAATCAGTTTAGCTTTACAATTAGGGTATAATCGATTTAGCTTTACCATTAGGGTATAATCGGTTTAGCTTAAACATCAGGGTATAATCAGTTTAGCTTTACCATTAGGGTATAATCAGTTTAGCTTTAACATTAGTGTATAATCGGTTTAGCTTTACCATTAGGGTATAATCAGTTTTGCTTTACTATTAGGGTATAATCGGTTTCGCTTTACCATTAGGGTATAATCAGTTTAGCTTTACCATTAGGGTATAATCGGTTTAGCTTTACCATTACGGTATAATCGGTTTCATATTACCATTAGGGTATAATCAGTGTAGCTTAACCATTATGGTATAATCAGTTTAGCTTAACCATTAGGGTATAATCAGTTAAGCTTTACAATAAGGTTATAATCGGTTTAGCTTTACCATTAGGGTATAATCAGTTTAGCTTTACCATTAGGGTATAATCAGTTCAGCTTTACCATTAGGGTATAATCAATTTCGCTTTACAATTAGGGTATAATCGGTTTAGCTTTACCATTAGGGTATAATCAGTTTAGCTTTACCATTAGGTTATAATCAGTTTAGCTTTACAATTAGGGTACAATCAGTTTAGGTTTACCATTAGGGTATAATCAGTTTAGCTTTATTATTAGCGTATAATTAGTTTAGCTTTAACATTAGGTTATAATCAGTTTTGCTTTAACATTAGGGTATAATCAGTTTAGCTTTACCATTAGGTTATAATCAGTTTAGCTTTAACATTAGGGTATAATCAGTTTAGCTTTACCAGTAGGGTATAATCGGTTTACCTTTACCATTAGGTTATAATCAGTTTAACTTTACAATTAGGTTATAATCAGTTTAGCTTTACAATTAGGGTATAATCAGTTTAGCTTTACCATTAGGGTATAATCGGTTTTGCTTTACCATTACGGTATAATCAGTTAAGCTTTACAATTAGGGTATAATCAGTTTAGCTTTACTATTAGCGTATAATCAGTTTAGCTTTACTGTTAGGGTATAATCAGTTCAGCTTTACCATTAAGGAATAATCGGTTTAGCTTTAACATTAGGGTATAGTCAGTTTAGTTTTACAATTAGGGTATAATCAGTTCAGCTTTACCATTAGGGTATTATCGGTTTAGCTTTACCATTACTATATAATCGGTTTCACTTCACCATTAGGGTATTATCAGTTTAGCTTAAACATTAGGGTATAATCAGTTTAGCTTTACCATTAGGGTATAATCAGTTTAGCTTTACAATTAGCTTATAATCGGTTTAGCTTTACCATTAGGGTATAATAAGTTTAGCTTTACCATTAGGGTATAATCAGTTTAGCTTTACCATTAGGGCATAATCAATTTCGCTTTACAATAAGGGTATAATCAGTTTAGCTTTACTATTAGGGTATAATCAGTTTAGCTTTACCATTAGGTTATAATCAGTTTAGCTTTACAATTAGGGTATAGTCGATTTAGGTTTACCATTAGAATATAATCAGTTTTGCTTGACCATTAGGGTATAATCAGTTCAGCTTCACCATTGGGGTATAATCTGTTGAGCTTTAACATTAGGTTATAATCAGTTTAGCTTTAACATTAGGGTAAAATCAGTTTAGCTTAACCATTAGGTTATAATCAGTTTAGCTTTAACATTAGGGTATAATCAGTTTAGCTTTACCATTAGAGGATAATCGGTTTATCTTTACCATTAGGTAATAATCAGTTTAGCTTTACCATTAGGGTATAATCGGTTGAGCTTAACCATAACGGTATAATACGTTAAGCTTTACCATTAGGGTATAATCAGTTTAGCTTACTATTAGCGTATAATCATTTTAGCTTTACTGTTAGGGTATAATCAGTTCAGCTTTACCATTAGGGTATAATCGGTTTAGCTTTAACATTAGGGTATAATCGGTTTAGCTTTACTACTAGGTAATGATCTGTTTAGCTTTAATATTATAATATAATCGGATTAGCTTTAACATTAAGGTATAATCGGTTTAGCTTTACCATTAGGGTATAATCGGTTTAGCTTTACTATTAGGGTATAATCGGTGTAGCTTTACCATTAGGGTATAATCGGTTTAGCTTTACCATTAGGGTATGATCGGTTTAGCTTTACTATTAGGGTATAATCCGTTTAGCTTTACCATTAGGGTATGATCGGTTTAGCTTTACCATTAGGGTATAATCAGTTTAGCTTTACCATTACGGTATAATCGGTTTAGTTTTACTATTTGGGTATAATCGGTTCAGCTTAACCATTAGGGTATGATCGGTTTAGCTTTACCATTAAAGTATAATCGGTTTAGCTTTACCATTAGTGTATAATCGGTTCAGCTTTACTATTAGGGTATGATCGGTTTAGCTTTACCATTAGGGTATGATCGGTTTAGCTTTACCATTAGGGTATAATCGGTCTAGCTTTGACATTAGGGTATAATCTGTTTAGCTTTACAATTAGGTTATAATCGGTTCTTCTTTACCGTTAGGGTATAATCGGTTTAGCTTTACCATTGGGGTATAATCAGTTTAGCTTTACTACTAGGGAATAATCGGTTTAGCTTTAACATTAGGGTATAATCAGTTAAGCTTTACTGTTAGGGTATAATCAGTTCAGCTTTACCATTAGGGTATAATCAGTTTAGCTTTAACATTAGGGTATAATCGTTTCTGCTTTACCATTAGGGTATAATCGGTTTAGCTTTAACATTAGTGTATAAGCGGTTTAGCTTTACTACTAGGGTATGATCGGTTTAGCTTTAATATTATGGTATAATCGGTTTAGCTTTAACATTAAGGTATAATCGGTTTAGCTTTACCATTAGGGTATAATCGGTTTAGCTTTACTATTAGGGTATAATCGGTGTAGCTTTACCATTAGGGTATAATCGGTTTAGCTTTACTATTAGGGTATAATCAGTTTAGCTTTACCATTAGGGTATAATCGGTTTAGCTTTACCATTAGGATATGATCGGGTTAGCTTTACCATTAGGGTATGATCGGTTTAGCTTTACCATTAGGGTATAATCGGTTTAGCTGTAACATAAGGGTATAATCGGTTTAGCTTTACAATTAGGGTATAATAAGTTCAGCTTTACCATAAGGGTATAATCGGTTCTGCTTTACCATTAGGGTATAATCGGTTTAGCTTTACCATTAGGGTATAATCAGTTTAGCTTTACTACTACGGAATAATCGGTTTAGCTTTAACATTCGGGTATAATCAGTTAAGCTTTACCATTAGGGTATAATCGGTTTAGCTTTACCATTAGGGTATAATCGGTTCAGCTTTACCATTAGGGTATAATCGGTTTAGCTTTACCATTAGGGTATAATCGGTTCAGCTTTACCATTAGGGTATGATCGGTTTAGCTTAAACATTAGGGTATAATCAGTTCAGCTTTACCATTACAGTATAATCAGTTTACCTTTACCATTAGGGTATAATCAGTTTAGCTTTACAATTAGGGTATAATCGATTAAGCTTTACCATTAGGGTATAATCGGTTTAGCTTAAACATTAGGGTATAATCAGTTTAGCTTTACCATTAGGGTATAATCAGTTTAGCTTAAACATTAGGGTATCATCGGTTTCGCTTTACCATTAGGGTATAATCAGTTTAGCCTTACCATTAGGGTATAATCGGTTTAGCTTTACCATTACGGTATAATCAGTTTCACTTTACCATTAGGGTATAATCAGTTTAGCTTAAACATTAGGGTATAATCAGTTTAGCTTAACCATTAGGGTATAATCAGTTTAGCTTAACCATTAGGGTATAATCAGTTAAGCTTTACAATTAGGTTATAATCGGTTTAGCTTTACCATTAGTGTATAATCAGTTTAGCTTTACCATTAGGGTATAATCAGTTTAGCTTTACCATTATGGTATAATCAATTTCGCTTTACAATTAGGGTATAATCTGTTTAACTTAACCATTAGGGTATAATCAGTTTAGCTTTACCATTAGGTTATAATCAGTTTAGCTTTACAATTAGGGTATAATCAGTTTAGGTTTACCATTAAGGTATAATCAGTTTAGCTGGACCATTAGGGTATAATCAGTTTAGCTTCACCATTAGGGTATAATCCGTTTAGCTTTACCATTAGGGTATAATAGGTTTCGCTTTATTATTAGGGTATAATCAGTTTAGCTTTAACATTAGGTTATAATCAGTTTAGCTTTAACATTAGGGTATAATCAGTTTAGCTTTAACATTAGGGTATAATCAGTTTAGCTTTACCATTAGGTTATAATCAGTTTAGCTTTAACATTAGGCTATAATCAGTTTAGCTTTACCATTAGGGTATAATCGGTTTAGCTTTACCATTAGGTTATAATCAGTTTAGCTTTACAATTAGGTTATAATCAGTTTAGCTTTACAATTAGGGTATAATCAGTTTAGCTTTACCATTAGGTTATAATCAGTTTAGCTTTACAATTAGGGTACAATCAGTTTAGGTTTACCATTAGGGTATAATCAGTTTAGCTTTATTATTAGCGTATAATTAGTTTAGCTTTAACATTAGGTTATAATCAGTTTTGCTTTAACATTAGGGTATAATCAGTTTAGCTTTACCATTAGGTTATAATCAGTTTAGCTTTAACATTAGGGTATAATCAGTTTAGCTTTACCAGTAGGGTATAATCGGTTTACCTTTACCATTAGGTTATAATCAGTTTAACTTTACAATTAGGTTATAATCAGTTTAGCTTTACAATTAGGGTATAATCAGTTTAGCTTTACCATTAGGGTATAATCGGTTTTGCTTTACCATTACGGTATAATCAGTTAAGCTTTACAATTAGGGTATAATCAGTTTAGCTTTACTATTAGCGTATAATCAGTTTAGCTTTACTGTTAGGGTATAATCAGTTCAGCTTTACCATTAAGGAATAATCGGTTTAGCTTTAACATTAGGGTATAGTCAGTTTAGTTTTACAATTAGGGTATAATCAGTTCAGCTTTACCATTAGGGTATTATCGGTTTAGCTTTACCATTACTATATAATCGGTTTCACTTCACCATTAGGGTATTATCAGTTTAGCTTAAACATTAGGGTATAATCAGTTTAGCTTTACCATTAGGGTATAATCAGTTTAGCTTTACAATTAGCTTATAATCGGTTTAGCTTTACCATTAGGGTATAATAAGTTTAGCTTTACCATTAGGGTATAATCAGTTTAGCTTTACCATTAGGGCATAATCAATTTCGCTTTACAATAAGGGTATAATCAGTTTAGCTTTACTATTAGGGTATAATCAGTTTAGCTTTACCATTAGGTTATAATCAGTTTAGCTTTACAATTAGGGTATAGTCGATTTAGGTTTACCATTAGAATATAATCAGTTTTGCTTGACCATTAGGGTATAATCAGTTCAGCTTCACCATTGGGGTATAATCTGTTGAGCTTTAACATTAGGTTATAATCAGTTTAGCTTTAACATTAGGGTAAAATCAGTTTAGCTTAACCATTAGGTTATAATCAGTTTAGCTTTAACATTAGGGTATAATCAGTTTAGCTTTACCATTAGAGGATAATCGGTTTATCTTTACCATTAGGTAATAATCAGTTTAGCTTTACCATTAGGGTATAATCGGTTGAGCTTAACCATAACGGTATAATACGTTAAGCTTTACCATTAGGGTATAATCAGTTTAGCTTACTATTAGCGTATAATCATTTTAGCTTTACTGTTAGGGTATAATCAGTTCAGCTTTACCATTAGGGTATAATCGGTTTAGCTTTAACATTAGGGTATAATCGGTTTAGCTTTACTACTAGGTAATGATCTGTTTAGCTTTAATATTATAATATAATCGGATTAGCTTTAACATTAAGGTATAATCGGTTTAGCTTTACCATTAGGGTATAATCGGTTTAGCTTTACTATTAGGGTATAATCGGTGTAGCTTTACCATTAGGGTATAATCGGTTTAGCTTTACCATTAGGGTATGATCGGTTTAGCTTTACTATTAGGGTATAATCCGTTTAGCTTTACCATTAGGGTATGATCGGTTTAGCTTTACCATTAGGGTATAATCAGTTTAGCTTTACCATTACGGTATAATCGGTTTAGTTTTACTATTTGGGTATAATCGGTTCAGCTTAACCATTAGGGTATGATCGGTTTAGCTTTACCATTAAAGTATAATCGGTTTAGCTTTACCATTAGTGTATAATCGGTTCAGCTTTACTATTAGGGTATGATCGGTTTAGCTTTACCATTAGGGTATGATCGGTTTAGCTTTACCATTAGGGTATAATCGGTCTAGCTTTGACATTAGGGTATAATCTGTTTAGCTTTACAATTAGGTTATAATCGGTTCTTCTTTACCGTTAGGGTATAATCGGTTTAGCTTTACCATTGGGGTATAATCAGTTTAGCTTTACTACTAGGGAATAATCGGTTTAGCTTTAACATTAGGGTATAATCAGTTAAGCTTTACTGTTAGGGTATAATCAGTTCAGCTTTACCATTAGGGTATAATCAGTTTAGCTTTAACATTAGGGTATAATCGTTTCTGCTTTACCATTAGGGTATAATCGGTTTAGCTTTAACATTAGTGTATAAGCGGTTTAGCTTTACTACTAGGGTATGATCGGTTTAGCTTTAATATTATGGTATAATCGGTTTAGCTTTAACATTAAGGTATAATCGGTTTAGCTTTACCATTAGGGTATAATCGGTTTAGCTTTACTATTAGGGTATAATCGGTGTAGCTTTACCATTAGGGTATAATCGGTTTAGCTTTACTATTAGGGTATAATCAGTTTAGCTTTACCATTAGGGTATAATCGGTTTAGCTTTACCATTAGGATATGATCGGTTTAGCTTTACCATTAGGGTATGATCGGTTTAGCTTTACCATTAGGGTATAATCGGTTTAGCTGTAACATAAGGGTATAATCGGTTTAGCTTTACAATTAGGGTATAATAAGTTCAGCTTTACCATAAGGGTATAATCGGTTCTGCTTTACCATTAGGGTATAATCGGTTTAGCTTTACCATTAGGGTATAATCAGTTTAGCTTTACTACTACGGAATAATCGGTTTAGCTTTAACATTCGGGTATAATCAGTTAAGCTTTACCATTAGGGTATAATCGGTTTAGCTTTACCATTAGGGTATAATCGGTTCAGCTTTACCATTAGGGTATAATCGGTTTAGCTTTACCATTAGGGTATAATCGGTTCAGCTTTACCATTAGGGTATGATCGGTTTAGCTTAAACATTAGGGTATAATCAGTTCAGCTTTACCATTACAGTATAATCAGTTTACCTTTACCATTAGGGTATAATCAGTTTAGCTTTACAATTAGGGTATAATCGATTAAGCTTTACCATTAGGATATAATCGGTTTAGCTTAAACATTAGGGTATAATCAGTTTAGCTTTACCATTAGGGTATAATCAGTTTAGCTTAAACATTAGGGTATCATCGGTTTCGCTTTACCATTAGGGTATAATCAGTTTAGCCTTACCATTAGGGTATAATCGGTTTAGCTTTACCATTACGGTATAATCAGTTTCACTTTACCATTAGGGTATAATCAGTTTAGCTTAAACATTAGGGTATAATCAGTTTAGCTTAACCATTAGGGTATAATCAGTTTAGCTTAACCATTAGGGTATAATCAGTTAAGCTTTACAATTAGGTTATAATCGGTTTAGCTTTACCATTAGTGTATAATCAGTTTAGCTTTACCATTAGGGTATAATCAGTTTAGCTTTACCATTATGGTATAATCAATTTCGCTTTACAATTAGGGTATAATCTGTTTAACTTAACCATTAGGGTATAATCAGTTTAGCTTTACCATTAGGTTATAATCAGTTTAGCTTTACAATTAGGGTATAATCAGTTTAGGTTTACCATTAAGGTATAATCAGTTTAGCTGGACCATTAGGGTATAATCAGTTTAGCTTCACCATTAGGGTATAATCCGTTTAGCTTTACCATTAGGGTATAATAGGTTTCGCTTTATTATTAGGGTATAATCAGTTTAGCTTTAACATTAGGTTATAATCAGTTTAGCTTTAACATTAGGGTATAATCAGTTTAGCTTTAACATTAGGGTATGATCAGTTTAGCTTTACCATTAGGTTATAATCAGTTTAGCTTTAACATTAGGCTATAATCAGTTTAGCTTTACCATTAGGGTATAATCGGTTTAGCTTTACCATTAGGTTATAATCAGTTTAGCTTTACAATTAGGTTATAATCAGTTTAGCTTTACAATTAGGGTATAATCAGTTTAGCTTTACCATTAGGGTATAATCGGTTTAGCTTTACCATTAGGGTATAATCAGTTTAGCTTTACAATTAGGTTATAATAAGTTTAGCTTTACTGTTAGGGTATAATCAGTTCAGCTTTACCATTAGGGTATAATCAGTTTAGCTTTACCATTAGGGTATAATCAGTTTACCTTTACCATTAGGTTATAATCAGTTTAGCTTTACAATTAGGTTATAATAAGTTTAGCTTTACAATTAGGGTATAATCAGTTTAGCTTTACCATAAGGGTCTAATCGGTTTAGCTTTACCATTACGGTATAATCAGTTAAGCTTTATTATTAGGGTATAATCAGTTTAGCTTTACTATTAGCGTATAATCAGTTTAGCTTTACTGTTAGGGTATAATCAGTTCAGCTTTACCATTAGGGAATAATCGGTATAGCTTTAACATTAGGGTATAGTCGGTTTAGCTTTACAATTAGGGTATAATCAGTTTAGCTTTAACATTAGGGTATAATCGCATTAGCTTTACCATTAGGGTATAATCAGTTTTGCTTTACCATTAGGGTATAATCGGTTTCGCTTTACCATTAGGTTATGATCAGTTTAGCTTTACCATTAGGGTATAATCGGTTTAGCTTTACAATTAGGGTATAATCAGTTAAGCTTTACCATTAGGGTATAATTAGTTTAGCTTTACCATTAGGGTATAATCAGTTTAGCTTTACCATTAGGTTATAATCAGTTTAGCTTAACAATTAGGGTATAATCAGTTTAGGTTTACCATTAGGGTATAATCAGTTTGGCTTTACCATTAGGGTATAATCAGTTTAGCTTTACAATTATTGTATAATCAGTTTAGCTTTACCATTAGGGAATAATCCGTTTAGCTTTACTATTAGGGTATAATCAGTTTAGCTTTACCATTAGGGTATAATCGGTTTAGCTTTCCCATTAGAGTATAATCGGTTTCACTTTACCATTAGGGTATAATCAGTTTAGCTTTAACATTAGGTTATAATCAGTTTAGCTTTACCATTAGGGTATAATCAGTTTAGCTTAAACATTAGGGTATAATCAGTTTAGCTTTACCATTAGGGTATAATCGGTTTAGCTTTACCATTAGGGTATAATCAGTTCAGCTTTACCATTAGGGTATAATCGGTTCTGCTTTACCATTAGGGTATAATCGGTTTAGCTTTACCATTAGGGTATAATCAGTTTAGCTTTACTACTAGGGAATAATCGGTTTAGCTTTAACATTAGGGTATAATCAGTTTAGCTTTAACATTAGGGTATAATCGGTTTTGCTTTACCACTAAGGTATAATCGGTTCAGCTTTACCATTAGGGTATAATCGGTTTAGCTTTACCATTAGGGTATAATCGGTTCAGCTTTACCATTAGGGTATGATCGGTTTAGCTTAAACATTAGGGTATAATCAGTTCAGCTTTACCATTACAGTATAATCAGTTTACCTTTACCATTAGGGTATAATCAGTTTAGCTTTACAATTAGGGTATAATCGATTAAGCTTTACCATTAGGGTATAATCGGTTTAGCTTAAACATTAGGGTATAATCAGTTTAGCTTTACCATTAGGGTATAATCAGTTTAGCTTAAACATTAGGGTATCATCGGTTTCGCTTTACCATTAGGGTATAATCAGTTTAGCCTTACCATTAGGGTATAATCGGTTAAGCTTTACCATTACGGTATAATCAGTTTCACTTTACCATTAGGGTATAATCAGTTTAGCTTAAACATTAGGGTATAATCAGTTTAGCTTAACCATTAGGGTATAATCAGTTAAGCTTTACAATTAGGTTATAATCGGTTTAGCTTTACCATTAGTGTATAATCAGTTTAGCTTTACCATTAGGGTATAATCAGTTTAGCTTTACCATTATGGTATAATCAATTTCGCTTTACATTTAGGGTATAATCGGTTTAACTTAACCATTAGGGTATAATCAGTTTAGCTTTACCATTAGGTTATAATCAGTTTAGCTTTACAATTAGGGTATAATTAGTTTAGGTTTACCATTAAGGTATAATCAGTTTAGCTTGACCATTAGGGTATAATCAGTTTAGCTTCACCATTAGGGTATAATCCGTTTAGCTTTACCGTTAGGGTATAATAGGTTTCGCTTTATTATTAGGGTATAATCAGTTTAGCTTTAACATTAGGTTATAATCAGTTTAGCTTTAACATTAGGGTATAATCAGTTTAGCTTTACCATTAGGTTATAATCAGTTTAGCTTTAACATTAGGCTATAATCAGTTTAGCTTTACAATTAGGGTATAATCAGTTTAGCTTTACCATTAGGGTATAATCGGTTTAGCTTTACCATTACGGTATAATCAGTTTAGCTTTACCATTAGGGTATAATCAGTTTAGCTTTACTATTAGCGTATAATCAGTTTAGCTTTACTGTTAGGGTATAATCAGTTCATCTTTACCATTAGGGTATAATCAGTTTAGCTTTACCATTAGGGTATAATCAGTTTACCTTTACCATTAGGTTATAATCAGTTTAGCTTTACAATTAGGTTATAATAAGTTTAGCTTTACAATTAGGGTATAATCAGTTTAGCTTTACCATAAGGGTCTAATCGGTTTAGCTTTACCATTACGGTATAATCAGTTAAGCTTTATTATTAGGGTATAATCAGTTTAGCTTTACTATTAGCGTATAATCAGTTTAGCTTTACTGTTAGGGTATAATCAGTTCAGCTTTACCATTAGGGAATAATCGGTATAGCTTTAACATTAGGGTATAGTCGGTTTAGCTTTACAATTAGGGTATAATCAGTTTAGCTTTAACATTAGGGTATAATCGCATTAGCTTTACCATTAGGGTATAATCTGTTTAGCTTTACCATTAGGGTATAATCGGTTCTGCTTTACCATTAGGGTATAATCAGTTTAGCTTTACCATTAGGGTATAATCGGTTTAGCTTTACTATTAGAGTATAATCAGTTTAGCTTTACCATTAGGGTATTATAAGTTTAGCTTAAACATTAGGGTATGATCAGTTTAGCTTTACCATTAGGGTATAATCGGTTTAGCTTTACAATTAGGGTATAATCAGTTTGGCTTTACCATTAGGGTATAATCAGTTTAGCTTTACCATTGGGGTATAATCAGTTTAGCTTTACCATTAGGGTATAATCGGTTTAGCTTTACCATTAGGTTATAACTAGTTTAGCTTTACCATTAGGGTATAATAGGTTCTGCTTTACCATTAGGGTATAATCAGTTTAGCTTTACCATTAGGGTATAATCAGTTTAGCTTTACTACTAGGGAATAATCGGTTTAGCTTTAACATTAGGGTATAATCAGTTTAGCTTTACCATTAGGGTATGATCGATTCAGCTTCACCATTAGGGTATAATCGGTTTAGCTTTACCATTAGGGTATAATCGGTTCAGCTTTACCATTAGGGTATGATCGGTTTAGCTTAAACATTAGGGTATAATCAGTTTGGCTTTACCATTAGGGTATAATCAGTTAACCTTTTCCATTAGGGTATAATCAGTTTAGCTTTACAATTAGGGTATAATCGATTTAGCTTTACCATTAGGGTATAATCGGTTTAGCTTAAACATTAGGGTATAATCAGTTTAGCTTTACCATTAGGGTATAATCAGTTTAGCTTTAACATTAGGGTATAATCGGTTTAGCTTTACCATTAGGGATTAATCAGTTTAGGTTTACCATTAGGGTATAATCAGTTTGGCTTTACAATTAGGGTATAATCAGTTTAGCTTTACCATTGGGGTATAATCAGTTTAGCTTTACAATTAGGGTATAATCAGTTTAGCTTTACCATTAGGGTATAATTAGTTTAGCTTTACCATTAGGGTATAATCAGTTTAGCTTTACCATTAGGTTATAATCAGTTTAGCTTTACAATTAGGGTATAATCAGTTTAGGTTTACCATTAGGGTATAATCAGTTTGGCTTTACCATTAGGGTATAATCAGTTTAGCTTTACCATTGGGGTATAATCAGTTTAGCTTTACAATTATGGTATAATCAGTTTAGCTTTACCATTAGGGAATAATCAGTTTAGCTTTACCATTAGGGTATAATCAGTTTAGCTTTACCATTAGGGTATAATCGGTTTAGCTTTCCCATTGGGGTATAATCGGTTTCGCTTTACCATTAGGGTATAATAAGTTTAGCTTTAACATTATGTTATAATCAGTTAAGCTTTACCATTAAAGTATAATCAGTTTAGCTTTAACATTAATGTATAATCAGTTTAGCTTTACCATTAGGGTATAATCGGTTTAGCTTTACCATTAGGGTATAATCAGTTCAGCTTTACCATTAGGGTATAATCGGTTCTGCTTTACCATTAGGGTATAATCGGTTTAGCTGTACTATTAGGGTATAATCAGTTTAGCTTTACTACTAGGGAATAATCGGTTTAGCTTTACCATTAGTGTATAATCAGTTAAGCTTTACCATTAGGGAATAATCGGTTTTGCTTTACCATTAGGGTATAATCGGTTCAGCTTTACCATTAGGGTATAATCGGTTCAGCTTTACCATTAGGGTATGATCGGTTTAGCTTAAACATTAGGGTATAATCAGTTTAGCTTTACCATTACGGTATAATCAGTTTACCTTTACCATTAGGGTATAATCAGTTTAGCTTTACAATTAGGGTATAATCGATTTAGCTTTACCATTAGGGTATAATCGGTTTAGCTTTAACATTAGCGTATAATCGGTTTAGCTTGACAATTAGGGTATAATAAGTTCAGCTTTACCATTAGGGTATAATCGGTTCTGCTTTACCATTAGGGTATAATCAGTTTAGCTTTACCATTAGGGTAAAATTAGTTTAGCTTTACCATTAGGGTATAATCAGTTTAGCTTTACCATTAGGTTATAATCAGTTTAGCTTTACAATTAAGGTATAATCAGTTTAGGTTTACCATTAGGGTATAATCAGTTTGGCTTTACCATTAGATTATAATCAGTTTAGCTTTACCATTGGGGTATAATCAGTTTAGCTTTCCCATAAGGGTATAATCGGTTTTGCTTTACCATTAGGGTATAATCAGTTTAGCTTTACCATTAGGTTATAATCATTTTAGCTTTAACATTAGGGTATAATCAGTTTAGCTTTACCATTAGGGTATAATCGGTTTAGCTTTACCATTAGGGTATAATCGGTTTAGCTTTAACATTAGGGTATAATCAGTTCAGCTTTACCATTAGGGTATAATCGGTTCTGCTTTACGATTAGGGTATAATCGGTTTAGCTTTACCATTAGACTATAATCAGTTTAGCTTTACTACTACAGGATAATCGGTTTAGCTTTAACATTAGGGTATAATCAGTTTAGCTTGACCATTAGGGTATAATCGGTTTTGCTTTACCATTAGGGTATAATCGGTTCAGCTTTACCATTAGTGTATAATCGGTTTAGCTTTACCATTAGGGTATAATCGGTTCATCTTTACCATTAGGGTATGATCGGTTTAGCTTAAACATTAGGGTATAATCAGTTTAGCTTTACCATTAGGGTATAATCAGTTTACCTTTACCATTAGGGTATAATCAGTTTAGCTTTACAATTAGGGTATAATCGATTTAGCTTCACCATTAGGGTATAATCGGTTTAGCTTAAACATTAGGGTATAATCAGTTTAGCTTTACCATTAGGGTATAATCAGTTTAGCTTTAACATTAGGGTATAATCGGTTTAGCTTTACCATTAGGGTATAATCAGTTTTGCTTTACAATTAGGGTATAATCGGTTCTACTTTACCATTAGGGTATAATCAGTTTAGCTTTACCATTACGGTATAATCGGTTTCACTTTACCATTAGGGTATAATCAGTTTACCTTAAACATTAGGGTATAATCAGTTTAGCTTAACCATTAGGGTATAATCAGTTTAGCTTTACAATTAGGGTATAATCGGTTTAGCTTTACCATTAGGGTATAATCAGTTTAGCTTTACCATTAGGGTATAATCAGTTTAGCTTTACCATTAGGGTATAATAAATTTCGCTTTACAATTAGGGTATAATCAGTTTAGGTTTACCATTAGGGTATAATCAGTTTAGCTTAACCATTAGGGTATAATCAGTTTAGCTTAACCATTAGGGTATAATCCGTTTAGCTTTTCCATAAGGGTATAATCGGTTGCGCTTTATTATTAGGGTATAATCAGTTTAGCTTTAACATTAGGTTATAATCAGTTTAGCTTTACCATTAGGTTATAATCAGTTTAGCTTAACAATTAGGGTATAATCAGTTTAGCTTTACCATTAGGGTATAATCAGTTTTGCTTTACCATTAGGGTATAATCGGTTTCGCTTTACCATTAGAGTATAATCAGTTTAGCTTTACCATTAGGGTATAATCGGTTAAGCTTTACAATTAGGGTATAATCAGTTTAGCTTTAACATTAGGGTATAATTAGTTTAGCTTTACCATTAGGGTATAATAAGTTTAGCTTTACCATTAAGTTATAATCAGTTTAGCTTTACCATTAGGGTATAATCAGTTTAGGTTTACCATTAGGGTATAATCAGTTTGCTTTTACCATTAGGGTATAATCAGTTTAGCTTTACCATTGGGGTATAATCAGTTTAGCTTTACAATTATTGTATAATCAGTTTAGCTTTACCATTAGGGTATAATCGGTTTAGCTTTACCATTAGGGTATAATCAGTTTAGCTTTACCATTAGGGTATAATCGGTTTAGCTTTCCCATTAGGGTATAATCGGTTTTGCTTTACCATTAGGGTATAATCAGTTCAGCTTTAACATTAGGTTATAATCAGTTTAGCTTTACCATTAGGGTATAATCAGTTTAGCTTTACAATTAGGGTTTAATATGTTTAGCTTTACCATTAGGGTATAATCGGTATAGCTTTAACATTAAGGTATAATCAGTTTAGCTTTACCATTAGAGTATAATCGGTTCTGCTTTACCATTAGGGTATAATCGGTTTAGCTTTACCATTAGACTATAATCAGTTTAGCTTTACTACTACGGAATAATCGGTTTCGCTTTAACATTAGGGTATAATCAGTTTAGCTTGACCATTAGGGTATAATCGGTTTTGCTTTACCATTAGGGTATAATCGGTTCAGCTTTACCATTAGTGTATAATCGGTTTAGCTTTACCATTAGGGTATAATCGGTTCATCTTTACCATTAGGGTATGATCGGTTTAGCTTAAACATTAGGGTATAATCAGTTTAGCTTTACCATTAGGGTATAATCAGTTTACCTTTACCATTAGGGTATAATCAGTTTAGCTTTACAATTAGGGTATAATCGATTTAGCTTTACCATTAGGGTATAATCGGTTTTGCTTAAACATTAGGGTATAATCAGTTTAGCTTTACCATTAGGATATAATCAGTTTAGCTTTAACATTAGGGTATAATCGGTTTAGCTTTACCATTAGGGTATAATCAGTTTTGCTTTACCATTAGGATATAATAGGTTCTGCTTTACAATTAGGGTATAATCAGTTTAGCTTTACCATTACGGTATAATCGGTTTCACTTTACCATTAGGGTATAATCGGTTTAGCTTTAACATTAGGGTATAATCAGTTCAGCTTTACCATTAGGGTATAATCGGTTCTGCTTTACCATTAGGGTATAATCGGTTTAGCTTTACCATTAGACTATAATCAGTTTAGCTTTACTACTACGGAATAATCGGTTTAGCTTTAACATTAGGGTATATTCAGTTTAGCTTGACCATTAGGGTATAATCGGTTTTGCTTTACCATTAGGGTATAATCGGTTCAGCTTTACCATTAGGGTATAATCGGTTTAGCTTTACCATTAGGGTATAATCGGTTCATCTTTACCATTAGGGTATGATCGGTTTAGCTTAAACATTAGGGTATAATCAGTTTAGCTTTACCATTAGTGTATAATCAGTTTACCTTTACCATTAGGGTATAATCAGTTTAGCTTTACAATTAGGGTATAATCGATTTAGCTTCACCATTAGGGTATAATCGGTTTAGCTTAAACATTAGGGTATAATCAGTTTAGTTTTACCATTAGGGTATAATCAGTTTAGCTTCAACATTAGGGTATAATCGGTTTAGCTTTACCATTAGGGTATAATCAGTTTTGCTTTACAATTAGGGTATAATCGGTTCTGCTTTACCATTTGGGTATAATCAGTTTAGCTTTACCGTTACGGTATAGTCGGTTTCACTTTACCATTAGGGTATAATCAGTTTACCTTAAACATTAGGGTATAATCAGTTTAGCTTAACCATTAGGGTATAATCAGTTAAGCTTTACAATTAGGGTATAATCCGTTTAGCTTTACCATTAGGGTATAATAGGTTTCGCTTTATTATTAGGGTATAATCAGTTTAGCTTTAACATTAGGGTATAATCAGTTTAGGTTTACCATTAGGGTATAATCAGTTTAGCTTGACCATTAGGGTATAATCAGTTTAGCTTCACCATTAGGGTATAATCCGTTTAGCTTTACCATAAGGGTATAATCGGTTGCGCTTTATTATTAGGGTATAATCAGTTAAGCTTTAACATTAGGTTATAATCGGTTTAGCTTTACCATTAGGTTATAATCAGTTTAGCTTTACAATTAGGGTATAATCAGTTTAGCTTTACCATTAGGGTATAATCAGTTTTCCTTTACCATTAGGGTATAATCGGTTTCGCTTTACCATTGGGGTATAATCAGTTTAGCTTTACAATTATGGTATAATCAGTTTAGCTTTACCATTAGGGTATAATCGGTTTAGCTTTACCATTAGGGTATAATCGGTTTAGCTTTCCCATTAGGGTATAATCGGTTTTGCTTTACCATTAGGGTATAATCAGTTTAGCTTTAACATTAGGTTATAATCAGTTTAGCTTTACCATTAGGGTATAATCAGTTTCGCTTTACAATTAGGGTATAATCAGTTTAGCTTTACCATTAGGGTATAATCAGTTTAGCTTTACAATTAGGGTTTAATATGTTTAGCTTTACCATTAGGGTATAATCGGTATAGCTTTAACATTAAGGTATAATCAGTTTAGCTTTACCATTAGGGTATAATCGGTTTAGCTTTACCATTAGACTATAATCAGTTTAGCTTTACTACTACGGAATAATCGGTTTCGCTTTAACATTAGGGTATAATCAGTTTAGCTTGACCATTAGGGTATAATCGGTTTTGCTTTACCATTAGGGTATAATCGGTTCAGCTTAACCATTAGGGTATAATCGGTTTAGCTTTACCATTAGGGTATAATCGGTTCATCTTTACCATTAGGGTATGATCGGTTTAGCTTAAACATTAGGGTATAATCAGTTTAGCTTTACCATTAGGGTATAATCAGTTTACCTTTACCATTAGGGTATAATCAGTTTAGCTTTACAATTAGGGTATAATCGATTTAGCTTTACCATTAGGGTATAATCGGTTTTGCTTAAACATTAGGGTATAATCAGTTTAGCTTTACCATTAGGATATAATCAGTTTAGCTTTAACATTAGGGTATAATCGGTTTAGCTTTACCATTAGGGTATAATCAGTTTTGCTTTACCATTAGGATATAATAGGTTCTGCTTTACAATTAGGGTATAATCAGTTTAGCTTTACCATTACGGTAAAATCGGTTTCACTTTACCATTAGGGTATAATCGGTTTAGCTTTAACATTAGGGTATAATCAGTTCAGCTTTACCATTAGGGTATAATCGGTTCTGCTTTACCATTAGGGTATAATCGGTTTAGCTTTTCCATTAGACTATAATCAGTTTAGCTTTACTACTACGGAATAATCGGTTTAGCTTTAACATTAGGGTATATTCAGTTTAGCTTGACCATTAGGGTATAATCGGTTTTGCTTTACCATTAGGGTATAATCGGTTCAGCTTTACCATTAGTGTATAATCGGTTTAGCTTTACCATTAGGGTATAATCGGTTCATCTTTACCATTAGGGTATGATCGGTTTAGCTTAAACATTAGGGTATAATCAGTTTAGCTTTACCATTAGGGTATAATCAGTTTACCTTTACCATTAGGGTATAATCAGTTTAGCTTTACAATTAGGGTATAATCGATTTAGCTTCACCATTAGGGTATAATCGGTTTAGCTTAAACATTAGGGTATAATCAGTTTAGCTTTACCATTAGGGTATAATCAGTTTAGCTTCAACATTAGGGTATAATCGGTTTAGCTTTACCATTAGGGTATAATCAGTTTTGCTTTACAATTAGGGTATAATCGGTTCTGCTTTACCATTTGGGTATAATCAGTTTAGCTTTACCATTACGGTATAGTCGGTTTCACTTTACCATTAGGGTATAATCAGTTTACCTTAAACATTAGGGTATAATCAGTTTAGCTTAACCATTAGGGTATAATCAGTTAAGCTTTACAATTAGGGTATAATCCGTTTAGCTTTACCATTAGGGTATAATAGGTTTCGCTTTATTATTAGGGTATAATCAGTTTAGCTTTAACATTAGGGTATAATCAGTTTAGGTTTACCATTAGGGTATAATCGGTTTAGCTTGACCATTAGGGTATAATCAGTTTAGCTTCACCATTAGGGTATAATCCGTTTAGCTTTACCATAAGGGTATAATCGGTTGCGCTTTATTATTAGGGTATAATCAGTTAAGCTTTAACATTAGGTTATAATCAGTTTAGCTTTACCATTAGGTTATAATCAGTTTAGCTTTACAATTAGGGTATAATCAGTTTAGCTTTACCATTAGGGTATAATCAGTTTTGCTTTACCATTAGGGTATAATCGGTTTCGCTTTACCATTGGGGTATAATCAGTTTAGCTTTACAATTATGGTATAATCAGTTTAGCTTTACCATTAGGGTATAATCGGTTTAGCTTTACCATTAGGGTATAATCGGTTTAGCTTTCCCATTAGGGTATAATCGGTTTTGCTTTACCATTAGGGTATAATCAGTTTAGCTTTAACATTAGGTTATAATCAGTTTAGCTTTACCATTAGGGTATAATCAGGTTCGCTTTACAATTAGGGTATAATCAGTTTAGCTTTACCATTAGGGTATAATCGGTATAGCTTTAACATTAGGGTATAATCAGTTCAGCTTTACCATTAGAGTATAATCGTTTCTGCTTTACCATTAGGGTATAATCGGTTTAGCTTTACCATTAGACTATAATCAGTTTAGCTTTACTACTACGGAATAATCGGTTTAGCTTTAACATAAGGGTATAATCAGTTTAGCTTGACCATTAGGGTATAATCGGTTTTGCTTTACCATTAGGGTATGATCGGTTTAGCTTAAACATTAGGGTATAATCAGTTTAGCTTTACCATTAGGGTATAATCAGTTTACCTTTACCATTAGGGTATAATCAGTTTAGCTGTACAATTAGGGTATAATCGATTTAGCTTTACCATTAGGGTATAATCGGTTTAGCTTAAACATTAGGGTATAATCAGTTTAGCTTTACCATTAGGATATAATCAGTTTAGCTTTAACATTAGAGTATAATCGGTTTAGCTTTACCATTAGGGTATAATCAGTTTTGCTTTACCATTAGGCTATAATCGGTTCTGCTTTACCATTAGGGTATAATCAGTTTAGCTTTACCATTACGGTATAATCGGTTTCACTTTACCATTAGGGTATAATCACTTTAGCTTAAACATTAGGGTATAATCAGTTTAGCTTAACCATTAGGGTATAATCAGTTAAGCTTTACAATTAGGTTATAATCGGTTTAGCTTTACCATTAGGGTATAATCAGTTTAGCTTTACCATTAGGGTATAATCAGTTTAGCTTTACTATTAGGGTATAATCAATTTCGCTTTACAATTAGGTTATAATCCGTTTAGCTTTACCATTAGGGTATAATCAGTTTAGCTTTACCATTAGGTTATAATCAGTTTAGCTTTACAATTAGGGTATAATCAGTTTAGGTTTACCATTAGGGTATAATCGGTTTCGCTTAACCATTAGGGTATAATCAGTTTAGCTTTAACATTAGGTTATAATCAGTTTAGCTTTACCATTAGGGTATAATCAGTTTAGCTTAAACATTAGGGTATAATCACTTTAGCTTTACCGTTAGGGTATGATCGGTTTAGCTTTACCATTAGGGTATAATCAGTTTAGCTTTACTACTAGGGAATAATCGGTTTAGCTTTAACATTAGGGTATAATCAGTTTAACTTGACCATTAGGGTATAATCGGTTTTGCTTTACCATTAGGGTATGATCGGTTTAGCTTTACCATTAGGGTATAATCGGTTCAGCTTTACCAATAGGGTATAATCGCTTTAGCTTTACCATTAGGGTATGATCGGTTTAGCTTAAACATTAGCGTATAATCAGTTTAGCTTTACCATTAGGGTATAATCAGTTTACCTTTTCCATTAGGGTATAATCAGTTAAGCTTTACCATTAGGGTATAATCAGTTTAGCTTTACTATTAGTGTATAATCAGTTTAGCTTTACTGTTAGGGTATAATCAGTTCAGCTTTACCATTAGAGAATAATCGGTTTAGCTTTAACATTAGGGTATAGTCGGTTTAGCTTTACAATTAGGGTATAATCAGTTCAGCTTTACCATTACGGTATAATCGGTTTAGCTTTACCATTACTATATAATCGGTTTCACTTTACCATTAGAGTATAATCAGTTTAGCTTAAACATTAGGGTATAATAAGTTTAGCTTTACCATTATGGTATAATCAATTTCGCTTTACAATTAGGGTATAATCAGTTTCGCTTTACTATTAGGGTATAATCAGTTTAGCTTTACCATCAGGTTATAATCAGTTTAGCATTACAATTAGGGTATAATCATATTAGGTTTACCATTAGGGTATAATCAGTTTAGCTGGACCATTAGGGTATAATCATTTCAGCTTCACTATTAGGGTATAATCCGTTTAGCTTTACCATTAGGGTATAATCGGTTTCGTTTTACCATTAGGGTATAATCAGTTCAGCTTTAACATTAGGTTATAATCAGTTTAGCTTTAACATTAGGGTATAATCAGTTCAGCTTTACCATTAGGGTATAATCGGTTCTGCTTTACCATTGGGGTATAATCGGTTTAGCTTTACCATTAGGGTATAATCAGTTTAGCTTTACTACTAGGGAATAATCGGTTTAGCTTTAACATTAGGGTATAATCAGTTAAGCTTTACCATTAGGGTATAATCGGTTTTGCTTTACCATTAGTGTATAATCGGTTCAGCTTTACCATTAGGGTATAATCGGTTTAGCTTTACCATTAGGGTATAATCGGTTCAGCTTTACCATTAGGGTATGATCGGTTAAGCTTAAACATTAGGATATAATCAGTTTAGCTTTACCATTAGGGTATAATCAGTTTAGCTTTACAATTAGGGTATAATCGATTTAGCTTTACCATTAGGGTATAATCGGTTTAGCTTAAACATCAGGGTATAATCAGTTTAGCTTTACCATTAGGGTATAATCAGTTTAGCTTTAACATTAGTGTATAATCGGTTTAGCTTTACCATTAGGGTATAATCAGTTTTGCTTTACTATTAGGGTATAATCGGTTTCGCTTTACCATTAGGGTATAATCAGTTTAGCTTTACCATTAGGGTATAATCGGTTTAGCTTTACCATTACGGTATAATCGGTTTCATATTACCATTAGGGTATAATCAGTGTAGCTTAACCATTATGGTATAATCAGTTTAGCTTAACCATTAGGGTATAATCAGTTAAGCTTTACAATAAGGTTATAATCGGTTTAGCTTTACCATTAGGGTATAATCAGTTTAGCTTTACCATTAGGGTATAATCAGTTCAGCTTTACCATTAGGGTATAATCAATTTCGCTTTACAATTAGGGTATAATCGGTTTAGCTTTACCATTAGGGTATAATCAGTTTAGCTTTACCATTAGGTTATAATCAGTTTAGCTTTACAATTAGGGTACAATCAGTTTAGGTTTACCATTAGGGTATAATCAGTTTAGCTTTATTATTAGCGTATAATTAGTTTAGCTTTAACATTAGGTTATAATCAGTTTTGCTTTAACATTAGGGTATAATCAGTTTAGCTTTACCATTAGGTTATAATCAGTTTAGCTTTAACATTAGGGTATAATCAGTTTAGCTTTACCAGTAGGGTATAATCGGTTTACCTTTACCATTAGGTTATAATCAGTTTAACTTAACAATTAGGTTATAATCAGTTTAGCTTTACAATTAGGGTATAATCAGTTTAGCTTTACCATTAGGGTATAATCGGTTTTGCTTTACCATTACGGTATAATCAGTTAAGCTTTACAATTAGGGTATAATCAGTTTAGCTTTACTATTAGCGTATAATCAGTTTAGCTTTACTGTTAGGGTATAATCAGTTCAGCTTTACCATTAAGGAATAATCGGTTTAGCTTTAACATTAGGGTATAGTCAGTTTAGTTTTACAATTAGGGTATAATCAGTTCAGCTTTACCATTAGGGTATTATCGGTTTAGCTTTACCATTACTATATAATCGGTTTCACTTCACCATTAGGGTATTATCAGTTTAGCTTAAACATTAGGGTATAATCAGTTTAGCTTTACCATTAGGGTATAATCAGTTTAGCTTTACAATTAGGTTATAATCGGTTTAGCTTTACCATTAGGGTATAATAAGTTTAGCTTTACCATTAGGGTATAATCAGTTTAGCTTTACCATTAGGGCATAATCAATTTCGCTTTACAATAAGGGTATAATCAGTTTAGCTTTACTATTAGGGTATAATCAGTTTAGCTTTACCATTAGGTTATAATCAGTTTAGCTTTACAATTAGGGTATAGTCGATTTAGGTTTACCATTAGGGTATAATCAGTTTAGCTTGACCATTAGGGTATAATCAGTTCAGCTTCACCATTGGGGTATAATCTGTTGAGCTTTAACATTAGGTTATAATCAGTTTAGCTTTAACATTAGGGTAAAATCAGTTTAGCTTAACCATTAGGTTATAATCAGTTTAGCTTTAACATTAGGGTATAATCAGTTTAGCTTTACCATTAGAGGATAATCGGTTTATCTTTACCATTAGGTAATAATCAGTTTAGCTTTACCATTAGGGTATAATCGGTTGAGCTTAACCATAACGGTATAATACGTTAAGCTTTACCATTAGGGTATAATCAGTTTAGCTTACTATTAGCGTATAATCATTTTAGCTTTACTGTTAGGGTATAATCAGTTCAGCTTTACCATTAGGGTATAATCGGTTTAGCTTTAACATTAGGGTATAATCGGTTTAGCTTTACTACTAGGTAATGATCTGTTTAGCTTTAATATTATAATATAATCGGATTAGCTTTAACATTAAGGTATAATCGGTTTAGCTTTACCATTAGGGTATAATCGGTTTAGCTTTACTATTAGGGTATAATCGGTGTAGCTTTACCATTAGGGTATAATCGGTTTAGCTTTACCATTAGGGTATGATCGGTTTAGCTTTACTATTAGGGTATAATCCGTTTAGCTTTACCATTAGGGTATGATCGGTTTAGCTTTACCATTAGGGTATAATCAGTTTAGCTTTACCATTACGGTATAATCGGTTTAGTTTTACTATTTGGGTATAATCGGTTCAGCTTAACCATTAGGGTATGATCGGTTTAGCTTCACCATTAAAGTATAATCGGTTTAGCTTTACCATTAGTGTATAATCGGTTCAGCTTTACTATTAGGGTATGATCGGTTTAGCTTTACCATTAGGGTATGATCGGTTTAGCTTTACCATTAGGGTATAATCGGTCTAGCTTTGACATTAGGGTATAATCTGTTTAGCTTTACAATTAGGTTATAATCGGTTCTTCTTTACCGTTAGGGTATAATCGGTTTAGCTTTACCATTGGGGTATAATCAGTTTAGCTTTACTACTAGGGAATAATCGGTTTAGCTTTAACATTAGGGTATAATCAGTTAAGCTTTACTGTTAGGGTATAATCAGTTCAGCTTTACCATTAGGGTATAATCAGTTTAGCTTTAACATTAGGGTATAATCGTTTCTGCTTTACCATTAGGGTATAATCGGTTTAGCTTTAACATTAGTGTATAAGCGGTTTAGCTTTACTACTAGGGTATGATCGGTTTAGCTTTAATATTATGGTATAATCGGTTTAGCTTTAACATTAAGGTATAATCGGTTTAGCTTTACCATTAGGGTATAATCGGTTTAGCTTTACTATTAGGGTATAATCGGTGTAGCTTTACCATTAGGGTATAATCGGTTTAGCTTTACTATTAGGGTATAATCAGTTTAGCTTTACCATTAGGGTATAATCGGTTTAGCTTTACCATTAGGATATGATCGGTTTAGCTTTACCATTAGGGTATGATCGGTTTAGCTTTACCATTAGGGTATAATCGGTTTAGCTGTAACATAAGGGTATAATCGGTTTAGCTTTACAATTAGGGTATAATAAGTTCAGCTTTACCATAAGGGTATAATCGGTTCTGCTTTACCATTAGGGTATAATCGGTTTAGCTTTACCATTAGGGTATAATCAGTTTAGCTTTACTACTACGGAATAATCGGTTTAGCTTTAACATTCGGGTATAATCAGTTAAGCTTTACCATTAGGGTATAATCGGTTTAGCTTTACCATTAGGGTATAATCGGTTCAGCTTTACCATTAGGGTATAATCGGTTTAGCTTTACCATTAGGGTATAATCGGTTCGGCTTTACCATTAGGGTATGATCGGTTTAGCTTTACTATTAGGGTATAATTAGTTTAGCTTTACCATTAGGGTATAATCAGTTTACCTTTACCATTAGGGTATAATCAGTTTAGCTTTACAATTAGGGTATAATCGATTTAGCTTTACCATTAGGGTATAATCGGTTTAGCTTAAACATTAGGGTATAATCAGTTTAGCTTTACCATTAGGGTATAATCAGTTTAGCTTTACCATTAGGGTATAATCGGTTTAGCTTTACCATTACGGTATAATCGGTTTCACTTTACCATTAGGGTATAATCAGTTTAGCTTAAACATTAGGGTATAATCAGTTTAGCTTTACCATTAGGGTATAATCAGTTTAGCTTTACAATTAGGTTATAATCGGTTTAGCTTTACCATTAGGGTATTATCAGTTTAGCTTTACCATTAGGGTATAATCAGTTTAGCTTTACCATTAGGGTATAATCAGTTTAGCTTTACCATTAGGGTCTAATCAATTTCGCTTTACCATTAGGGTATAATCAGTTTAGCTTTACTATTAGGGTATATTCAGTTTAGCTTTACCATTAGGTTATAATCAGTTTAGCTTTACAATTAGGGTATAATCAGTTCAGCTTCACCATTATGGTATAATCCGTTTAGCCTTACTATTAGGGTATAATCGGTTTCGCTTTACCATTAGGCTATAATCAGTTTAGCTTTAACATTAGGTTATAATCAGCTTAGCTTTAACATTAGGGTATAATCAGTTTAGCTTTACCATTAGGTTATAATCATTTTAGCTTTAACATTAGGGTATAATCAGTTTAGCTTTACCATTAGGGTATAATCGGTTTACCTTTACCATTAGGTTATAATCAGTTTAGCTTTACAATTAGGTTATAATCAGTTCAGCTTTACAATTAGGGTATAATCAGTTTAGCTTTACCATTAGGGTATAATCAGTTTAGCTTTACCATTACGGTATAATCAGTTAAGCTTTACCATTAGGGTATAATCAGTTTAGCTTTACTATTAGCGTATAATCAGTTTAGCTTTACTGTTAGGGTATAATCTCTTCGGATTTACCATTAGGGTATAATCAGTTTAGCTTTACTATTAGGGTATAATCTGTTTACCTTTACCATTAGGTTATAATCAGTTTAGCTTTACAATTAGGTTATAATCAGTTTAGCTTTTTAATTAGGGTATAATCAGTTTAGCTTTACTATTAGGGTATAATCGGTTTAGCTTTACCATCAGGGTATAATCAGTTAAGCTTTTCCATTAGGGTATAATCAGTTTAGCTTTACTATTAGGGTATAATCAGTTTAGCTTTACTGTTAGGGTATAATCAGTTCAGCTTTACCATTAGGGAATAATCGGTTTAGCTTTTACATTAGGTTATAGTCGGTTTAGCTTTACAATTAGGGTATAATCAGTTCAGCTTTACCATTATGGTATAATCGGTTCTGCTTTACCATTAGGGTATAATCGGTTTAGCTTTAACATTAGGGTATAATCGGTTTAGCTTTACTACTAGGGTATGATCGGTTTTGCTTTAATATTATGGTATAATCGGTTTAGCTTTAACATTAAGGTATAATCGATTTAGCTTTACCATTAGGGTATAATCGGTTTAGCTTTACTATTAGGGTATGATCGGTTTAGCTTTACCATCAGGGTATAATCGGTTCAGCTTTACCATTAGGGTATGATCGGTGTAGCTTTACCATCAGGGTATAATCGGTTCACCTTTACCATTAGGGTATGATCGGTTTAGCTTTACCATCAGGGTATAATCGGTTCAGCTTTACCATTAGGGTTTGATCGGTTTAGCTTTACCATTAGGGTATAATCGGTTCAGCTTTATCATTAGGGTATGATCGGTTTCACTTTACCATTAGGGTATAATCGGTTTAGCTTTACCATTAGGGTATAATCGGTTAAGCTTTACTATTAGGGTATGACTGGTTTAGCTTTACCATTAGGGTATAATCGGTTGAGCTTTACCATTAAGGTATAATCAGTTTTGTTTTACCATTAGGGTATAATCAGTTTAGCTTTATCATTAGGGTATAATCGGTATGGGGTAAATTTCACAAACTGTTGCCAGTCCTGACATCACAAGCTATCCGTCTCACTACTAGGGGGAGAGTATATAGCATCTGTGTTAGAAACATGATGCTGTATAGAGGTGAGTGCTGGGTCCCCACCCAGTCTCCACTTGCTCGTCTTCAGCTTAATGACAGAGCAATGATCAAATAGATACGCAATGTCAGGTTGGATCAGACCCGGCATATCAGCTCTGATACCCTGTTAGCAAGACTGAATAGACCAAAACTTGATGAACTCCAGAGTAATCAGTCAGCCATGCTGGTTTGGCCACATTGAGAGGAGCGACTCTTTGGACAAGAAAATTCAGAGACCTTGAGGCGGAAGTCTGAAAGAAAGTTGGACAACTCAAGAAAACTTGGAGGTAAACTACCAATAAGGATCTTAGAAAATGGAATTAGAGTTATGAAAACAGAAATTTAAAATAGGTTGAGTCCGCTGACGTATATGTACTATACAAATAGAATTAAGTTCATGAGTTCCATCTCGTCTCTCAAAGCCATTGCTTGAGACAAAGAGAGAGATATAATGTCCTCTCACATTGACATCTTGAAAGTCCTAGCGAGAAAGGAAATATGCATCTTGTCAACACTATGCTCAAAATCTGACTTTTTATAAATCGGCATGAAAACATTTGGGCGGAAGTGCTATCCCGCACAAAACTTTTTTGGCCAAACAACACATCAATCGCTCCGCTTAATGATAACATATAAATGTACAAGAAAATAGATCATAACTATGTAACTGCTAGAACAGCGCTTGTGTGCTCACTTATATAGATAATAAAAATAGATGACCGGCTCCAGGAGGCAACTGTTTCTGATTGCTTAAAGTCCGATATAGGCAACCAATCGAGATTGAGTATTTTGATCCAATCAGCACCCAGCATTTCAACCAAGTAAAACTTAAATCTTTCAGAGATCGTTTCTCTTCGGATTTTGCTGTTTTTATTATTGCTGAGACATGTGTTCCACAATGTGTAAATGGTATGTGGTCCACATCTCTGAAAAATATGTATGAATTGTACACAATTAAGCTTCATTTTGATGGTGGTGGCTCTGTTTGACCACACGCGTTTTTCAAAACTACCAAATGTTTACGGGCCTTTTCGATCCTTAATTGTATTTCGGAGCCGAGAGATCCATCTCAGGAGAGAGTGATGCCAAGTTATACGAAGTCAACTACACACTTAACCTGGTCTTTTTGATGTAGATGTTGGGTTTGAGATATTGGAGCCCTGGTGGTGTGGTAAGTATTAGGTTAGTTTTCTTGGGATTGATAGTGAGATCCTGCATATTAGATATTGGGGGAGTAAATCCACTAGTATATAAAATGGTTAGTTGAGAATATCAGGAAATGAAAGGTCAGCCCGAGTAAACTTGCTGAACCCAAGGTGAGGATTACTAGACTGTAGGAATTAATAGAAACGGATATGATGTCACATGGCTCAAAGAAAGAGTGGGAAGGAGAAGACGACAGTTCATTGTGAAGCACATGTGAACATGAAAATTGACATGGGCTGACAAAATATAATTGAATAGTGATTATCGATATCTCTCTCTCTCTCTATCTCTCTCTTTCTTTCTTCCCCAACCCACTCGTCAGTTATTTGGAACAAAGATCAAATTGAATAAACCTCCTCTGTCTTCCATGAGTCTTGGGTCGACTTAGTTCTGTTTGAAAGTATAGAAAGAAGCTTTGATTTCAGCATAGGAGGATCACTACAGAAGCGTATACAGAAGAAACGACTGGCAACCAAGGTATGAATAGAATTTGTGACTTTAAATTTCTGTAACGATTACGGTAACCTAGTTTTCTGCATGTATGACAAAAGGTTGAAACGTAACACTCAGTGTTGGCAATGAAATCCATATCGTCAGCATAGAGGAGCTCCTATTTGTGGGTTTGGAAAGTCTTGATTAAAATAAGTGAGATTGAAGATCCTGTTCAGAAACATATGAGAACACTGATATTACAGTTCCGAAAAGCATAAAAAAAGGGTCCTCGCAAAGTATATAGAAAACGTTGGTGTAAGGATGTCTAACACCATTATCGATGACTATTAGCTGAGCTCCCTGCTGTGCAGCACTGCAGACGTCACAGCCCGCTGTATACATGGCAATGTAGCATTTCATTCATTACATAAACTCTGGAGCCGACGAACCAAGATCCCATTGAAGATTAGACTCCGTCTCTATAATGCGTACTGCGTGTCCATCATGCTCTACAATAGCAACAGCTGGGCAATAACAAAAGCCATGTTTGACAAGCTGGATGCGTGCCACCGCAGACACCTCCGTTCCATCACAGGTCACTGCTGGCCGAAAAAACTTATCAGCAACAAAGCACTATACGAGCTGTGCAACGAAAAACCCCTCTCCCAAAAGGTCACTGAACAAAGATGGTCTATGTTAGGCCATGTCCTACGAATGGACCCTGACACTCCTGCACAGAGGGCACTAGACTTTGCCATTACGGGCTCGCAAGCCTACCAACTGCGACTAGGACGACACTGCACAAATCTGTTGGGCACACTACGTGCTGACCTCAAGCAGACGGGACTAGGACCACTACGTACAGCGAAACAACTTCATTGCCTACGACAACTTGCACAGGACAAGGACAGATGGCCTGGGACTAGCATGGAGGACTGATTGCAGCTACGGGATGTCATTTGACTACCATAGCCGCAGAACACAGTTTTAATAATAATAATAATTAGCTGAGAGAGTGGACCGCCAAAGTGAAAATGTGCATTCATATCCTGATGCAGTTGTCTTAACATTGTGACAAATCCTAATGGACCGCATCCAAGCCGAAAGTGTTGTTTAATTAACAATGTTGACAGTTTTGTCATGACAAAAAAATCCTGATACAGTGCTACCAGTTGTTCAATGCACTTTTCCTAAAGTTGTCAGGTAAGAAAGAGAACATATCCATTGTGGCACGATTGAGCCTAAAACCACTCTGACAATCTAGGATAACATAGTGAGCTGGTTAAGCAAATTCTTCAAAGAGAACTTACCCTCCAAGAAGTTGTAGCAATTACATGAGTGAACTGTTTTGTATTGATCTACGTGACAGCCAGTGAGTTGTGATTCTGCTTGGCGATTATGTAATGGTCGCCTCTTCATCATGTGCATGTATAGCATGTCTGCGTGATACGAGATTCATGCCCGATGAATCATCTTGGCGCTTGTTATTATATTAATACGGGATCTGACAGCCTTAAACCAGATATCTTCGAAACCGGTGCTAAGGAGTGCATAAGAAATGAAAGATAAATAAATACAGCAAGCACATACTCGTGTTCTGCCAATCGATATGCATCTTGTCTCCTTTTCATTATACATTTCTTGATATGGCTAATATCGGATTAAGGCCTTTACCAAGGATCCGGTAAGCAGTAAATTATATCAATATCTCCATTATTTCGCTTTACAGATTATTAGAAAGAAAGCCCCACGTGTGTTCACACCAGAAAACAACATAGTATCAGAAGTGGGATCATAGTTGCATCACAATCATCAACGTTAATTTTTTCCAAGTTTACAAAGTCTCCTTTCTTGAATTGGTTCTGTTTTGTTATGATTTCTTCTTCCTGAATTTGTTTGGATTGGTTTGAATTGCTCCGGTTCGGATCCTAAAAGCATTTTGTGATTAAAACTTTGTCAGATCTGCACCTATCCATAAGCATCATGGATACTCTCCTGGCTCCCAAACATCTCGATTTCAGTCAAGAAAACCTAGCTGAACCCTGGAAGCGTTGGAAGGAGGAACTGAATCTCGATCTGATAGCCACCAAATATTACACGAAGCCCAGAAAGGTCCAGACCTCAGTTTTGTGTATATGGATAGGGCTAAAAGGACAAGATATCTACTCCACCTTCCAGTTCACCTCCGTGGAAGATAAGCTTGACATCAACACCATCATACAGCAGTTTGATGCATATTGCCAGCCTCGAAAAATCTGACAATCCTAAGACACAAATTTCTCACCAGCAAGCAAGTAAATGGACAAAATTTCAATGACTTTGTCACAGTATTTCGTTAACATGCCACAGATTATTAGAAAGAAAGCCCCACGTGCGTTCGCACCAGAAAACAACAGCGCTAAAACGAGATCACATGATCAACATAACTCTTCAGTTTAGATAGGAACCTGCAATTCTCTGCCGTCAACACGGCAGAAGAATCGACGAACTCCAGGATAAAGATTATTTCGTCTTGTCTACATTCACTCAACCCAATGTATTATCTTTAGTTCTGTTCCTGTGTCTTCTGTAAATAAAACTGCATATCTCTTTAGTTGTGAAGCCATCGTTTATTTCGTGAGGAATGGTGCTCCCGTTGCTTATTATACAGAGTGGGCAAAAATAAGGGTCCTATTTTTAAAAATTCATAACTTTTTTATTTATTGATTTTTTTTAAAAAATTTTTTAGAATAAGTAAAGGACCCCTTCCGAAGCAAGCATGAGCCGTATTAGCCCTAAGGAACGTACCCTCATTTAGAAAACATTATTTTTGCTTAAAAAACTCAAAACAGTGTAAAAAACAATACTTTAGTTTTTGTAAGTTTTAAGAAGTGTTTTTCGGCTAAAATTTGTTTTGTTTATTTCAAAAAATCTCAGAAGGGTCAGTCTACACACACATAAAGTTTGGTGAGTTGAACTTTTATTTTGTGGAAGTTATTCAAATTCAAGTTATTCAAATTTAAAGATAGGACCCTTATTTTGGCCCACCCTATATTTCAGTCAGATTTGGCAAGGTGTTTTACTCTCCCAAGTAAGTTCGCCAATCTGATTTTCTTCTCGAGATAAATCCTGGTGCTAGATTCTTCATTTTGTGAGAATGGTGAATTCTTAATACTCTCTGGTCCCGTTTGGGCACAATCAAGGGGAAACAATTCCCTACGCCCTCATAGCAGAGAACCGTAGCAGGGATGACAATTCATTTCCCTAATTATACTGCGGATCTCCCAGATGGTGGGATGATCTATCATCACATGGTTGAAGCCTTTATCAACCACTGAAGGGTTGTAGAAAAGATTCATGAAGTGCTCGATCAATCATTTCATAATTTTTATGGGACTTTTATGGAAAAGTCACGCATCTCTAACTTGAGTCGTACCATTGATGATTTTATTTATCTTTAAAATTTTACAAAATAGTTCACAGTATTGTAAATTTTCTTTATAAAATAAGATGTGACACAAGGCCAAAATGGATTGGGTGGGATGGGAGTCGGCTGTCGTCCTCTTGGTCTATTTTCTAAGCTAAAATACTACATTCACTCTATGGGTAAAAGCTAATTAACATTATCTCCAATGGTTTGACGTTTTTATTTACAAAAATATATATGTACAAATTCATCAGTTGGGGTGGGGTGTGCTAAAAAAAAACCAGATTGCTGAAAAATAAAATGCTAAGTGTGGTTGTTAGTAGGACTCTTCCAAATTTATCTAGGTGTGAGCTGCTCACTGTTTTCCAGATCGTTTCAAGGTCCGAAAACAAGCAAGACAGTTCATAAGTGAAGAGAAAAAGCCGACCATTGAGGGATAAAAAAAAAAAAGAAGACAAGCATTGATGATGTTTGTAAAAGTTTGTATACCATAAATGTGTATATTCACAAAAATGGGCAGAAACAATTGTTTGTGAATAAAATGTTTTTTGAATGAACTAGGATTGTATCATGTTAAGTTAAGAGCTCTAGTCATATTATACACTACTGAGCTACCATTGTGCGAATTTAAAGAAATTTATATATATATATATATATATATATATATATATATATATATATATATATATATATATATATATATAGATATATATAGATATATATATATATACAGGGCTTTACGGAGCCCTCCAAAAAGGAGCACGCTCTTTTTTGCTGGAGCGAAAGAGAGGAGGGCTTATTTTATATTCAGCGGGAGTGGAGCGGGAGTGGAGCGGGAGTGGAGCGGGAGCAACTCCATTTAGGACTAAAGAGTGTGGTGTTATCGCTCCGCGCTCCTCGCTCCAAAATTATTTGATTTTTTTTTTTTAACATTAGTTTTTTTATTCAGCAATAAAAAGGAAAAGAAAAGAAAGTCTCAGAGTTTACTCTGAGTTATTTTTTTAAATTATATCTCTGGTAAATGTATATGAGATAGGGAGAGAGAGAGGGAGAGGAAGAGAGAGAGAGGGAGAAAGAACGAGAGAGTTACGCCTAAAAACAACATTTGAACTTCTCAGATTTTCACATCGACATGTTACATTTTTTATGGGACAGTTTTCTTAAGGCAAGAGGCAATTTGGCAACAAATGTCTTTAAATGCGCCAGTGAGTCTATAGATGTTTTTGAGGTTATTTTCTTATAGATTTGAACTTTTTTTGTATTTATGACAAGGATGTTTATTGCTGATTGAATAAATAAGCCAACTTTTTTTTTAATTCGTGTTTTTAAATAAAGAATTTTAGGTTCAATTATACTATAGGGGCCTTTGGATTTTCTCGCAAATTTCGCTCGTTATTCACCCAAATGTTCGATAAAATCGATTTTGGGGGGAAATGGTACATTTTGTCCTGACAAAAAATTCTAATTAATTTTTTAGCATATATCAAATTGAACTTTTATGCCACATTTTTACCCGTCGTCTTTTCGGCGACATTTTGTTATTCTTAAATTCACGACTAGTATGTTTTAACCTTTTCATGTTTGCTTTTAAATTTGTTAAATTCCGTTAAAACATGCTTTTGTAAATAAAATGTTCAAAGTTTTTTTGTGTGTAATAAAATGTTAAAGCAGTAAAACTATCTTTAGTCCAAGGAAAAAATATATTTAGTCCAAGGCAAAAATATATTTAGTCCAAGGAAAAAATATATTTAGTCCAAGGAAAAAATATATTTAGTCCAAGGAAAAAATATATTTAGTCCAAGGAAAAAATATATTTAGTCCAAGGCAAAAATATCTTTAGACCAAGGAAAAAATATCTTTAGACCAAGGAAAAAAACAATAAAAACCAACATGGCCACCAACGATCAAAACCTGGAATTAAAGTTAGATTCTCAACACTTTAAAAAGTAAATGAGAATTTTATTTCAGGACCAAAAATACAATTAAGACCAACAATCAGTTTCATCCAAAATATGAGCGAATACCAAGCGAAATGAGCAAAAGAAAACAGCGGTCCCTATTCTGCAATTACACCGATGTTTAAACTTAATTAAATTAAAAAAAATACTTAAATTTTAATTTAAAAAAGCAAATAATTAGACTTTCTGACTTATTTGTTATTTTTTTAGAACCGAAAGTAGATTAGATATCTTTTTTTATCTTAAAAAATCTATGATCGAATATTAAAATTGTGAACAGTTTGTTTTTGTTAGAGATTTCAAATATAGACGTTTTCACCTTTTTTATTCAAATTTTTAATTTTAATAAATGTTTTTGCCCGACCTAAGAAAACTTGCTCCAGTTAATTTTTCGGGGGAGGAAAATTTGACCCACTATTTTTTCAACTCCCAAGGTCTAGGCCACATATTTTGTACAAAATTTTAAGGATCTCTGAATTGTTTATTGACAATTTATTGATATTTTTTGGCCAACTTATGAAAAATATTTTTTTTATTCAATCTTTAAAAAATAAATTCATTGGGATTTTTTCGCTCCAAATTGTACTATTGCAAAAAAAAATGGATAAATCGATTTGTTTGAAAGTACTAGCGCGTTTCTCTGTTGTAAATAATAATATACATTATACACTATAGTTATGTTCGTAAAACAAACAAATATTAAACAACAACACGACGATTAATGTTGTCCTGGCTGTCTCTCTTCTCCCAGAGAAATGTTTTCTTTAAAAAGAAAATAATCACTAATAATGTTTAAAAGTAAAACTTTATTTACTTAAAACAAATCTTAATTCCCTTCCAAAATGAATAGAAAAAATATCGGGTTAAATTTTCCTTTCCTGAAAAAATAGGTTGTTAATGTAATGAAAATTAAAATTGTTTTAAAATACTTCAGGGATTTTTCTATTTCTATTTTATACCTCAGGAAACGAAAATTTATGTATAATCCTATACTTTGTCCGACATGTTCTCCTATAACACTCAAAATATTAGCGAGATTTTGTCTTACACTTAAAGTGACATCCCAACCCATATTGACGAGATCCTTTGACGCCCACCCCTATCCTTCGACCACTCATTGGCAGAATAGCACGTTTATGAAAGAAGGTACATTTTCATTATGGAGCACTGAAAAAGAGCCGCTGCTTTTTTATAGGAGTTGAAGCAGGAGCGGCTCCTTTTTGAAAATAGGGAGCGTGAGAGGAGCCAGCTCCAATTTTGGGCGTTTGAGCAGGAGCGGGAGCAGCTCCAAAAGTAGTGGAGCGCGTAAAGCCCTGTATATATATATATATATATATATATATATATATATATATATATATAGTGAAGAAGCCTCCATATTATAGAAAACTTTATCTATTTTACCAACTTATCTGTTCGAATCCCCTCCGGCGATAAGATATCATCTTTGAAAAGCCATGGTTTAAGGAAGGAATAATAAAATAATTTTCTTCATAAATCCCTTGTTTTGAACAATTGATGATTTAATAAATATTGTATTCTACACAATTTTTATTCTCATCACTAACTTTATATATATATATATATATATATATATATATATATGTATATATATATATATATATATATATATATATATATATATATATATATATATATATAAGTTAGTGATGAGAATAAAAATTCTGTAGAATATAATATCTATCAACTCATCAATTGTTCCAAAACATGGGATTTATATATATATATATATATATATATATATATATATATATATATATATATATATATATATATATATGTGTGTGTGTGTGTGTGTGTGTGTGTGTGTGTGTGTGTGTGTATACATATATACATATATAAATATATATATACATATATACATATATAAATATTTATATACATATATAAATATATATATATAAGACAGACAGACAGACAGACAGAGATGGGGGCTATTTTAGAATTATTGCCAATGTCAGTTGTAAAATAAAGATCCTTTTATTTTCTGTATGAACCTTTCGGAAATAAACTCGCAAATATTTAGTGTATTTAATTATTCAGTAAACAATAAACATCAAAGAAATATATTTATTTCGGATAAATTCTACTTTTACTTACTTAGTTATTTACATGAGATAAACGCTCTCCCGCCTCTCACTCATTTCTTCTACCTAACCGAAAAATGCACGTACACAAACATTCTCACATTAATACGGCTTACTTACTTAGGTGCATACGTATAATGCGCGTAATACTACACACTCACATTATGGCCGTGTGGTTTTAATACACTCACAGACATCTTCTCTACATTTCTTAAAAACGACTTCACCAGGTCAGTAAGACTGATTTCTAAAACCTTTTCATTACTCCCAATTGTTTAGCCATGTTATCTACTTACTTAGCCTTATATATATATATATATATATATATATATATATATATATATATATATATATATATATATATATATATATATATATATATATATAAAATATTCATCTTCATCCCTTAATAATAACAATATACAAGGACCTCTTCCTCTCTATTTCCCCCTCCCTCTCTCTTTCTGTCTGTGGTGACCCCCCCCCTCCCCCTCACTCCTCCTCCTCGACGACGAGGGTACCGGCTTCGAGAGACGTTAAAATCGATCTCCCGTTTTCAGCTACGGATGCCCAGATGGGCAACAACAGTGAATTCTAATCTCTCTTTCGATCTGAAATCACGTGGAAGCCTTGCAGTTCGTTTTTATATCATTACAGAATTAACGATCTAAACGCTAGATTATTATTAACGTCGATATCGATATCTACATGGATCATCATTTAAAGATTATTCAAAGGCTTTGTTTTTGTTTTTTTTTGTCTGCTGTCGGTAATTCGATACGTACCGGTTTATGTCTACATTGGCCACCCGTAGCAGCGAAAGACGAACCGATCATGAATTTTCCGATCTGGTACTGTCGTTGTCAAGGAGGACGATAATGTCTTATTTAGCTGGTCTATAATATATGTAAAACTGAAAGACAAGGTAAGAAAGACCGGTTTCCTTCGAAATCATTCCTCCAACTGCCAAAAATTTCCCTATAAATCCAGATATATTTATTGTTTCGTCTAGAAATTAACTAAAAGGTCTATGCTTTACCTATTATTACCTATATAGTTTCCTTATTTAACTTAGCCTGGGTCTTGCTACTACTACTGTGCTATGTCTCTTTTAAAAGATGGTGGTAATATTTGTAGACACAAGAGAGGAGAAAAAAAGGACACAGATTTAGTAATAATAATGTCCGTAGAAAGGAATGGGGATATTATTCAGGGGACTTGTGCGGATTTATTGACGTTTTGACCCCTTGTTCATCGATTACCCTGAATTTCTTCTTCGACCCCCTTCAAGTTTTATAATTGTAGCTAAAGTCTGTCTCCTCCTTTTGGGCAATTTACAAGAAAAACGGACCCCCTCCCCTAAAAAAAAAGCCCAACAAAATGAACAATTATTCGTTAAAACGAGGTAAATATATTTGTCTATATATCTATAAAAGTAACTTGCTATAATAACACACCAAATTATTATTATATATATATATATATATATATATATAACTGGGTGTGTTATTGGCACCTGTTATTGTTGTTGGGGAAATACGATGGAAATAGAAAAAATGAATTATAGTCGATTTTTTTTCATTTATTTATTTAAGTGAAATGTATCCCTCCCTTTTTGGGCGCGACCTTCGACCTTTCTCTACGCAGTCTATAAATTTAGAAATCTCTACATTAATAGAATTAAGAGACAACTTCACGTGTATGTGTGTATTTCTCGCCTATACGTGACGTACACGGTATTATTTTTATTATTTACTGTTGATCGCTTATTTATTGAAATCCAAAAAGGCAATCGCGTAAAGTAGCAAAATAATGTTTTTAAACCCATTTAAAAAAGAAACTATATAATTGCGAAATTAAATCCACCAGAATGCATTCCGGTTTAACAAGTCAGCCATTTTAATCTTTTGTTAATAGTTGGAGAAAAAGAATTAATTACTTCGTGGCCTTTCAAAATCTGACAGGAATTTGAAATCCTTTAAACTGGCTTTCAAATTCTTAGTACATCCTCATATATTAAAAGATTGGAAGCTATTTACATTCAATAATTGGTAAATTTGTAGATCAACGACCTTCGCAAGAAAATGTGAAATTCTACTTTTTAGGCGATTACGTGCGAACGCAGTGAAAAAACTTGAGAGTAATGGGGGAAAAATAGAATTTAGGGCGGGAGATCAATTTTGTATATAAATGGGTACTTTTACAGAATTTGAACCGAACTGTTTTCAACCCTAAACTAACCCTAACCTAACTTTTCGGTTTGGTTTGGTTGAAATTCTGTAGAAGCACCTATAAATTTAACGTAAAATGATTCCCATGTCATTTTAGCTTTTAGAGAAATGAACTAAATTTTATACCACTAACCCTAAGTCCGAGTTGCAAGGTCGTAAAACCACATGTAATTGCCTTAAAAAGTAGAAAAAAACGCACAGAATTTAGCTATCATAGCAAAAGAAAATGGCTAACTGCCCCCAAATCACTAAAATGGCCTGAAAATAAGTGATCATTTATTTTAAATTTATATGTGAAACTAATCCCCGACTCTGAATTCGAAAATAATTTTTCAGAGTGTTCACACGTAATCGCCTAAAAAAAGAATCTCATTTAGGGGGGGAGGGGGTAGCTGAATTTGTTAATCTACAATAATACTGAAATTTCTCTCTATAATTGTCTTTAAAACAAATAAATGTCCCTATTTAAAAAAGAAATATCATTTACTTACTAATTTAAAATTAAACTGAAGCCTTGGCACTTCTACAGAATTTGATCTAAAGTGGGTTTTTTTTTTACCCTAAACTAACCTTAACATAAGTTTTTGGTTTAGTTCGGCAAAAGTCGGTTTGGTTCGGTTCAAATTCTGTAGAAGCATTTAAATTTTTCATATTTATATAATCCCGTCTCTTTTCGAGAGAAAAAAACACATGCATAAATGAATCTTTTTTTATAAACATTTTTTTTTTGTAAACGTTTACGTTTATAGGAATTATTATTTTTGATCATAAAATGTGTTGTTTTGACAGGAACTTGTTGCTACATAGGTTTGTTGTTTTATTTTTTCAGTGGGGGGAAATACATTTTTCGATGTTACCCAGTTTTACATTGAATATAATTATTTAAAAAGTATATCTGTATATATGTATTTATTTCAATATATATATATATATATATATATTTGACCCCACCCTGATGTGTATGATATCGAGTCATCTGTCTAGACGTCTGCTGTCTGTCTTAACATCTGTTATCTGTTTGTCTACCCCCACCCCTCTCTCTTCATATCTAATATCTATATTAATAAAAATTATAAGACCACTTCACGTGTGTCTGTTTTCTTGCGACTACGAGAATTCAATTGTTATTATTGTTTTTTGTTTTGCAATGAATCGAATATGTATTGAAATAATAATAAAAAATGCAATAATATAAAATACAACGAACTTTTTTTTTTAATTATTTAATTACGAAATTAAATCTACCAGAATGCATTTTCGTTTCTTCGTAAACAAGTCAATCATTTTAATCTTTTGTTAATAATTAGAAAAAAGAACGAATTACTTTGTGAGCCTTCGAAATTTGAAAGAAATTTGGAAGCATTTAAACTGTCGGGTAGAAAGTCATTTCAACTGGCTTCATAATTTTTTTTTAAATCCTCATGTATTAAAAGATTGAAAGTTTTGATAACTATTTATATCAAATAATTTTATAGATAGATTAAAACATTACCTTCACAAAATTAGTTATCAAAATCGCTTCTTAACCAAACTACAGCAACCTCTTAAAATTAGTTATAACTTTATAACAATTTGGTTCAATTAATATGATCAAAAGGTACTTATTAAATTTAACTTTCAAAAAAAAAAAAATCATAATTTTATTACGAAATTAAATCCACCCGAATGCATGTCGATTTCTTCATAAACTAATCAGCCATTTTAATATTTTGTTTAAAAAAAATGAATTACTCTGTGACCCTTCGAAATTTGAAAGGGGTTTGGAAGCATTTAAACTGTTGAATAGAAAGTTATTTAAACTGTCTTCAAAATTCTTAGTAAATCCTCATGTATTAAAAAAAATTAGAATAGGTACAGATAGCAAAATAAATGTATCCTTTATATTCTACTCCGATGCCGGTAATAAAGGCACAATTAATAATTATTTTTGAAAAAATTAATTTATAGTGGCCGGTTCTTCTTCTTTTCGTGTCTTTGAAGCATGTGGTCATATGACAGTTTCCCACTTTCTGCATTTTTGTTGTACTCTGCAAGATCTTTCGAACTGCACTAGATGGGCAGTAGAGAGCAGATCAGGCAGTGTTGCATTGTATCGTCCTCCCTCTCCGTATTCGCGGATAATTGAGTCGTTTTTGTAGCCCCATCTAGTAAAAAGCAATGTTTGATCGACCCATTCTTGTTCTCAGGCGGTTGAGTGTTTTCCATTGGACCCAGGCTGCTTCTGAGCCAGGAAAGCGGGCCTCGGAACAGGAGATTCCCATGTCAGTAGGAGGCGGGGGCATTCTATGGGCGTCTGGTTCACAACTGTAGTCTAGTCTCTTCCTGAGATTTTGTTAGGGGCTCAACACGGCTAAGGAAGCTTTTCCTTGACTACAGTCGTTGGGCCGTTGGTTGACGTCCATGAAGAAGTTAACCGATAATTCACAGAAAAAAAAGCCACAAATTTAACTTTGAAAAAAGTTTTGATTGTAGTTTTTTAATTTTTTTTATTCATCCCCAAACAAGGCATATTGCCACTGAGACGTACTATGATTAGGGGCCAGAGTTATAGGGGAAATCCTATGCAGGTAGTTGTGCAGCAAGATGCTTGTTCACATTATATTTAAATTTCTGCATGTTGGTACGGTTGGGGAAACAGGGAGAAGGAAGGGAATTCCAAAGGCAAGCCGCCTGAGAAAAAAAAGCTAGAGTAGAAAGTTTTCCGGCATCTGGGGGTCTCAACAATGAAAGGGTGGAATTTTGCTACTAGTCAGGTTAGTCGAGGTTATTTACGTTGAGGGGGTTACATACATGACATTCAGAAATAAACTGATAATCAATTCTTATTTACCCTGTATTAATGTAATCTATTATAATTATGTACCTTTGTCTTTATTAAAATTTTAAATAATTTTTTTTGCACTGATGAGTCACAGCTTATCAAGGCCCAAAAGCCACCTGAGGATAAGTGTTAACGAGCTTTTCAGGTGGACGGTAAGTAAAAGTAAATTCGGATGAATCAACATGGTACAACTTTGGTGACCGGCTTGATTCTGCTGTTGGCATTTTTGCAGGAAGGACCACGTGAAGGTTGCCAACATACCTAAGTGAAAGTGATTTTTTTATGGAACCGACTGGATTCGAACTTGGCACACCCAGGTCGTTAGTTCGTGTCGTTATTCATTTAACCACCGTCACCTCATCTTGAGGATTGGAGATGATAGTTGAAACTGGGAAGAATTTGATTATTTAATAGGACGGCTCGACAAGAATTTGTTTGCATTGAACTTGAAAATGACCATGTTGTAGTCTGCTGGAAAGGAACTCCATGTTATTGTGTTTCACAGACGGGTAGTTCTTGTAAAGAAACTTTGCTCATGGAAGTTCTGTTTGAGGTACACAGAGGAAGAAAGTATATGGACCGTTAAAATATCTCCCCATCTTTGCGTGATTTCCGCCCAAATTTTAAGTCTTAATTAAAAGTTTAAAAAAGTAAAAAGTCTGTCATTTATTGACAGTCAATACATATTCGGCTGAACGTCCGTTTTACATGCTGGCATGTGTTGGACGGTTTTAAGGAATTGACTTCCAAACTAACCTATCTCTGTCAGGTCTTTATATATCCCTCTTTCCCTCAGGTTTATTTTTATCACTTCCTCCCATGTTTTCGTCAGCCTTCCCCCCCCCCTGTGAACTGAACCTGCTATCTCAACTGTTCTACATCTACTAACCCAAGAGCGCTCATCCATTCTTTCAACGTGACCATACTAACAAAGTCTCCAGTTCTGCACACATTTTCATATACTGTCCAGATTTAATCTTTCTCTGAGGTCATCAGATTTAATCCTGTCTTTAAGACTCACATTACACATCAATGGTATTATTCTCACATCATTTCTCTCCATGCAACACATGTCCTCAACCCTCGCTGACGAAGTTTCACTTCCATACATCCTCACACTGCATACACAAACCTGTTAGACTTTTCCCTTGGTCGACAGTGGTAATGCTCTGCTGGTTAGTAATGGCAGAAGTTCCCTGAACTTACTCCATCCACTCCTAATTTTTGCAATCATACTAGCACCTGCTCCACCCGGTGCTCCAATGGTATCACCAAGTTAACAAAACTTCTCGATAACCTCAACAATAGCTTTGCCATCCGGATATACTTTCTCCACATCTGAGTTCTCATCCATCTCCATTGTCTCGCACTTCTTGTACACAAATTGGTTATCCTCTCTTAACCTACCAGTAATTCCACTGCACTTCTTGTGTCTCCAGTGTTTACAGATACCACAAAAAATTGAATTGCGCCCGACTCCCTTTCCATGAACTGAGCAGGGGAACTTTCCTCTTTTGGGGAGCTTTCCACCACTACAACCACAGATCATCACTTTGGTCTTGGTAACATTCATTCTCAGACCTTTACTTTCCATAGCATTCCTCAAAGTTTTTAACTTAACAAGTAGGTCATTCATTGTTTTACAGGCAAGTACTAAATCATCAGCATACAGCATCTCTTCCGGACAACCTTTTAGACGATGCTTCTAAGACACAAATGAAAAGTAACAGACTTAGTACAGAACCTTGATGTACCCCTACTTTAATATTAAAACTATCATTAAATGTGCTGTTAATTCTAACACGACTTTGAGCATTTCTCTACATAGCTTGAACAGCCTTTACCGACTACTCGTTTTGCCCCCGTTTACTCAAAGCCCACTATGCAACCTCTCTTGGCACTCTGTCAAAAGCTTTCTCCAGATTCACAAAAGAAAGATTTAGGTTCTTCTTCTTACCAAGGTACTCCTGCATTTGTCTCAGGATAAATATAGCACCTGTGATACTTTGTCCAGACATAAAACCAAACTGCATTTCATCTATGCTTATCTGACTTCTTATTTACTGCTCAATTATTCTCTCAATCACTTTCAGGACTTGATCCATCAAGTTTAAACCTCTGTAATTACCTCTCTATTTTGTGCTTCCCCTTTACCCTTGTAACAATTCACAATTGTACTAAGTTCCCAGTCTTTCAGGATAACCGCTTCTTTTATGATCGGAATTGTCAAGTCTGTGATCATTTCAATGCCTGTTTCACCTGTAACCTTTAATATTTCTGCAACAATGCCTGAGAGTTCTCCAGCCTCGCCCTTCTTCATCTTACTGACAGCTTCCCGTACCATTTCTTTCTCAATTCTTATAGCTAGATCAGATACTGCTTCAGCAACTTTTAGATTTTCATGGTTCCATGAAAACTCAGTATTCAACATTTTCTCATAGTAGCATTTTTCCAAGCATCCCTCTTGTCCTGTTCATTTGTTGCTAACATTTCATTGTTATTTCGCATGCACTTCTCTCGGACAATATCCATATTTGAATACTTCATTCTTTTGGTCATCCCTTCATAGTATATCTGGAAACCTAGCTTTCTCGGCCTCATTCATTACTTTGTGTATTGCTCTTCTTGCTTCTCTCTTTGCCTCCAGATACACATCCTTATTCACTAAACCTTTTATCCACTGACTCTTATGCTTCCGCTTTTATGTGATACACTTCTCAACTTCCTCATTTCATCACCATGTCACTTTATGCTTTGGTGACCCTTCTGTCCACCAACAAGTCTGGTCTGTTACATCGAACAGTGTATTCTTCAGCATCTTCCACTGTACTTCCACACTTCTTATAGTGGATCTGGTAGCCGAACGCTCCATCACTTGGTCTTTAAACACACGTTTCACATGTTCTGTATTCAACCTCCACACCTTTCTCTTGGGGATACACTTTCTTTTTACCTCATGAGCTTTCTTCAACATAAAAGTGCAAATAACCACAATTTCTTTACCAGGCATTATTTTCACATCACTTAAGAGCTTTCTGCTCTTTTTCTTAACCAGCAGATAATCTACTTGAACCTTTGCTGCACCACATTCATACATAAGAAGATGGCTTTTAGTTTTCCTAAAAAGGATGTTTGCAACAAGCATGTCCATTGCTAGACCAAATTCAAAAATTCCTTCTCTTTCTGTATTCTTATCACCATATCCATTTCCTCCATTGCACACCCTCAAAATCACCAGAAGTCTTTCAAACATGACCATTCAAATCTTTTGCCACAGCAAGTACTTCCTCTTTGTCAACCTTACTAGTTATTGCAATAAGTTTGTCATAAAACACATCTTTCGCATCTTCACTCAAACCACATTGTGGTGCATAAACAGATATAGCTGTGAATGTTTTCTCACCAACCATCAACTTCATCAGAATGATTTGTTCACTTACATGATTAGCTTTAATCACTTTATCGATCCATCTCTCTGCAATAAAAATACCAACACCACCTGTTCCCTTTTAATTTCCAATCCAGTATGACTTAATTTGGATTATTCGGACTGCTAGTCTCATCTTAGATGTTCGTAAGGACCAGTACCATAACTGATAAAATGCTAAGTAATAATCAGTTCTAAGTGATAGTCTTCTGGAGGTTGAAGGTTCAATCCTCAGTGTGGGCGATACTAAGAATACAATTACAAATTACTTTAGACTTCTACCCGATCGTGGCTGACGGAACGAGAGCAAGCTACCTCCGTGAATTAAATAAAGGATTCTGTTCAAAATTCCATCCAGATTCCCGAGTTTGACAGAAAGATTTCTGAGTTCGACGAAATGCACCTGAAGAAGGTAAGAGGTTACATCAGCCGTAATATTAGGAGAATAATATCCACAATGAGAACAATAGTCTGAATAATACAAATTATCAATCCTCATCTCAAAAATTCTGAAGCACAATAAAGCTTATATCTTGCATTTTTTTCCCATAATCATTCTATCAGATTTACCTCTCCAACGAGTTTCTGGGACACGACACAGGTCAATAAATCTTCTCTGAAGAAACCCAAGAATCTCACCAGACCATTCACGCAAGTTTCCAGCATTTAAACTACATAACCTGAAATGTAACCGATTTTCTTTGGAAATCATTTCCTGATTTGAAGCAAGATTTTTATAAGCAGAATGCCCTTCCTGATACCTACCCAATGAAGTGATGGGGACCAGTACTTTTATCGAGATATCATTTCTAGGTGATTTCCTACCACGGCTAAAGAGCGGTTCACTTGCCATTTTGTTTTTGTTTTTTTAATTTGTTTTTCCATTAAAAGAATTATTCACTGGTTTTGTGCACCGCCACCAACTTCAAGGTCCAAATTCTGTTGGGAATATGCACTATTCTTTGCATTATCATTTACCACTGCAAGATCTTTTAAGCTGCACTGGTTCAGGTAGTAGAGGGCAGACAAGGCGTTGCATGGTATTGGTCCTCTTCATATTCACAGATGGTTAAGTTTGTTTTGGAGCTCCATCTGGCCATAGCAGCTTTTGATTGCCTGCCCCATTCTTGTTCTCGGGTGGTTGAGTGTCTTTCACTGGACCCACGATGCTTGAGCCAGGAAGGAGGGCTTCAGAAGGGGGGGACCCCCATGCCAACAGAAAGAGGAGGAGGGTCATTCTCTAGCCGTCTGGTCCACAGCTGTAGTCTAGTTTCTTCCTGAGATGTTTTGTTGGCAAAAAATAGCAAAGTGCAACAAGCCATGTAAAAAGACAGAACATATTGTATCTATATACCACCTGGATATTTGTCAAGGCGACTTTAAACCTGGATATGGTAGGCATCATTACAGCCTCCTTTGGCAGGCTGTTCCAGGGAGCAGAAACATGGACAGAGAATGCTGTCTTTCTTCTGTTGAGCCGAAAACAACAATGGTACGTCTGCGGATGAACGTGAAGACTGCGACTAAGTGTTGGGGTAGAAAAACTCCTCTAAGTAGGGGTGGGACGTAATGGGTGAAAATTTTAGATTCATGCGAGTAGTATTTTTTTGTGTTCATTTATACATAAATAACACTAAACAATCAAACATTTTGAAAATTTTGCAAAATTCAGAAGGTGCAGGCCAAAAATAGCCGTTAGGGCTCCACGGGACTCAAAATCCATAATTTTTCGGTGAAAAAGTGGTTTCATGCGACATTGCAGGTCCTAAAACATCCTCAAAAGCTATGAATGGATATAGATGGTTAAATCTGATATAGTACTTTAATTTAGGACCATTTTCAGGCTGTGAAAGGGTTTTCATGAATGTAAAATAGCCAAAAACTAGTGAAAAATAGCCAAAATTTTCAAAATGTTTGATTGTTTAGTGTTATTTATGTATAAATGAACACAAAAAATACTACTCGCATGAATCTGAAATTTTCACCCATTACGTCCCACCCCTACTCTAAGGGTAGATTTATATTTTCGCTGATGATACTGTATGCCAAAATTAAGTCCCCCCCCTAAATCTTTTGCTGCTCAAATGAGGGCAGATTTAGTCTTTGAAGCTGTTCTTTGTTCATAAGCGTGGAAAATCCCGTCACAATCCTGGTTAGCAACCGTTAAACACGCTCCAAGTGTATGAACATTAATCATCTGCCTTGTTCTTCTGTCTTTACATTTGTTTGTTCCATTCAACAATTATGTGATCCGGAGCAGGACACTAACAACCGCAGAACATTCTTTAGCAAAGTGTTCACCCCCCCATCCCACCCCACTACCCCGAAATCCATCTTAGCCATTTTACCTTCTTTTTTCTGCCTACCCTGTTTCCCAACCCCATTAACTACTGAAGCTCCCCTCCCCCATCCTCACAGTTCTGAGTATGACGTAAAACTGAATCCAGTAGTGAGGCCCCAATTCGGAAGCTTTGAGGATTGGGGAGTAATTCTGAGTGGTAGTACCTGCCCGGGTCACATCTATGGCTTAAATAGTGCTTGTCTGACTTGCTATTTGTTTTCTCGCTTCTCCTCATTGAAATGGTTTCATCTGGCGGCTAATAAGAGGCACTGGTTTCACTCACTAACTACTGCGTTACAAGAAAAACTACATATATTTATCTATATATATATATATATATATATATATAAAAGGTAAAGGTCGCATAGCCTGGACGCGCACGAGTGCCGTTGCCGACATCGCACACTGCCCATGGCCGTAGCGGCGGTGATTTGTTAAGAATCACTGTGTCTAGGGCACAGCATATCGAAGGCGGAGCCCATCCCTCTCCTTCCGCTGCCTTGAACCTTCCCTGAGTTTTAGTCAGGTACCCATTTACTGCTGGGTGGACAGAGGGAGTTTTCAGACCCGTAAATTCGCATGCCGTGAGTGGGATCGAACCCGGGTCGTCCAGCCCAAAGACAAGTGCTATAACCACTCGTCCACAGGCCCTCCCTTATATATATATACTTATATACATATAAATACACATTGGTCTTTATTATAGAGTGGAGGATTATCAACATATATGTACTTGTATGTTTTTATATGTATTACATATGCATGTGATGCTCTGGACAGGGGCAATTACCGAGGTCTCAAGCTGACGGAGCAAGACATGAAAGTCATTGAGAGGATCATTGACAGTCTGTGTCAATCGATGACTCCCAATTTGGCTTCGTCCCTGGCAGATATACAACTAACGTAATATCCGTTGTCCGGAAGTTGCAGGGGAAATTCTTTGTAGTAAACAAACGTCTCTATATAGCATTTGTAAACCTTGAGGAGGCGTTTGATTGTGTTCCTCTGAGGGTGATCTGGTGGGCACTACAGAAAACTTAGTGTCGAGGAATGGGTTATGCGCTTGGTGCAGGGAATGTATGCAAATGCTCGCAATAGTGTCCGTGTCGGTAACAGCCACAGTAATGATTTTGTTGTGGGGGTTGATGTCCATCAGGGATCGGTACTCAGTCCCCTCCTTTTCATTATCGTGCTTGAGGCTCTGTCATGCGAGTTTCCCACCGATGTTCCCTGGAAGGGTCTCTATGCCGACGACCTGGTTATCATTGCCGACTAAATAGGTTGTATGCATCGGGAGGCTCCTGAGATGGAAGCTATGGAAAGGAAAGGGTTGAGAATGAATGCTGACAAAACAAAGATCATAATCTGCAATACTGACCTCGGCCAACTTTTGCCCTTTGATGTGAGGTCAATACGTTCGTAAATGTTTTAAGAGATGACAGTCAACCGGATGTATCGTCTGACTTTTTCTCGGCTAGGTTCAGGATGGGGACAGGGTGCTGCTAATAGGACACAGGATTCGCTTCTCTTGAGTGCAAGGATAGAGGGTGTGTTAGACGGCGCTGTTCCAACAGGATATAATATTTCTTCCTTTATGACTTGTTTGGGTTCAAAGGAAAAATAAAAAAGACACAGGATAAGATAGATTTGACTCGCTTTGGTTTAATATTTATGAAATACATTTTATTTTAATGATCATTTCGATTCAAGTACCCTTTATTTGTAACAATGTGTAATGTGAATCTTAGACATGCTTAGTTATGATAACCTCAAAGGAAGGTCAAATCTGGACAGTATAGGGAGATGTGTGCAGAAGAGTAGACTTTGATGGTATGGCCACGTTGAAAGAATAGATGAGAGTTCTTGGGTTAGTAGATGTAGAACAGTTGACGTAACGGTTTCAGTTTACAGGGGAAGGCCAAGGAAAACATGAGAGAATGATAAAAATGGACATGAGAGGAAAAAGGGATAAATAAAAACTTGGCCAGATATAGATTAGTTTGGCAATCAATTTCTTAAAGCCATCCAATGTATGTCAGCATGTAAAAGCTAACGCCGTTAATATTCCTTAGAAACTTTAGAGAGAGCCGGATCAACCTGCCCATGGTAAATGCTGCTTTAGGCAAGTAACGATTATGCATAATTTTACTGTAAATAGGTTAGGGTCTAAACTCACATTTTTATAGATCAAATATTGCATAATGTCTTCTCTTTTTTTTGTTTTTTTTTTAAAATAATTTTTTGTTTAATATGTTTAATCCATTGCATTTTTTGTCCCAAAGCTTATTTTTAAAGAAATTTTGTCAAACTTCTTTTAAACAAATTTTATTTATTCTGAAATAAATACATTTTATTTATTTCAGAATAAATAAAATCTATCAGAAGTTTGCTTTTTCTTTATCCAAAAAAAGCAGATTTTTGCTTAAATCTCTAGAGCCTTAAATCTTTGCTTTTTGGTCAAAATATGCTTATTTTTTTAGGTAAGAAAAATCTGATTTCTGTCAAATAGCTAGAGCCTTACTTCCTTATTCTTTTGTAGTTATTTGGCTGGATTTTATTTCTCTTTCTTTTTCTTCCTCTCCCTCGCTGTATCTTTTTCTTTCTCTCTCTCTTCCTCTTCCTCACTGTATCTTTTTTTCTCTCTTCCTCGTATCGTTTTATCTCTCTTTCTCTTCATCTCCCTGTCTCCTCTTCTGACAGCTCTCTCTGAAAACTGAAATGTTAATTTTGCCATGAAGGCTAAGACTTCAAACGATGGGGGTAGGGGAATTAGATGACTTTTGTTTCATCTTAGGATGCCTTCTTTCCCCCGTCCTGCACATGCACACTCAATGTCTTATTTTTAGTTCCTGTCCAAAAAAGAATTGCTTTGTTGTTACATGAATTTTTTTTTTTTACAGAAGTACAGAAGTCACTTCCTTTCATCTACTTGCTTTTCTATCTCTTTCTATTTTTTTTATTCTGGCTTGTTAGCGTCGATCTTAGTCATGTTGGACTAATGTCTACCATCGTATCCGTGTTAGGAAAAGGACCCAGGGTCGAATCTCTGGTCTAAACGGCACCAATTGTAGTCCGATGATCGCCTTCGTGGTCGCGCTACAGTAAAAACAAGACAAGTTGTTGGTATAAGTAAGTTGTGCTCTGTGTGTGTGTGTGTGTGTGATACGGTCAGCGCGGAAAAGGACCCCCAAACGTTGTCTGTTGCTAGTTGTCCTGTCGTATTGGCCCCCAGTGATTATCTTCTTTGTCCAACACAAAGTCGCTGAACTTAAGACTCTCTCGGTGATCTCCTTCAGTCAAACTCTGACTGCTAAATATTTTTAGTTTCAACCGGATATCCTAAACGTCTGGTTTTTGTCTCAGATACACACAGCTGATTAGCAGAAATGACTATTACTGTTAGCCCTCTCAGGTGACTACCCGGAAACCATCAAACTACCTATCAGGCACCACCAGTCTGGAGAGGCTCAATAGATCCCCCCCCCCCCATCGCCTTTCAACTCATCTCACTTCTGAATGCTGTTCCTTCTTGTTAATCAATTCCTCCACATTCTCCAAGGTCATTGTTGTAGGGGGGGGGGGGTCATAGTATCACACCCCCACCCCCCACACACAGGTTGGAATATTTTTCTCAATTTCAGCTTTTTGTGCCATTGGCTACTCAGATGCATGATTTATAATAATAATAATAACAATAATAATGAAATCATTGTTTACATTGTTTATGTACACTACAACTTGTGAAAGTGCATGTATAGTACATGGGACAATGTACAATTGTCAGGGAAATGATCAGTGTAGAAACCATGCTATACATGTCTGCATGTGTATGGTGGGGGACATCAGGTGTAGTTTTGGTGAATTTCACAAAGTATAAGGATTTTAAAGGATCAAGTGTCTCGGCAGCCAACATACTTCAGCAACTCCGAGCTTAAAAATGGTTCCAAAAGTCATGGGAGCTGTGTTGTTTTCTGACTTTGTAGGTATGTTCACGTCCACATGGAGATCAAAAAGGTGTTCCGGGTCGCTGTTGGTGAGATAACATATAATTTTGTGGCTGTGGGTTATCATCAATGAATCATATCCGTAGATGTACTGATGTAGTTGAATTTTATTTGCTGTACACAAATTTTTGTAGAAACACATTTTTAAGAGCTAATGTATTTTCACACTACATATCTATGTAATACTAAAACTTATCTATGTAATACTAAAACTTATCTATGTAATACTAAAACTTTGATAATCTTGCTTGCTTAGTTGTTTGCACATTGAATGCTTTAGATGGCACAAGTCCAGCTCATCAGCATGCATGTGTACCTGGAATCAAGCCTGGTACAAAACTATTCCACCGGATGTCACCAATCTTAACATCTCATTTAGCTCGTTGTTTTTTCAAAGTCAGACCCAAATAGTAATCTGTTTAACATAGCGACTACAGACTAGCCATTTTTTTTTTTTCCTTACAGTTTTATTTCACTTTAGTTTTTTTTTTTTTTCTTAAATACTTATTCCGATTAAGAAAACTGTAAGAGTGAAGACATTTTCTCTTACTTACCGAGACAGATTAAAAAAGAAGTTATTGTATAATTATACTGAGTACTCGGTTCTTTCTCTTGACTTCTTAAAAAAAAATATATATATGTGTACATGAGTTTATTTTGAAAGTAATATTTATTTATAAATAATTATAAATATATAAATAATTATATATATATATATATATATATATATATATATATATATATATATATAATTATGCGATTTTAAGTGCATGTGTTTCTACGTTGGGTAGATACAACAAGTGTAGTATATTACATAGTTTCTTTTCTAGTGTTGATGCATAACCATTATACACCCATGCATCTTGTGTTGTAACTCAGGCCGTCGTCAATGTTCGCACTGTTAAACTCTGCAGTTGATTGAAAACCTTGTGGATGCCGGTTTGGTTTTAAAGAGTTTTATTTATTAACAGAACAAAAAGACAGAAATTAAATGTATGTGTACGAGAGAGAGAGAGAGATTTAGAAGGAATGAATTGGAGGGAGAGATACCATTTATATATACAGACAGGCCAACTTTTAGTCACCTGTGCCCACCGTCCTCCTCCCCCCCCCCCCCCCCCTTCTGGCAAGCTGGCCGGGACCGCCGTGTTTCTCTGTCCGTTCAGGTCAGTGTTGGCAGACTAAGAGACAGAGCCGCTCTCTGATGGAAGTGACGTGATTTCCTGACTTCCGGTTTTAGCCCCACCCTCCTTTTAGGGTGCCCCCCCCCCTCCGGGCACCCCCCCTCCCTCGCTATCTAACACTAGAACTACCTGTCTGTGGAACTGCTTCCCAGATGACTACAACATAATTGTTTCCAAGTCCAATGGTAAACAAATTCTTTTTGAGCCGTCCTCTTAAATAATCAAATTTTGCCCAGTTTCAACCATTGTTACCAATCATTACGGTGTTGCCTCACCGTCCACCCTACAAGTTCATTAACCCTTATCCTCGAGTGGCCTTTGGACCTTGATAAGTAGTTACTCATTAGTAAATTACATATATATATATATATTATGATATCTTCACTCGATCCGTCCAACTAATTTAATTTGGTGTTAATTGTTCTGGTATGATTTCTTTTTAGATACACAATGGACTCTTCCGATAAGTATATAATACTTTGACTGTAATCCACTCAGGGAGTCAAGTAGCAGAAGCTACACTAGCAACATTGTATTACTTTAATATGACCTTATTCTTCTTTTCAACATATGTGTTTGTCTTATTTATTATGCCCTTAATATTATATACTTAATATTATTTTTTATCTGCAGTTTTATATGAGAAATTTTCTTTGGGTATTTTTTATTTATCTATTTTCTTTTTCTTTTTTCTTATAGATTGCCACATCAAATGGTAAATACGATTGCCTGATTCCTCATCGTCTAAAACTTAATTTTTCCACGCAACATCTGCTTAATTCCACCAGAAATTAAAAAAAAAAACATTAAGAAGAGTTTCAGTTACCAGGATATGAACCATTATGACCATGGAGAATTTTATAACCATCATGCCTCATTCAATATGGCCACCCTTTCAAGCAAGTGGCACATGACTCAGCTAAAAAAAGCAAATGGTGAAGTAAAGATCGGCTGATGAAGTTTCAAAGACATTATTTATTATTCTTTGTCTTTTTCTTTAAATTTTTAAGCTTTTATTTTTGTGGATGTATACATTTTTCAAGTAGTTAATTTTCCATATATTTCAAATTATGTATCCGGGCCAACCAACATTTCCGACACTGGAAAACAACCAGTGCACAATTTATGGGCAGCCGTTGTATCAGATCAATCAATTACGAAATCCAGCCACAGGAAAAGGGTACATAGCTGAGGTTCCACGGAAAAGCTCATATCAGAGAATCTCCATGTCCAACCATGTTCCGATAAGTGTAATCTCAAGTGGCCAGAAGGAGTTTACTGCTAAAAACTTTTCTGCTACGAACTTTGCGACTAAAGACTTTTCCGCTAAGAACTTTGCAGCTAAAGATTTTGCTGCTAAAGATTTTGCAGCTAAAGACTTTCCTGCTAAGAACCTTGCAGCTAAAGACTTTCCTGCTAAGAACCTTGCAGCTAAAGATTTTGCTGCTAAAGATTTTGCGGCCAAAGACTTTGCTACTAAGAACTTTACAGCTAAAGATTTTGTGGCTAAAGACTTTGCTGCTAAAGATTTTGCGGCTAAAGACTTTGCTGCTAAGAACTTTGCAACTAAAGATTTTGTGGCTAAAGACTTTGCAGCTAAAGATTTTGCGGCTAAAGACTTTCCTACTAAGACCTTTGCGGCTAAAGATTTTGCGGTTAAAGATTTTGCTGCTAAGAACTTTGCAGCTAAAGACTTTGCTGCTAAAGACTTTCCTGCTAAAGATTTTCCTAATGAGAAGTCATTCACAACCACAGAAATGCCCCGGAAAGATCCTTACGAAAAAATGGTAGCAGATAACCATGGACATGCTTCCGTCGGACGTAAAGATTTTCGAGTTCCGGATATTGCTCGTAAAGATTCAGGTCAGATTATCCCAACAGACAATCACCAAGAACATCTAGTGAGACAGAAAGATTTACGAGTACCAAATATTCAACGGAAAGAGACCTCTTCCCCTCAAATGGCGAACATGGAAGGATCACGTACCCCAATTGAAACCCCCAAGCGACAATACTTCTGTACAATGTGTGGGAAAAACTTCCCTAACCAATTCTACTTAAAGATCCATGAACGTGTCCATACCTCTGACCGGACATCGCCATACCAAATGTTACCCCTGTCATCATCGTCATCGTCATCATCTCCTTCTGGAAGTGTTAGCAGCATCAGTGCACATCGCAGCAGCAGCAGCGGCTATTGTTCTCCACCCCAAGTCATGACTAACATCAAAATGCCGCAACCCAACCACCAGCAGCAGCCAGTAAACATGCATAGTCAGCCACAGACAATCCAGTCACCTCCTCATCCAATGCCAACCAGCACAACCAACACTTCTCCGCCTCCTACGACACCACCTATCCACAACGCGGAGGCCTTTGAGAAACCATTCCGGTGTAGCATATGCACAAAGACATTTGCACATCTGAACAATCTCAAAATGCATATCCGTACACATTCGGGGGAGAAGCCGTACAACTGCGAGGAGTGCGGCAAATCGTTTTCTCAGAAGAACAGTCTGAAAGACCACCAGCGGTTGCACACGGGTGACGTGTTTAACTGCAGTTACTGCAAAAAGCCCTTTCTGAACCAGTTTTTTCTTCGCAACCATGAGCGCACACATACTGGGGAGAAACCGTTCAAGTGCGACATGTGCGACAAAGCATTCACACAGCGAACTAATCTAAAGACGCATCTGCGCACGCATACAGGGGAGAAGCCATTTCAGTGTGAGCTTTGCGATCGGACGTTCGCCCAGCTGGCCTGCTTGAATGACCACAAACGCACTCACACGGGTGAAATGTACTCGTGTAGCGTTTGTAAAAAAGAGTTCTCTAACCAGTTCTTTTTGAAAAGCCATGAGCAGTCGCATGATTCTGGTGAAGTTTTTAAGTGCAGCATCTGTGGCAAGACTTTTTCAAATAAATTTTTCCTGAAGAATCACTCTAGGATACATAGCGGAGAAAAGCCATTTCAGTGCGAGTATTGTGATAAAAAGTTTTCACAGCAGGGCAACCTAAAAATCCACCTGCGCACACACACTGGTGAGAAGCCCTTCACCTGCGAAGTTTGTGGCAAGGGATTTGCACAGCGTAACTGCCTGGCTGACCATACGAAAGTCCACACGGGGGAGATGTATCATTGCTCAGTTTGCGACAAAGGATTTTCAAATACGTTTTTTCTGAAAAGTCACGAACAAGTCCATTCAGGAGAGGTTTTCAGCTGTACTGTGTGCGATAAGACTTTTTCAAATAAATTTTTCCTTAAAAATCACTCACGAGTGCACACGGGCAAAAAGCCCTTTGAGTGTGATATCTGCAGTAAAAAGTTCTCACAGAATGGGAACCTTAAGATTCATCTCCGGACCCACACCGGAGAAAAACCATTTATCTGTCACATTTGCGGCAAAGGTTTCGCGCAGAGGAATTGCCTCACTGACCACAAACGTGTACACACGGGTGAAATGTATGCCTGCAATGTTTGCCAAAAGGAATTCTCAAATCAGTTCTTCCTAAAGAGTCACGAACAAACTCACAATAACGAGGGTGAAGTGCACATGTGTAGCATTTGCGACAAGACCTTTACAAACAAGTTTTTCCTTAGCAACCATGAAAGAACCCATTCTGGGGAGAAGCCATATGAATGCGAGATTTGCTCCAAGCGATTCTCCCAGCGTGGTAACTTGAAAAAACACCAGCGTACGCATACTGGAGAGAGACCCTATCAGTGTGATATCTGCGAGAAATCGTTTACTCAAAAGAACACCCTCAACGACCACATGAGGATCCACACGGGCGACCTGTTTCATTGTTCGATTTGCAAAAAGGGTTTTGCCAATCGTTTCTTCTTGAAAAGCCACGAGCAGAGTCACACGAGCGAGCGGCCATACCAGTGCCACATCTGCAGCCGGAGTTTCTCTCTGCAAGGAAACCTCAAAATCCACATGCGTATGCATACGGGTGAAAAAGATTATGTGTGTGACGTTTGCGGCAAGGCCTTTGCGCAAAAAAATTGCTTGAATGATCACAAAAGAATCCATACAGGAGACATGTTTTACTGCAGCTTCTGTAAACGCCCATTTGCCAACAAGTTCTTCCTCCGCAACCACGAGCGGTCGCACACGGGCGAGCGGCCATTCCAGTGTGAATTCTGCGACAAAGCATTTGCCCAGCGCGGGAATCTGAAGACGCACCTGCGCAAGCACACGGGCGAAAAGCCCTTCCGCTGTGACGAATGCGGCAAATGCTACTCGCAGAAGAACTGTCTCAACGATCACCTGCGCACGCACACCGGCGAGATGCTGGAGTGCCGCTTTTGCGACAAGAAGTTCTCGAATCGCTTCTTCTTACGAAGCCATGAACGGCAACATACCGGCGAGAAGCCATACCACTGTGACTACTGCGGAGAAGTGTTTTCACAGCCCGCTTCACTGAGGGCGCACATAAGGGAACATATTCAGGCGGGAGAGAAGCCCGTCTACCATTGTGACGCATGTGGCAAATATTTCACCGACCGAAATAACTTCCAGCGTCATGACTGTGTTCCAACACTCCATCGTCAAATTCCCCCCAAAATACTCACTCCGTCTGTGTCAAAGAAGAATAGCAATAATATTGACAATAGCAACAATGATAGCAACAATAGCAATGAGGATAGCCAAGATAGCAACACAACCATCGTAAATAGCGACAACAACAGCGATAACAACAGTAATACCAACAATAACAACAACGACAATATTAAAAAGTATAATTTTGATATTCTTCAAGAGATACCGACTTCGGATGAGAAGAGCCCTCCCGAGAAAGATACGCTTACGCCTCTCGTAGTTCCGACATCAGTACCTGCTAGTTATTCGCAAGAAATACCACCCAGCTGGGAGAATAACTATATTTGGTTGAGAGAGTTCCCCCTACCTCCCTTGATGAGTTCTGGATGGACCAGTGTTCCGACAGGATTCACGTATGAAGCAAACGATAATAACAACCAACCCAATTCTGATCCCCCCGCAAAAAACTAACAGAAGCTGTAAAATTAAATGATAATAAATACTTACATTAAAAAATGAAAAAATTTTTTAAATGTTTTAAATAAAGCCCCTAACCCTCACCCCTAATCTACCCCACCCCAAACAAATATAGAGCTCTCTTGAATCCTAAAAAAAAAAAAACTGGATTATAAAAAATAGATTTTAACAATATTTTTATTCTTAAACCGTCAACCCCAAGATACATTTTAGTTCAATGATACAACAGGATTGTGGTCGAAAAATACCTTTGTCTTTAGTTTAGAAGCAAAAAAAAAATCATACTTTTTGATTTTGAACTTTAATTCAAGCTCAAAATTTTTATTTGGCAGTTTAATGGCTTCAAAATCACAATTTAAACAGATGTTAGCCATTTTCTTTTCAACTCTCGATAATAAATAAAATAGTGGATTGTGTGTATATATATATGTGTGTTTATAAATTTAAAATGGCATTTAAGTCAGGTTTCAGAAGTAAAAAAATTTTAAAAAGCAAGGTTTTTTGCACACGTTTCGAAAAAGTCTTTATTAAGTAGACCAGCATAAAGCAAAGAAAGTCTGTCGGGATCAAAGTGTAGTATCTGTTCCGATGGATACTACACCCTATAGACCGGTATTGTCTTGGCCTTCGGGGCTTGATTTACGCCGGTCTGTCGGTTTGTCCTGTGCAGTTCTAGGAGGTCCACCCTCCCAAACTTTGCCTTCTCACCCTTTGAGAAGGTGTTAGTTTATTGCTAATCGCCTAAGGCGCCCCTACCGGGGAATGCCGACACAGCTGCCCAGGCATTTTTTGACGGTCATAAGTGCTTTTCCTCTAGAGTGCTGACTTATCAATCCCCACTTTCCGACCTTGTGTCACATTTTACCTTGTGGGATGTAGATAAAAACCGACAGTCTTCAAAGATTGTCTGTACCGTTAAATACAAAGTGCCTTCCCTTCAGATAAAAACAAAACATATAAAACATCCAAATATCAAACAATGAAATACATAAGTCAGGTAAAGGTAATTGTAAAAAAAACAAGTCACCAGAATTTGGAATATGGTTCTTCCAATGGGAATTCCTTGAAAATTCTGGTGACTTGTTTTTCCACTTACCTCTACCTGACTTATATATTCCATTGTTTGATATTTGGATGTTTTATATGGGTTTTTTTCTGAAAAGAAATGGGATCATTATGTTTAACGATATGGGAAATCTTTGGAGACTATGTCTTTCTTTGCTTTATACTGGTTTATTTAATAAAGGCTCTTTAAAAACAGGCCTGAAAAAAAAACCCTGCTTTTTGGAACTTTTTTACTTCTGAAACTTGATTTAAATGTCATTTTTAATCTATAAATTCATATTTTAAGCTCTATACGTTCATGTAAAAAATATTGAGCTTATACTTGTAAGTTTAATATAATTCGTTCAGATAGCTCAAAATGAGATTTTCTTAATATGAATTTTGGTGCTTCTCCAGATTAGGACCCAAGCTAACTTTGACCCCCACCCCCACCCGTCGTCAGGGTTGGGGTCAAAGTTAGCTCGGGCTCTAATCTGAAGAAGTACCTGAATTTTAATTAAATTATATAAAAAAATCTTTTTTCATAGAATTTATTAACTTTATATATATATATATATATATATATATATATAATTTAGTATACATTTTTATTTTGGCTACAGATTTGCAGACATGTTTCAGCTTTAGCTGGAAATCTGCTGAGATTTCTCATGTCAAATTCTTAGTATGAAAGCTAAGAACATCTCTGTGAACGTGTAGCCAAAATGTTTGTATAAATAAAGATTTATACTAAATAATATATATAACTCTACTTGCTATTGAGCACTATTATAAGGATTCACTGGATTAACTCCTATGGGCAAAACATATATATATATATATATATATATATATATATGTGTGTGTGTGTGTATGTAATTATTTTATTTAAATACTATATATTATAGTTTCTGTTGGGGATATCCGATTTTCATCAATCTGGTCATCCTGGATTTAGGGTAAAACTTTAACCTTGATTTCGGAACCTTTGATACCAAGAGGAACTGACAAATATTTCTGCAATGACCAGCCGGATTTTACCCTAAATCTAAGATGAACAGATAGATGAAACCCGGGTATCCCCAACAGACACTGTAATGTATAGTATTTTAATAAAATAATTTATATTAGCTTTTGTAGAACCTATGATCAAGCACTTTAACAGGTTTTTTTTTTCAACTAACTTGTGATACTATATATATATATATATATATATATATATATATATATAATGTAGGTTTTTAAAAGGAATGTATGTTTTCAATTTTATACTCCTTACAGTATCCGAAAAATTTCCAATTACAAGCTCAATGAAGATCTATTACAACATTCAGAGCATATATGTTATATTGATTGGAATGAATCAAAATATGTATGTGTGTATATATATATATATATATATATATATATATATATATATATATATATATGTGTGTGTGTGTGTATGTTGAGCTCTCTGAAAGAAATTAAATTTGTAGATTCAAATAAGCCATGTCACTAAGTTCTCTCCCCTTAAAAAGGGAGATCGGAACACTGTCAAAATCTCATTGTGTTTATAAATAATTAAAAAAATACAAGGTGTATTTGTTTTGCATTTAAAAGTTTAATAGTCACAGCGGCTGAATTGGTGGGAAACCAGGGTTCAGAATACTTGGATCCAGGGTTCGAATCGTTCGATTGGTGGTACAGCTACTTAATTTCCATACTGACAAGTGTAAAAACATGAAACATATATGTCTATGAATGTAAAAATATTTATTTATTAAATTAAATAATAATATTTTATATATATATATATATATATATATATATTAGCTACTATTGTAGCTCTTCACATTTTAAACTGATTTGAAGTCTGTAAACTAGCGAATAGAAAATCATTTTTGTCTTGAAATCAAGTTTAATGGCAAAAGTACAAGTATTATGGTTTGTTTCGAACGCACGGTCTTAATATCTCTGCTCACACTAAATATTTATAAGCAAGAAAGATTTCAAAAATTAAATTTATCAAACAATTTCAAAAATTAAATTTATCAAACAATTTCAAAAATTAAATTTATCACACAATTAGATATTTTTTATAGAAAATTAATATACTTTTGGAATAGCCTAATCAGGTTAAAAATAGCACTAATATAGAAAAATTTAACAATAAACTGGATTAATTAAGAAATAATAGTAAAAGAATTGTTGGGGTCTATCAGATAGTATATTTAAGAAAATTTCATGAATATATTCTGTGAGAGTGTATATTATATATATTGAAATGCAAAAGGGTCCAAGTGTCTTATATACGCAAAAGTAATAAAGTACTTGGGAGACAAATCCAAACTATGGCAAATTCATCAGCCAATTCCCCTCCGAAACTAACATCCTGATTCGGACTATTGAAAGGATCTACCAAAGGATATCTAGACATGAGTTGTCTCTTATATTCAACAATACTTGCCTGCAAGAGAAGATGCTTCCTAGATATACATATATATATATATATATATATATATATATATATATATATATATATATATATATAGTATAACATAATCTCATCTACTCAATGTTTTCGGAATGCTATTTTTGCCTACACAAAGAAAGACAGTTGATGTATATTGATAACTATTGCTTCTAATATATTAAGATGATGTTTAGACAGTTCTCTGTGTAGTACATAAATCATCTCACAATAGTTATTTCGATATATATTATATACATATGTTTATGCATGTATATATATGCATATATACATATTGTTTATATATGTGCATGCCGTGTGTGTATCTGTGGTTGCTTTAATACGTGTGTGTATATATATATATATATATATATATATATATATATATATATATATATATGCATATTAGCAATGTTTTAATTAATAGGTGAACTTTTTAAGTCGATCAAATGGTTAGAAATTTAAATAAACTGGGAATGGGAGAAAGTTTTTGATTAGGTTTGCCCCCCCCCCTCCCATCTTGATTTAACAGCGCAAAGTTGACTGTCTGTTTTGCCTGGCCGAATTCTGTCCAAGAAGCTGTGGTTTTATTAATTGTATTAATTATCAGGTAGCTTAATTATTTCAGATTTTAATGCTGTTTCTTTTGTACCCATTGTAAAATTTTACTTTTATTATTATCTTTCGGGCCCTGATGAAGCACAAGTGTTGTTGAAACGTAATTGAGTTTACGTAGGCTATTCTAAATGTTTATATAATAAATATATATATATATATATATATATATATATATATATATATATAATGTGTGTGTGAATAAATGTGTGCTATGTATATACATATGTAGGTTTATATACTTCATCTTTGATTTCATTTTACTTCAGTTGAAGTTCTCAGAAATCAAAGGGCCCCTTCCTGGGGCTAACACTTGATCTCTATATTAGATACATAGATATTCAAATATTCTATTAAAGTTATCCTTTATTTCTCAAACGTTGAGTTTGTAAAGAAATTAAGAACATTAATTTTCCTCTCCCCAATTGACCAGTTAACTATGGTATGGTATATTTTTCTTGTGGTCTCTTGGTCTTACCTGATTCCAGGACAAGAATTAATCTAGTCTGGTGGAGTATCCAGCTAAGTGTGGTTACTTAAGGTAACATCACTAGGAAAAGGTGCACTATTCCTCATATGAGCAAGTGTATAGTTGCGTTGAGGGGATCTTATTTGTGCTCTGAATACTATGTTATTTTGAATATTTGGTCAGGGTTTACTTGTAGGGTCAAGTATTCTCATGTCAGGTTTTCCTGACAAACCCCTGTACAGAGAGACCGAAGACACTCGAGGATGGTATCCAGTAGGTAATTCAAACCATCCATATATATATATATATATATATATGTGTGTGTGTGTATATATATACTAGCGATCCTGGCATTGCCTGAGATTAGTAAACCTAACATATCCTATTGATTTTCACCCTTCCCAAAGTTAGGTTCTGTTGTGTTTACAATTGTGAACAGAGACATCAGTGTTAATGTGTCCATTCGTGTGTGTCTCTCTCTCTCTCTCTCACTCTCTCTCACTCTCTCTCTCTCTCTCTCTCTCTCTCTCTCTCTCTCTCTCTCTCTCTCTCTCTCTCTCTCTCTCTCTCTCTCTCTCTCTCTCTCTCAGTTTGTTTGATTATGAGGTTTTTGAAATAGAATTATTTAAGAAAAACACAGTTGAAAAATAGTCTTTACAAAGCAAGGGAAGTAATTGTCTAAAGGAATTTAGAGTTTACTCCCTTGTTTTTAAAGATGGTTGGCCATCAAAAAGAAAATCCGAGCTGGATAAAGCACTCTTTTGAAGGAAATAAAGCGAATGATTATTTCATGTTGTTAACAACATGCTGATAATTTTAAGACAAACTGATGAATCAGAATAAAATATAGATATTTTAGTTTTTAAGCTATCATCAAGAATCCAACAATAATTTTATATATGACTAGCTGTGCCTACCCGGTGCTGCCTGGGATGCAACAAAGTCATTTTTTAAACTTATACAGAAAAATAAATAAAATTTTGTTTGTATTGGAGAAAACTCTTTTTATACTCTTCAGTTAAAAAATATGAGTTATTCCCCTTATTGATTTTTTTTCCTCCACTGTTAAGTTAAAAAAATTTATAATATAGATTTTCTTGGTCAGGCTAAGTAATTTTTTAAATAAATTGTAGCAAAGTACGTTATTATATTGCAAATAACATAGTACAACAATAACACATGAAAATTGGCTTGTCGTAAACAAAGTTTGATTTGTCTGCTTAAAGGCTATTTGGATCTGACTTTGATATTTTGTTGACTTTAATTTTGTAAGAAAATTAATTTGTGAAACAGGAATTATAAAAAGTTACTTCCTTTTTATATTTAAAAATTAATTTTTTTTTTTAGATATTTATTTTTTCAGAATACCAGGAAAAGAACTCATAACATGATTATATATATATATATATATATATATATATATATATATATATATATATATATATACCAGTCAAGGACTCATCCTCGACAATCAGTCTGACAGAGGGTACGTCGTTGTGGTTTCTTCTTGCTCTGCTCTGTCGGTCTGAGGTATGGTTCTGTGCAGTTCTAGAATGTCTACTCTCCCAGGCTTTACCTTCTCGTACTTTGAGAAGGGGTTAGTTTATTGCTAATCACCTGAGGCACCCCTATCAGCTAGTGCCGACGAGGTTGTTCAGATATTTTTTGTAGGCCAGAGTTTTCTACTTCTTGGATGCTGGCTTTTCAATCCTCACCTTTTGACCTTGTGTCACATCTTCCTGCGATGGGATGGAGATAAATAACAACTCATGACATGATTATCTCCCTTTAATGTATAAGAATATTCAGTGATTGAGGGGGAAAATCGCCACTTAAAAACTTTTCTTAGCCGGAATAAGTATTTTCAGAAAAAACTGACGCAAAATAAAATATAACTGTGCAATAACATGGTGAAAGGAAGAAATTAAAAAATAGGCTCGTTCGGATCAAGTATTGATATATGTTAAGACGGATTGTTATTTGGATCTGACTTTGAAAATCCATCAAAATAACTTTATATGTTAGATGGATATGTAAAAAAAAATTTTTAATTACAGTTAAAATAAGATTATTGATCAAAATAAGAAATGCCCAAAAAAGAAATAATAAATTTTTGCTATTAAATTAAAGGAAAACGTGCATTTTCGGCCTGTGTTACCGTCGTATCATTGAACCTGCATTTTGACATAAGCACCCAAACTGCCCATTAACTGATTGGGTTTGTCCTCCTCAGTGTTTAGTTAAAAAAAAAAAATTACAAAGACTAATGAATTAGCTGTACCAATCCTGAACGAATTGACTGTACATTATGCTTGTAACAGATGAAAAAAGGAAGATATTATTTTGGCACTGCTGTTGAATTGACATTAAAAATACAAACTATTATTTTTTTCCTTTATTTTTGTTTCACCATCAGTACATATAAATGCTTATAAAAAATTTGCTAGACTATTTTCAGTGTTGTATCAAGAGTCAAAACTGAATTTGAGTTTACAACCGGTAACAATGATAAACAGTCTATTAAATCATCTGCTGGTTAAACGTGTTTTGTACAAAAAAGTATTGATCAAATTATTGTTGATCACACTAGCTCTAATCATAATAAAACAATGGATCAAGCATTTCTATTAATGAATCTTATTGTATCTAATTAAAGGATCAACATATTACTAACTAAAAATGCACTGTTGAAGATGGATCAAGTTGTTAACAATTATAAAACCATGAATCAAGTGAAAAATATCCTCAAGTCAAACAACAAAAAATATCCTTATGTTCAAGCAACTTGAATTTTTTTTTCTTGACTCAATTAGTTTGTGAATCAAGCTTACTCAATTAAAAAGTTTAAGAAATTCATCCATCTTTTGATTAAAACCGTTTTAATATTAAAATCTAATTTTTTTACACGCTATTGTGTATTAGCTGTCAAATTTTCTTAAGAAAATAATGCTGATAAAAAGGCGAACATGTGCGACACATTTTTTACCAAATTTTTTTTTTTGGTTGTTCTTGTTGATATTATCCACTAATCAACAAACTTTGAAAGATTTGTTAAATTTTTGAGTGGGGTTCAGTTTTCTATGTAAGTTTAATTTAAAATGCCCCTCCTTCCTCTCCATCTCTACTTGATTTTTTGACCGGTGTTGAGCCCCCAAATCTTGTTCACAAGCGCCTTTCCAATATTTTTTCAGAGAGGGATCATTTTAAGTTAAATTTACGTAGCAAACTGAACTATTTTTTTGTGCTTTTTTTTGTTTTTAATTATCTGTAGATTTGGTGTTTAATTAATATAGAATTCAGAAGAATTGTTTTCAAAAGAATTAAATTAAAAAATTAATTTTTAGAGAGGGGTAAAGAAATCCTTGGCAAATATAAACTAGGGGGAGGGGTATATTAAACTAACATACCAAACTACCCCTCTTCCCTTCTACCACTAAAAATCTTAATTCAAAAGATTTTAATAATCGGAAAATTTGGTGCCTAATTGATAGTATTCCAGAGTGTGAAAAAAAAGAAGAATTCTAGAGCAGGAGGAGGGGGGGGGGGGCATGTACTCTTCCCCCAACCAACACTACTACCACCACCATCAAATCCTGATTATTGTTGTTACCCAAACCGAACGGTTAACATTTTTAACCGATGGATTTGTGTATTCAAAAATTGTCAGTTCATTTCTTGGTCATATTCTGTTTCACACGACAATTGATAACGTTACTGATGAAGCCGCATAGAGTCTGAAATGTACAATTTTTTTCACGCTGACAAACTGATGAAAGAGAACCCCCCCCCCCCCCCCGCTACACAATAAAAAAAAAAATTAAAAAATACTCAAAAGAAGAAAAGGAATACTTCTACTGCCAAAAACTATTTTACATAAGACGATACATTGAGATTAATCTGCTGTTGAAACATTTAAAAAAAATAAAAATGAAGAGAAAAGAATTCCCGACAAAAAAAAAAAAACATGTCATCTGCCAATTGTTAACTGAAAATATACAAAACACTTATGAAACAACATATCAAAAATTGATGTCACAAAAAGTAGACGTATCTATTTTTAGAATGGTAATGATTTCTTTTTGATCTTGAGTCACCACTTATCAAAGCTAAAAAAACACTTGAAGATAATGGTTAATGAGATAGATAGATAGATAGATCGATAGTTGAATGATGATGAATACTATGAGAGGATTGAAAATCTCTGCATACCACCCACTCAAAACAACAGCCTCCCTAGAAAACAGCAATTCTTCATCCTTTGTCAGAAACATTGCTCATGGAATGTGAGGGTTAAAAGAACAAAATAGGAGGGAAACGATGGTTTCGAGACTGCCGAAAGTGAAACCAAGGGCCACGTTTTACTTTCCATCAGTATGGATGGTTGTTGGCTTTCGCGGAGCTCGTCTGCCCTTGGACACCTTGTTTTTAGTGTTGCTGTGTTTCCGCACTCATCTCATCGAACAAGCCAAGGCCGGCCCGATGGGGGTGCCAGTTTAGTCATTGATAGCCCGACAATGAAACAGGTAGTACTAGTATCATGGTCGAGCTGCCGGTGACTAAACTGATTAAAGAAGTTTAAAATGGAGGCAGCCATTTACTGTACAGCCCTGTTCCGACGACTAATGGCCACATCGTACATGAGTCTCTTTTTGGTTGTATTTGTGATGTTGGTACTTCTATACGAGGGGGACCCATATCGGCCCGAATGTTTCTGATTGTGATTTATGGAACACATAAATGGGCGAGCCGTCACCGAACAGTCAATTAGTATTGGCATTAAATGAAGTAATTTTTAAATTTTTTCCCTGACTTAAGGTTAGGGTCAATTACCCCCGTGTTAAGGATGGGTTTAATAATTTTTTTTAAGCAGTAAATGAATCAACTTTTTTTTCGTTTTTTTTTTTTTTTTATTATTTTTTTTTTAAGGAAGGTTTTTCAACTTTGGGGGGGGGGGGGGGCAACTTTTTTTCTTTTCTTTTTTTAATTTTAAGTTGCTGAATCTTGTTTTTAAATCCTGACCTAACCAAAAGGGTTCGTTTCTGTTTGCATTTGTTACAATTTAGGGGTTTTGTCATTAGTGTTGTCTGCCTTTTTACATTTTCTGTCAAGGCTTTCAAATTGTGAACTAACTGCTTTGGCCATTTCCGGTTTGTATTGTAAATCACAGTGGGAAACATGAGGATTGGTATAGAATCTCCTATTATAGAAGCACCGTGATATTTTACTTAAAACATGTTTGATAATCTCTCCGGTATAATTTATACGATAAGATTTCTTTATTTTAACTTTATTTTAGGGAGTTCTGGATGTAGATGGTTTAAAACTCAGGGCATCGAGGATAATGCTTATTACTGTGAATATCTCACCTCATTTTCTTGTATATAATATGGTAAATTTTGAAAGAAAATTAAAGGCAGAAAAGGCGGGGGGGGGGGTTATTATACACAAGTACGTTTTCAGAAATGTTTACTCCATTAAAAAAAGAAACAGTAAAATTCTGAATACACTCAATGAGCACAATAACATTTTGACTTTTAAAATGTTTAAATTTAGAACCGACAAGATAATGTTTTGCTATATTGTAATTTAAAAAAGAAGTCTTTTTTTATAAAGTGTTCTAAAACATTTTTTTTTTTTTACTGGTGCTATTTAGACTAATATAAAAGTACAGTATCTGTTTTGTAAGAACAGGAGAAATCCTTCTAGACGAGGGCAGTTTTTATTTTTGTCCCAATCCAAAGTTCCCCTTTTTGGGCAGCTGGATTTACGCCACATTAAGAACCAATCTTGTGTCAAAGTTTACCCCCGTGAGAATGCAAGTAAATAGGAACAATTTTGTTTCAGTTTGTAGGCACATCGCAGCCTATCACGGTTCCATCGTTAAATTACGCACGGATCGGCTACAACTTCCAAGTCATCTTTGACGAATTCCTCAGTTGACCTTTCCCTCCTCTTGCACCATTCCGCTAATGGAGCCGGCACTATTGCCTTGTTAATCAGATCGGTTGGAGAATGACGGAGCGTGTATCCAAACCATCAGTCTTCTTGGTAGAAGGGTCTCCTTAAGTTCTGAGGATCCGGTATCTAAAGTGAATAGTGATGTTCAGGATGCTGCGGTCGGTGATACAAAGTCTGATTGAACACTTCAAGCTTATGAATGTCGGCAGTACAGAGTGGTCAAGTTTCAGACTCGCAGTAAAATAGTGCAAACAATGGCCTTGTATATTAGGGATTTAGATGCAAGCTTGATTTCCTGCCTTGACCATAAGCGGTGTTGCACAATGCAGAATGTGTCTTGTTCATTCTTATGGGTATTTCATCCTTCCCCAGTCTCATAGCTGTAAAGGTGATGCCAAGATATTTAAATTCTTTAACTACCTCCCTGAGATTAATTAATAGCGACCCATTCAGATGGAAGAATGGTGTCTGAGAAAATCTTCATTTTTGTGGCGTTTATTCTCATGTTCACCCGTAATGCACCAAAGTTGACAATGTCGAGCACATTTTGGACATCTGTGTATACGTTACCCAATATTGCCACATCGTCTGCAAAGTTCAGGTCGGTGATTGCAAATTCTTGTCCGACCCGCATGTCCTGAAAGCCCACCATCCTTTGCTTCAGTATCCAGTCGATGAAATAGTTGAAACGGTCGGGTGAAAGAATGCACCCATGATGAACACCAGACTGGACGTTGAAGAAATCGGACTCCTTACGGTGCACTCCTAATTAGTGATTGCATTTCAGCATTCTTCTTCTTTGCGTGTCTTTGAAGCATGTGGTCATAAGACAGTTTCCCCTCTTCGTTTCCTTTGCAATATTATTGAACTCTGCAAGATCTTTCAAGCTGCACTGGTTGGGTAGTAGAGGGCAGTATTAAATAACCTGAAACAAAGAGGTTGATATGTCGCAAAACCAAACCTATAAGAGCTAATCTTTGCCTCGGCTGTTACGAACAACTCCTATAATATTATTTGTAACAACTAAAATGGTCGCCACACGAAATGAAAAACAAAACCTTTTTGTAAACAATAGCGATAAGTATTTATTTAAATTACCTACACCGTTGGGTGTAGGTTGGAGAAAGATGAAAAGTGTCCGAGTGAAGAAAGGAATGACGCAGTAAGAAAGTTTGGCTGCCAAAAGTCTTCTTCGAGGAATATGTCTTTAGTGGAGATAGCTTCGCACGGCTCTCCAGTCTGCAGGAGAGAGATGTCTTATTTTGTCAGTGTCTGATGACCGCCGCGATTCCCAAATACACCCTGGAAGCTGATTTGTCCCCGTTGGACCAAATCACCTCACGGGTGCGGCTCTCTGAGAGAGAAAATAAATGTTATTTTTATGACTGCTATAAACCAAGACTTGTACAAAACTAGTAGGAATACCTGACGTCCGAGATTGAATGAGGAATTCTGTTTTCTCTTGCAGTCAGCCCTGAACTCCATATAATCTTTGTTCATTCTTATTTTTGCACAATTTTCAAGTTTTGGGGTGGACACCTACAGAAGTACACAGCATTGCTTGTGCGTACATCAAATAATGTTCCCAGATTAAATATTTTACAAAATACTGACAGCAAAATGAGCTGTTTTGGTCATTTATACACTCAAACTATTGAGAAAGGTATTGGCCCGCAACCACTATCACCAGTTATGTATGGGTAAAATAGCAACCTGTGTTCGATTACTAGTATACAATGAATCGCTGATAATAGATATTGCGTTTCAGCATTCAATAACTCTAAAATGGCCTGATAGACCAAACTAATCGACAAAAAAAAACACTTGAAAGTATGTATAATTGTCTGAATCACTGACAGAATAATAACAATGGCTCATCTCAGAATTTCAGGCAATAAAGAAATTAGCCATCTTCTTTATTTGTATTTTAACGGCAGAACAAAAACACCTATAAAGATTTTTTTTTAATTAAAAACCTTCTCATGTTGATCTTGATATCTGCACATAAATTCATTTTTTTTATGGAAACAAAATTTGAAATTCTTGAGAATTTAGAAATGTTTTGTCTGTATTTTTTTTTTTTTTTTTTCTCTCTTTTTGTTAAATAAAGTCCTTGACAACACTGAAACTGGAAACAGAAAAAGAATGAAACGCTCAATTATCTCCCTTGTATTGACTTTCTTTATTTAAATAAGAGGTTCTCAACTTGTTATAGACCCTGGACTATCGACCGGTCTAAATCAAAAAAAAATATGGTGGATCATACCATTTTTGAGTAAGAATATATTTAGCATACGCACTAAATATATATTTTTAAAAATATATTTAGCTAAGCTGGCTTTAATGACTTATTCCTCAAAACTTTGTAACAAGTACAGGATGACCTCCCAAAAATACCACCCATGGAATTGTTTATATAATTCACAATCCTTTCTGCAATCCAGCCATATTTGGTACAAATAATCTTCAGTCTATCCCTGACTTGTCCACCAAATTTCAGTCATGAATGTCTAACAGTCTTTGTTTTATTGCCATTCAATGATAAGAACAAAAATTGCCATTCAATGATAAAAAAAAAAATTGCCATTCAATGATAAAAACAAAAATTGCCATTCAATGGTAAAAGCAAAAATTGCCATTCAATGATAAAAAAAAAAATGCCATTCAATGATAAAAAAAATTGCCATTCAATGGTAAAAACAAAAATTGTCATTCAATGATAAAAAAAAAGCACACCTGGATACAATGTGCACAATTGTCAATAAGTTTGGTGGGCTGTGATGGTCCTCTTCAATTCAGGAATAGTCTGGTGATTGTTTTGATAGGCATCATCTTTGAGATAAAAATCGGGGGGGGGGGGGGTTCAAAGCCGGTGAGTGTGAAGCACATTCAGAATCACACCTATGATGAGACAATCACCAAATTGTCCTCGCACATCATTGAACGGTTATTAAACAAAGACTGTTTGACATTCGTAACTGAAACTTGGAAGACAAGTCAGGCACATATGTGTGTGTGTATATATATATATATATTTTTTTTTTAAATATTTAATTCAGTCAATAAAATAAATATTCTTGTATTAATATCTTTGGAGGAACAAAACTAACTATTATAACATTTATTCTAGTAATCATTTTATTGAGAAACAATTTTACTTCAAAATCGTGTCCCTTTACTTCGAAATTATGCAACAATCTCCATTTTATTATCAAACTAGTAGTACCGACCTGGCGTTGCCTGGGATCCGTTATGTTTAAATTTGTTTTGTAAATATTTCTCCGTTCTATAACCCGGTTATTTTTTGTTAGATTCAGTATCTAAGCTAAAAATACAAATAAGCAAAGCTAACTTTTACTAAAAGAATAAGAGTTATTCCCCTTAGCTGATTTTTCTTTTGGGTTTTTATTTAAGAATGTCTCCATAGCAGCAAACTGTAGAACCAGATTAAGTTGAGTTTTTTTTATAGATTGTAGTGAAGTATGTTTATTGCTAATAACATGCTACAACAATAACAAATGAAAATTGGCTAGTCATAATCAGAGTTTGATTTGTTAGCTTAAACGCTATTTAACATTGGTCTAACTTTAAAAATCCAGCTGTAGACTTCTGAAAATGTCACTATAAACCATTGATGGTCTACGGACTAAACAGTTGAGAACCGCTGAACTAATGGCTTGCAATATACACAGCACTTACAGGCTGAGAACAGGTTATCTACATTTATATACTAAACTATTCTTAAAAAAATGTAATTAGCTGTCAACTTTTTTTTTTAAGTTAAAAAATAAAAAAGTATTTAGCTAGACACGGTCAGTGCTAGATCAGACTAATACGAGTTCTGTCACACATTTCAGGGTGAAGCTGTTCGAAAAGACAACTTTAGTCTTGACAAGATGAAAGAAGATTAAAACTTCACATTTATTCAAATCGTCCACATATTGTTTTGTTTTTTAGCAGTATGAGAGCATTATAAAAGAGAAAGAGAAAAGAATCAAGATAATAAAAAATCTATAACCAGCAATTTCTAGATTTCGCATGGCAGAACTTGTTTGATATTAGGAGAGTAGAAAGTGGACTTTGGGTTTACTTTCGGCAGCTTCGTAACTCTCGCTTCCCTTATTTTGTCCTTTAGTTCTCACATTTCATGAGTGATGTTTCTGACTAAGAGGGAAGAATTGCTGTTTTCTGGATCTGAATCTATCCATATAACACTTATCGTTGGCTAGTTTTTTTTACCATGAAGTGGTATTTTTTTTTTTTAGCTCCTTACATCAAGTGGCTTCATGTTTTGTCTGGAGCGATTTCCATTAAAAAAAAAAAAATTTCTATCTAAATTTCACACAAATGTTCATCATCATCGTCATCATCACATTCAGTTTAACATCTGTTTTACATGCTGGCATGTGTTGGACAGCTTCTAACCTATCTCAGGGCAGGTCTTTATTTATGCCTCTTTCTCTCAACTCCATCCTTATCACTTCCTTCCATGTTTTGCTTGGCCTCCCATTGCCTATTGACCTTACTACTCATGCACTAAACATGCCCATACCATTAGCATATCCTATTCTGCACACATCTCCCTGTACTGTCCAGATCTAATTTTCCTCTGAGGTCATCAGATCTAAGCTGTCTTTAATACTCACATTACACATCCATCGCATCATTCTCATTTAATGCAACACGTATCTTCAACCCAGGTTTGACTTCCATACATCATCACACTGTGCTCACATGTCTGATAGACTCTTCCCTTGTCGAGTGCAGTAACACTGCTGGTTAGTAATAGATCCACTGCTAACTCTTGCAATCACACTAGAATCAGTTCCTCCCCGTGCTCTTATTGTATCACCAAGGTAAAAAAAAACTTCTGGACCACCTTCGCCATCCAAATATACTTTCTCCACATCTGAGTTATCATCCGTCTCTATTTGTCTTACACTTCTAGAACAAACTGGATATCATCTCTCGACCTACCTGTCATCCCATTGCACTTTTTGTGTATCCAGCTCTTACAAGTACCACATAAAAAAAGCAAAAAAAGTAATTTTATATAAAGAAAGACTTATTTTTATGAACATGCACGAGTGTGTTGACTGCACTGACCGTTATCGTCCCGCTCGTTGTGCCTGGTGCAAAGTTGCCGTTCGACTCGGTCAGTGCTGCAACAAAGAATTCTCGTTCCACGTAAAACCATAAGTCCAGTTTATAAACAATTAACAGATGTTTATTTGGGGGGAGATCACAAATGGTACTAGTTTTCTTAGGTTGAATAGCAGACTTACAAAATGAGATCTTTTATCCCGGCCAAATAAAATATATGTCCAATCAACACAATCCTTTAGCTAAGAGCTCCAAGGGCCCACCAGCCCCGGAGAGGCACACCGGCCCAACTGCCCACCAGCCTTCAGAAAAAACAACTGCTTGTGAAATGCCCAGAGGGCCGGCTCTGACTACTTCCCTTCTAATCCCCTGGAATATTTTCACTCCTGACCTGAAATCTTGGCTTCTGGACTCCCTCAGTGGCCACCATTCGACCACCCAGAAGCTGACCGCTGGAGATATCCACTGGAGATAACGACCAGTCAGTGGCCACTCAAGGGGGTTTATATGGATCCCATCTAGAAACATTACTTTTCTCAAGTAGGCCGGTCTCAGCATGATTCTCTAAGACACTTATTTTATTCCAAACAAAAGACAATTTCTGTGTGGTCCAACGCACAATCAGAGATATTTTCAATTTCTTCTGTGTCCTCCCTTTTCCTTTGGCCGAACATCTATCACCTGCAACGTCGTCCATTCGCATGCAGCCTTGTGCATGTTTACATTTTAAACATGCACTAAGAGATGATCATTAAAGAAAGATAAACAAATAAAGCATCATTGTGTCAGTTTGTTTATCTTTCTTATTCTTTGTTGATTAGCTTGTCCTTTCCACATCAGATGTGGCTTGAACGTTGGCCATGGCGCTACAATGTGATTTTCTTCATGAAATTCTAGCTTTTACATTGGTTTGGATGTGTCATTGTTTGAGGTCATTTTTGACTAAGTCACTCGAAGTCTTCTCCGACCTGCCTTTTCCTTGGTTACCCTCGACTGAGATGTGTGTGCATTTATTTATCCAACCAGAGCTTCGTTCAACATGTCCATACCACTGCAAGCTGTTGCAATGCAGAGCTGAGTCCAGTCTGTGAACCTTCAGTTTCAATAACAGGGAGTCAGAACTAACTCTGCCGTCAAGACACAAATTCACCGAATCATAACCTTGTCATCCTCAGAAAAACCGAATTAGTGGGAGTCCAACATTCACTCGCATGTAACATGGCATTATGGAGATAACTTGTAAACTCGACCCAGAGTAAAATTGGAAGAAGCTACCAAAACTTACCCATGCCGTCCGTACACGCGAAATCAAACTTAATTCACATCTCCTACCAGCATAGGTCACATTACCCAGATGACAAAGTGTCCACCACTTTCAACTTATGCAGACTGTTCACAGAGAACTCAGTAAAAGACCACCTGCCTTAAATTTTTTTTTTAATGGAAATCGCTCCAGACAAGGCATGAAGCCACTTGATGTAAGGAGCTAACAAGAACGAAATATGATTATCACAAAGACAGGAGATGCATATTGACCTTAGTCTTGAAAAGACCAAGGCTATAGGTAGGAGGAAAACAGTCAGCAGGAAGAGAGTTCCACAAGCCTGCAGTTCTTGGAAAAAAGCTATTGGAATAGGAAGCTGTATTACAATGAGATATAAAAACAGTGAATTGATGAAGACCACTAGACCAACTAGTCAAACGAGCTGGAACAAAGGAAGCTGGGAACAGACACATAACTGAACACAATTGGGGGAAAAAGTTAATAGGCGTGAGTGCACATGAAAAGCTAACAAATGTTTTTGTGGAGGGGGTTCATGTTCCTTTGGAGCTCTGTAAGAAATAAGAATTAATGTATATATACTTGGAATTGGACGAATAGTACCAGCATATCTTCCACGGAGATAGTCTGCGATAGCTCACTGCACTTCATGTGAACCCAATGACAACCTGCTAAGAATACAGATTTTCTGGCAGCGCAAGATCTGAAACACAACAAGGAAACTTTCAGAGTATGCAGATTAGGGCCACTGATATTGACTCAAAGATCCTTCTGTAAGACCATATGCTGCCCTCTCGACGACCTCAACGTTGTGTGTGCCGTGGTTTTCTTCTACTACATCTTTTTCTCGTTCTGGCCGCGATCTCCGAGGGTGCGAACACTGGTTTACAAGTTGAGAAAAACAAAACACAGACTCACAAGAAAAAACACAAACTCAGATACATTGTGTATTAGTCAGTTGTACTCTGGTTGTGTGTGACACCGTCGCGGACTGTCAAAGCCCCATTGTCGATACTCAACTCGTCAGCTCATCTTGGGTCTGCTAAGGCTCTGCTCAGCTCCTCTCCGAGCCGCAAAACTTGTCAACTCCCGTAAACTGCTGTAAACTAAACTGTCATGAAACTCAACTGTCGTAAGAACTGTCTCAAACAACTTTCACTCCTAACTCAATCCCATGTCCGATCTTTTGTCTTAGTCACCAACGAGCAGAAATGACTTAACCACTTCTAAAATGCCTGATCTTTATCCCAGAGTGACTGATAAGCATAAATTGACTACCAACTATGAGGTGGCGTCATACTGTTTCTGATTGCCTTTGTGTGCATTGGTGATTTCTTATTCTTTTTATCTATCGGCTCTGGAGGGGGGGGGGGGGTCCATAGTATCACACTTCATGTTGGTTTTCTACAGGTTGACCTTTGCACGCAGTCATCCCTCTGATTCGGCAATGATTATAAAATCATCGACATACAACAGTTCCTCGGAGTATCCTGTATAGAATTCCCTGGATAATCCCTCAAGCACAATGATGAATAGCAAACGACTCAATACTGGACACCAACTTTTACTTTAAACTGATCACTAAAGGAGTCGTTGACACAGATCCTGCTCTTAGCATTGCTGTACAGAGACTGGACAAGATACACTATCCACCTATCAACACAAAGTCTGCTCGTTGCCCATTAAAGAAACGCTCAAGGAAGGCGATCAAATCCCTTTTCCAGGTCAACAAAAGCTACGAATAACTTCTTGCTGAAAAAAAAAAAGTATATAAAATTTACAAACAATTCCGGTCAAAAAGTCTTAAATGGACAGACAGGACCCCTAAAGTCTAACCATGGTGAAAACCTATGAGGAGTCAACATCAGGATCCGTCGTCCTCTGGTCATTTTTGCTTCTATGTATGGCAAGCAAGGACGTGTGAGACACGGAATCGCAAATCCATGGAGTGAGAATAACAATGTTGCTTTTATGCATGTGTAATCTCCATTTCTTTGAGTGTCCTGGGCAAAACCTTCCCCGCGTTCGTATGCAACCGCTAAGCCTTGCAGCTCTGGGTGCTGGGGGTAAAAACTAGTGTTGAGACGATTAATCGGAATCAGAAAATCAGAACTTTTTGGAGTATCGGAATCAGAGAAATTGTAGCCGAATTTCTTTTCCCCCCCAAAACGATTCTTTTAATTATTTTTTGTTGTTGTTTAAAACTTAATTTTCCATTGTTAAATCTAATGATAAAATGATAAATATTTATTGTTTTTAAACTACCAGTAAAACTAAAAATCTATAGATCATAACAACGAATTAAGGTAAAAATGGCACCAGTAAAATGGCACAAGTGGATAAATAGGGAAAAATGGCACAAGTAAAAAATATAAATGAAAATCTCACAATAAATTTATCAAATCACTATTTTCAATCAATTATTAGGATAAGATTAAAGAAAAAACAGTTAGAAAGATCTAATCGTTTAATGTATGCTCTCCCTCCACCAAGTGTGCTTATACTTTTGCAAAAATATATGCACACATTGCATGGGATTTTATGGTAATCCGAAAATTTAAAAAAATTCTATAACCAAATATTTAGAAATTTAAAAAGAATGGGAACTGGAAATTTAGAAAAGAATCGGTAATTGTATCGGAATCAGGAATTTAGAATAGAATCGGTAATTTAAAAAAAATTTTTTTTTTTAACATAGTTCACCCAAAACAAGGCAGATCGCCACTGTAGACGTAAGGGGCTAGTGAGAAAAATGGTGAGAGTTTTTTTTTTTTTTTGGGGGGGGGGGGGGGGGGGGGGGTTCAACCTAAATTGGGAGCTGTGCAGCGAGATGTCTGTTTACATTAGTTTTAAATTTCTGCATGTCAGGAAAACAGGGAGCAGGGAGGGAGTTCCAGAGTCCAGCAGCACGAGGAAAGAAGCTTTTGGAGTAGAAAGCTCTTTGGCATTTGGGGACCTCCACAGTGAATGGGTGGGATTTGACAGATTGTCGGGTTGGTCTAGTGAATTTGCGTCGTGGGGGCACCAGAGCAGCAAGTTCATCAGAGCACAACCCATTGTATCGGAATTTAGGAAAATATTGGAATCGTCCCATCACTAGTAAAAACCTACAGTCTTACAGGTATAAAAATAGCTACGGTCAACAAGGATGACGTCATGCAGACCAGACAAGTAATCGATTTCATAGACAGTATTTGGAGCTTTCATGTGAGTAAAACTGGCGCACACATATCCGAGGCAATGGCTGAATACTTAGAAAGTGACCTCCAGTCTGTAGTGGAATGGGATAATAAATGGATAGTAACATTTAATGCTGCTAAGACAAAACTCCTTTCCTTCAACAACTACAAGAAACCTCTTCAACCACCGATTGCCTTGGCAAATAACACCTCACCTGAGAGTCCAACGTTCAAACTCCTCGACCTAACATTCACAGGTAACATGAATTTAAAAAACTTTCAGCCCCTTACGTCTACAGTGGCAACTTGCCTTGTTTGGGGTTAACTATGTTAAAAAAAAAAATTCTTTTTTAAAAGATGAGTTTTTAAAAAATAATCTCAAGTTACTGGAATTTGTCTCTGCCCATGTTAAGGAAAGAAAGAGTGGAAACAAAATAATGAGACAATTTTCTTTTTTATTCATTTATTTTTGGGTTATTTATTTTTAAATGTAAATAAAAGTAAATAAAAGAGAGAGAAAGAAAGTAAAAGGGAGAGAGAGAAAGTAAAAAGGGAAAAAAGAAAGTAAAATAGAGAGAGAGAGAAAGTAAAAAGGAGAGAAAGTAAAATAGAGAGATAGAAAGTGAAATGGAAAGAGAGAATGGGATTATGTACGTTCTTCTTCTTCTTCTTCTTCTTCATCAGCAGCAGCTTAACATTCATTTTAAATGCTGACATGCGCTGGACAGCTGTAAGAATTTGACTTCCAAACGAATCTATCTCTGGTCAGGTCTTTATTTATCCCTTTTTCCCCTCAGACCCCTCCCATATTTTCCATGACTGAACCTGCTACCTCAACTTTTCTACATCTACTAACCCAAGAACTCGCATATATTCTTTCGATGTGGTGATACCATCGAAGTCTACTCTTCTACACACATCTCTATATTGCGTTCACATTTAATCTTCCTCTGAGGTCATCAGATCTAAGCCTGTTTTTAAGACTCACATTACACATCTATCATATCATTCTCATTTCATTTCTCTCCATGTCCTCAACTCTCACTGATCAGCTTTCACTTCTGTATATCATCACATGCTTGATAGACTCTTCCCTTGATCGACAGCGGTAACGCTCTGCTGGTTAGTAATGAACTTACTTCATAAATATAGAGATAAAATTATGTTAGCTAACAGCCAACCTTCTCGGAGGGGCACACCGGCACAACTGACCGCCAGCCCTCAGAAAAACCAACTGCCTGTGTTATGCCCAGAGGGCCGGCTCTGACTGCTCCCTTTCCCACCTCCTGGAATATTTTCACTCCTGACCTGAAATCTTGGCTTCTGGACTCCCTCAGTGGCCACCATTCGACCACCCAGAAGCTGACCGCTGGAGATATACACGAAAGATAACGACCAGCCAATGGCCACCTCGAAATATATAATGGAACACTGTCACACACATTAGATCAGTGTGTAGAAGTCATGACTAATCAAGTAAGTTTTAATTAAACAAAAAAAAACACTTGTTTTTGTCATACTTCTCAAAACGCCGACACATTTCCATTTTTTGCATTGTGATATTGTGATAGCCTTCTAATACTCCTCTATATAAATAACATTATATGTTAAGCTGTTGATTCTTTCAAACATTACCTAAACCAGAATCATGTGTGTTCATAAGACAGATCGAATTGTGAAATGGAATCAACTTAGCAGTGTCAGTGAGGTGATCATTTAACATGGACGGCAGCACCGGGCGGGAGGGGGGGCGGCTCAAGCCCCCCACCCCTTTTTGACTTGGCCCCCCCCCCCACTTTACGGTCATTAATAATGAAGTTATATATGCATGTGTTTAACCGGGCCTCCCCCCCCCACTTTTTAGGAGAGCCCCCCCCACACACACACTTTTATAACTGTCCCGCCGGTCCTGTTTAAGACTACCATGTGCTATAAATTTACAAGTCGAAATAGCTATGAAAATGTCACTCTCTAATACTCTTGGCAAGGTATGAATCTATCCTTCCTTCCCCCCTCTAGCTATAGGTGAAATAATAGAATAGACTAGACTCTCAAACCCTACCAAGGCTTGAGAGTCTTGGTAGGGTCTGAGAGTCCATTTACGCTACTATTTCACTCATAGCTAGGTCGGGGGGGGGGGGAGGGGTAGGAAGTAGAAACAGATTCATATTTTGTCAAGAGTATTAAAGAAAGCACCTTTATAAAACACAGTAGCAGCCAGCCAGCAAATGTTGTTTAAAAATATCGACTCTCAATTGGATAAGATCTCAATCAACATCTTTCAGCCAATCAGCAGCACAAAAATATATGCCTATGCATATTGTGAAATCCATTCCAATATTTTGTGCATCATTGAAAAACCAAATACATTAGCTTTCATTTTCTAGCTTCTTTCAGACCTGATGCAGAGGAGCACGTCACTAAAATTTGTCTCGGTCATTGGCCAAAAGCAAGCGGCACACACAACCAGAAACTATCACAAGCTATTAAACAAACAATCTCACACAGCGACAGTAGAACGAACCTGTCTACACTACACAGACTAAATAATTATAGAAAAATGACATCCTGAAGACCACTGACTTTAAGCTAATTATAAAGAAATTCTCTTTCTCTTTTGCCGATGTGCTGATCAGCATCAGACGTCTTTTTTGAAGTTCTACACCCTCCCCCCCATCTAATAATACTTCTCACTTGGAACGTTCTAAGAAGCACTGAACTCTCTTTCACGGCTAACTCTTTATTTTGGTTATTTTAACAAGCTGCTAACGTTAATAAAACTTGACATATTTTTGTATTGATAGATTTTTGTCATACTTTTTTAATATTGCCTTTCCCTCTACAGCTTATATTAAGCATGGTCTTGTGTCACATCCATCCCTCTTAGAGGGGAAAAGAGGGCAAATTAATAGGAGCCTTGTATCAAGCAACTGGTCTTGAAGGAAAACTCCAAAGTAACACTAATCAATACAATTCGTGTGAATCAGCATGTTACGATTTTTTGTTTTTGTTGGCATTGGTTTCCCTGATTAATTAATTTTTTTCAGAATCTGTTATTCACAGGAGGGACCACGTGAAGGTTGCCAGCATCCCTAATAAAAGTGGTGCTACGTATCTGACAGGATTCAAACGTAACATGCCAAGTCGTTAGTCCATGACAATATTCGCTTCACCACTTTAAAAAAAAAACATCAGTAAAGGACAGGTGAAGTGCTCTTTAACCTTCGCGGGCAATCACCTAGAGATGATGTCTCAATAAAAACACTGGTCCCCATCACCTCACTGGGTATGTGTCAGGAAGTGTATCCGACCTATAAAAATTTTGCCTCAGTTAAGGAAATGACTTCCAAAGAAACCTGACGAGAGATAGGTTTGGAAATCAATTTCTAAAAGCTGTCCAACACATGCCAGCATGTAAAACGGACATTAAACTGAATACGATTAAGACTGCAACCATAAGTCTTTGTATGCTTATGCCAACATAATTTTCAGTGATCTTAGGTTTTTTCCTTGCCACTGGACGTCATGAATGCCGGGTCAAGAGACGTATGTTTAGAAATTGCGAAATCCTGGTTTCATTATAAACTCGTTATCACACAAGCACCCTTTTTCCGAGTGTCCATTTTCTTGTAGTGGAGAGAATATTGGGGTTTTTGTAACTTCCATTAACTTGTGGTTAGGACAAACTCTTCCTCTACATTTTTTTAATCAGTTTTATTCGCTTCACCAACAACAGCAATAGGACATGAGCAAGTTTGAGATTAAAGGTTAACAAAAAAAGGGTTCCATGGCGCTCGTGAGTTGAGATGAGCACACGCAGCACATCTGTTCTGGTCGACATCCTAAATCCAACTGTCTAAAAAGCGGGAAAAAACTGTAAATAGTTCAACGGAAGTACGTCTCATGCAAAGTGTTCTGATTAGACAAGAGATCAATCACTCCGCGTGTGCACGTAAGCTTACACAAAAGAAAATAGTTTGTCAACGTATAACTGCTAGTCTTGAGAGATTTGTTTTTTTGTTGTAAAATCTGCTATTCACAAATGACGATATTTGCTTTACCATCGCAGCCCCCAGTCTTTCTCCGCTCATACCAACATTGCTTTGAGTCGTCTTAGATTTCTTCTCGGCACTGGACTACATCAATACCAGGTAAGGAAACTCGTCACTGCACAGGCACCCTTTTTCTGAGACTGTCCATTGTCTTGAGAAACAAGAGGAGGACAACGAAGGACATAAAAAAAGAAGTCCATAATTGTAACGAGGTGGAAATTTCAGAGGAGCGTGAAACAACAAACTTAAACTATGAAGTCGTAATCGGTGTGCCGATTGTGATTTCGTTTGTAATTCTATATACTTGTAGAGGAGGGAAAATAACAATTTCCTACTAGGAAATATTGTAATGGCTTTTGCAATAAGTGGAGGCATAAATTTTTTCGTTTCTGATTGGCTGAAAGGTAGGCTGACTTTCTGCTGACCAGAAGGAGAGCATTAAGACCAACATGAACATGTATGCTGACTAGAAACTCCTCACGGCCATTCGGAATGTCAATGGTCTCCGAATAAAAGATTAGAAGCTGTTAAAATGGTCATGATGGTGAGGCGAAGAGTTTATTCTAAAAGAGGATGGATAATGCGAATGTAGCCTTTGATATCCTCTAGCCATCTTCAAATATGATGAACTTTAAAAAAAAAGTTCTTTGGAAGGTCACCATTAAATTACACCATTCCCTTTACAGAACAATAAAGTGAACATTCTAGTAGGATATCGGCGATCTGTCCCAGGATGGTCTCATTATCGTTGAATAGTGAGACCCGGAAATAGCCAAAGCAGTTTACGATTTGAAAACCACCTGTTTTCTTTTTTTGAGAAAGTTTATTAAACTTTTTTTTTTTTTTTTTGAGGGGCTAAAAAGTTTTTTAACTGTAACATGCTTAGTGTCGTCTGCCTTTTAACATTTTTTTTGTGGCTTTCAAATCGTAAACTGCTTTGGCCATTTCCAGAACTGACTCAGGATTCTCCGTTGAAACTCAGGACTGACTACGTAAGTACTGAAGTTCTCTGGGTGCTTATTCATTACAAGTACTAATAAGATTATTTTTAGGAACATTTTGAGAAAAAACATTTCAAAATTGGTTGATTGTTGGGTTAATCCTTGGGTGATTTTATGTCGAAACCTCACGTATGTTATATATATATATATATATATATATATATATATATATATATATAATCATAGCCACTAGACAAACTGGCTAGACTCAAAGGATCTAGCATACTATTAAAACTGGATTTTGTTGTTTGCTTGTCCCTGTGTACACGGGATGACGTCATAAATTATGAGTTTACTAAAGGATGACGTCATCCATCAAATCAGAGAGGGGGGATATCTTTTATGAAGTAATTAAAGGGCGACTGATAATAGAAGTAATGGGTGGAGGGACGGAAGAGCGCATAAAAACGAATGATTATTATCAAGAAAGAAATATATATAACTAGCGGAACCCGTCGCCCGGCGTTGCACGGGAGAAAGTACTACCTATTGCATGACGTCGAATAAAAAAGAAACGGCCTATTGTTCTTTCTCCCCCCCCCCTCTACCGTGTTGGCGAATGCTATGAATTAAAAAAAAAAAAAAGTGGTAGAGTAGAATGGGATCGAACGCTGAAACTGGTGATCATGAAACCTGCCTTCCTAACGACTGCGCCACCGGTTCGAGTTAAAAATACATGTGAAAATACGTCAATTAAGCTAAGCTTGATTATGGGCATGCGTGTTATGTTAAGATTCAGCAATGGCACGGTTTATGTCATTTGTAGATGATGAAAATGACTGGATTTCTATAATATGCATGTTAAAGGTGTATGATTTTGAAAATGTAAATGTATCGGGGTCTACCAGTATCTTGGTGCTTATTGAATTAAATAGGATGTCGATTCGATCAAGAAATTGTAGCCGCCATATTGAATGAATAAATATTGCAGGAACTGTGTTCGTTAATTTCATTCGCTTAATTCCGGAATGAATATAAATGTAGAAGTCATAGGTAGAATTTGAAATCTGATATTCGCGGAAAATCATCAGAGTGAACGGGAGCGGTCATTAAGTCTTTGCGTATTGCTTTATATTATGTAGTAAATTAATACTAGGCAAATAATAAATAAGAACTGGGTGTTTTGTGAAAATTAAACTGTGCTTATTAGTTCCCGGTGTCGATGAGTACAGAATTGTTAGGGAGAAAAGTTTTTGCTACCACCTATGTGGAGTTTGTTTTTCGGAGAGACGTGGATGGTGGACCAAATGTAATATGTAGTGTTATGTAGAAAAAAATAATAACAAATTTACTAAAACACGCTCGAGTGAATAAGTGTAGTATAGTGGTGAGTTTAGTAGCCTGTGATGCATGTGGTTATTTTCCTATAATCCGAGAAGGTACAGGGGCAAAAATGTCTCTACTTTATATATTAGATTACTTTAAAATGGATAAGATCATAATTGGCAACTTTGTAGGTAGACTAGACGACCCGTGAATCATTGATTGTTGACCCTACAAAGGAGAAGAAAGAGAGGTAAAGAGTGCGGGGAGGGGATACTAGACTAGACAACGGGTCACATAAAAGTTAAAAGTATATAAAGTTGTAATTCTTGTGTGTCTATTTGCAAATTCCTCCACAAGTTTTAGATTTAAAACATCATCATCATCATATTCGGTTTAACGTCCATTTACATGCTGGCATACACTAGACGGCTTTAAGAAATTGACTTTTAAAGTAACCTATCTCTGGTCAGGTGTTTATTTATCCCCTTTTCCCCTGAGGACCATTTCTATCACTTCTATATATATTCTGAAACTACATTACCCAGGTAATTTGGATAGGTGTTTGACTTGTATTGTTATATAATGGGACGCATGTGATGATGGACGTAAAGAGAGATTGCTTAACTTGCGCGATTTGTAACGGAGTCATCTCGTGCAATTTTGGTGCAATGTTTTCTCACGATTCGCGGTAGCCGGTTGATGAGACCTCGGGTCGAGGGTTGTGTCGCATCTGTGCGTTGATCACAAGATTTTGTGACGTCACAGTTTTCCCAGTGAGAAAACTGCAGTGAGATTTCAGTTCTTGACGGGAAGCCAACTAGTCAAGTCGCCTTAGCCATGTAGCGATTAAATAAGATAGGGGAATTCAGATCCCCAAAAATGAGAGCCAGACGATGTCCCCCTCCTCCTTCCCTTGCAAGTGATTAAGTAATTAGTTAATTAACTAGTATAAGCTTCTCTGTCTCTGTTTCAATGAAAATGAAAATAAATGGCTCGGAACTACAGGAGAAGGCTTGATATATTTTGTTATGTGTAGATTGATTTCAGTTACAGAAAGAAACCGCCGGCACGAAATTGTGACAACGACAAAGCGTCTGCAGAGAGTGGTGGCGGCGACAGCAAGAAGAAAGGGAAATATAATTCCCGAATTGGGTTTACTGCTGTGTCAGCCGAAAGGGAGAGATTGAAGCCGGGACCGACTGGTAAGACCACTCGACGTCGCTCGGATCAAGAAACGACATATTGTCACGTTAGCAAGCGATGCCGTTCGCTGGATCAACAAAGGAGCTGTTGTACTACGCCAGATTCCGACATACGAACGTATTATAAACCAAATATTCAACAGTATCAAAGGGAGTACAACCTTATCGTATGACATCCATAAAAAGGAAATAGGTTTTATTTTATTTATAACTAGCAGGACCCGTGCATGAGCGACGCCCGGGAAAATTGAAGAACCCAAGAAAACAAGGGGAGTAATTATGTCGATATACAAATACTGGAAGGAAGGTACTATTTTATATGAATGAAAAACAAAAACATATGCCCTTCACAAATCTAAGTCTGGATGGCAATATAAAAAAAGATGCAACAGGCAGTAAACCTGTAACAGTTACATGACTGAGATCTATTTCTTCTATATGTACACGCAATCTCTTGCATAATCAAGGGAGGCGCGAGAGCGCTCTATCCCTTAATAGACTTCAAAAACAGCCTATGCTAGAAATCTCATTTCTTTGATCAATCATAACTCAAAAACCAATAAACCAAATTAGTTAAAACTTTGCACAAAATTTTTTGTTTGATAGGTTCTATAAGTGTGTAGAATTTCAGCATCATTAGTCAAGGTAACCCAGAGATCCAGAAAGGTCAGGCATGATTTTGTGTTATCCGTGTGTACGTATGTACGTATGTGCCACCCTGTATCTCATCAACTATTTGATGGATTCAGCTGATTTTTGGCAGAGACAGAGGTTCTAGGGTCTAGTTGATGGAATTTCAGTTTACTATATACCTTAGTTTTCCAGAAAATTAAAAAAAAACTTAAAAATGACCATTGTATTGAGGCATAGCCTTTACAAAAGTAGTGACATTCCATGATAAATGCCAGTATACTGAAATCATACGCCCTTAATAGGGTTAAAATGAAAATTCATATACACTAAATGTACAAAAAGGAAATCCCCAATTTTTTACACTGTTATTGTCATTAAGGGTATGCGAGCACAACAGGGCTATGTATTTTACTGGTAGGAACTTTTCCTCAGCGCACATCACACACTTAATCCACTCATGCATAGTCATGTATACTGTAGTGATGTGATAATGAAATGGTTTGGTTGATATGTAGTCATACCCTTAATTAATGACAATAAAAGTGTAAAAATTTTGGAATTTCCTTGCTTTTGTACATTTAGTGTATATGAATGTTCATCTTAACCCTATTAAGGGCGTATGATTTCAATATACTGGCATTTATCATGGAATGATTAGCTGTAGTTTGGTTGGCTAAAAAAGTCATGTTAAAACTCGCTTGCCTCTCGCAAGTTAATCTGATGCGTGCCTACCAAACCAACTTGCCTTATATTCTTGTTCTGTTTGACAACTGTTTAATAAAGTTGATTTTATTGTAGAGAAGATGCATGGTATTCTTATGAAACTTCAGAAACCCATTACCTCCCCTCTCTCCAAAAGATAGTAATGCCTGGTAAGATGGCCTTCCGTTACCTGCGTTGCTGTGATGAATTCTAAATGACACATCAGCACTGTTTCTTTATATCATAATACTAACCCTAAGTCCGGGTGGCAATACGAAAAAGTGATAATGTCTGGGAGGATGGTCTCTTGCTACATTTCTCTTTTATAGCTAACAGAGAAGGCATTTTGCACTTTATTTTTTTTATAAATAAACCAAATTGCTAACAAGCGGATATGCTTTAATAAAAAATAAAATAAAATAAAAACTAGTAACTTTTTGTAAAGAAACCTTTTTTTTTCCAAATTGGAATTTTATTTCAAGAAATAATTCATTGAATTGCTTACATCCCCTGTGAACGCCCGGTGTGAAAATTAGATCAAGTGATAGCAGTTATTATGACTGTAGAGCATGACAACATTGATTGTAACCATAGCGACCAGATTAACTGCTAATGTCTGATATTTCGCTCTCGGATACGTGGCAGTAATGACAAACGCAACAGTTTGTGTAAATGGAATGATTGAGCAATGGAATAGAATATTCTAAGTAAATCGCTGCATGTTTTAAAACGAAGAATACGCCGTTGTTGCTTTTGTTAAACTAATCACTTGTTGAAGGACAGAACAAAGTAATAGAACTTAGATATCTATATATATAAAATAGTAACTCTGTCTGTGTGTGTGTCCGTCTGATCTTTGTGTCTTATGTTCACTCAAACCGCCGGACAGAATTGCTTGAAAATTGGCATGTGGACTACTGACCTCTCAGTGAAGTTCATAGGCTGTATAAGAAATATATCACTTCAACGCCCCCCCCCCCACACACACACACTGAAAACTGTTTTCCCTTTGATTCAAATGAAATTTAAACCATAGGTAAATGACAAAAAATGATGTCTATTCCCAAAAGTTGAGCATTCAAGTGAAATATATAAGATAAATGAAGGAAGAGAGATAAAGATGTGCGGATGACAAATCTATTTCGTCTTCGATTGTTCAATGCAAGGTGTACTCGATAAAAGCATGTTTATTTTTCTTTCCTTAAACCAGACTTTTCAAAGATTAAAATCTTATCATCAGAGGAATTACATAGATGGATAAGTTGGCAGGGGAATAGGCAAAATTCAAAATTTGAAAAATTTAAGAAACAATATAAAGTAATTGAAAGTAAGAGTGTGTGTATAAAAAGGTTATCAAAATATAGAGTTTGTCCAGTTGGGGGAATGTCCGTTGACAAAGTGTCCGGTGACGAAAGATTTCAAGATGGAAAAAGAGATTTTCTGGAGACTGCGTTAGAAATGTTCAGAATGTAGTAAATCTAACAGAATGAAATATAGTTCAACCCTAGATAAAAAGCACTTATTAGGATGTAATTTTGAGAATTAGTGCCATTTTAAAATACTTCCGTGGACCGCGAATGAAAATAGTTTTTAAGGAGTTGAGTTTAAAATGTTGTATATATTTCAAGTAGGCCGTGGAAAGTGTTAGTTACTTCGATTGAATCTAAAGAATGAGAGAGAATTTTCTGGTCGAAGATGAGGTCAGTAAAAAGTGGGAAAGGAGTGTGAAATTAGGGAAGTGGGAAGAGAAGGTTTAACAGATGAAACTATGGCTGATGCTGGGAGTAGCGTAGGGGGAGGGCTTGTTTAGTTAAAGCTCATCGCTTGTTAGCAACAATATAATGTAATTACTGCCAGTTTATTTGCTAGGCCTGGACTGGGTGGGGTTTCAATAAGCTAATACAGTAACGTTCTGGTCAGTAAGTAAACAGTTCTGAGGGGGGAGTATGCCTGTATTAAATAGGATTTTTTAAAACAAAATCTATTATATAAAGGCCAGTTGTCTGTATGTTTGTCTGTTTGTTTGTTTGTTTGTCCAGATACTCCTCCGAGAGGACCCAACAAACAGTCACACGGTTGACATCATTATAACCGGCCAGCCCCGGGACGTATAATATCTCAGAACCGGAAAAAAAATGGACTCTTCGAGGGTCGACTGAGCACTTTTCTCCAATGGGGGGGTGCCTTTTTCCTCGATTTTCAACGTTGTTTAGTACTAATTTGAGAAAAAAACAATGACATCATGTAGAATTTGAGAAGTAATGCACCGTCACGCTTTTAACAGGAAATGACGTCAGAGGAAATCACTAACGGCACTTTTTTGAACATGCGTTTATAGTGACGCAAGTGTTGTTTAATCAATAACGGCACTTTTTTTTTACATGAGTTTATAGTGAAGCAAGGGTTGCTTAATCCTAACCGCATTTTTTCTGTTCACATGATAACATCCTCCTAGGTATTATCTCCTCCTTTTTGAGAGGTGTGAAGTTTGTATCAGTAAAATTAATAATTATGCTCCCCCACTGTTTTCACTAATATTTGTATACATATTGTATACATACGTCTCAAGAAGTAAAGTAAGAAGAGAAATAATTATGCTCCACCATTGTTTTCACTAATATTTGTATACATATTTAAAAATTGGGGTGACCGCCTCAGGCGAAATTTTTGTATCGGCATTCGGCGGTGGGGCGCCTCAGGCGAAATTTGGGGGAGGGTCGGCATTCGGCGGTGGGGCGCTTCAGGCCAAATCTGGGGAGGGTGAGCGTCGGCATTCGGCGGTGGGGCGCCTCAGGCGAAATTCGGGGAGGAGTGTCGGCATTCACCAGTATGAGCACCTCAGGCCGAATTTGGGGAGGAGTGTCGGCATTCACCAGTATGAGCGCCTCAGGCCGAATTTGGGAAGGCGTGTCGGCATTCGCCAGTATGAGCGCCTCAGGCCGAATTTGGGGAGGCGTGTCGGCATTCGCCAGTATGAGCGCCTCAGGCCGAATTTGGGGGAGTGTCGGCATTCGCCGGTGTGAGCGCCTCAGGAAGAATTTGGGGGAGTGTCGGCATTCGCCGGTGTGAGCGCTTCAGGCCGAATTTGGGGAGGAGTGTCGGCATTCGCCAGTATGAGCGCCTCAGGCGTATCAGCCCCTACTTTAGGGGAGAGCGAGCAAGTGCACAAAAGGAAAAGGGATTCAAAAATAAAACGATAATCTGATTTTTGATTCGACAGTGTAAGATCGACACCTATCGGATAGGACTAGATAATGCACTTTATCTCAAGGCAAAAATGCCAAGAACAGATACTATACTTTGATCTTAGCCAAAAGGCCAACAATTTATTTAGATGGATGCATCCTGGAAAACATTAACTCCTAGAGTTAAAATTACATTCCCAGAATGCATACCACCTTAGGCATAAAAGCCCGCTGTGGAAGGGGGAAGGTGGGGGTCGGGGGTCATTGTGACATTTCTAACACATTTTTAAAACATTCCCCCCCAGCCACCGCCCGGGTCATCTTATCATCTACACGCTTCTGTGTCCTAGCCCTATCTTGAGCGAGGCGCTGGCTATAGCGGACACAAAAGCGTCTAACATAAACCTTAGTTTTAACCCACCAACTACTCCCGATAACCGCCCCCACTAAAGCCCGCTGAAGTAGTAACGTTAGCTTGTCCCGGAAGTCGGGTATCTCCAGTAAGGAGGTATTCAACTTCCAGTACCCAGCTAACCTAGGCCTATCGCTTAAACTCAAACGGGCCATAACCAATTTATGGTCCGAGTGACCTAACCAAGTGAACGTGGGACAAGATAAGAAATCTATGTCGCCTCTTCTAACTAACATTCTGTCCAAGTAAGTACTCGAACAGAAGGCCGCGCTAGTATGCCACGTCCACATCTCCCGCTCTGGGTGATCAACGCGAAATCTGTCGACAAGATCGCATGAGGCGATCAGGTCAGACAGACTGCTATCACACCTATCCGTCCCTCTATTACCCCCGACCTTATCTATCTTGGGGTCAAGGATGGCATTCCAATCCCCCATTAATACTACACGCTCCGGACCCCCGAGAAACGTCTCCAACCGTCGAAAAAAGGAAACCCTCTCACCAACAGCGTTAGGCGCATAAACCGCAACGATCCGAAACTTGCTGCTGTCAACCGTCCTTCCGCATCCGTATGAACAACGCGCACTGTCGCGGACAGAGTGCGTCTCACTAGCAAAGAGACACCACAACTACGAACATTGCCATATGCTGAAAACAACTCAAAGTCATCAGTCAGCACATCACAATCCCCGTACGAACAGAAGTGGGTCTCCTCGATCGCAGCAATATCTACCTTAAGGTCCACGAGATCCCTCAGCACGCGAACAGCCTTGCTTCGGGATCTCATGCCCCTCACGTTCAATGTAGCCAAGTTTAAAGCCATTATCCCTTATTAGATGTCGCAAACGGGCCTAAAGTCCTCGGGAGTGAGGACGTCGAAGGCCTGACCAAGACTGCCGGTCAGCAGTTCAGACGAAATCCGTCCGTCTCGAGCCAGACCTCCCACGTCCAGGGGAAAGGTTAGCTTTAAAGCCCGAAAAAATGAGGGATGAACATAAATGGGGACCCTTCCCTGACATTTGGACGCTAATTTACTTGATGATGGGTGCTCCTCCTCTATTAATTTTACACCCGGTATGGCGTCCTTTGCTGCTTCCAACATTTTCCAGAGGGCTCTTGTCCTGCTACCCTTGTCTTGTCGGACGAAGGTGGTTATCAGCGGGGCTTTCTCGAAGCTACGGGGATCTTGTACTTTCTTCCCGTTCACATGCGTGAAAGCCTCTAATTGCTTGAGATACTTTCGCTGCCTAATATTCAGGTCGGATTGGACCAGCGAGGCATCCACCTCACAGATTCTAAGTCCCGGTAAGAACGGGAACTTTTTTGATCTTTCCTGTCTCACCGGTGCATTTTTGTTTTCTTTATGGCCAGATTTGTCTGGTTCTTTGGGTTCGAGCTTCTTGTCAGCAGAAGCCGAATTCTCCTCGGGGGTGTTAAGAGGGGGAGAGTTATTCTTCTCAACCGGGGGTATTGGGGTTTGGGGCGTTTCGGGTTGAGAGTGATCTTTTTCCTTCCTTTTTCCTTCCGTCTCACCGTTTTCTTTTTTCTTCTTATGTGTCTGTGTTTCTTTGATAGACTTTGGCTCCTCTTCACCCTCCACAGCCATTCTCTCCTCATCGGTTCCACCTTCCTCTTCAGATTCTGAAGATTGAGCCGGGCACTTCCTTTTTTGAGCCGGTGTTTTTACTGGGGCCTCCTGCTTTTTTCCTTTCTTGGAGACCACCTTGCTCCAACCTTGTTCCTCTTCTGTTTTCTCCTCTGAGGGATCTACTCCTTCCGTTACTGCTGGAGTTTCTGCTTCTGTTACTGCTTCTGTTACTGTAGGAGTCACTGCTGGAGTCACTGCTTTAGTTGGGATTTTTGCAGCTGGTTTGGTTGACATTTTTTCTGGCACCACCGCCGGTTTTGATGTTTTTGCCGGCACCGGCGTCGGGGACTTTACGGGCTTTCTCTTCGGGCACTCTTTTGCCATATGCCCCGGCGTCTGGCAGTGCCAACAATGTGGCCTCCTCCCTTCCACAATAATTGACATTGTCCATTTTTCGCACTTTAGCTGTGCTGGAATTTTGTGAAAGTTAGTGTAATCCACTCTAACTTTAAGTACATACTCCCCGGTTAGTATGTTACGGGGACCACGGACCGGAAAACCGCCTCGACGTCACCATACTGCGACATAATTGCTCCTAAGTGGTCGGCGCTGACGCAGCATGGGACGCCGATAATCTTGACGGTCGTCCGTCTTTTACTAAGGTACTCAGGCTTGATCTTCAGCCCCCTCCATAGGATATCTTCCCTTGCTATCTTCTCGGCGTCTTGTTGGGTAGGAAGCAGGATATCCCACATTGCGTAAGATTGGCGCAAAACGTAAGTTGTCGGGATCTTCAGCTCCCCCAACATTTCAAAGATTTTTTCTTTGAGGAGCCCAGTTAGCCCGTTTTTGTCTGTGGTTACCAGTGAGACTATTCTTTTCCTAAGATTCTCCAGGGTACCGGGGATGAGTTTTAGTGTACTCCCGTCTGTGAGTTTCTCATATTTTCCCCTGAAGAGCTCACGATACTCGTCTGGAGACTTCTGGGTCTGGGGTCCCCATCCTGCTGCGTTTCCAGGTAATGATTTTTTTGCTGTGAGTTTCTGTCTTGGTGGGGTGTGAGATTTGGACGTACCCCTTAGAACTGGCCAAACCTCTGTTGGCGTTTTTGTCTTCTTTTGTCTAGTTTGTTGCTGATCGTCGGTTTCTGAGCCGTCGGATGACGAATCCCCCGAGGAGCACCCAAGAAATAATTTTGGTGAATAATTCCTCTGGGCTACAATTAAGTCGAGAGATTGACTTTTATGCAATTTGGAGGTCTTTTTTTCCGGGAAAAAGGGAACATCGTAGTAAGCCCTAAATTCGGCTTGCGAAAGCATGGGTATTTGTATATTGGAGGGAAAATCCCCGAACCTTAGCCCTGGGTCGTCATCGGACCCGACAACCCCTGATGCGGTACACGGACCTGGGACGTACTGGGACGTGTCTCCCTCTAACGAAACCTGAATTGGAGTGCCGCTCGGTGCGACCTCCCCCATCACGACTGGGGCGCACTCGGGTGTGCAACCCCCCTGAACCTGAGCTGGAGTGCCGCTCGGTGCGACACCCCCCATAACCGAAACTGAGGTGCCCTGCGTGGCAACACCTCCTGGGGCGCACTCGGGTGTGCGACCCCCCGACGCTACTGGAGTGCCGCTCGGTGCGACACTCCCCGACACAGGCAATGAGGTGCCCTGCGTGGCAACACCTCCTGGGGCGCACTCGGGTGTGCAGCCTCCCTCCATCACGACCGGGGCGCACTCGGGTGTGCAACCCCCCTCCATTACGACCGGGGCGCACTCGGGTGTGCAGCCCCCCTCCATTACGACTGGGGTGCACTCGGGTGTGCAACCCCCCTCCATTACGACCGGGGCGCACTCGGGTGTGCAATCCCCCTCCATTACGACTGGGGCGCACTCGGGTGTGCAACCCCCCTTCACGGGCACCATCATCAGGTCGCACTCGGGAGTACGACTGACCAGGTCTAAAAGGGTGCCCTCGGCGGTCACACCCTGGTCGTTGCTCACGTCCGTGGCAACTCCAACTTTTGAAGCCTGCTTCCATCATAAAACGGGTCCTAAGGAGGGCAACACCCGCCGATTCGGAATCGAGGAGACCGTCACCGAAACCAGTACGTAAGTCTCCCCGAACCTGCCAGCTGCTTAAGTGTGCCACTCAATAGGACGCTGAAAAAGGAAGAAATAAAATATTAAACAAATGCCCAAGAGGGGCTAAACAAGAAAGAGAAAAAATCCCCAAAAGGGGGAGGAAAAAAGTGACAAAAGCCCCAAAAGGGGGCTTGGTCAAAGAAAAACGCTTTAAACCTAGCCAAAAGGCTCGTTAGCGGGGCGCCTGGTCTTTGGGAAGACGAGAATGTCGTAACTGAGAACAGATACTACACTCTGATCTTAACCGAAAGGCCAACAATTTATTTAGATGGATGCATCCTGGAAAACATTAACTCCTAGAGTTAAGATTACATTCCCAGAATGCATACCACCTTAGGCATAAAAGCCCACTGTGGAAGGGGGGAAGGTGGGGGTCGGGGGTCATTGTGACATTTAAAAAACAACAGTTTGACATTTTTTATTTCAAACAAAGACAAAACAAAGACATTTTTTATTTGACAAAAAGCAAAGAAAATGCACAATGAAAAAAAACCTACTCTACCCTAAGCTAGACATTCACACTAAAAAATTCACAGTCACTCTATGGCTTAACCCTACTTAAAATATCCCCAAAATGATACATGAAACCATGAAATAACGTGGGATTGGGATACACATTAAAAACACCCAAAAAGAAAGAAAAATAAAGAACCAAATAAAATGATAAGGGGTGGTTAGTAGGACCCTTCCCTACCCTCTTGCTAAGTGCGGACCGCCCACTGTTTTCCGGCTCAAAGCCGAAAACAAGCAGGTCGACCCCTAAATGGGAGTGGGAATAAAGCGGGGCGTTCTGAAAATAAATTAATCGGGATCTGGGTACGGGAATGGATGGCGTCTTCCAAGATAATATTGCCAAGGGTTTCATCAGCCGGGGACAAAATAAATATGTGGAGTGGGCATCTTTGGAAGCTCTCTAGTGCCTGCAGAAAAAACAAAGTTGGGACAGGACATCATTTACTCCTACTAGCTTATAGTTCGACTAGGCTAATAAAAAATAATTTTGTTTTATACTGGGCTGGGCTCCGTAGGACCCAGTACCGTCTGCGCCATGCTAAGGCGGGAAAACGTATTCAAACCTGGACCCTCGTCGAATGCACAAACTGGTGTTGTGCACCCATCTTCTATTGAACTCCATGCGATGTAGTCGTTTCCAATCGCATCTGATTTTCACTTTAAGCTGATGCTTAAAGTAAACAACCAGATCACGATCCGAAACAGACCCAACCCCATGAACCTCATCTAGACGTGTAACCCACGTCACTAACCTAGCTACGGCCAGGATCACAAGAAACACCATTCGCTTCTCTCTAGACCACGGCGGTGCTACGTTGTTGATGACGAATGCTACATCCAGGACCAGCGGCTGCTCGGCGTCGATGCGAGCCGTTACCTCTCTGACATACTCCCAGAGAAGACGTAATTTTCTGCAAGTGAAGAAGGCGTGCTCGGCCGTTTCTTCCTCATTGTCCTCACAGCGCGGGCACAAGGGGACGTCCCTTATGCCATCCCTGCATAATCTGCCATAGAGGGGCAGTGCGTTCCGAACAAGTCGCCAGGTCAGAGAGTACTCAGAATTGTTGAGATAACTCTGGCCTGGCGCCCAACTCCACTGGGAGCGAGCCTCCTCCGTCGACAATCCAAGCCGTCTCCCAAGTGGATCCGAAGCGGACCCCTCCACTAGATCCCGATACAGTCTCTTCCTAGACCGGGCAAGGTCACTGGACCCCGGCAACGCCTTAAGCGCGGCTCGGCATTCGGTGACGAACAGCGACTGTCCTCTTGGCCTACGTCGACCTTCGACCGAGTGGTCGGGTATGAGGTTGGGAAAGGCGTCCTCAACCGCAGGGACCCACGGAGCTTCTTCCGTCAAAGTACGACTCAGGAAAGCCAGTCTCTCAGCATGTCTATGACTTGCCAAGTCAGGCATCCCCAAGCCTCCATCACACGGACGTTGCGTACAGACCTGTCTGCGGACGTATGCTTTCCGCCCATTCCACAGAAGTGAAAAGAGCAAGCGCGTGAAAGCAAGAAGGCGGTCCGCAGGCAGCGGGAGTACAGACAGTCGGTAAAGGATGAGAGGAAAGACGTAAGTGGCGCACGCCTCCGCTCTCCCCTTCAAGGAAAGTTTCCTTCGAATCCAAGTCCTCACAGACGATTCGACCTTTGCCTGTACTTCCGACCAATTCTTCTCCAGCTGGAGACCCGGTCCGAACCAAACGCCAAGGATCCGAACCGGGCCATCGGTCCAGTTGAAGTCACCTGGAAGTGCGGTCTCTCCGCTCCAGGCAGCCAACCGCAGGCCATTGGACTTGCTGCGGTTGACAATGGCCCCTGTCACTTCTTCGTACCGAGCGAGCGCCTTAATCACCGCTTCTATGTCTTCACGGCTGGACACAAAAACGGTGACATCATCGGCATACGCAGAAACCCTGGCTCGCGCATAGTGAGGAGGGATAGCGATTCCGCGCAGGACTGGTGTTGCCGCCTCGTCCCTTAATTTGCGAAGGAAGGGCTCCAACGCCAGGACATAAAGCAGGGGCGACAGCGGACAACCCTGACGTACCGAACGAGAAACCACGAACGACTCCGAAAGCCTACCGTTTACTTGCACCGCTACCGTCGGCAGACGGTACAGAATCGAGACCCACTTGCGGAAGTCCGGATTAAAACCGGCAGCCTCTAGAACAGATTCCAAGAAACCATGGTCGACCCTATCGAAAGCCTTGGACTGATCTAAATTGATCAGCGCGGCTTCGGTGTCGTCTTCTATACCCTCTAGGATCGTGCGAACCAGATGCAAATTGTTTTGAATTGACCTCCCCTTCACAGCATAGTTCTGCTCAGGTTCGATCAAGTCAGCGATAACAATCTGCAAACGATTCGCAAGAACACGGGCCAAAATCTTTAACTCTGTGTTTAGCAGAGTTATGGGCCTGTAATCATCTAAATTCCCCCCACCAGGTTGGCCCCCCTTCTTCAACAATGTGACCACTCCTTTGGTAACCTGCCCAGGGATCGAGCCCTGAACAAACCAGTGGTTAAACACATCCTTCAGAAGAGGAACAAACATGGGCGACAGCCTCAAGTAAACTTCGTATGGCAGACCATCGAGTCCTGGAGATTTGTTGTAGCCGACCTGCTTCAACGCAGTAATGATCTCACCCTCTGTAACGTCCCCATCACAGCCAGCTGCTCGGGCCGCCTCTAGGCGGGGCGAGTCAGCCAAATAGCTGTCAAACTCCTGGCCGCGGAGTCTGGGTAGTTGGGTGAAGCGATCCTCCAAATGCTCGCGGAACCCCCCGCAAATCTCACGAGTAGATACCAGGGTATGTCCTTCCAGGTTATCAACCTTCCGAATGTACCCATCCGAGCCACGACGTAAAGCAGCCTTACGCTCAACAGCGTCAACGTTCACAGCTTCGTTAGAGACTTTCTTTAACCTAGCTCGAACTACTTGACCTTCATATCGCTCGCTAGCCAAGCGATTGAGGTCCCCCTTAATTAAGGCTATCTCTAGGGGATCCCCCCCAGCCACCGCCCGGGTCATCTTATCATCTACACGCTTCTGTGTCCTAGCCCTATCTTGAGCGAGGCGCTGGCTATAGCGGACACAAAAGCGTCTAACATAAACCTTAGTTTTCACCCACCAACTACTCCCGATAACCGCCCCTACTAAAGCCCGCTGAAGTAGTAACGTTAGCTTGTCCCGGAAGTCGGGTATCTCCAGTAAGGAGGTATTCAACTTCCAGTACCCAGCTAACCTAGGCCTATCGCTTAAACTCAAACGGGCCATAACCAATTTATGGTCCGAGTGACCTAACCAAGTGAACGTGGGACAAGATAAGAAATCTATGTCGCCTCTTCTAACTAACATTCTGTCCAAGTAAGTACTCGAACAGAAGGCCGCGCTAGTATGCCACGTCCACATCTCCCGCCCTGGGTGATCAACGCGAAATCTGTCGACAAGATCGCATGAGGCGATCAGGTCAGACAGACTGCTATCACACCTATCCGACCCTCTATTACCCCCGACCTTATCTATCTTGGGGTCAAGGATGGCATTCCAATCCCCCATTAATACTACACGCTCCGGACCCCCGAGAAACGTCTCCAACCGTCGAAAAAAGGAAACCCTCTCACCAACAGCGTTAGGCGCATAAACCGCAACGATCCGAAACTTGCTGCTGTCAACGGCAACATCGACTACGACCAACCGTCCTTCCGCATCCGTATGAACAACGCGCACTGTCGCGGACAGAGTGCGTCTCACTAGCAAAGAGACACCACAACTACGGACATTGCCATATGCTGAGATGACGTCATAGTCGTCAGTCAGCACATCACAATCCCCATACGAAACGAAGTGGGTCTCCTCGATCGCAGCTATATCTACCTTAAGGGCCACGAGATCCCTCAGCACGCGAACAGCCTTGCTTCGAGATCTCATGCCCCTCACATTCAATGTGGCCAGGTTTAAAGCCATTATCCTTTATTTATATGTCGCAGACGGGCCTAAAGTCCTCGGGAGTGAGGACGCCGAAGGCCTGACCAAGACTGCCAGTCAGCAGTTCGGACGAAATCCGTCCGTCTCGAGCCAGACCTCCCACGTCCAGGGGAAAGGTTAGCTTTAAAGCCCGAAAAAATGAGGGATGAACATAAATGGGGACCCTCCCCGGACATTTCGAAGCCAATTTCTTTTTTGATGGATGCTCCTCGTCAACTAAGGTAACCCCCGGAATAGCCATCCTTCCCTCCTCCACCATTCTCCAAAGGGCGCGTGCCCTACTACCTTTATCATGCCTGATAAAGGTAGTTATCATTGGGGCATCCCGGAAGTTCAGAGGGTTATCAACTCTTTTTCCTTTCACATGTGTGAACGCTCCTAACTGTTTCAGATAACCCCTCTGCCTATTACTTAGGTCCGACTGGACAAGTGTTGCGTCCGCCTCACAAATTCTTCCCCCAGGCAGGAAAGGGAGCTTCCGGGATCTTTCTCGTCTAACTGGTGGAGGAGTGGGTGCAGTTTTCGCCGTAACTTCTTCCGGCGCTTCCTCGTCAGCAACAGTTTCCTCCATAGCTACCTTGTCGGCAACAGCTTCCTCCGCCGCTACCTTGTCGGCAACAGCTTCCTCCGCCGCTACCTTGTCGGCTACAGCTGCCTCTGGTTGTTTGGCAGTTTTATATGGGCTTTTAGGCGGTTCATCTGCCTCGGCCGATGCTACGGCCATGGATATCTCTTCAGGGGTGTTGGATTGGGGAGGGGTATTTTGTTCAACCACAACTTCGGGTTCTGGAGATTGGGGTTTGGGTGGTTGAACGATTTCCTTGTCTGGACATGTCGCTTTCTGGTCTCGGCTCTTCTTTGCCCTGGTGTCCTTCTTGGGCTTCTGGACCGGCGGTACTCCTTCCACAGTCATGTCCTCCTCAGAGTCGTTATTTTCGTCTGATCCTGATGAGGGGAACTGAAACTTCCGTTTGACCGCAGGTGCAGGCTGATCTCCTGCTGCGGTTGGGTGTTTAGCGGGTTTCTCGCTCGTGCTTGGAGTCGGCTTTTTCCCCTTCTTGGCTGCCACCTTGTTCCAACCTTTTTCTTCTTCCGGTACTTCCGGTACTTCTTCCGGTACTGTTGGTTCTGTTGGTTTGGGGACATTTGTTGTCACTGTTGGCACTGCCACCGGGGTCTTTGGTGGGTTCCTTTTGGGGCACTCCTTTGCCATATGCCCCGACGTCTGACAGTGCCAACAAACCGGCCTCCTTCCCTCCACTATCACTGGCATCGACCAGGTTTCGCAGTATAGCTGCGCCGGTATCTCCCGGAATCCTTCACGGGTGAGTCGCATAAGGATTTTGTAGTCCCCCGTCTGGATATTTCGGGGACCACGGACTGGGAACACTGCCTCAACGTCGCCATACTGTGACATAATGGCGCCTATGTGTTCGAAGGCGACACAGCATGGGACGCCGAGAACTGACACAGTTGTCCTCCTCTTTGATAAATATTCGGGAGTCAATTTTATCCCGTTACTCGTATGCTCCCATTTCGCCACTCTTTCGGCTTCTGCCACGTTAGGGAGCAGAATATCATACATAGCGTATGATCGCTTTACTACGTAAGTAGCTGGGATCTTCAGATCCCCAAGTATTTTCATTATTTTGTCCTTGGGGACCCCAGTCAGCCCCTTCGTCTTTGTATCAGTTGTAACCAATGAGACTATTCGTCTCTTTAGTCTCTCCAGAGTGCCCGGGACTACTTTGATTGTACTTCCGTCGGTGAAGTCGGCGTATTTATCTCTGAAGAGTCGCCTATACTCCTCTGGAGTCTTCTGGGCCTGGGGTCCCCACGTCGATGTGGTTCCTTTGGAGTCCTTATTAAGTGTCTTTTCTGGCAAGACCTTTTTGGCCCCTTTCCTAACTCTTGGTCTTTCAGGCCTACTCTCGTCTCCCTCAGAGCTGTCGGTTGATGATCCCCCCGAGGAGCACCCAAGAAACGACTTTGGCCTATACTGTCTCTGTGCCACCTCCAAGTCCAGAGACTGGCACTTTCTTATTGGCTTCTGATTAAAGAATAGGGTGTCACTGAATTCGCCAAAACTTATGGTTTGGGTGCATTCGGGCATGCTACCCCCTGCCATAGAAAACGACCCGACTGGAGTGCCGCTCGGTGCGACCCCCCCCCATAACCGAAACTGAGGTGCCCGGCGAGGCAACACCTCCTGGGGCGCACTCGGGTGTGCAACCCTCATCCAACACGACCGGGGCGCACTCGGGTGTGCAACCCCCCTCCAACACGACCGGGGCGCACTCGGGCGTGCAACCCCCCTCCAACACGACTGGGGCGCACTCGGGCGTGCAACCCCCCTCCAACACGACTGGGGCGCACTCGGGTGTGCAACCCCCCCTCCAACACGACCGGGGCGCACTCGGGTGTGCAACCCCCCTTCCAGGTCGGAGAACCGCTCGGCACGGTTATCCCCACCATCATTAGGTCGTACTCAGGAGTACGATTCACCAAATCTAACAAGGTGCCCTCCGCGGTCACACCTTCCTCGCTGTTGTCAACGACAACACAGTTTTTTGAAGCCCGGGTGGCTTCCATCTATAAGCGGGTCTGAACGAGGCACGACACCCGCCGATTCGGAGACGAGGAGACCTTCACCGTTTTACGGGTTCGTCAGTCTCCCCGAAACCTGCCAGCTGCTTAAGTGCGCACCTCAGACAGACGCTGAAAGAAAGAATAAAAAATAATTAATGGCCCAAGAGGGGCGAACGAACCTGACTGTCGGACTAGACCCGCCGATTCGGAGACGAAGAGACCTTCACCGTTTTACGGGTTCGTCAGTCTCCCCGAAACCTGCCAGCTGCTTAAGTCAGCCCAACAGTCAGGGAAAAGAAGAAAAGAAAAAAGTCCCAAGAGGGGACAAAAAGGTGACAAAAGCCCCAAAAGGGGGCTTGGTCAAAGAAAAACGCTTTGAACCTAGCCGCAAGGCTAGGTAAGCGGAAAGCCTGGTCTTTGGGAAAACGAGAATGTTTTATCTGAGAACAGATACTACACTCTGATCTTAGCCGAAAGGCCGACAATTTATTTAGATGGATGCATCCTGGAAAACATTAACTCCTAGAGTTAAGATTACATTCCCAGAATGCATACCACCTTAGGCATAAAAGCCCACTGTGGAAGGGGGGAAGGTGGGGGTCGGGGGTCATTGTGACATTTAAAAAACAACAGTTTGACATTTTTATTTCAAACAAAGACAAAACAAAGACATTTTTTATTTGACAAAAAGCACAGAAAATGCACAATGACAAAAACCTACTCTACCCTAAGCTAGACATTCACACTAAAAAATTCAGTCACTCTATGGCTTAACCCTACTTAAAATATCCCCAAAATGATACATGAAACCATGAAATAACGTGGGATTGGGATACACATTAAAAACACCCAAAAAGAAAGAAAAATAAAGAACCAAATAAAATGATAAGGGGTGGTTAGTAGGACCCTTCCCTACCCTCTTGCTAAGTGCGGACCGCCCACTGTTTTCCGGCTCAAAGCCGAAAACAAGCAGGTCGACCCCTAAATGGGAGTGGGAATAAAGCGGGGCGTTCTGAAAATAAATTAATCGGGATCTGGGTACGGGAATGGATGGCGTCTTCCAAGATAATATTGCCAAGGGTTTCATCAGCCGGGGACAAAATAAATATGTGGAGTGGGCATCTTTGGAAGCTCTCTAGTGCCTGCAGAAAAAACAAAGTTGGGACAGGACATCATTTACTCCTACTAGCTTATAGTTCGACTAGGCTAATAAAAAATAATTTTGTTTTATACTGGGCTGGGTTCCGTAGGACCCAGTACCGTCTGCGCCATGCTAAGGCGGGAAAACGTATTCAAACCTGGACCCTCGTCGAATGCACAAACTAGTGTTGTGCACCCATCTTCTATTGAACTCCATGCGATGTAGTCGTTTCCAATCGCATCTGATTTTCACTTTAAGCTGATGCTTAAAGTAAACAACCAGATCACGATCCGAAACAGACCCAACCCCATGAACCTCATCTAGACGTGTAACCCACGTAACTAACCTAGCTACGGCCAGGATCACAAGAAACACCATTCGCTTCTCTCTAGACCACGGCGGCGCTACGTTGTTGATGACGAATGCTACATCCAGGACCAGCGGCTGCTCGGCGTCGATGCGAGCCGTTACCTCTCTGACATACTCCCAGAGAAGACGTAATTTTCTGCAAGTGAAGAAGGCGTGCTCGGCCGTTTCTTCCTCATTGTCCTCACAGCGCGGGCACAAGGGGACGTCCCTTATGCCATCCCTGCATAATCTGCCATAGAGGGGCAGTGCGTTCCGAACAAGTCGCCAGGTCAGAGAGTACTCAGAGTTGTTGAGATAACTCTGGCCTGGCGCCCAACTCCACTGGGAGCGAGCCTCCTCCGTCGACAATCCAAGCCGTCTCCCAAGTGGATCCGAAGCGGACCCCTCCACTAGATCCCGATACAGTCTCTTCCTAGACCGGGCAAGGTCACTGGACCCCGGCAACGCCTTAAGCGCGGCCCGGCATTCGGTGACGAACAGCGACTCTCCTCTTGGCCTACGTCGACCTTCGACCGAGTGGTCGGGTATGAGGTTGGGAAAGGCGTCCTCAACCGCAGGGACCCACTGAGCGTCTTCCGTCAAAGTACGACTCAGGAAAGCCAGTCTCTCAGCATGTCTATGACTTGCCAAGTCAGGCATCCCTAAGCCTCCATCACACGGACGTTGCGTACAGACCTGTCTGCGGACGTATGCTTTCCGCCTATTCCACAGAAGTGAAAAGAGCAAGCGCGTGAAAGCAAGAAGGCGGTCCGCAGGCAGCGGGAGTACAGACAGTCGGTAAAGGATGAGAGGAAAGACGTAAGTGGCGCACGCCTCCGCTCTCCCCTTCAAGGAAAGTTTCCTTCGAATCCAAGTCCTCACAGACGATTCGACCTTTGCCTGTACTTCCGACCAATTCTTCTCCAGCTGGAGACCCGGTCCGAACCAAACGCCAAGGATCCGAACCGGGCCATCGGTCCAGTTGAAGTCACCTGGAAGTGCGGTCTCTCCGCTCCAGGCAGCCAACCGCAGGCCATTGGACTTGCTGCGGTTGACAATGGCCCCTGTCACTTCTTCGTACCGAGCGAGCGCCTTAATCACCGCTTCTATGTCTTCACGGCTGGACACAAAAACGGTGACATCATCGGCATACGCGGAAACCCTGGCTCGCGCATAGTGAGGAGGGATAGCGATTCCGCGCAGGACTGGTGTTGCCGCCCCGTCCCTTAATTTGCGAAGGAAGGGCTCCAACGCCAGGACATAAAGCAGGGGCGACAGCGGACAACCCTGACGTACCGAACGAGAAACAACGAACGACTCCGAAAGCCTACCGTTTACTTGCACCGCTACCGTCGGCAGACGGTACAGAATCGAGACCCACTTGCGGAAGTCCGGATTAAAACCGGCAGCCTCTAGAACAGATTCCAAGAAACCATGGTCGACCCTATCGAAAGCCTTGGACTGATCTAAATTGATCAGCGCGGCTTCAGTGTCGTCTTCTATACCCTCTAGGATCGTGCGAACCAGATGCAAATTGTTTTGAATTGACCTCCCCTTCACAGCATAGTTCTGCTCAGGTTCGATCAAGTCAGCGATAACAACCTGCAAACGATTCGCAAGAACACGGGCCAAAATCTTTAACTCTGTGTTTAGCAGAGTTATGGGCCTGTAATCATCTAAATTCCCCCCACCAGGTTGGCCCCCCTTCTTCAACAATGTGACCACTCCTTTGGTAACCTGCCCAGGGATCGAGCCCTGAACAAACCAGTGGTTAAACACATCCTTCAGAAGAGGAACAAACATGGGCGACAGCCTCAAGTAAACTTCGTATGGCAGACCATCGAGTCCTGGAGATTTGTTGTAGCCGACCTGCTTCAACGCAGTAATGATCTCACCCTCTGTAACGTCCCCATCACAGCCAGCTGCTCGGGCCGCCTCTAGGCGGGGCGAGTCAGCCAAATAGCTGTCAAACTCCTGGCCGCGGAGTCTGGGTAGTTGGGTGAAGCGATCCTCCAAATGCTCGCGGAACCCCCCGCAAATCTCACGAGTAGATACCAGGGTATGTCCTTCCAGGTTATCAACCTTCCGAATGTACCCATCCGAGCCACGACGTAAAGCAGCCTTACGCTCAACAGCGTCAACGTTCACAGCTTCGTTAGAGACTTTCTTTAACCTAGCTCGAACTACTTGACCTTCATATCGCTCGCTAGCCAAGCGATTGAGGTCCCCCTTAATTAAGGCTATCTCTAGGGGATCCCCCCCAGCCACCGCCCGGGTCATCTTATCATCTACACGCTTCTGTGTCCTAGCCCTATCTTGAGCGAGGCGCTGGCTATAGCGGACACAAAAGCGTCTAACATAAACCTTAGTTTTCACCCACCAACTACTCCCGATAACCGCCCCCACTAAAGCCCGCTGAAGTAGTAACGTTAGCTTGTCCCGGAAGTCGGGTATCTCCAGTAAGGAGGTATTCAACTTCCAGTACCCAGCTAACCTAGGCCTATCGCTTAAACTCAAACGGGCCATAACCAATTTATGGTCCGAATGACCTAACCAAGTGAACATGGGACAAGATAAGAAATCTATGTCGCCTCTTCTAACTAACATTCTGTCCAAGTAGGTACTCGAACAGAAGGCCGCGCTAGTATGCCACGTCCACATCTCCCGCCCTGGGTGATCAATGCGAAATCTGTCGACAAGATCGCATGAGGCGATCAGGTCAGACAGACTGCTATCACACCTATCCGACCCTCTATTACCCCCGACCTTATCTATCTTGGGGTCAAGGATGGCATTCCAATCCCCCATTAATACTACACGCTCCGGACCCCCGAGAAACGTCTCCAACCGTCGAAAAAAGGAAACCCTCTCACCAACAGCGTTAGGCGCATAAACCGCAACGATCCGAAACTTGCTGCTGTCAACGGCAACATCGACTACGACCAACCGTCCTTCCGCATCCGTATGAACAACGCGCACTGTCGCGGACAGAGTGCGTCTCACTAGCAAAGAGACACCACAACTACGGACATTGCCATATGCTGAGATGACGTCATAGTCGTCAGTCAGCACATCACAATCCCCATACGAAATGAAGTGGGTCTCCTCGATCGCAGCTATATCTACCTTAAGGGCCACGAGATCCCTCAGCACGCGAACAGCCTTGCTTCGAGATCTCATGCCCCTCACATTCAATGTGGCCAGGTTTAAAGCCATTATCCTTTATTTATATGTCGCAGACGGGCTTAAAGTCCTCGGGAGTGAGGACGCCGAAGGCCTGACCAAGACTGCCAGTCAGCAGTTCAGACGAAATCCGTCCGTCTCGAGCCAGACCTCCCACGTCCAGGGGAAAGGTTAGCTTTAAAGCCCGAAAAAATGAGGGATGAACATAAATGGGGACCCTCCCCGGACATTTCGAAGCCAATTTCTTTTTTGATGGATGCTCCTCGTCAACTAAGGTAACCCCCGGAATAGCCATCCTTCCCTCCTCCACCATTCTCCAAAGGGCGCGTGCCCTACTACCTTTATCATGCCTGATAAAGGTAGTTATCATTGGGGCATCCCGGAAGTTCAGAGGGTTATCGACTCTTTTCCCTTTCACATGTGTGAACGCTCCTAACTGTTTCAGATAACCCCTCTGCTTATTACTTAGGTCCGACTGGACAAGTGTTGCGTCCGCCTCACAAATTCTTCCCCCAGGCAGGAAAGGGAGCTTCCGGGATCTTTCTTGTCTAACTGGTGGAGGAGTGGGTGCAGTTTTCGCCGTAACTTCTTCCGGCACTTCCTCGTCAGCAACAGTTTCCTCCATAGCTACCTTGTCGGCAACAGCTTCCTCCGCCGCTACCTTGTCGGCAACAGCTTCCTCCGCCGCTACCTTGTCGGCTACAGCTGCCTCTGGTTGTTTGGCAGTTTTATATGGGCTTTTAGGCGGTTCATCTGCCTCGGCCGATGCTACGGCCATGGATATCTCTTCAGGGGTGTTGGATTGGGGAGGGGTATTTCGTTCAACCACAACTTCGGGTTCTGGAGATTGGGGTTTGGGTGGTTGAACGATTTCCTTGTCTGGACATGTCGCTTTCTGGTCTCGGCTCTTCTTTGCCCTGGTGTCCTTCTTGGGCTTCTGGACCGGCGGTACTCCTTCCACAGTCATGTCCTCCTCAGAGTCGTTATTTTCGTCTGATCCTGATGAGGGGAACTGAAACTTCCGTTTGACCGCAGGTGCAGGCTGATCTCCTGCTGCGGTTGGGTGTTTAGCGGGTTTCTCGCTCGTGCTTGGAGTCGGCTTTTTCCCCTTCTTGGCTGCCACCTTGTTCCAACCTTTTTCTTCTTCCGGTACTTCCGGTACTTCTTCCGGTACTGTTGGTTCTGTTGGTTTGGGGACATTTGTTGTCACTGTTGGCACTGCCACCGGGGTCTTTGGTGGGTTCCTTTTGGGGCACTCCTTTGCCATATGCCCCGACGTCTGACAGTGCCAACAAACCGGCCTCCTTCCCTCCACTATCACTGGCATCGACCAGGTTTCGCAGTATAGCTGCGCCGGTATCTCCCGGAATCCTTCACGGGTGAGTCGCATAAGGATTTTGTAGTCCCCCGTCTGGATATTTCGGGGACCACGGACTGGGAACACTGCCTCAACGTCGCCATACTGTGACATAATGGCGCCTATGTGTTCGAAGGCGACACAGCATGGGACGCCGAGAACTGACACAGTTGTCCTCCTCTTGGATAAATATTCGGGAGTCAATTTTATCCCGTTACTCGTATGCTCCCATTTCGCCACTCTTTCGGCTTCTGCCACGTTAGGGAGCAGAATATCATACATAGCGTATGATCGCTTTACTACGTAAGTAGCTGGGATCTTCAGATCCCCAAGTATTTTCATTATTTTGTCCTTGGGGACCCCAGTCAGCCCCTTCGTCTTTGTATCAGTTGTAACCAATTAGACTATTCGTCTCTTTAGTCTCTCCAGAGTGCCCGGGACTACTTTGATTGTACTTCCGTCGGTGAAGTCGGCGTATTTATCTCTGAAGAGTCGCCTATACTCCTCTGGAGTCTTCTGGGCCTGGGGTCCCCACGTCGATGTAGTTCCTTTGGAGTCCTTATTAAGTGTCTTTTCTGGCAAGACCTTTTTGGCCCCTTTCCTAACTCTTGGTCTTTCAGGCCTACTCTCGTCTCCCTCAGAGCTGTCGGTTGATGATCCCCCCGAGGAGCACCCAAGAAACGACTTTGGCCTATACTGTCTCTGTGCCACCTCCAAGTCCAGAGACTGGCACTTTCTTATTGGCTTCTGATTAAAGAATGGGGTGTCACTGAATTCGCCAAAACTTATGGTTTGGGTGCATTCGGGCATGCTACCCCCTGCCATAGAAAACGACCCGACTGGAGTGCCGCTCGGTGCGACCCCCCCCATAACCGAAACTGAGGTGCCCGGCGAGGCAACACCTCCTGGGGCGCACTCGGGTGTGCAACCCCCCTCCAACACGACTGGGGCGCACTCGGGCGTGCAACCCCCCTCCAACACGACTGGGGCGCACTCGGGTGTGCAACCCCCCTCCAACACGACCGGGGCGCACTCGGGCGTGCAACCCCCCTCCAACACGACTGGGGCGCACTCGGGCGTGCAACCCCCCTCCAACACGACTGGGGCGCACTCGGGTGTGCAACCCCCCTCCAACACGACCGGGGCGCACTCGGGTGTGCAACCCCCCTTCCAGGTCGGAGAACCGCTCGGCACGGTTATCCCCACCATCATTAGGTCGTACTCAGGAGTACGATTCACCAAATCTAACAAGGTGCCCTCCGCGGTCACACCTTCCTCGCTGTTGTCAACGACAACACAGTTTTTTGAAGCCCGGGTGGCTTCCATCTATAAACGGGTCTGTAAGAGGCACGACACCCGCCGATTCGGAGACGAGGAGACCTTCACCGTTTTACGGGTTCGTCAGTCTCCCCGAAACCTGCCAGCTGCTTAAGTGCGCACCTCAGACAGACGCTGAAAGAAAAAAGAAAAAATAATTAATGGCCCAAGAGGGGCGAACGAACCTGACTGTCGGACTAGACCCGCCGATTCGGAGACGAAGAGACCTTCACCGTTTTACGGGTTCGTCAGTCTCCCCGAAACCTGCCAGCTGCTTAAGTCAGCCCAACAGTCAGGGAAAAGAAGAAAAGAGAAAAGTCCCAAGAGGGGACAAAAAGGTGACAAAAGCCCCAAAAGGGGGCTTGGTCAAAGAAAAACGCTTTGAACCTAGCCGCAAGGCTAGGTAAGCGGAAAGCCTGGTCTTTGGGAAAACGAGAATGTTTTATCTGAGAACAGATACTACACTCTGATCTTAGCCAAAAGGCCGACAATTTATTTAGATGGATGCATCCTGGAAAACATTAACTCCTAGAGTTAAGATTACATTCCCAGAATGCATACCACCTTAGGCATAAAAGCCCACTGTGGAAGGGGGGAAGGTGGGGGTCGGGGGTCATTGTGACATTTAAAAAAACAACAGTTTGACATTTTTTATTTCAAACAAAGACAAAACAAAGACATTTTTTATTTGACAAAAAGCACAGAAAATGCACAATGACAAAAACCTACTCTACCCTAAGCTAGACATTCACACTAAAAAATTCACAGTCACTCTATGGCTTAACCCTACTTAAAATATCCCCAAAATGATACATGAAACCATGAAATAACGTGGGATTGGGATACACATTAAAAACACCCAAAAAGAAAGAAAAATAAAGAACCAAATAAAATGATAAGGGGTGGTTAGTAGGACCCTTCCCTACCCTCTTGCTAAGTGCGGACCGCCCACTGTTTTCCGGCTCAAAGCCGAAAACAAGCAGGTCGACCCCTAAATGGGAGTGGGAATAAAGCGGGGCGTTCTGAAAATAAATTAATCGGGATCTGGGTACGGGAATGGATGGCGTCTTCCAAGATAATATTGCCAAGGGTTTCATCAGCCGGGGACAAAATAAATATGTGGAGTGGGCATCTTTGGAAGCTCTCTAGCGCCTGCAGAAAAAACAAAGTTGGGACAGGACATCATTTACTCCTACTAGCTTATAGTTCGACTAGGCTAATAAAAAATAATTTTGTTTTATACTGGGCTGGGTTCCGTAGGACCCAGTACCGTCTGTGCCATGCTAAGGCGGGAAAACGTATTCAAACCTGGACCCTCGTCGAATGCACAAACTAGTGTTGTGCACCCATCTTCTATTGAACTCCATGCGATGTAGTCGTTTCCAATCGCATCTGATTTTCACTTTAAGCTGATGCTTAAAGTAAACAACCAGATCACGATCCGAAACAGACCCAACCCCATGAACCTCATCTAGACGTGTAACCCACGTCACTAACCTAGCTACGGCCAGGATCACAAGAAACACCATTCGCTTCTCTCTAGACCACGGCGGCGCTACGTTGTTGATGACGAATGCTACATCCAGGACCAGCGGCTGCTCGGCGTCGATGCGAGCCGTTACCTCTCTGACATACTCCCAGAGAAGACGTAATTTTCTGCAAGTGAAGAAGGCGTGCTCGGCCGTTTCTTCCTCATTGTCCTCACAGCGCGGGCACAAGGGGACGTCCCTTATGCCATCCCTGCATAATCTGCCATAGAGGGGCAGTGCGTTCCGAACAAGTCGCCAGGTCAGAGAGTACTCAGAATTGTTGAGATAACTCTGGCCTGGCGCCCAACTCCACTGGGAGCGAGCCTCCTCCGTCGACAATCCAAGCCGTCTCCCAAGTGGATCCGAAGCGGACCCCTCCACTAGATCCCGATACAGTCTCTTCCTAGACCGGGCAAGGTCACTGGACCCCGGCAACGCCTTAAGCGCGGCTCGGCATTCGGTGACGAACAGCGACTCTCCTCTCGGCCTACGTCGACCTTCGACCGAGTGGTCGGGTATGAGGTTGGGAAAGGCGTCCTCAACCGCAGGGACCCACGGAGCTTCTTCCGTCAAAGTACGACTCAGGAAAGCCAGTCTCTCAGCATGTCTATGACTTGCCAAGTCAGGCATCCCCAAGCCTCCATCACACGGACGTTGCGTACAGACCTGTCTGCGGACGTATGCTTTCCGCCCATTCCACAGAAGTGAAAAGAGCAAGCGCGTGAAAGCAAGAAGGCGGTCCGCAGGCAGCGGGAGTACAGACAGTCGGTAAAGGATGAGAGGAAAGACGTAAGTGGCGCACGCCTCCGCTCTCCCCTTCAAGGAAAGTTTCCTTCGAATCCAAGTCCTCACAGACGATTCGACCTTTGCCTGTACTTCCGACCAATTCTTCTCCAGCTGGAGACCCGGTCCGAACCAAACGCCAAGGATCCGAACCGGGCCATCGGTCCAGTTGAAGTCACCTGGAAGTGCGGTCTCTCCGCTCCAGGCAGCCAACCGCAGGCCATTGGACTTGCTGCGGTTGACAATGGCCCCTGTCACTTCTTCGTACCGAGCGAGCGCCTTAATCACCGCTTCTATGTCTTCACGGCTGGACACAAAAACGGTGACATCATCGGCATACGCGGAAACCCTGGCTCGCGCATAGTGAGGAGGGATAGCGATTCCGCGCAGGACTGGTGTTGCCGCCCCGTCCCTTAATTTGCGAAGGAAGGGCTCCAACGCCAGGACATAAAGCAGGGGCGACAGCGGACAACCCTGACGTACCGAACGAGAAACCACGAACGACTCCGAAAGCCTACCGTTTACTTGCACCGCTACCGTCGGCAGACGGTACAGAATCGAGACCCACTTGCGGAAGTCCGGATTAAAACCGGCAGCCTCTAGAACAGATTCCAAGAAACCATGGTCGACCCTATCGAAAGCCTTGGACTGATCTAAATTGATCAGCGCGGCTTCAGTGTCGTCTTCTATACCCTCTAGGATCGTGCGAACCAGATGCAAATTGTTTTGAATTGACCTCCCCTTCACAGCATAGTTCTGCTCAGGTTCGATCAAGTCAGCGATAACAACCTGCAAACGATTCGCAAGAACACGGGCCAAAATCTTTAACTCTGTGTTTAGCAGAGTTATGGGCCTGTAATCATCTAAATTCCCCCCACCAGGTTGGCCCCCCTTCTTCAACAATGTGACCACTCCTTTGGTAACCTGCCCAGGGATCGAGCCCTGAACAAACCAGTGGTTAAACACATCCTTCAGAAGAGGAACAAACATGGGCGACAGCCTCAAGTAAACTTCGTATGGCAGACCATCGAGTCCTGGAGATTTGTTGTAGCCGACCTGCTTCAACGCAGTAATGATCTCACCCTCTGTAACGTCCCCATCACAGCCAGCTGCTCGGGCCGCCTCTAGGCGGGGCGAGTCAGCCAAATAGCTGTCAAACTCCTGGCCGCGGAGTCTGGGTAGTTGGGTGAAGCGATCCTCCAAATGCTCGCGGAACCCCTCGCAAATCTCACGAGTAGATACCAGGGTATGTCCTTCCAGGTTATTCACCTTCCGAATGTACCCATCCGAGCCACGACGTAAAGCAGCCTTACGCTCAACAGCGTCAACGTTCACAGCTTCGTTAGAGACTTTCTTTAACCTAGCTCGAACTACTTGACCTTCATATCGCTCGCTAGCCAAGCGATTGAGGTCCCCCTTAATTAAGGCTATCTCTAGGGGATCCCCCCCAGCCACCGCCCGGGTCATCTTATCATCTACACGCTTCTGTGTCCTAGCCCTATCTTGAGCGAGGCGCTGGCTATAGCGGACACAAAAGCGTCTAACATAAACCTTAGTTTTCACCCACCAACTACTCCCGATAACCGCCCCCACTAAAGCCCGCTGAAGTAGTAACGTTAGCTTGTCCCGGAAGTCGGGTATCTCCAGTAAGGAGGTATTCAACTTCCAGTACCCAGCTAACCTAGGCCTATCGCTTAAACTCAAACGGGCCATAACCAATTTATGGTCCGAGTGACCTAACCAAGTGAACGTGGGACAAGATAAGAAATCTATGTCGCCTCTTCTAACTAACATTCTGTCCAAGTAAGTACTCGAACAGAAGGCCGCGCTAGTATGCCACGTCCACATCTCCCGCCCTGGGTGATCAACGCGAAATCTGTCGACAAGATCGCATGAGGCGATCAGGTCAGACAGACTGCTATCACACCTATCCGACCCTCTATTACCCCCGACCTTATCTATCTTGGGGTCAAGGATGGCATTCCAATCCCCCATTAATACTACACGCTCCGGACCCCCGAGAAACGTCTCCAACCGTCGAAAAAAGGAAACCCTCTCACCAACAGCGTTAGGCGCATAAACCGCAACGATCCGAAACTTGCTGCTGTCAACGGCAACATCGACTACGACCAACCGTCCTTCCGCATCCGTATTAACAACGCGCACTGTCGCGGACAGAGTGCGTCTCACTAGCAAAGAGACACCACAACTACGGACATTGCCATATGCTGAGATGACGTCATAGTCGTCAGTCAGCACATCACAATCCCCATACGAAACGAAGTGGGTCTCCTCGATCGCAGCTATATCTACCTTAAGGGCCACGAGATCCCTCAGCACGCGAACAGCCTTGCTTCGAGATCTCATGCCCCTCACATTCAATGTGGCCAGGTTTAAAGCCATTATCCTTTATTTATATGTCGCAGACGGGCCTAAAGTCCTCGGGAGTGAGGACGCCGAAGGCCTGACCAAGACTGCCAGTCAGCAGTTCGGACGAAATCCGTCCGTCTCGAGCCAGACCTCCCACGTCCAGGGGAAAGGTTAGCTTTAAAGCCCGAAAAAATGAGGGATGAACATAAATGGGGACCCTCCCCGGACATTTCGAAGCCAATTTCTTTTTTGATGGATGCTCCTCGTCAACTAAGGTAACCCCCGGAATAGCCATCCTTCCCTCCTCCACCATTCTCCAAAGGGCGCGTGCCCTACTACCTTTATCATGCCTGATAAAGGTAGTTATCATTGGGGCATCCCGGAAGTTCAGAGGGTTATCGACTCTTTTCCCTTTCACATGTGTGAACGCTCCTAACTGTTTCAGATAACCCCTCTGCCTATTACTTAGGTCTGACTGGACAAGTGTTGCGTCCGCCTCACAAATTCTTCCCCCAGGCAGGAAAGGGAGCTTCCGGGATCTTTCTCGTCTAACTGGTGGAGGAGTGGGTGCAGTTTTCGCCGTAACTTCTTCCGGCACTTCCTCGTCAGCAACAGCTTCCTCCATAGCTACCTTGTCGGCAACAGCTTCCTCCGCCGCTACCTTGTCGGCAACAGCTTCCTCCGCCGCTACCTTGTCGGCTACCGCTGCCTCTGGTTGTTTGGCAGTTTTACATGGGCTTTTAGGCGGTTCATCTGCCTCGGCCGATGCTACGGCCATGGATATCTCTTCAGGGGTGTTGGATTGGGGAGGGGTATTTCGTTCAACCACAACTTCGGGTTCTGGAGATTGGGGTTTGGGTGGTTGAACGATATCCTTGTCTGGACATGTCGCTTTCTGGTCTCGGCTCTTCTTTGCCCTGGAGTCCTTCTTGGGCTTCTGGACCGGCGGTTCTCCTTCCACAGTCATGTCCTCCTCAGAGTCGTTATTTTCGTCTGATCCTGATGAGGGGAACTGAAACTTCCGTTTGACCGCAGGTGCAGGCTGATCTCCTGTTGCGGTTGGTGGTTTAGCGGGTTTCTCGCTCGTGCTTGGAGTCCGCTTTTTCCCCTTCTTGGCTGCCACCTTGTTCCAACCTTTTTCTTCTTCCGGTACTTCCGGTACTTTTTCCGGTACTGTTGGTTCTGTTGGTTTGGGGACATTTGTTGTCACTGCTGGCACTGCCACCGGGGTCTTTGGTGGGTTCCTTTTGGGGCACTCTTTTGCCATATGCCCCGACGTCTGACAGTGCCAACAAACCGGCCTCCTTCCCTCCACTATCACTGGCATCGACCAGGTTTCGCAGTATAGCTGCGCCGGTATCTCCCGGAATCCTTCACGGGTGAGTCGCATAAGGATCTTGTAGTCCCCCGTCTGGATATTTCGGGGACCACGGACTGGGAACACTGCCTCAACGTCGCCATACTGTGACATAATGGCGCCTATGTGTTCGAAGGCGACACAGCATGGGACGCCGAGAACTGACACAGTTGTCCTCCTCTTTGATAAATATTCCGGCGTTAATTTAATTCCGTTACTCGTATGCTCCCATTTCGCCACTCTTTCGGCTTCTGCCACGTTAGGGAGCAGAATATCATACATAGCGTATGATCGCTTTACTACGTAAGTAGCTGGGATCTTCAGATCCCCAAGTATTTTCATTATTTTGTCCTTGGGGACCCCAGTCAGCCCCTTTGTCTTTGTATCAGTTGTAACCAAAGAGACTATTCGTCTCTTTAGTCTCTCCAGAGTGCCCGGGACTACTTTGATTGTACTTCCGTCGGTGAAGTCGGCGTATTTATCTCTGAAGAGTCGCCTATACTCCTCTGGAGTCTTCTGGGCCTGGGGTCCCCACGTCGATGTGGTTCCTTTGGAGTCCTTATTTAGTGTCTTTTCTGGAAAGACCTTTTTGGCCCCTTTCCTAACTCTTGGTCTTTCAGGCCTACTCTCGTCTCCCTCAGAGCTGTCGGTTGATGATCCCCCCGAGGAGCATCCAAGAAACGACTTTGGCCTATACTGTCTCTGTGCCACCTCCAAGTCTAGAGACTGGCACTTTCTTATTGGCTTCTGATTAAAGAATGGGGTGTCACTGAATTCGCCAAAACTTATGGTTTGGGTGCATTCGGGCATGCTACCCCCTGCCATAGATAATGACCCGACTGGAGTGCCGCTCGGTGCGACACCCTCCATAACCGAAACTGAGGTGCCCGGCGAGGCAACACCTCCTGGGGCGCACTCGGGCGTGCAACCCCCCTCCAACACGACCGGGGCGCACTCGGGCGTGCAACCCCCCTCCAACACGACTGGGGCGCACTCGGGCGTGCAACCCCCCTCCAACACGACTGGGGCGCACTCGGGTGTGCAACCCCCCTCCAACACGACCGGGGCGCACTCGGGCGTGCAACCCCCCTCCAACACGACTGGGGCGCACTCGGGCGTGCAACCCCCCTCCAACACGACTGGGGCGCACTCGGGTGTGCAACCCCCCTCCAACACGACCGGGGCGCACTCGGGTGTGCAACCCCCCTTCCAGGTCGGAGAACCGCTCGGCACGGTTATCCCCACCATCATTAGGTCGTACTCAGGAGTACGATTCACCAAATCTAACAAGGTGCCCTCCGCGGTCACACCTTCCTCGCTGTTGTCAACGACAACACAGTTTTTTGAAGCCCGGGTGGCTTCCATCTATAAACGGGTCTGTAAGAGGCACGACACCCGCCGATTCGGAGACGAGGAGACCTTCACCGTTTTACGGGTTCGTCAGTCTCCCCGAAACCTGCCAGCTGCTTAAGTGCGCACCTCAGACAGACGCTGAAAGAAAAAAGAAAAAATAATTAATGGCCCAAGAGGGGCGAACGAACCTGACTGTCGGACTAGACCCGCCGATTCGGAGACGAAGAGACCTTCACCGTTTTACGGGTTCGTCAGTCTCCCCGAAACCTGCCAGCTGCTTAAGTCAGCCCAACAGTCAGGGAAAAGAAGAAAAGAGAAAAGTCCCAAGAGGGGACAAAAAGGTGACAAAAGCCCCAAAAGGGGGCTTGGTCAAAGAAAAACGCTTTGAACCTAGCCGCAAGGCTAGGTAAGCGGAAAGCCTGGTCTTTGGGAAAACGAGAATGTTTTATCTGAGAACAGATACTACACTCTGATCTTAGCCAAAAGGCCGACAAAGGATCCGAAATGCAAACTTCTGAGGTTATTTACTGGGGTATTTATAACCAATCTACACCTGAACAGCGGTCTATCCACTAGACACTGTTTAAATTACATTATTAAATTAACAATTAATAATAACTATGATTTTCTTTCAACAAACATTGTATCATACTATTTAACAAATTCTCATATAAGTTTTGAATATCAAGAATGAATTTTAGACTCCCCTAGGCCGTTTTTCTCTAATTCAACATAGCTTTCATACGCCATTACCGAAAATGACATTAATTCACTTCTTTTGGCTAAGATCAAAGTGTAGTATCTGTTTCGATGGATACTGCACCCCATAGACTGGTATCGTCTTGGCCTTCGGGGCTTCATTCCATCGGTCTATGGGTTTGTCCTGTGCAGTTCTAGGAGGTCCACACTCCCAGGCTTTGCCTCCCCTCTTTGGGGAGGAGTAAGTTTATTGCTAGAGACGCCCTATCGGGGAATGCCGAATAACAGCATCTACGTTTCTCTTCGGACGATTTTGCAGATGAACAGCGGGGGTGGGGGGACGGTTACAGTGATTTCAGTAGTGCTCCAGAAGCCTCCTTGATTTTTTAAATACTCGGCTTTGTCTGGGAGAAAACTGCTCAATGTTCTAGATAGAGCTACTGTAGTGATAAGTTTGTGTAATATTTTAACACCATTTACGATTCTCTTCGGACTATTGTGCAGAATAAAAAGGAGGGGGGATCGGTAAGAGTGATGTCAGTAGAGGCTTCTGCTGTATAGCAACCGGTGGGGGGATGTCTGCGGTATAGGAACCTGAGGCTTCTGCAGTATGGCACCCGGGGAAAAGTGCTCAATATCCTAGATAGAGCTACTGTAGTGATAGGTTTGGAAAATATTTTACCGCCATCTTCGTTCCCCTTTGGACTATTTCGCAGATCAGAAGGAGAGAGGATACCTAAGTGATTTCAGTAGTCCTCAGGAGGCCTCCTTGATTATCAAAGTACTCGGCGTTGTCCGGGAGAAAATTGCTCAATGTCCTAGATAGAGCTACTGTAGTGATAGGTTTGGAAAATATTTTAACGCCATCTTCGTCCCCCTTTGGACTATTTGGCAGATCACAAGGAGAGAGGATACCTAAGTGATTTCAGAAGTCCTCAGGAGGCCTCCTTGATTTTCAAAGTACTCGGCGTTGTCCGGGAGAAAAGTGCTCAATATCCTAGATAGACCTACTGTAGTGATAGGTTTGGAAAATATTTTAACGCCATCTTCATTCCCCTTTGGACTATTTCGCAGATCAGAAGGAGAGAGGATACCTAAGTGATTTCAGTAGTGCTCATGAGGCCTCTTTGATTTGCAAAGTACTCGGCGTTGTCGGGGAGAAAATTGCTCAATGTCCTAGATAGAGCTACTGTAGTGATAGGTTTGGTTAATATTTTTACAGCATCTACGCTGAAAACCTATTTAGCATTCGCACCGCGGCAGCAATAGGTACGTATTTAGTATTCAGCAGTGGTGATAGGAACGTATATAGCATGTGCACATGGGCGGCAATAAATACGTATATAGCATGCGCATCAAGAGTGTAAAAAAAATTGGGGGGGGGAGGCAAAATATTTTTTATTTCTTTTATCTTTTTCATTGAAAATATTTATATGTATGGGGGAGGATGAAAAAAAAAAATTTTCGGGGGGGGCTAAAAAAATTTTTTTTTTTCTTTTTTAAAATAAAAATATTTCTATGTATGGGGGGAACATAAAATTTTTGGGGGGTAGGGGGGGTCAAAAATTCTTTTTTTTTCCTTTAAATTAAAAATATTTCTAAGTATGTGGGAGGATAGAAAAAAAATTTTCTTGTGGGGAGGCAAAAAAATGTATTTTTTTCTGTTTTTAACTAAAAATATTTATATTTATGATAGTGACAATACATGAATGAACGCTATTTTGTTTTTCTAACACGACAGGGGCGAATTAATATGAGTTCTTACGTATGCGAACTGGGCTGGAGATTGGTACATATATAGTATGTGTACCCTTGCAGAGATAGGTAAGTATGTAGTATGCGCACCAGAGCCGCGATAGGTACGAATATAGTATGCACACCGGGCCAGCGATAGGTTTATATATAGTATGTGCACCGGGGTGGCAATAGGTACGTATATAGTAGTGCATAGGGGTCGCGATAGCTACGTATTTAGCATTCGCACCGGGGTTGCGATAGGTACGTATTCAGCAATCGCACCGGGGCGGAGATATGTACATATTTAGTATTCGCACTGGGGCAGTGATAGGTACATATGGTGTATGCACACCGGAGCGGCAATATGTACGTATTTAGCATTCATCCCTGGGCGGAGATAGGTACTTATTTAGCATTCAGCGGTGGCGATAGGTACGTATATAGCATGTGCACATGGGCGGCAATAAGTACGTGATAGGTATGTATTATGCATGCGCACTGGGGCAGCGATCGGTTCATATATAGCACGCGCACCGGGGGGACGATAGGTACGTATATAGCACGTGCACCGGGGCGGCGAAAGGTACGTATTTAGCATTAACACTGGGGCGGCGATAGGTACGTATTTAGCATTCACACCGGGGCGGCGATAGGTATGTATTTAGCATTCACACAGGGGCGGCGATAGGTATGTATTTAGCATTTGCACCGGGGCGGCGATAGGTATGTATTTAGCATTCGCACCGGGGTGGCGATATGTACGTATTTAGCTTCCGCACCGGGGCGGCGATAAGTATGTATTTAGCATTCGCACCAGGGTGGCGATATGTACGTATTTAGCTTCTGCACCGGGGCGGCGATAGGTACGTATTTAGAATTCACACCGGGGCGGCGATAGGTACGTATTTAGAATTCACACCGGGGCGGCGATAGGTACGTATTTAGAATTCACACCGGGGCGGCGATAGGTACGTATTTAGAATTCGCACCGGGGCGGCGATATGTACGTATTTAGCTTCCACACCAGGGCGGCGATAGGTACGTATTCAGAATTCAGGGGTGGCGATAGCTACGTGTATAGCATGTACACATGGGCAGCAATAAGTACGTACATAGCATGCGCTCTGCGGCGGCGATTAGTACATATATAGTACGCGCACCAGGGCGGCGATAGGTATGTATATAGCACGTGCACCGGAACGGCGAAAGGTATGTATTTCGCATTCGCACGGGGCGGCTATAGGTACGTATTTAGCATTCGCACCGGGCGGCTATAGATACGTATTTAGCATTCGCACCGGGCCGGCTATAGGTACGTATTTAGCATTCGCACCAAAGCGGCGATAGGTACGTATTTTGCATTCGCACCAAAGTGGCAATGTGTACATATTAATTATTCACACTAGGGCAGCGATAGGTACTTATGTAGCATGCACACCAGGGCGGCGATAGGTACTATTTAGCATTCGCACCGGGGCGGCGATAGGTACTTAAATAGTATCTGCACTGGGGCGGCGATAAGTACGTATATAGTATGCGCACCGGGGTGATGATAGATACGTATATAGTATGAACATCGGGACGGAGATAAGTACCTATATAGAAGGCGCAGATAGGGGTGTTACTTTTTATAGAAATATGTCATACTATTGCCCTGGGCAACGTAGGAGATATGGTGGGGAAGAAACAGCTTTCGCAAAAGGCAAAATTAGAAAGTAGCGGTGAAATGGGGCGACCAGGGAAGAGAATGGTAGAAAGATAAAGAGACGGCTATAGAGAAAGGGGTGGAGAAATAGAAGTTTGTATATAAAGATGTTACACACACGATTTTTCTTCAATTATATGTTTTTATGACCCCGAGCAACGCCGGGTAGCCCCGCTAGTTATATATAATTCAGAAAGTTTAAAAGGGTTCAAATTGAGAATTAGGGTTCAGACGATTGATAATCTGGAATGTACGTGTTTAAGATGTGATTATTCGGACATTTATAGTATTTCAGAGTTTAATGTTTAAAGAATTTATAGATTTCCCAGTTAGTTAAATATTAAATGCGTGACTAAAAAAGATACTTTAATATATTACTGAAGTTAGGATTGGGAACAGCGTCAATATGTTTGCAACAAGTGAGTTCTAGTATAAGGATTATGGGGTGGGATTGGGTTGATTATGTAATCGAAGTGATGACATGGAGTATTGAAATTATAGATAGATTTAGGGGGGGCGCAAATGGGCCATTATAGAAGTAACCGGGGAGCGCAATTTAAAGGTGAGAGTTACGGAATCTATGAGCGCTGCATCCACAGAGTCGATGGATTGTATGCAAAAGGGAGATAAGAGAGGCAATGGATAAGTATGTAAGAGGGGTTAGCTAGTAATTAAAAAAGGGTATAGGAATTAGGGTGTTGGAGTAGAGGAGATTAAGGATTTATATTAAGTATTATGGATTAATAAAGTTATAAGTTGCACAGGGAAAAATACGCTATGTTATTGGGATGATTAGTTGTAAAGTTGGAAAGGTGAAGAGTTAAAAAGTTAACAAATTATAAAATTTAAGAATTAGTCTAATATTAGAGGGGGGTGTTTGCTGGGAGGAGGGGTGTCAGAGGAGGTAATTAAATTGATGTATTTAAATTTTCACTTGTGCCTGCAATTTGAGATAAGTTCGTTTTTAGAGTTAATAATATTTTTGCTTTTAGCTGCTGTAGCTATTATAAATGTTTCTAATGTACATAGTTGGCAGAAAGCGGATCCTGGAGTGTAGGATTTAGACCTTTTTAATATTGACCAATGTAGGGAGTAGGGAGTGTTTTTACGGTTAAAGTTTTTTATTAAATTGGATAGAGAGGTGCCAGTGGCATTGTTTTTATTGTGTTTGAAGGAGTAGATATGGTTTGAGATTCGGGTCTTAATGTGGAAGGCACTAGCCCCAATGTAAGTGTGTATTTTGTATGGGGTTGTTATTATAGTATTTGTGTTATTTGTAGTATCGGGAGTAGTTTGGGTTTGTATGCTCAAGCTCTGGGCCAAAGTTAAGTTGGAATTGTTAGGTGGAGACGATAAGAGAATATGAGGGGTGAGATCAAGGTTATTGTTAGTTAGCAGGGGTTGTTGGTTAGTGCAAGGGATGTTATTTAGGGTGTGGTTTAGTACAAGGAGCTGAGGAATGTGGAGGGCTATAGGGAGAGTTTGCATTGCTCGTGTTAGTTCGCATAATGGCATTTTTTGGGAATTATTTTACAGTACAAGCGTATATGATGTCACTTTGTATGCAATTGCTACTTAACAGGCATCCTCTAGATTTCTGGCAGTTACAATTATTAGTAGGGTGTATAGTAGGTGCTGGTTGCAGGGCAGATTTAATTTTTTTGTTATTAGAGGTGATGATGGTTTGCACTATATTGGGCATTGTGGAGTAGGAAATTTTAATAGTTTTTATTTAAAATAGTGCTATATCTATGTGGGTACTTGAAGGAGTTATCTATAATTTTGAAGAATTCCTTAGGGATATTTGTTTTAACATTACAGTTATAGGGTGGATTAAATTCTTTCTTCTAATTCTTTTATTTTTACTATATTCCTGAGGGTCAGCTAGTTTGTCAATATTAGTAGTTTTTGTGAGTCTATTTATGTTTTGGTTTTCTTGGGTAATGTAGTATTTATCTGCTTTCTATCCTGTATTGCCATGTTGTGTGTGATTACACTTAAAGGTTTATTTCCTAGATTTTTGTATTTAATTTTACCATTGTAGCCCGAATTTAGTAGTGCATTATTGTAGAAATTAGAATTTTGTTCGAAGATAGATTTATTAGCAGATAGTTTTGAAATTCTATTAGAAACTGAGGGGACTATTGAATTAATAATGGATTTTGGGTGGTTAGATAGCTTATGTACATAGAAGAAAGTTAAGTTTGGTTTGTGTTAGGGACTAAAGTTTAAGCTCTAATGTTAGGTCAAGGAAATTTGATATTCTTTTCTCAGGTTCTACAGTAATAGTTAATCCAAAGTTTTTAAAGTTGTGTAGATTTTTAATGGTGTTATATTGCCTCAATCTCTCCCTTGATACAAAAAGTGTGTCGTCCCTGAAGTCAAATTATAATTCTCTTAAGTACAAACCACAAGGTCAGTAACCTTGACGGAGTACGAAGCCCTCATGGTAATATCAAAATTATTGGGAGTATCTTTCCTAGTCCCGAATTTATTGTCAAATTCTAATAGGGATCTTCTGGCCAAAATTATTAGTTTGATCTCTAAGTCTGTGATGTCTGAGTTGTTCTTAGCGAAGATTAATACTTTGTTTAGTAGGATTCGGGAGATGGACTGATAATTATTTATGTAGAAAGTGATGAAGTTCAGATTTAAATTAGATTTGTCTGAGGTTTAGGAACCAATTAGTTACCTCATCAGAGGATTGCCACAGGGTGTATGAGTTTTTTCTTTTAAGTGAGGGATGATTCTAAGATTTTTTTTTACTTATGATTTGAATGGGCAGACTAGTTTAATGGATGGGTTTTCCTGAAAATTTCTTTTGCGGTCCTTTAAGGTGCATCTTGGTGTGGCTGGGGTAAAGATTTCTGTGTAATTAAGGATATTTAAAGATGTTAGTAGGGATTTAGCTTCATTGTTTATACTATTGAGAATGTTATTAGAGGTAGTTTTATAAGATTTGTTGAGTTCTTTATAGATTAAACTTTTGTAGTGTGCATTTCAGTTTGTAAAAGTTCTTTTTGTTTTATCTTCAAGGACAATTATATCGGAGTGTTTCTTAATCTTGTTGGTGAATTTGATTTTTTTGATAAAGGGGTTGGAATTTTTATTGCATTTTTAAAATTTGATACACCTAATGAGGTCAAATAAATCGTTTTCGAAGTTGTTGAGGTGCTCATTTTGTTTAGAGAAAGATGTTTTAAGACCGTACCTGGATGCAGTTAACTTTTCCAATCTCTTTAGTTCTCTGGAAGAGTTCATGGGAAGTGTAAATCCATGTTTTGGAGGAGAAAGATTATTTCTGTCAGTTTGGTAGTTGTTAGATTTGAGGTTTAAGTCATGGTGGAAGGCTTTCCATCTTACGTTGGTAATAAATTTTTTCACGGACTGTATGAGCTTACAAATGTAAGCTTCATTTGAAGGAATGGGTGTTTTTTGCTGAGAGCGAGATGAATTCCTTGTTGAACATGTCACAAATAGGAGAAAAAGCTCAACTTTTTAGGAGTTTAGAATAAAATGAGACTAAAAGTATACTTTTAGAGAATTGAACCTATAGTGAAATGATTTAAGCTCAATATACGAGATAGATCAATTATAAAGATAAATGAAGAAAGAGATGAAGATGTGCGGATGACAAATCTATTTCATCTTCAATTGTTTAATGCAAGCAGTACTTGATAAAAACATGTTTATTTTTCTTAACCTCATATATATATATATATATCAAGGAGAATACCTCTGTCTGTGCATGTGTCCCTAAAAACGAAGACATACTAGGAAGTGTACTTTCAATATAATTGTATTCACATGCACAATTTACATGTGAACATAATGAAAGTATTTTTGCGTCTCTGGCTTCTCCTTAAAGTTAACGACAATTTTTAAACATGTTACACAATGAAATTAATCTATTTATTAGTGTTAGTTTAAGAGTATTAACATATCTGAATAGCTCGGTGAGTAAGATATCTAGTTGACAGCATCAAGGTTGCTGTTAAAGTAAACTCTTCCTACCATGATGTTGCATATGATGCCATTCCACACTTTAACCTGGGCAACACCGGGTAGCTCTGCTAGTATTAAAATAAAATCATAGAAAGGCCAATTAAATGCATTTTAAATGAAGATAACTGTTCATTATGACTGGGATACACTGTATAATATCGAGAGGAAAGTACACAGAAAGCAGGTGTCCATTTGCTAATTTTAGGAAAATAGAATTGGAATAGAAACTGTTTTCTAAATCAAAATTCCAGAATGCCAAAGTTTGTATTGATTGAAAAATACTACAGTTCATCTGAATATTTCTAAGCTGTAGGAAAAGCGATACTTCGAGGAAAAAATTAAGTAGCTTAATGTGACCATAGTTTGCCAGGAATAAAAAATGTTATGCGAAAAATATAGAGAATCTAAGAAAATAGGATTGTTTCTGTAAGAATAAGTTAAGCAAGTAGTCATTAGCGATTGTGTTATTAATTCTGAAGGCTACATTGTTTAAATATGTAAATTTTACTCAAAGATTAGGGTCAACCAGATGGATAGATTGACAGATGAATGGTGATGAATACTATGAGAGTATTGAAAACAGCATTTTCCCCCCTATTCTCAAAAACATTGGTCGTAGAATGTGAGTACTAAATGAAAAAAATAACGCATAATTCATAACCCTTGCCCCCCCCCATTGATTTCTTGTAAGAATTATATTTCAGTAATAACTTACAAGTATAGGGCTTTACTTTCCAATCACTCTGCATATTACTAAGTGTAAACTAGAAACAAAGTTTGATGTATAATAAAAATTTGTGCATTTTTTCAAGCAGTAAAATCAAAATAAAGAAAAGTTGTGAAAATATATCTCCAATAAAAACTGGATGTTGGTCAAAATTATTGTACTATTTGCTACTATTTCTAATCACTTATAAGTTTCAAACCTATTCGGTAGAACTGTGAATGTTGGCATTAAGCACACTTGGAATGTGGAGCGTCATAGGAATCAAAGTTATACAAATAATAAAGCTTTAGAACAGGGTATCCAAAAAAATCACAGACACAAAAGAGCAAATATGTGAAAAGGAAATAATATAGCAGGCGAAAAGCAAGTAATTTCATTACCAACTGGCAGGGTTACCTGGCGTCACCCTGGGTCCTAATTTCTGTAAATTACAATTAAAAAATAAATAAAAATAAAACTCAACAATCTGTGTATTATTATAATTTGAAACGATTAAGTTCGTTTAGGAACAGAATCATGCATGTATTTTTGTCAGAGGCATTGGTGAAAAAGAATATCAGCTTTATAGATGTGTCATGTGTAATTTTTTAAAAACCTTTAGTTGCACAGACAACTTTACTTTATATAATAGACTAATAAAAATTAAAATTTTGAACCGGATTAAATATTAAAATCGAATATTAATAAATTTTTGTTTTAACAACACAAACCAATAATTGCCACAAATCACTGATAAAACAGATTTTTTATGTAGGCTTGTAACCAGAAAAGTATGGGGGAAAAGCTGGCTCTATCTTATAAGATGAGGATAGCATCAACTTGGGGAGGGGGGGGGGGAGGGGAGAATAAAATCCAGGCGATAGAAGCACATTTTCTCGTATGAAACTGCTTGTTGCATCACATTCACACTTGTGGAGAGGGGGGGGGGGGTAGTATTTTCTTACCTGAAAAACTAAAACAGGCTCTGCTGACCTTAAAATTGATTGACTGCCTGCGCTTGTGCTTGTAGGTCAAGTTTAATAATGTTGATAATGTCAGAGTATTGATTTACTCCTCTCCAGGAGTTAGGCACAAGGCCAGTTTTTATCTTACTCCCACAAGTAAGATGTGACCCAAGGTCAGGTCGGGAAAGTGGGGTTTAAAAATTGCCTGGGCAACCCCGTCGGCATTCCCGGTAGGGGCGCCTCAGGCAGTAAGCAATAAACTTACTCCTCCCCAAAGTTGATCTTAGCCAAAAAGGCCAAATCCCATGATAATGTCAGAGTATAGAAGGTGACAAGAGACAAATTTATTAAAATTTTAGGCAAAGTATTGGTTGCAAAAAAACAGTTTCTTGTGGGAGTGCAGAAAACCAGTCTGCACGTCTTAAACGCATGACTTTAAAAGTATTGAGCAAAATTGCATTCAATTTAGCACAAGGTTATTTGAATGCCAGATGGGTCATAAAATTAACATACTTAAAAAAAAAAAAAAAAAAATACTTATGATTTCCAAAACTATTGGTTATTCATATGATAGGAGCCGGTGGCATGAAGAACCCTTGGCATGATGGATATAATAAACTTAATTAGGATGCTGAAATAAAAGATAAGAAATGAAAGCAAGAAAAATTATTTTATTAAGTATGAGATTTTTTTCTTTTTCTTTTTTATTCAAGGTCAGACATTAACAAAAATGTTTTCAAAATCTTTTTGTCTTTGAAGCAATTCGTTTTACATCTAAATATCCAAAACTCTAAAAAAGGTTTTGATTCAATTGTTCCTGACCATTTTCAAAGACAGAATTAAATCCTTTCTTCTTCACAGGTTTTATTCAACATATAAAAGATTTACTTTCATCTTGAAAATATTTTCTTTTTTTCTTGACATCAGTTTAAAATTAAGAAAAAAAAAATTTTTTTTTTTTTTAAATTAAAATCACTTGAAATTTAAACTTTATCAACTTCAGTTCCTTTTTAAAAGTGAGAAAAATGCAACCAACTAATTTCAGGTTGCCTTAAAAAAAAAAACTTTGTCGGTTTATAAATTACATAGAAATTCTGATTAGATTCAATAGAGATTACCAAAGGATGAGTTGCATATTACTTTCCAGTAACATACTTTTAAAATTAAGTGTAAAAAGAGTTTGCCTGATCGGGGGGGGGGGGGGGGGGGGGGGGCAGACAGACCGTAATATGGGAAATGGGTAGTTGATTGGTTAACATAATCATGTGACTTCAGATTAAAATTTGAAATCAGGTCATTTGCTGTTGTGGTTTTAGTGAAGCTAAACAGAACGTAACATCTTTGAGTTTTGAAGCAACTTAGAGTTAAGGAGATAAAGATCCATTAGTTAAGATGAATAAAATTCGACTAACATTGAAATGGTTGTCATCTCCTTTAAGAATAGACCAGCCTCCACACGTACATTTTCATCTTCTGGTCCCAAAGACAGACAGAAAATATATGAGAGTACTTATTTAGGAACATGTAACGGATGCGGTAAAATTTTTTTGTTTTTTTACTGTTGGCATGAGAAAGCGCTTTTTCTAAGTATTTACCAGCTTTTTTATCCTTTAAATATTGTGGCATACCAGTAAGGAGAGATTTTTTTTCTATTAAGACCTCTGCCTATCAGACAGGATACAGGGAGAAATGGATTCATGCCTTTCCCAAATGGTATTAACTATATTAACTGGGATTTTAAGTTGTTTTCAGTGATGTATTCAATGCTTTCTGACAGTAACATATAAATCTAATGTGTATATATATATATATATATATATATATATATTACATTTTTTTTTTTACTGCAGTTGAAGTTCTCAAAAATAAAGCCCCCCCCCCCTCCTGGAACTAACACTTGATCTCTATACGAGATATTCGAATATTCCATTAAAGTTCTCCTTTACCCGTCAAACGTTGAGTTAGGACATTAATTTTCCTCTTCCCAATTGACCAGTTAACTATATCTTTCTTTTGGTCTCTTGGTCTTACCAGATAAGAATTCATCTAGTCTGGTGGAGTATCCAGCTAAGTAATGTTACTTGAAGTAACATTACTTGGAGAAGGTGCACCATTGCTCGTATGAGCCAGTGTATAGCTGTGTCGAGGGGATCTTATTTAGGCTTCGAATACTATGTTATTTTGAATATTTGGTCAGGGCTAACTTGTAATGGAAAGTATCCTCAGGGTTGGTAATCCTGACAAACCTTTGTAGAGAGAGACCGAAGACACTCGAGGACAGTGTCTAATAGGAAATTAAAAAAAAAATTTTTTTTTAAATATATATATATGTGTGTGTGTGTGTGTAGGTATAAATATAAAAAAAGTAATAAGCAAAGAACTGTATAGAACAAGAAATAATCTAACACTGGATAAGGCTTCTTTAGATTCAATATTTTGTTTCAGTCATGGAAACGTTTTTGAGTTAACTTATTCCTTAGTTTGTTCTTTGCTTATTACAGTCTTATCTATACCTACACATTCTGTCAAATATGTATTTCCTTATAGAAAAACCTCATATATATATATATATATATATATATATATATATATATATATATATATATATATAAATAAAATAAATTATTATTTTTTAATTCTTATTTATTATTTTATTTCTCAATGTTACTTTCTTATTTACCGTAACTAGTTTTATTTTAACATTATTATCAGTATTTTTCTGATTATCAATATTGTTTAATGTAACTTGTTTATATTTTTATTAATGTATCTTTTTCTTGTATGTAATTTCTTCTCGATTCAACCTATATGGTGAATGCTTTGAATGTTTGATTTGTTATTCAATTTGCTGTCTTATTGCTATTTCTGAAGTCCTTTCACTGGTGTTGTCTTTTAGTACTGAAATCTGATGTTTTTTTCTCCTCAAGAACACGTAATGTTATAAAAGGCGCCGACGAAGAGACGCTTTGGAAGCATAAAAAATAATGAAAAATATAATATTTCCAAAAAATCTTGGAAACGATCGTACGTCTAATAGTTGGTTTTGAATTCTTGGAACAATATTCAGATTTTATTGATCCCAACTACACACACACACCACAAAAGGATCAGCAGGTTAACATGAAGACAAAAACCATGGTCTGTAGCCTCTGCTGAGGTAAATTGAACGAGACTGAAAAGCAGCATTTGTCATTTTGGGGTCTGAGGTAACTCCCTTCTGCGCAGGGTGTGGGCACAAGAGATGCAACAAAATTAGGGACAAACTTGCATCATCCAAAAATACCAATTGCAGCAGATGCCTTGATATTGCTTGACTGTAGATTGCTTCCCCTTATTAATTTGCACCCACAATATTGAGGCTGACAGCTTTTGCTCCCTTATTCATGTGATAGAAGCCAGTGGAGGCCGTTCTTCTGATTCTGTTGTCAGAAGCAGATCTGCATGGAAATACCAATCCTGACTGGAATGTGTATATCTTTTAGAAACAAGAGGCATAATGTTTTATGTCTTGTTGCATGTGGGCAAATTGTGACTGAACAGAAACGAATATGTGATGCACTGCCGGATATGTAATGTAAAAAAAAAAAAAAATCAGACAAAATTCACACGGCATCTGTACTAAAGATTAAACCTACTAACAACATACAGCTGCTTTAAGATCACACAAACTGTGCTGGTTTGGATATACTAACTGAAGAGATCAGTAGATTTATCGATGTATCAAGATTTGGGCCCAAAGGAAAAGGGAGGCATCTACATAAGACCTGGGAATAGATTATCAGGGATGATATGTAAGTTTGAAACAAAACCTATCCCCCGAACAAACACTCTAGAGAGATGCCTTAAAAAAGGCTACCAAAATAGGCAATGCTTGTAACAAGCAAAGATGTTAAACCAGACATTATATATATATATATATATCTATATCTATATCTAGTATGCGTCTAGTGTTAGCAGAAAAAAATTATCAAAGTGCTCGATAGACACCATACTTCTGCTTTGCCATTTTTCACCAATCCGTACACGCTAATGCAGACTGACGTCTGTCTAAGTTATTGTAACCTGGAATTTTTTCTAATTCCTGGATGACCAGACGAACAAAAACTTTCGGATCTCTAACGAACGCAGTAATGTATAGGACTTAAATAAAATAATATATATAAAAAGCTGCTCAGAGATTTGGAAGATTCTGCTTTGGTATGTATTTTCTGTATAACGACACATCAACAAAGACTAACGTTGATCTGAAGGTACAGCTAAAGTACCCCAGACTTGTGTTACCCCAAGGTCATCATTTATGAAAACTTTATTGGAAGCACAGCTGCTGTTTTCTGCAATTAGTATGAAATATATATATATATATATATATATATATATATATGTATGTACATATACAATTTACTTGCAGTCTTTTTTTTTTTTTTTTAATTATTAGAATAATTTTGTATCAGATTTTTTCCTTTTCTTCTGTACATAAATTCCATTGGTAAATGGTAGCTATATGGAAAAGAGCTTAAGTTTTTGTGAACAATTTATCAAAGTGTGTCAGAGTAAAAAATTGAATTACTTTAAAAATAATGAATGGTAACAGTAAATCTGAGGGGTGAGGGGAGCAGATTGTTGGCTAAGATGTCCATCAATATAAATTCATAAAGACAATTTCTGTATGAAATTGTAACATTTTAAAAATTAATAAAAAAAAAAAAAATTCTTAAGTACTCATAGGAAGCTCTTTTTAAAGACATTTTTCAACGAACATTCATTTTTAGAGTTAAAATCTAAATGAAATTAAACATGGCAGTAAAATAATACGTACAATAAGATCTTTATAATGTCCGCAAACGATTTAGCAAAGAGACAACTTGTTTACATGACACAAAATGAAAGTCGCTTTAAAAACTTTTAATGAAAAGGTCACAATTTACAAGACTATGATGGAATTCATATTTGTTTTTATTTATCTCTCTCTTTCCCCCCATGGCGAGAAGATTCGACACAAGGTCAGGAAAGTGGGATTTGAAAAGCCAGTACCTTAGAGGTTGCCTGGGCAACCCCATCACCCGATAGGGGTGCCTCAGGCGATTGATTAGCAATAAACTAACTCCTCCTCAAAGGGCGAGAAGTGGACCTCCCAGAACTGCACAGGACCATACCTAAGACCAACAGTGAACAAGCCATCCTCAAAAATGGCCTAAAATCTGCCGCTCTGATTTTGGTATGAACTAACCTCGGAGGGTGACAATTCATATCTGTTGTTGACAAGTGTTTTGGAATTTCAAAACAATAGACACCCATGACTGAAACTTGGTGGATAAGTCAGGCATTGACTGAAGTTTATTCGTACCAAGTATGGTTGTAGAAAGGATTATGAACTATATTAATTTTTTCTATGGGTGGCATTTGTTTTTTCTTTTTTTTTTTTTTAGGGGAGGGGGAATGTCATCCTGTATTAATGCAATTTAGGGTAGCAATTGTCTAACAAAAGCTTCCAAATAGTCTCCTACTTTTTATTTTCCTACCTTCAAATAAAGACATGATGTGACACAAGGTCAATCTTAATAATAATAGGTGTGACCAGAACCGAATGGCCGTTCATTACCAGCAATAAATACCAGTGAAAATGTCCTCCAACCCCGGCAATTCTGAGTGCCTCAGGGAACAGGCAACAAATCCGCCCCATTCACTTTATGCAATGGAGAAGATACTGCCTGGGAGAACGGCCTCCTCGGTCATCAGATAGGTTACATTCAGAACAGACCATCAACACACCATGAACGAGAATCTATTATACTAAATAGGAGTTGATCAATGTTTGTTTGCCTATATATTTTAACACAAAATATGTGCTAAAATATACCATAGTTCTGGGAATGAGTTATGCTAAAAAAAAAAAAAAAAAAAAAAAAAGTCATTAATTTCTGTAATTAGCCATAATTTAAAATTAACCGAACAACTAACCCATCACTCTTAGCTATCTATGTATTTCTCTCGCCCCTTCTCACTATGTTGATTCAACCACTCTAATATTTATTAATGTCTCAGTGAGCATTTAGAAAAAAAGAGCGACTCTTTTTCAACGTGTCCATCAAATTTAAATACATGTGTGTGTACACACCACCAATATGCATGTAAATTAGATCGTAAAATTAAGTCTCTTTAATAATAAAGAATAATATTTCTATATAAAAATAACGATAATATAGAAGTAAAGAAACTTATTTTTAGTTATGTAATAATGTCTTAAAAGATACATCACAGTTTATGAATTTGAAAATGAAATCAAAGTGGAACAAATAGTGGTAGTACTTGTGACTCAGCGAGTCACAGGTACGTCTAGTTGTCTTTGATTTCTTTAATTTCCAAGCAATTTGGGTTTGCGATAAAATCTTTAACGTGATCAGCCCTGAAAAGGTTTAATTTGTTAAATCCCTGGCATCAATGTTCAACACGTTCATTCAGGAGATGGAGCCTGTCGTTGATCATGTGACGTGGGTGTTAACACCGTATTTAAATAAAGTGTCATTCAAATGTGGGCACATTCAGATGCTCCCGCGAGACTCGCTGGCACATCCAACGATAAAGGGATAATCAGTTTTACGATTTCATTTTTCTCGTTTACTTCCGGGAATTTGTGTGATTTTTCTCCTGCCATTTTGCATAAAGCTCTTTTCCACATGGCCACCACCCAAATCACGCTTCATCATACACCGTAATTGATATCATATATACATTCTATTATTTACATAGTTTCCTAGATGCACCATACATCAATGAGAGGATTATTTTTATTTACGTCAGTCACGCTTACGTTTAGTCTCTTCTCATGCAGTGTGCCACCTCTTGCATAAAACCAACCAGAACTTCTACAAACAGTTTCTTTCCAAAAAAAACTCCCATCTGTGGAACAGGTTACCACACGACTGCTTCCCTGAAAACTACAACATAGTAGTTTTTCAAGTCCTACGTCAACAAATACTTGTCGAGCTGATCTCTTAAGTAATCAAATTTTGTTCAAATTGTCCATCGTTTTCAGTCCTCTCGTCGTACTGTTTCATCATCCAACTGACAATCTCATTAACCCTTATCCTCGAGTGGCTTTTGGCCTTGGTAAGTGGTTATATATTAGTGTATGTGTAATATATATACATGTTATATATATATATATATATATATACATATATATATATATATATGAACAACTCCAAAACGCATTTGGATATTTCAAGTACTAAAGAGCATGGTAAATTGAGGAAGATGTGGTTCGAGTGCATAAGTGCAGACAACCTGGCCGATGCTGACCCTTTGGACCGGACTGCATGGACAGCAAGCGCGAGGTGTCGTCTGGTGTTGCCCACAGGATTCTCGCTGCACCCTCAATACCAAAACTGGATGCAGTTTAGTCTGTCACAATTTAAAAAGTACACGGTCTATCTTTAATAAAATTGGTGTGCCGATCTTAACGATAGGCCTTTAATTTTGATTGGATTGACTCGAAAGTCGTGAAGTTATTTAAAAATGCAATTTTTGTCTTTCACACTTACATTTGAAGTAGCATTTCCGCCGTTAAAACGTGCAGATGTAATGGAAGCATCGTAAGAATACCCGTTCTTGTTAATAAACGTGTTGTGTATGTTTCAGATGATTTTCAAAGTTTTTTGTTTTGTTTTTTAATTTTTTTATTAGATATCAAATATCAGTTCTCTTTGCCTTCAAAAAAATAATGCGATTTTTTTTTTTTTTTAATTAAAAAATATATTTTCAATGGGAAGCAAAGTAGTAATGAAAATGTTTTAAAATGTCAATTTTTTTTATCATCTGCTAATCGAAGAGATAGGAGGGAATGCTTACTTTCATTCCTGAAATCGTCAGACTGACAAGCGTCATCTACGATTGTATAATCCTTTTACAGAAAAAAAAAAAGACAGAAAACAAATCCAAAATAAGTCTTCTGTTCATTTTAAATCCTCTACTTTAGGCGGCTCTTTCGCTGTGGGTACCTCAGGGTCCGTTTTCGTTGCTAGAAGAGAGGGGACAATAACTTTCTCCTGGCCCTTCAGAAAGCCAAGATACTCTTCAACATATTTTGTAGGAATCTTTGGCGCAGATACGTTTCCTTGGTCAACATTTAATTTGTTACGTTTCACAAGCTTCTTCGCCCAGTCTTCGCTTGGTTCGAATTCGTCGGCTGTAGCAACGCCTTCCTTGACCATCTGACCAAAAATCTCCATCGCTTTCGTTTTTAAATCCTCCTGTGAGACTTGCAGTTTCTTCTCCTGCTGAAACTGATAAAACTCGAGAACTTCGTCATCAACCTTTTCAAGCTTAAGTTTTTGTTGCAACTGAGCCTCTTGCATTTGCCAGTCACGAATCGTCTTGCGATTAATATGATATTGACGTGACGTTTTGTGGATCGAAAACTTTCGTGAATACGCAATTACTTGCAGTTTAAACTTGATGGAATATTTACGGGCCGTCGTAAAACTTTGACCTCTTTCGTCCACATTCAAATGGTTATTGTTCGTTTCCGACTCAATGAATAAAGTCGGCAGGGTTTCTACAGCAGTGCATTTACTCTGCAAATCCTCGGTTAAGATTCTCTGGCACGAATTCCAAAACGGATCAGTCTCCTCCGACAGTTCATCGATGACCGGATGATGATTACTGCGGTTTCTGTCAATCACAGGGCATACCTCGTCGAGATCGATTTCGTTTTCGCTGGTCGAAGGTTGGCCAGGTTCCGGTTGGTCTTCAAGAGACATGTCGCCACGTTCAAAACGGGAATACCACTTGCCCACTTCCGATTGGCTCAAAGCATTTTCTTTAAAGGCTTCGACAAGCATTGAAACAGCTTCTGCGGGAGTTTTCCCCAGGAGGAAACAGAACTTCATGCAAGCTCTTTGTTCCTTTTCAGCACCCATTGCAACGAGAGAAAAAGAAAACTTGGAAATACCAAAAGAGAACAACAGGAAACAAATAAGTCAATCCAGATCTGCGCAACTCCAAGGGATAATAATTCACTACAGCTCAGGAAATCTTTCAGCACGACATAAAACTACGTCCATTTTGTGCGCCAAATTTGAATGTCTGATTTTTGCAAAACCATAAACGCACACGTTCCTGTTCGAGAGACTTCGTCACAACTAATACTTAATAGAACACCATTATTTGAATTGTTAAAATTTTTGTCATCATAACTGCTGTATCCATGGCTGTTGTCCGTATCATATGTCTCTGTATTTTGCATGCCATAGCCAGGATTAAGAGGGTTCATTTTGGGGGATGGGGTTTTGCTTATGGGTGAGCGTCATCAAATTGCCCTTTTTTTAAATTCGGACAAATTGAGTTTGTTTTAAGAGTAAAAGTGTGAATAGTAGTTGTATCCTTAAAAATCAATCGCTTTTGAAATTTTGAATTCTGAAAGAAAAAGAAAAAACAATTTAAATTAAAGACATTTATGAAGAGTACAAAAAATAAACATAAAAAAGGGACATGTTTGATTTGTTTACTTAAATAAAAATAAAAAATTGAAATTGTATTATTCGTACTATTATTCTCATTTTGGTTAAATTTTTAGAATGTTCCGGTCCTTGTAACCGCGCCAACCTTCTTTAGGTGTAACCGCGCCAACCTTCTTCAGCCGTATCTATTCCAACTAGGTGAACCTATACAGAATTTTGAACCAAAATCTTTTGAATCAACAGGGGTAAATTGTTCTCATTCCGCCAGCCATGAGTTGTCCACAAGGATGTTTGTCGCAATGGATAAAAGCATTGATTAACAATCAGTTATAAGAGTTTTCTAGCAGTTTACGGTTCAATTCTTACTACAGGCAACAAGAACTAAGAACAATCTAACCCCCTACCGGATTAAATAAAAAACAGGTCGCCTGTTCAACAGAAAAATTCCCAAATTTTTAAATGAAAATAACCAAGAGACTAGTAGTCCAAATAATTCAAATTATCAATCCTCATCTCAAAAATTCTGAAACAATAAAAGTTATCTTTTACGAGTGTAACGAAGTTAAATTAAATGTTTTAATTCGATTATTAATTAATTTTTTTTTTCAAGTCAAAGATTAAATTTTCTTAAAATAAAAATGACTGAACATTTCTTACAAAACATTTACAGTTGCAAGTGATCTTTTGACCATAAAGATATGTTACAATTAGACAGGTAATGATACGATACTGCTCACAATACACGCAATAGAAATAAAACTAAAACCGGCTGAATATATCTATATAACAGTAAAAACATTGTAGAAATCTATAAATAAAGAAACTTCTATATATGCTGACTAAAAAAAGAAAAAAAAAGCAATGCACATAAAAGGGATTAACTTCGATTTTTTTATTATGTCTCTTTTGGTCATCCATATTCGCAAGTTTTTTTTTCTTTCTTTCCCCGAGACAAAAAAAATTTCATGACTATAATTTTTATAATTTTATAATAATCTTCAATAATTTTTTTTCTTATTCTTTCGAAAATCTCTATAAAAGGTCTCTTTTGAATCCCGAGAGACAATGAATACCCCTGTAATGGAAGAATCTATAGTGAAGCATGGGTTGCCAAAACTCTAACTCTCCTGAACCAGCATTGTCAGAGTATAGTGGCAAGGAGAAGTCCAGGACTACTGGAAACAATGCCGAGATAAACAAAGAAAGACTGGTGTAAATTTCTTATCAGACTAGTTGCACAACCAATTTATTTAACCCTTAGCTGGAGAGAGGATATATGGATTTTGTACCTTTCATACAAGTATTAATAAAATGTGTATATATTTAAAATACGAAATTAGGAATTTTTCAACATAAATTCTAGGTGTAACGATAAGTAATATGGGTTATATTTAGTTTAATGAAAAAAAAAAAGAAGGGGGACAGTGGCTCGTATAGCCACTGTCCCCCTTTTCATCGTAGACACAGCACACAATTCGGTGGTGTTTTGACCGGCATGGACAGCCATTATCACTTTGGGGTCAGCGAACAATTCATTATTCATACCAGCACCACAATAATAAAATTAAAAAAAAAAAAACAACCAAAATACTACTACAATGTGTTTATTTTAAATAAACAGAAACAGGGAATTAAATTTATACACGCCATCATATTCAGACTAATGTTCGTTTTGACTTCCAAACTAATCTATCTCTGGCCAGGTCTTTATTTATCCCTCTTTCAAATCAATCCTTATCACCTCCTCCTATGTTTTTCTTGGCCTTCCCTTGTGAACTGAACCTGTTACCTCAACTGTTCTACATCTACTAACCCAAGAACTCTCCCGTTCTGCACACATCTCCCAATACTGTCCATATTTAATCTTCCTCTGAGGTTATCAGAACTAATTCTGTCTTTAAGACTCACATTAAACATCCATCGTATCATTTCTTTCCATGCAACTCATGTCCTTAATCCTTAGTGGCCAGATTTCAATTCTATACACCATCACACTGCATCTGATAGATTCTTGCTGGTTAGTAACGGCAGAAATTCCCGGAACCTACTCCATCCACTAGCACCAGCTCCTCCCTGTGTTCCAAATGTATCACTAAGATAACAAAACTTCGACAACCTCAATAGCTTCATCATCCAAATATACTTTCTCAATATCCGAGTTCTTATCTCTCTCCATGGTCTTAAACTTCTAGAACACAAACGGGTTATCATCTCTCAACCTACCTGTAATTCCACTGCAGTTGTGTACCCGATGCTTACAAGTACCACAAAAATTAAGTTGCACCAAACTCCCTTTGTACAAACTGAGCAAGAGTGCTTTCCTCTTTCTAACACTACAACAACTGATCAACACTTAGGTCTTTACTTTTCATAGCATCCAAGTTTTTAACTTAAGTAGACCGTCCACTGTTTCATAGGCAAGTACTAATTCATCAGCATTTCTTCTGCATGAAACTCCCCAGACATCGATTGTAAGACACAAATGAAAAGCAACGGATTCAGTACAGAACTGTGATGTACTCCCACTTTCACATTAATCCGTCACTAAATGTACTGTTAACCCTAACCCGACTGAACATTTCAGTACATGGTCTGAACAACCATTACCAACCACTCGTCTGCCCCTAATTTATGCAAAGCCCACCAGACATCTCTTGACACTGTCAAAAGCTTTCTCAAAATCTACAAAAAAAACAATACAGGTTCTTACCAAGATACTCCTCTTTCATTTGTCTCAGGATAAATATAGCATCCATTTTTTTTTTCATGGATCATGATTGATATCGCCAGAACAGAAGTCATGATTTGTCAATGAATCGTTACTCTTCTAATAGGAAATAGTTATTTGGGCCATAAAAATATGTTATAAATAGAATGCTTTTAAAATTTAACAAGTTTATTTACCAAACAGGAGAAATCTCATTCTCAAGTGAGGCCGTTTTAATCTTTTCTTGAGCTGGGACAAGTAGTCAAACACAGGTCACATAATTTCAATCGTTTCTTTCAACACAGGGAAAAGGATTCTTCCTATAAAGAAAATTGAAAAATAGAAATCTAAATTTGGTTCTTCTTTACAATAACCCTGCCATGATGTGAAGAGAAAAGAAAAAGAGAAAAGAAAAAAACGAGGAAAGAAAAAAAACAGAAAAGCAAAAAAAAAGAGAAAAGAAAAAAAAAGAGAAAAGAGCAAAAGAAAAGAGAAAAGAAAAAAAGATTATTTTTTTGTAAGTATGGATTTAATTGCTTCCCACTGCAGCAAAATGTGGCACAAGGCCGGAATGTGAGGAGAACCAGCGCCGCCGAAAGGAACTCTGGTTGAGTTAAAAAAACACGAAAACAGACTGTAACGCCTTCTCCAGCAATTAGCTGGAGAAGGCATTAAAAGTCTGTTTTTGTCTATTTTATTTTAGTTTTTTTAGACGATAATGCCTGGGAAGATGCACCTCCTAGGACCGAGCCTAACCATGCCTAAGTTTGACAAAGAAGTGTTTGATTACCAGCGAGGCAGCTCCTAGGTTACCAGATTAATGCCAAAATGAAGCAAGCTAGAGGCACTAAGTCAAACTCTTGAGAATCTCAGCGGTAAATTTTGACAATAAATGAGTAGGTTTTATTTTATTTTAAAAAGTTTATCTGTATAATACTAATAGTAGTACATTAGTACGTTTGCTTGTATGTGTGTTCGCCCCTTCCATATTCATTTTTTTAAATCAAATCATTTGATTGCCAAATGAAATGCAAAAAAGTAACCGAGAAATATTTGGTCTTGCAGAATGCCAAAATACTTAATTTTGCACCGTTTCAAAATCAAATATGATGCCATAAACTCTGTTAGCATCATCGACTTAAAAATTGCATTCATATTGTAGGCAAGAAGAATATCGGATCGCCATTTTGTAGTAGGGGTTGCTGTACGGATATTCATCTTACAGGCCTTGTTCGATTTGAAGAAAATCGGTTGCCAAGTTTTGGTTAAAAGGACAAATTTCTACAATTTACATCAATTTTATTCAAATAGTTCCATCAACACAAAGAATGGTCTGGAAAGAGTTATTAAAACAGGAATACAAAATAGGTTGAGTCCGTAGACATATAGGTACTACAGAAATGGGATAGAGTTCAGGTCTTTCATTTCGCCGTTCCCATGCAAACAGTGTTCGCATAAATCACTCTGCGAGTGATAACATGCAAGTGCAAAAGAAAATAGATCGTAATTATGTAACTGCTAAAGTTTTATTTATTTAAAGAATATTTATCCGACAATTATTTTTACGATAAGAAAAAGAAAATGGTAGGTATGCAACTGTAGTTTCCATAAGATTACGCGCGTCATGTTGTTTACTGCCTTTGTACGACAAAAGTAAATATACACCTTTTATCATTTTATTTTCAAATTTAAATGCTTATCTATTCAAAACTTTTTCGAATTTTAATTTTATTCAGCAAAAATGCGACATAACTTAAAACTCATTTTCACTTTGAAATGGTCTCATTTACTTTTAATTGATAATATTGTTAAATCATTAAACCATAATACCTTTTCTAATTTTCATTTATAGTTTGATTTTTATTATATATAAAATTTAAGCCAAACGCTAACAAAACAAAATAGCAAAAATCGTTACTTCGTCCTTTCAAACTATTTTTATATTTGTTTTGATGAAATAACTTTTTTCCCTTAGTTTATTATTTAAATGGGCAAATAAATTTATATATATTTGAATAAATATATTTGTAAATATCAAAATCCTAAAACTATCCATTTTAATATTCTTTCCTTAAACAAAAGTAAATTAATACTAGTTTAAGCAGTTATTTAACCAATAATTCTTTTTCAGTAAAAAAAAAAAAAAATCGTTAATTTTGTCAACATAATGTAAGTAATTTGTTTCCCTTTTGTTTCTCCATACATATTTAACATTTCACATAATAATCTGATCTTTTGGTAAACAATAGCCCCACCATAGAAAAAAAAGCATATTTCATACTTATATCACAAGATAAAGAATGTTTATTTCCCAGTTCGGTAATTTAATCTTTAAATAAACTATTTCACTTTAAAACAACTTCCTATAACTATAACTTTATTTTAGGGAGATTTAAAAACACTAATAAAGTAACGCGGATGTATGGATTTTTTAAAGAATGCAGAAACCGGTGACGTCAGCAATTCTCTATATGTTTTGGAGGTCCCTAGTGTACTTTTCTCCCACAAGTTGTTTAAGTAGTGCTTATTTCATGTGCAGAGTAAGTTATCCAGACTGCTACACGTCGTCATAGGTTGCTGCAGTGACGAGTGGTTGATTTACTGGACTGCAGATAAGCTATGTCAATTTCTTGGCTCTTTTCATTGGCTGAAAAGCTATTCTATTATATTTTGAGCCGATTCTGTATAAAAATATGCATTAAAATTGTTTTGTTTTTTTCTAGCTTTCATAGACAACACCTGCATTGCTATTATGGGAAAGTAAAATAACAACCTTCATGTTTTTTTTGTTTTTTGTCGTAATACAGTATTCACACGAAAAATTAGAAAATTAACATTTAGTAAAAAGGGCAGTGAACAAGTCCTCAGGGGATTATAAACTTCGAGTTGGGAAAGGTGAATTTACATTAAGCTTACATAAAAAGCTTTGCTCCACCCTACAAATTGCATACAATTTATTGTTTAATCCATAATAACTGGAAGATTAAAAAAATAAATAAAAAATTAAAAGTTGGTGGGACGTGTTGTATACACCACTAATTGAAGAGTTATCTCCTCTTTGTTTGACTCGCCATACTAGGTCAACATTAAATTATTAACTCGCTTCAAATACTCCAATTGATTAGATAAATAGTTTTAAACGCCGTAACCCCCCCCCCCCCAGTATTAACCATGCTATACACTACTTAAAATAAACTTTTAAAAATTTGGTGCTTCTTTAGTTTCGCTACGACATGAAAATATTTAAAGAAATTTATAAACTTTGTTATGTACTTATGTTAGCTGAAAATAAGATTATACAGAAAAAATACGCAAATTCATTCAGTATTTATATAATATAAGAAAAAGAAAAAAACTCAAAATTTAACAAAAATGGCGACCGATAGATAAGACCGTTTTTTTAATTTTAAATATAATACGGGATGAATTTGCGTAATTTTTGGTGTAGAGTATTCTTTTCAACTACCACATAAGTGCATTACAAAGTTTATACATTTCTCCAGCTATTTTCTTTTTAATAGAGGCCTAACATAACTAAAGAAGCACCAAAAATTTCCTGACATCATCAAAAGGATTCTATTCATAATCAATATAACTAAAACTAATTTTACTTCATTGTATAATTCTAAATTGCGAAGCTCCAAACGAGATACGTGTTAATGAAGCTTAAATAAATAGACTAGTTTTTCATGTAATTAGTTAGATTCATATTTTACAAAATCTAAACAGTCTATTAAAAAATTGCCGCCTTGCAGTAGGTAAATTATATTATTTTAAACATTAAATTCTTTAAATGTATTAAAAGAGTTTTTTTGTGTAAAGAAGCTAAATGGCGAAACAAGGGAGGCTATTCAGTCTTTGGAATGCAAAAATTGATTTGGCGCTAAAAAATTTCGACAAAATTAAATATATTCAAAAATTGTCTTTTTTATCTAATTAAATTGAATAATAATAATTATAACCAGTGACTAATAAAGTAAATAGTCATGTTTGCAGTTGAAATAGATTTTGCTTTAAAAATAAAAGAGTTCTTTTAATATGACAACGGCGTGTGCGAAAATCCAGTTTTTACTCAGCTTTAGAACAATTGAAACAGTGCTCGACTTTTTAATGTTAGCATGTACTCCTATAGTGAATCGTACGCCCGCGCTCGCAATATATATATATCAAATTTAACACATTTGGGATATTTTAAGCAGGATGACCAACAGAGTAAATGTGGCATTCTGATGATTGCAATGATTCTGGCTAATAGTAAAATAGACAGTATGACCAACGATCCACTCCTCACATTTTTGATGGTCTTGTGCCTAATTTGCTGCTTTCACGGATTAGGACCCACGCTGTTAGGGCCAGAGTTAGTCGAAGTTAGTGTGGGTCCTAATCTGTGAAAGTACGCTTATTTGTTAAATTGTATTTTTACCTTATAGCAAATAAATCATTTACAGAACCGACGTGTTTATTATTTAAAACTTTTTTCTTCATGGAAAGCAATGTAATAAATGCAAAAGTCAAGTATTATGGCTAATTTGTGTTTAACTCAGTTTACAAAAGTAAAAGAAAACCCGATATTTTTTTTTGCATGTGCCCCTGTCGTATCAAAGAACCCAACACTGTCCTCATTTACTTGCCTCCCCACGTGGATAGAATTAGACACAAGGTCAGTTATTAATGTGGGGAACATCCATCTCCCAAAAGGGTCCTTTGGATTGGGATACAAATTGTCTCAGTTCTTCACTAATCGTAACCGATGATAGACAAGATTAAGTGTAGTATCAGATCACTGAACAGATACTACAATAAATATTTATTTGCAAAATATAAAAATGACAATTTAAATTTTGAACAAATTAGGCACAAGGCTATCACAAGTGTAGGAAAATTGGGGTCGTGGTCATCCTTTGTCTACTCTGTTTATCCTGCTGGAATCATTGCAGTCACTACAATACCACATTTACTCTAGTGGAGGCATCCTAATTAAAATATCCTCAATGTGCTGAAAAAGGTCATAAAACTGGTTATTCATGTACCCTGTACAGAGTATCCCAACCTTTTTTGTATATAAAAATAAAACTAATTAAGTAGCAGGTATAGATTTTTTTGGTGCTTGTACAGATTTTTAAGATGAAAATGTAGAGAGAAGGAAATATTAATTCATTCATTAGATAATTTTATTTTTTTAAATATTAATTTTGCGTGTTTATTTGTTTGCAACTGTGCGAACTTGTAAATGTGAATTATTTAACTTCGATTCCTAATATTTAAAAAATCTTTCGTCAAAAGTTTCGTCTGCATTTCTCTATTTATACAAAAATCGGAACGGGTTCCGCAAATACCGTGGTTATGGCGGCCGGTGGGAGGGGCGCAAATTCGAATTATGCCTATAATTCATATTTTGTTAAAAATTGATTGTCCATTATTCAATGGGATTTTTTGTGCTACATGTTACGCTTTGATGGAACACGGAGAGTCTAATTGCATTTTTTTTTTTTCGTTTCTAACATTTATTATTTTTATTCTACCGGAAATAAAAAGGTTCAAAATTCCTTGTTTTGCGCTGCTTTTTTCGAATTTTCCGGCGTGAAACTATTTTTAGAACTGCTGTACGTTCTAATTGATGACGTCATAGAAATGTGCTGTGAATTACATTTTTTAACCAGAAAGGCTATTTTTATTTTAATAAAATTAATTCTTTAGATGTCCTAGGCTTTTCCTTAAGAATCTATTTTACTTTGTGTGCCGGGGATAAATAACTCATTAAAATAAAAATGTTTTAAATAATTTAAAAGTGCCAAGAAACATGCCGAAGGTTTTTTGCCTATGTCACGAAAACGTGTTTATTTTTCCTCAAACGCTTTAATAAATTTGAAAAAAAAAAAAAATGTTTGCTTTTTAATTCAAATACAAATAAAGATTTTAAAAATATGTATAAAAATTTAAATTTCTGAATTTCAATGCAAGGAATGTTTACAATTTTGTTCGGTACAAATACAATCGTCTACAAAAAAAATCATTTTTTTTTTTTTTCATACTTTACTTCATTAGATTTTATTTTGTGTATTTTTATAGAATCACGCCCGTCTCCAAATTACGATATTTACATTTTTAATTACGATCTTTTTCGTGTCTTTTTCCGCTGTTACGGCCATGTTTTAGGGTTAGCCAAAAAACATCCGATAGGCGACGGGAGTCATTCTATAAAATTACCTTTTGTAATAAAATATAACGTACCTTTAACGTAGGGCAGTATTAATACTCACATTTAAACATGGTCTCCACGAGAGCAAAGGTCGACACTAGGTCTGTTTTTAACGTGTAGGATATCCAGCACCCAAATAAAAGGGACACTTTGAATGGTATAAAAATAAAAATTGTCCCGGTCGAGAAGCACTTCTACTCTAACTGAGGACAGAACAAATACATTTTAAATTACTTATTCGCAGATAAAAATATTTTTACTTACAAATTAGGCACAAGGCCATAAAATGTGGGTGTGATGGCTCAGGCTCGTTGATCTTAACTAGACGCATTCGTCCAAAATGTACAACACTTTGATCCCAGCCCGAATACTAGGCTAAAAAGGTAGTATTATAATTTATTCTAAATCAACCCGATAAACAAGTTAATTATTAAAACCAAAACAGACGTCCTAAATTTAACATGCTTATCTTATAATTAAACAGTAGTCACTTAATACTTTTGTTTAATTAAAAATTTAATAAGCGTGGAGAGCTTCAAAAATGTTGCTGTTCTGTTTAGTCTTTGAAAAAGAAAAACATTGCCTCTTTTATTTATTATTTCTTGAATCTTAAAGATTTAAGAAATGAATAAACACGAACTTTAATAAGATTTATCGCGGTTTTCATTTCTCCGATCCAATTTTAAACAACAGGTAGAATTCACAAGGCAATAATTACTTTAACGTACATACAAGACAAGAAATAAAGAAATGAACACGTTAGGAAGGTTGCACCTCAGGACTTATATATATATATATATATATATACGCACACATGTATTATCGGAAGAACGACCAGTAACTGAAATAATACGAGCGTCTCTCGGCTACAGTGAGTAACGAAACCTCTTGGTACTTCTACAGAATTTGAACCAAAATGTTTGTTTGTTTTTATCCTAACCCTACATTAAGTTTTGGGTTTACTTCGACAAAAGTCGGTTTGGTTCGGTTCAAACTCTGTAGAAGCACCAACATCTTTTTCTAGATGTTGTCGAGGAAAACAACCCGTAACAAATTTTTTTAAAATGTGAATAAGCATTTTATTCATTTTTATAAAAATGTTGAGTGCACTTTCGTAGTTAAACAAAGACTAAGAAAGTAGAAAATAAAATTAAAAATAAAACAAATAAAAGAAATATGAACTCACATTGAAATAGATTCCCTTCCGCCTGTCTCGAGAAACGGATTTTCTCAATTACTTTCTTTCTTTCTTTCCGACGCGTAAGTAAAGTAAACGTTGCGAGGTGGTCATATGACCGACCGCACTTCTCACCCCATTATTAACAACAACAACAAAAAGACACGTAGAATTTTTTGAGAATGCGGACCCCCAAAAAAGAACCAGGAAGTGATCATGAGAAATTATTGCGATTATTGTTTTATTACAGAAATAATTTAGAATTTACAAAAAAAAAAAAAATTGAATTATCAAAATTGCTTCTTTTTTTTTTTTTTTTTTTTTTTTTTAATCCGTATAAAAATATTTTATATATAAATAAAATATTTTAGCACGTAAGTAATAAAAAAATGAAATTATGGCTAAACTCTTTAAATACTAAAACAATTATTTTACTAAAAATAATTAATCACTTTTTAGTTTTTGAAGATTACTTTCTTTTCTATAAAGAAACAAATAAAACAAACTTTCATATAACAAAATTGCGTCCCTTGTCTAAACGATATGTAAAAATACAATATAACATTCAGATAAAAATACATTTTACTTACATCCAAAACCGAAGTAAATAATATTGTTGTCCATTTCTTCATGTAAATTCGAACGTTCAGCCAGTTGTTTACGTTTGAGGCGAAGCTGACTATTGATTTTCTGAATCTACGGATGATCATACGTGATACAACTAACTATGAAATGAAATTTATAAATGTGAAAACCTTAATATAGACTGTTACCCCCTCAGCAAGACCACCGGAACAAGAGGTCATAACCTGAAACTTAAAAAGAAACATGGCAGGCTAAATAATAGAAAGTATTCGTTTGGGCTACGGGTTGTTAACAATTGGAATTCTCTGTCAGACTGGGTCATCGATGCAACAGACATAAACGACTTTAAGTGCAAGTTGGACAAACACTGGCTTCACGGTCAGACCTGCGCACGAATTAGTATAGTGGACAAAAGGGAAAGGAAAAGAATTGGAAGTTACAGGCACAAGCCTTTTTCCCCAAATATATGTTATGTTATATAGTAATTCAAATTTCTTTAAATAATGTACTTTGATTTAAAAAAAAAAAAAAAAAAAAAAGTTCTCGACATATATTCACAGTGTTTTTATTCAGACTATGATTAAACTTTCAGCTTAATGCCTATTTTTTTTAACTAGAGTTCATCCCAGACAAGGCACATTGCCACTGAGACGTAAGAGGTTACTGTGAATTAGGGGTCAGAAATTAAAGGGGTCATCCTAAGAGAGGAGTCGTGCGGCGAGATGTTTGTTTACATTACATTTAAATTTCTTCATGTCGGTATAGTCAGGAGAAACGGGGAGCAGGGAGTTCCAAAGGCTGGCAACTCGGTGAAAGAAGCTATTGGAGTAGAAAGCTTTCCAGCATCTCAGAACCTCAACAGTGAATGGATCGGATTTAACTGATTGTCGAATTGGTCGGGTGTATTTATGTCGAGGGGTCACCAGAGCAGCAAGTTCATCGGAGCACATTCCATTGAAGTACTTGTAAAACAAGCACAAGGATGCAACATTGCGGCGATGGGGCAGATGCTGGAGCTTTGTGGATAGTGAGGGACCTATTAGATTAGCAACTCTTTTTTGGACTCTGTCTAAAAGGAAGAAACTAATGGTTGGTACACCAGCCCAGATGTGACAACAATACTCCATGCATGGTCGGATGGCGGCTTTGTAGAAATATAGGATACTGGTCGGTGTGAGAAGTTTTCTAATACGGTAGAGGGAGCCCACTTTCCTTGCAGCAGCCTTGGCAATGTCTTCTATGTATTTGTTCCAGTTCATGTTACCTGTGAATGTTAGGCCACAGAGTTTGAACGTTGGACTCTCGGTTAGGGTGTTATTAGCCGTGGTAATCGGTGGTTGAAGAGGTTTCTTGTAGTTGTTAAAGGAAAGGAGTTTTGTCTTAGCAGCATTAAATGTTACTATCCATTTGTGTCCACATTCAACTACAGACTGGAGGTCATTTTCTAAGGATTCAGCCATTGCCTTTGATATGTGTGTGTTTGTTTTTCCCACATGTTAAAAGTAAAACGTAGTATCATCAGCAAATATACCCATCTCAGATTCAATTTCGTCAGGGAGGTCGTTTATGAAAATCAGGAACTGTAAAGGTCCAAGGATCAATCCCTGGGGTAAACTCCCATTTATGTCATGTTGCTTGGATGAACGGCCATTGAGGACAATCTGAATCTTTCTTTTGGATAGGAAGGATCTAATTATATTAAATATCCATCCAGAAATACCATACAAATTAATTTTCACGAGAAGACCTTCATGCCAGACCTTATTAAAGGCCTTGGATATATCAAGTGCTACCGCTCTAGCTTCACCTGCCTTGTCCAGTGTATGGTATATGCGTTCAGAGATGACCGTTAGGATATCTGCAGTAGAACGTGCTTGCCTAAATCCATACTGTTGGTCAGAAAGAAATTTAGCATTAACGAGATGGCGGACTATCGCTAGATTGATTAATGATTCAAAGATTTTAGCGAAGAGCTGCAGTAGACTGATAGGGATATAATTATGAGGGTCAGTTACTACCGGGGATCAAAATCCTCACAAGAATCAATCCTTTATTTCCTTCATATATTTACCTAATAATTTCAATTCACAGAACTGCCAAAAGTACCGTTAAAATCAAAGTATGAAGAGAAATAATGTTGATAATGATTATTGATCCCGGACAACGCCGAGTTGAACAAATAGTCCTGGTCAATTCATAATTTCTTGTCCCTCTCCGATTTCAGAATAATATGAAGATAAATAAGATAAAGAAAGTAGAAAGTGGACTTTGGGTTTACTTTCGGCAGCCTCGTAACTCTTGCTTCCCTTATTTTGTCCTTTAGTTCTCACATTCCATGAGCGATGTTTCTGACAAAGAAGGAAGAATTGCCCATTTCTGGGTCAGAATCTATCCATCTAACGTTTATTGTTGGATAGTTTTTTTTTTACCTTGAAGTAGTATTTTTTTTTTTAGTTTCTTACATCAAGTGGCTTCATGCCTTGTCTGGAGCGATTTCCATAAAAAAAAAGAAAAAAATTCTGCCGTCCCAGAATTTAAATTGTAAACGTTCTCCTGGAACTGCACTAGTTTGTTCATTTGATGTCTAACTGACTTCACATGTGCGCCCGCGGTTGTATTTTGAAATTCTCTTATTTTCTTCAGCTTTTCGTTCATTTGTTGTCGTCACCTGAAGATGATTTGATGAAGAATCGAAAGTGCTAGTGATACATATGGAACATTCAGTTATTTCTTTTGATTTTGACACAAAATTGATTATTAGAGAAATTGAAAAAATAAAAAAAGACATGATCAAGTGGAGGAATCATGTTCTGTTTGACAAAATTTGCTTAAATGAAAGAATGCTGCCTAAATACACACACAATATATATATATATACACACACAATATATATATATATATATATATATATATATATATATACACAATATATATATATATATATATATACACAATATATATATATATACACAATATATATATATATACACAATATATATATATATATATATATATATATATACACAATATATATATATATACACAATATATATATATATATATATATATATATATATATATATACACAATATATATATATATATATATATACACAATATATATATATATATATATATATATATATATACACACAATATATATATATATATATATATACACAATATATATATATATATATATATATATATACACAATATATATATATATATATATACACAATATATATATATATATATATATATATATACACAATATATATATATATATATATACACAATATATATATATATATATATACACACAATATATATATATATATATATATATATATATATATATATATATATACACAATATATATATATATATATGGAAATTGAAAAAGGAAAACCAAAATATATTATCTATGCATTCATCAACTTTTCATCTTTATTATAAGACTTTCTCAGGATGATTGTATGAAGAAAAACAAACACAAGTACCAAATGTTTAAATAAGAGGTGGTGGCGGGTGTAAGCTTAAAATTGGGTCTTCTTATGAAAAAAAAAATTATGAGATACAAGTAGAAGGAAATTGAGTTGACAGTAGAGAGTGGGGGATGCGGTTGGAATTATAAAAATAGACTGATACGTAGCTATAAGGCATATTCCGATAACGTTCGTTGAATACTCTAGTCAGTCTTTCTATGTGTGCCTTCCTTCGCATGAATAGAACTTCGAATCATCCTCAGGTATCAAAAGCTTCGACGAAGAATCAAAAACGTTCGTGAAACCTATGGAACATTTATTGATTTTTTTGATTTTAATACTTTTTTGTATTAAAATCAAAAAAATTAATAAATGTTCCATAGGTTCCATCAGAAAAATTGAAAAAATAAAAAATAAAAAAAGGTATAATTAAACAGACGAATTCTGTTATTTTTAACAATGTTTGCATAAATGAGAAAATGCTGCCTAAATACACACACACACACACAATATATATATATATATATATATATATATATATATATATATATATATATATATACTAGACTAACCCTTTAGACCCAGAAAGTTCAGAATATTCTAAAACTTTCTTTTAGGGAAATTCTGAGAAATTCTGAAAGTTAGGCTGGATTGGATGGGGAATGGTTGAGCCTTAGATATACGAATAGACAGTCATTTGATTAATATGACTAAGTTTTAAGGAGGGCGCTAAGTAAACTGAAAAAGCAAATAAGGAGTAAGGAGAAAAGATTTCCGCAGAATTTGTAGGTACATAGGTCATCCTAAAAGTTCTAAGGCCCACCCAAAAAGCAGAGCCATCGCTGAACATTTTTGTGGTGGCAACACTTCCACTTCCACAGACTAGAAAGACTAATTCAGATTTCTATCTTAATTTCTGTGTAGATGGGATTGGTACAAAGGTGAGAAGTGGGCAATAATTCTACGAATAAACAAACAAGAGGCCGAGCGGTCAGAAAGGAAATCATATGCTTGTTGAAGACCACCTCTCCTATGCAACTGTACAACAGTGAAGAAGTGGGAATTCAAGAGAGCCAAGTATAAGTCAGGGAATGGATAGTTGAGGCTAGAACACGGATTAAGACTCAACTCAAAACCATGAAAATAATAATAATAATAAATCGAAGGATTATTTGAAATGGGGTTAGAGAATTTGTAAAATGCCTTTTTTACATTGCGATTCTTTTTATATGACATCATTCAAGATACAGTGGGCAATGATAAACTGGTAATCAGATAGTTCTGTAAAGTTGGTCAAGTAATTCAACTTACAAAGCAAATAAGGAGTAACAAGAAAAGATTTCCACAGATATCAAAAGGCACTTTCTGCCCACTGAGTAGCTACGGGGTTCGTCCAAAAAGTTCTAAGGCCCACCCAGGGAGCAGAGCCATCGCTGAACAATTTTTGTGGTTGCAACACTTCCACTTCTTATACAACTAGAAAGACTAATTCAGGTTTCTATTTTAATTTCTATGCAGATGAGACCCACACAAAGTTGAGAAGTGTGCCATAAATCTAAGAACAGATTACACAGAGGACAAGGTGGTCATATTGCTAAAGAAAAGTATGACACGATGGCGTTCTATATTTTACCAGACATCTTAATTACTTCTTTGTTTTGTTTAATACTTATCAGTTTCCACAACGAAAATTATGTATTTTCATTTATTTAGCTTTCTACAAATTCTCTTATCTTCGGTTATGGGTCTGTTATGGTGTGATCTTGATCTACCCTATTTTGGGTGTAGATGGACTCTTCCAGAGACTATTAATAGAGTTATTACTAAGTTTTGTAGCAGTCATGGCGGCATTCATTTGCCACCCAGTGACGATGACGAACATACCAGTCGAAGTTCCGGGTTCCGATCTCAGCAGAAACTGGGCCATTTCGGTGACCTTTTATCTGACCTGGGAATGCCGATGAAGCTGCCCATGCAATTTTTTAATAGGCCAGAGTGCTCCTTTTTTAGGGGCGCTGGTTAGACTCTCCCCACCTTCCGGCCTTGTGCCACATCTTCCTGCAGTGGGAAGGAAGTAAATACTGTCATGGAGGTAATCATTTACCGTTCTGTGTCGGTATACATACCAGTTGAGGATCCGATCTCGACAATCAGTTTGTCAGAAACTGGACCATTTTGATGGCCTTTTATCTGTTGGGCTCAGGTATTGTCCTGGGTAATCCTAGGAGGTGCACCATCCCAGGCCTTGCCTCCCCTTTTTTGGTTGAAGTTAGTTTATTGTTAACTGTCTGAGGCGCCCTGACCGAGGAATGTCAACAGGAATGCTAGGCTATTTTTAGGAGGTCAGAGTTCCCCTTCTTTAAGGGTGCCAGCTTGATTCTCTCCACGTTCCAGCCTTGTGCCACGTCTTTCTGCGGTATGAAGGAAATTAATACCGTCATGGGGGCAGTCATTAAAGGCAGCCATAGTCATAGTATCAGACGCATAGTTTCTGTAATGTACTATTTCTGTAAATACACTCTTGTAAATATACCACCGTGTTGTCTTAATTATTATCAGCCCTTCAAGGTCACAACAGGATCATAATGTTATACTATGCATTTTCAAAAAGAGCCCCCCCCCCCCCCGGCCGGAAGTCATGTGGTTTCATTGACTTCTATTTTGAGGTCACCTCTGACCTTTAAGGTGTCACTCAACCCCTTCCATATAAGCACGACCTTCACTATGTAACATAATAAATAAAAAAAGTGATTAGTACTTTTAGTATGTCACCGAAGAAATTCTATTTCAAACTTCAGCCTGACAGACTAACTGACGGACATTGTTTCTTATACAGATACTTAGACACATCTGAAATAAGAGGCGTCTGTCAGGACTGACTGAAATTTGAGATCTTACTAGCCCAACAACAGAACACAAAATAAAGTGCACATGCGTGACCTAACTACCTACGCAACAAGTAGCCAATCAGTGTATCAGGCACAGAAGGAAAAATATTCCAGAACCTTTCGTGTGCACATCAATAAAAAGCCAGGAGAAACTAATAGCTAACGAAAACGCCACCAGCAGTCAACGAGGCGCCATGATTCAACGGCAAAGTAAATTGTATTTTCCCACCAACAGGCATGTGCGTCATTGATCTCAATCAGAGCTTCCATTAGGGAAATTACTACAATATGTTGCCATGCAAATGCCATGCGTGATCATCAGTATTGACAACAAATACCAGCGATCATCAACAACAACAAAAAACACTGCTATATCTCATCATGCGCAATCATCATGATTATCAAGAACTACCAGTGAGCTGCAGTCATCAGCATCGTCAACATAAAATCACTTACAGAGAAACATCACACAACTTTCTACCAGCGAACTTTTCCGTTCACATGAAATAATCATGAGAGAAATATACACACACTGCCTACAATGACTATTGAACTTGCACACAATGTCTCACACAAACTCTCATATTAATGCAATGCAAAATCAACACAAAACAGGCAAAAACATCTTTTTCTTTAAATAAAATATTGTTATCTTTACAACCACTGCTTTATTGTAAATTATTCGTTTGTTTGATCATTTACATTTTATTCTAATTTTCTTTGTCACGTATTTCACAAGACCAGTGACACATCCATTCAATCTATGCGTTTAGCAATGAAAATGCTAAAATGCTATTTCAAGCTAAAGTATGACAGGCTGTCTGACCGACAGTCGATTCTACAAAAATAACAAAAACACAAAAGAAATGGTGACTGTATTTGTTTTTTTAATTTTAAGATAGCTACTAGAAAAAAAAACATTGAGCTTGGTTTATATTGTTCGTAAAGCCAGTTAAATTTAAAGAAATAAAACAACAAAAGACAAAATTACTCTCTTAAGATCAAAGTGTAGTATCTGTTCCGATGGATACTGCACCCCATAGACTGGTATTGTCTTGGCCTTCGGGGGCTTGATTTACGCCGGTTTATAGGTCTGTCCTGTGCAGTTCTAGGAGGTCCACCCTCCCAGGCTTCGCCTCCCCTCTTTGGGGAGGAGTAAGTTTATTTCTTACTGTCTGAGGCGCCCCTACCGGGGAATGCCGACGGGGCTGCCCAGGCAATTTTTAAACCCCACTTTCCCGATCTGACCTTGGGTCACATCTTACTTGTGGGAGTAAGATAAAAACTGGCCTTGTGCCTAACTCCTGGAGAGGAGTAAATCAATACTCTCTTCCTTTTATCTTTATCACCATCTCTCTTTTTATCACTATTTTTCTCCAGAGTTAAATAGGTTAAATAGTATTAATACTTGTTGTGATATTCCTTATTGTTTATAATGAAACATTCAAATCTTCTGTTTTATAGTTAGTTTTATTATCTTTGACTGTTAAGAAACAGAGAGAGAGAGAGAGCGAGAGAGAGAGAGAGAGAGAGAGTAATAGGAGCAAGATAGGCACTGTATAAAATAAAAGTGGGGAGACGGGAGAGTGGGGGGGGGTCACATTAGAGTAAAAAATTAGAGTAAAGTAAAAAAGCTTTTGCTGCTCTTCAATACAGTTGAGGTGTTTAATATCAGGTCTGGTGTATCGGAGATGTCACCTGGCAGAATAAAATCTACTCGACACAGACACGCACCTGGCCGGAAAAAACAAAATGCGGTTTATTGACACGGAGACACAACTCGTTGGAAAACAAAATATCAGAGAATTTGATGCAAAAAACACCTGCAAAGGTTAACTGTCATCTGCCGACACAAATACACTCATCGCTAAATAAGCACCCTAGGGGCATGGCTACATTGACAACGAAGGCGAAATCTCAGAATAGGTGTTATATTAACTAGCTGAAATTGAACCCCCCTCTCTCTCTCTCTCACTCCACTCGTTCACCGCCAGCCACTGAAAATAAAGATATATCATTATATTTCTATACATCAGTGTTTGTCATCGTTCTTTTAAGCGTAGCAGAAATACAATAGAGGATCCGTGCTCGACAATCAATCTGGCAGAAGGCGGACCGTTGTGGCATCAGCAGACACTGTTCTGTCAGGGTGAGGTATGATCCGTTCAGTCCTAGTTTATAACCATGCTGCCCCATCGACGACTGTCAACCCTCAACGTTTGTACCGTGGGTTTCCTTCTCCCTTCATCTTCTTATCCTGGCCATGTTGACTCTTGTATTGGCGATTTCTGAGAGTGAAGGCACTGGTTTGCAATTTTTTTTATGGAAATAGCTCCAGACAAGGCATGAAGCCACTTGATGTAAAGAGCTAAAAGAAAAGAATACTATTTCAAGGGCAAAAACTAGCCGACGATAAGTGTTAGATGAATAGATTCTGACCCAGAAAACAGCAATTCTTCCTTGTACCCAATTTCACTTACAAGCCCTGAGTTGATCTGTGGTATATGTTTTTCAGGCACTAGCCAAAGGTGTCATGAGGCAGGATAGAACCCATAACCAACTGCTTAGAATGCAAGCATTCTAACCACTTGACCACATATGCCTATAATTTTTTTGTTATGGAAGTCGCCCCAAACAAGGTATGAAGCCGCTTGATGTAAGGAGCTAAAAAAAATATTACTTGAAGGTCAAAACCGAGCCAGCTATAAGTGTTAGATGGATAGATTCCACCCTAGAAAACAGCAATTCTTTCCCCTTTGTCAGAAACATCTCTCATTGAATGTGAGGACTAAAGAACAAAATAAGGAAAGTGAGAGTTATGAGGCTGCCGAAAGTAAACCCAAGTTCCAGTTTCACTCTCCATAGTATTCAAAGCAAAATCTAAGCAGACAGACACACTGAGTACAGTCGACTTGTTGAAGAGGGTGTGTGTGTATGTGTCGTTGGGGCTTTGTCACTCGTGCCCACATCTGAGTTAAGCCCTCCCATCTCGCAAGTCCAGGATATCAGCTAAAACCTAACTGAGATCATCTCCTGTTGAGACCAGTTATTGTCATCCACTCAAAGTTATCTACTCCTCTGCGTCTATTCTGTTTTCTCATGTCGACTCTGTCTCACTTGTTTCCTCGACCTAATCTCCTGGTCTACTCCAATCTAATCCATCCGGTCCGCTCATCTCCCAAGTATATCTACTTTCGACCGGAAATCCTAAATGTCTGGTTTTTCTCTCAGTCACCCCCAGCTAATCACTGGAACTGGCTACATCCATCTGTTTTCTCAGCTACTTTCACCTGACCAGCCAGACGCTAACAACTAATTGTTAGGGCACCATTCTGTCTTGGGAATTCAATAGATTCGCTGGCCTTTTTATGTCACTCACTTATCTTATTTCCTTATCATTTTGTATTGGCAATTATTTCCTAATTTAACATTTTATGGATTCTCAGCTGTATGTGTGTGTGTGTGCGTGTATGGGGGGGGGGGGCAGCCCAAAGTATCACACTAGGAGGTACACCCTCCCAGGCTTTAACTTTTAGATTTGTGAAGGGGTTTGTTTATTATCGATCACCTGAAACACCTTAACCAAGGAATGCCGACAGGTCTGTTTAGGATATTTTTGTGGAGCCTGAATGTACCCATTCCAGTGAACTCCCACTTTCTGGCCTTGTGCCATACCTCCTGTGTTGGAAAGAAAGTAAATAACGAATGACAATAATAGACTGAAACTTTGTAAGAGATGGCTGACTTGGTGAGTAAATTGCAAATTACAGGATTTGTTTCTTTTTCAAACATAAATCAATCTCAATACTAAAGACTATTTTAATATGTATTTTGTGTGATTAAAATATCTATGAAAAAAAGCCCTAGGAAAAAGTATGTGGATTAATTCATGCAGTTTATGGGCCGAGCTATTTTTTAGATAGGATTTTCAAGTTAAATTAAATTTTCACAGTATCTTTTGTTTATTAAATTGTTAGGTGAAAATACAGAATAGTTAATAAAGTCACCCCTCCTTTCCCCATCTTAAGAATGACTAAATAATAACGTTATTATTTCAGCCCGGTCCGTAAATTTCAAAAGTACCAACTCAGCTTTAGTATAATAATAGATAATACACAGATTGATAATGCTAATCCTCTCAAGGATTGAACTCATCCTCCTTGGCTATTTAATTATAAATTACTCTATCGCACCCGCAACTCAGAAAGTGACGAAATATTATAAAGAAACTTGAATTAGCATATTAAAACTTAGCACGTTTCTCGGTTTTATTGTTTGAAGCTAACGGCTATGGTTATAGAGTATGTGATTTATGTCACATACGGCCATCCGTAGCTAAAGAATTTCAAACATCTGCTTTATCTCGTATGTGTACAACTGATTTGTGTTCTAAATTTACATGGAGAATAATGCAGAACAACAATATCAATTTTACTTATTTTATGCTTGGATGTAAGTAATTTTATATATTTTAATGCGATTTTTACTCGTTAGCATTGCGTGTATATCTTGAGAACGGAAGCAATTTCATATTGCATTGTTCAATTTAATTGTTTTCCTATGTTATTTGCTCTTACGTGACGTTTTATTTGGTGGGTCAAACAAAAAGTACACGCAAAAAAAAAAAATTAATTTTATATTTTTGCTTTTCATAGAAATAATTACAAACAAACAAAAAAAAAAAACGATAAAACGAAACTGTTCATTTTAATTTTTTCTAACTGTTTTAATCGCCGAAAATATTTTTTTTTTCTGTTTTAATTTTAAATAAGCAAATATGGAAGACAAAAAAGAAATCAAATATTTTAAAATTCAAAGCAAGCAAAGAAAGTAATTTCAGAATGCTACATTAAAATTAACTAGTAATTTTTAACTCTTTCTTACTTTAATTACTAGTAACTAACTAGTGTAGTACGTTAATAAAAACCAACGTGTCTTTTTTTTTTTTTTTTAACCATTTATTTGGTTAGTTATGGGGGTGGGACCGACTTGTTTATTAAAGGCAGAAAAATAATTGACTTTCATTTTTAGTTTTTTTTTTGCATCTGAATGTTTTGTTTTATTTCTGTATTTTCTAACTATTTTTTTTTTTTTTTTCAAATAGTCGCTCCATTGATTAAGGGTCAATTGTAGAATAGGGGCCGTTGAAATATCTACGCTTATTTCGATTTTAATTATTAGCCCTAATTTCTGCACTTGTCCTGAAATCAAATTTTGCTTTCCAAAGTCTATAAATTTAAACTTTTATTCAAAGTTTTGTTTTACTTCTGCAGTTTACGGACCGTGCTATTTTTTTTATTTAAAAAAAAAATTTTTTTTTTAGATAAGATTTTCAAGTTAAATTCAAGTTTTACGGTATTTTTTTTTTATTAAATTGTATCGTGGGAAAGTACAGAATAGTTAACACCCTCTCCTCCCCCATGTTAAAAATGGGTAAGCATTTATTACAAGGGCGAACAGAAGAAAAAAGGGGTACAAATACAAAACAAGCATGCAACAAATAAATGTTACTAAAGCCAAAATAAGTTATTATTCTACCTACCTGGATAAGTTTATTTGTGTTTCAACTTATTTCAAAGCGTTATATATATATAACAAACATAGTATTCAGTTAGAACGAAAAAGATGTCGATAAGCAATGGAGGTGTGCTTCTGGACCACTGATAATCGCTTAAAAATCGAAAAGTAAACAAAATACTGATAGAAACGCATCCAATAAATGTTACCAATCGTGCGAAAATGTAATGTTCTAACTGTATTTTCTTTAATTTTCGATTTTTGAGCGATTATCAGAGGCCCAGAGGTACACGTGCATTGCTTATCGACGCCATCTTATTCGTTCTAACTGAACACTGTTTTCTTTTTTGTTTTTTTTATGAAAAACAAAACAAAAACACTTTAAAATAAGTTAAAACAAACTTATTTAGGTAGGTAGAAGAGTAACTTATCTTAGTTTTAGTAACATTTATTTGTTGCACATTTGTTTTTGTTTTTATCACGCCTTTTTTATTTGTTCGCTCTTGTAATTTTTTTTGTTAGTTTAAAAAATTTATTTTTCTCTTTTTTTTTTCTCTTGCTTTTGTTTTTTTTTAAAACGGTATACTATTCAGAAATTTGTTAAAAAAGACTCTGCAGGGGTTAGTGGAGGGAGAGAGAGTTGTCGGGCCTCTTACACTATTGGAGCTCTTCTAAAATGAAAACAAATAAATTTCGGCCCGTCCCTAATATGCAGAAGTGCAAAACCTTTTGTTTTTTATATTTTGTTAAAAAGATAAATGTATTTTGCTCTAGAAAACAAAGCAAAACTACCTTTGATTCACGGACATACACATATTTACACACACACACACAGGGACATCGGGATGAAATTTGGCATAGACAAATGTGCCAAGTGCACACTGAAGGCTGGGAAGAAGATCCATGCAGAAAACCTCCAATTAGACATGGAAAATACCATCAGAAATCTGGAGGAACAGGAGACATACAAGTACCTTAGCATTGAAGAAAATGATACCATCCTACATGCCAAGATGAGGGGGAAAATAGGCAAAGAATACATACGACGCGTGAATAAGATGTGTAAAATGCAGCTCATAAATAAAAATAAGATTACTGCGATAAACCAGTTTGCCATACAAGTAATCACGTACAGTTTTGGCATCATAGATTGGCCCCCAACAAACCATCAACAGGCTGGATCTAAACACAAAACCAAAAATTAACACTCCACCGAGTCATATACAGGAATCAATGTTTGCTGAGACTGTACTTACCTAGAGGAGAGGGAGGACTGGGACTTTCAGAGATCAACCACCAACATATTTGCCACTATTGTCAGTATTGGACAATATCTGACAAGCTCCATAAACCCGAATCTCACAATGGTACGGGAACATCAAGAAAAAAGAGCTAGCCAGACAACTTCCATAACATATCTGGCCAAGCATTTCGGACAGGGCTGTTTATCAGATGAGGTTGAAATCCCAACAAAACCCGCAACAGAGATAGCCCAAAAATAGTCGTAAAAAATAAACTGAAACATTAAAAAACAGGAGCCTTAAAGAGTGGGCAGAACAAAAACGTGCCGCCCACTTGATGAGATATCTAAAGAGTATATCGACAAAGAAGGTTCTTTGGACTGGCTTAAAAGAGGCGTCCTCCATTATGATCAGGAAAGGCTTATAATGGCGGCCCAAGACCAAGGCCTTATGACTAATGCATTTAAAAAGATGGCAGGACTTAGGAATGATAGCAAGTGCAGATTTAGCCACACAGAAGTGGAGAGTGTGAATCTCTTGATATCAAGCTGCAAAATTATGTTAGCAGATGGCAGCTACACAACGTGTCATGATGGTGTGTGCAAATACATACACTGGAACATCTGTAAAAATCTAAACATCCAATGTAGCACTAAGTCCTGGGAACATCTACCGGAGAGGACTATGGGAAACGATAAGTATACTATACATTATGATTATGTTGTTCCTACATCTACCTACCTGGAAAATGCAGCAGTAAAACCGGACATAGTCATATTAAATAAGGCAGAAAGAGAGGCAACACTGATTGAGGTGAGTGTTCCAAATGACAGTGGCTTAAACAGAGCAGAGAAGGAGAAGGTGACAAAATACCAAGGTTTAATGTATGATATGAAGAGAAACTGGAACCTCAAAAACATCAACATTATCCCAGTTATAATAGGAGCTAAAGGTCTCATGAAAAATTTCAAAAAGTATCTGGAAAGTATTCCCGGAAAACCAAGTGCAAAAGAAATCCAAATAATTGCACTTAAGGGAACGGCCAAAATCCTTAAAAAAGCACGCGGTTGGAGCCTCTAAATAGCAGGTGATAGTCTGGCATTTGGAAGAATGCACCGTCCCTATGTTAACGAAAACAGAAAAAAGAAAATTAAAAAAAAAAACAGAGACACACAGACAACTGCCCTTTAATAATGTTGTTCTTTCTGGTACGTTTTACCTCGATTAGTGGTTTCAATTTTTGCAGTAAGATTTACCATTTAACAACAATAGGAAATCAATCGTTATTGATAAAAATAAATTACTTACTACCCCCTCTAGGCAACGACGGATTTCATTTATAACTTTGCTGTAAGCACAAAACATTAAAATTTTGGTAATTTCGTAGCAGAACCATTTATCTGTTTAGACGTGACCAGAAAAGAAGAAAAAAAATGGAACTTTAATATAGGTTTATATTATCATCATACTTTTTTTACCATTCAAAAGGAGAAACATGAAATAAACTGCTGATGATTTTTAAAAAAAAATGGAACTTTAATATAGGTTTATATTATCATCATACTTTTTTTACCATTCAAAAGGAGAAACATGAAATAAACTGCTGATGATTTAAAAAAAAAAAATATTTTCAAATGAAAATGAGAAACTAAAAACGCGTGTACTTTATTTACACCTTAAAACAACGTTCCTATGTAGTGACGGATTTTTATGTGCTAACACCCGGACTGGCTTAGATTTGATGATCTCGGAGGAAGATTAAATCTGGACATTATAGGGAGATATGTGCAGAACAGGAGACTTCATTGGTATGGTCACATTGAAAGAATGGTTAGTAAATATAGAACAGTTGAGGTAGCAGGATTGGTTGCCAAAGGGAGGCCAAGGAAAATATGGGAGGAAGTGATAAGAATTGATTTGAGAGAAAAAAGAATGAATAAGACCTGGCCAGTGTAGGTTGGGAATCAATTTCTAAAAGTTGTACAATACATGCATGTAAAACAGATGTTAAACTGAATATGATGATAGAAACATGGCTCTAATTCCTCTCGGCTCCTTCTCTCCTTATTTTGAGGACGCCTCAGACATCCAAAATTGGATCTCCTCCTTCTCTTTATTGTAACAATAGAGGTACTATTTCATAGCCCAATTCTTTTTTCTCATTTCTCTTTTTTTTCTCCATATTTTGGGACACTTCAAAACACACAAACATGCAAAAATTTAAATGTAATGTGAACAAACATCTTGCTGCCCAACTCACCACCCAGATTACCCCCCCCCCTTTATAACTCTGGCCCCTATGGCAATATGCCATTGTTTGGGACGAACAATAGTAAAAAAAATTTTAAATCAGTAATCAAGCCTGATTCTTCTACCTCTTTCTGGTATAATGGGAGAGGGATTGCTTGACAATAAGGCCTCCTTTAACTTGGTTGTTTTTTTATTTAAATTTGATCAACTTTAAAGCAATCTTCCACTTACCAAAGTAGGTATGTTTCTTGTCACATGAATATTAGAATTTTGGAGAGAGAGAGAGAGTTTTTGTTTTTGTTATATTGAGTGAAACAATGTTTCATGCAAAATAAAAATGGATTTGAGGATAAGCAAAACAACAAACTAACAAATATAAAAGCTCTACCAAGATATTTCAGTTTCTTGGAAGTAAGGACTTTAATGAACAGAAATTCAAATTGTACAAGACGCATCCGAAAAGAAAAAAAAAAACAAAAAAAAACGTAAACAAACAAGTCAGGAACAGTATTGATTTACTCCTCTCCAGGAGTTAGGCACAAGGCCAGTTTTTATCTTACTCCCACAAATAAGATGTGCCCCAAGGTTGGGTCGGGAAAGTGGGGTTTCAAAATTGCCTGGGCAGCCCCGTCGGCATTCCCCGGTAAGGGCGCCTCAGGAAGTAAGCAATAAACTTACTCCTCCCCAGAGAGGGGAGGCAAAGCCTGGGAAGGTGGACCTCCCAGAACTGCTCAGGACAGACCCATTGACCGGCGTAAATCAAGACCCGAAGGCCAAGACAACACCAGTATGGGGTGCAGTATCCATCGGAACAGATACTACACTTTGATCTTAGCCAAAAAGCCAAGTGAGTAAAAAGATGTGTTGTTTGTTAATGTTTTTTTTTTTTTTTCGGACGCATCTTGTACAATTTGAATTTCTGTTCATTAAAGTTCTTACTTCCAACTGAGGATGGTTGCTTTCTAGCAACTAAAATATCTTCGTAGAGTTTTTGTGTTTGAGTTTATATTTTTTGCTAGTTTGTTGTTTTCTTATCTTCAAATCCATTTTTATTTTGTATATATATATATATATATATATATATATACATACATACATACACACATGGTTTTTAAATTAAATGCATTTTATTTAGAAATAATACACAATTTTTTAAATCTTTTTTTTTCTTTCTTTTCACTTTTTTTTTTCTTCATATTTTTCTATTTTTAATTATTTTTTATTTTATTTTCCTTCTAATTTTATTAGTTTTTTTAATTGTAATGTTTAGGAAAAGTATACATACTTTCGCTAGCTCTGTTAGTATGGCATCCATGAGAGTAAACAGAATCTTGTTTCTAATTGAACCTACATATATTAATGCTTTAATAATGTGAGTTTTATTATTTTTGTTTTTTATTTTCTGATACTTTTGGACACAGTTTTAGCTTTTCCCATCTACATGTTGCACTCATAGAAAATCCAAGATATATAACCTTGTATGTTGGTTGTCTAAGTGATGACGAAACGGTCTGTTAAGAACTGGATCTTTTTAAAAATTGAATAAAGACATGGTTACTGGAATCTAACTTTCTATTTATGTGTGTGTGGGTGTGTTTGTTTGTTTGTTTGTTTGTTTGTTTGTATTTGACTTTTTTATTTTAATGTTCAAATATAAATTTTATAACAAAGGAATTGTTATAGCTCAATAGTGTAAGGCCAGAGCTATGTTATGTATTTTTTTTATTCGATTTTATATCATTTCCAATGTTTTGAAAGACGGATCCCCATATGTCACAGAATTTATTTTCTTATTTAGCATACAATTGTTTCAGCATACACCAAGATATATATGTAAATGCTCCTATGCATTTCTTAGTGTGGCTATCATCAGTGCTAATTCTATAAAACGATGAAAAACAAAGGCAAATAAAGTCCATAAATTACAGTCAGTATTCATTATCAAGTTCTTTTTTTTTTTCCTAATGGAACTCGTCATAACATATAGATATCTAATATTTTTCACTGTTAATATTTTAATCGTTCCTCATCCTCTAATATTTTGATTCAGAATCTCTTAAATTAAGATATATATTTCTCCAACTAACCTTCCTTTCTTGTTTTGTCTAATTTTTCATTTATTTTTAGTGTAATTTTCATCGAATTTCCTTTATATATTTACTTTTTTACATTTGGAATCCATATTCGTAAACTGGGTTACTTACGTTTTTTCAAGTTTATATATATCTATAATCATTTTTTTTTTTTTTTAAGTTGAAAAAAAAAGTATATTATAGCCTGTATTCTGAATTTCTGCCAATAAGTTTGATTTTTTGGGGTTTTTTTTTTTGTAACAAATTTTTTAAATATTTTCAATTTTGTTTACTTTTCAGAAACTCCTATCTCCTTGGTTGGAAATATTGAAGTAATATGACTCATGTTTGACTGCTTCCCTTGGGTCAAGAAAAGATTAAAGGACCCTCACTTTTGAAGATTTATTTCTGTTTGGTAAATAAACTTGCTAAATTTTAAAAGCATGAAATTAATTTAGTTTCCAATTGTTTCAAAATTGATTATAAATTTGCAAGGTATTAAATTTTTATTATAAACCATGTCTAATATGTAATACTATAACCCTAACTAATATGTAATACTATAACGCTAACCCTAACCATGTCTAATATGTAATACTATAACCCTAACCCTGTCTAATATGTAATACTATAACCCTAACTAATATGTAATACTATAACGCTAACCATAACCATGTCTAAGATGTAATACTATAACCCTAGCCATGTCTAATATGTAATACTATAACCCTAACCTGTAACCCTACCTCCTAAAATGTTGTAATAGTAACAAAAAAAATATTTAAAATTTCCCAATTCAGTTTTGTAGGATAAGTTCATTTTCTTCTGTCTATTTAAGCTTATTTTTTATTTTTTTATTTCATTTTTTTCATGAACCCCTTTTGACTTAATTTCTTTTTCTTTTTCTACTAGGTTCCAGAATTCCAGTAACGACTGATCTTTTTTTTTCCTAAGGATACAACGACCGTTCAACTTAGCTTTTTTTTTCTTATTAAAAAAAAATCTGAAGTCAATGCAAAAAGAATCCTTGATGACTCTTATCCACACAACAAAATTCCACCCCAAAAATGAACCCTCCTCACCATGGCTATGGCATGCAAAACAGTCGTAATGACGGTGACCCTTGTAATAATTCTCGTCTGAATACGTACCAATATAACAGTAGCTACAATCTGAGAGAGAGTTCGAGGGAGTACAATCGACGCTCTGCTGCATACGAAGACAATACCACTGATAGGCATTATTACAATAACCCCAACAGCCATGGATACAGCAAAACACGGAGCGGCAAATACAGCAGTTATGACGGACGAAATTTTAACAGCTATTATAACAGTGTCATATTAAGTAGCAGCTGTGAAGACGTCTCTCGAATCGGCACAGGTGCATCAATGTCGCCAAAGTGTAAATATTCCATCCAGCTTAAGCTAAAAGTGGTCGAGTACGCTAAAAAGTTTTCAATTCACAAAACGGCTCGGCAATTTCGAATCGACCGTAAAACTGTCCGTGATTGGCGGGGCCAGGAAGTCCAGCTGCGGTTGAAGCTTAAGCTTGAAAAAGTGGACGATGAAGTTTTGGGATTTTATCAGTTGCAGCAAGAAAAAAAACTGTCTGTCTGTCAGGAGGATTTAAAAATGAAAGCCACAGAGGTTTTCCGGCAGATGGTTCAGGAAGGTGTTGCCTTGGCCGACGAATTCGAAGCGAATGATGATTGGGCGACAAAGTTTGTGAAACGATACAAGTTAAATATTGACCAAGCGACAGATGTATTACCTGATCAAAAGGCACCCGTCGAATATGTTGACGAGTTTCTGGATTATCTGATAGACAAGCAAAAATTACCTGTGCCTTGCCCAACGGCAACAGCAGCGTCCACAAAAGACTCCAACATAACGAAAGATAAAGACCAATTTAAAATTTAAAATGAGACGGACTCTTTATTTGAAACTTCTTTACTGCCATGGAGAAAATGTATTATTACATTTTCAAATAGTCCACGTTTCGGCGTGGTTACTACAATGGTCACAAACTCTAAGAATCTTGTTGCATTTTGATAAGAAACAAATATGTTTCGGAATTTTTTAGATGAGGATTGATAATTTGGATTATTCGGACTACTCTTCTCATTTTGAATGTTATTCTCCCAACGTTTCGGCCGATGTAATCTCCGACTTCCTTCAGGCGCATTTTGTTGAACTCCCGAATCTGTAAGGAATTTCGAACAGAACCCTTTATTTAATCCACTAGGGTAGATTGTTCTAGTTCTGTCAGCCATAACTATTGTATTCTTAGTATCACCTCTACTGAGGATTGAACCTTCAACCTCCAGAAGACTGTCACTTAGAACTAGTTATTACTTCACATTTTATGCAAGAATTCTCTGTGAACCTGTAGCGCAACGGATAAAAGTGCTAAATAATAATCAGTTCTAGGTAATAGTTTTTTGGTAGTTGAAGGTTCGATTCTCAGTACAGGCAACACCATGAATACAATTAAGAATTATATAAAACTTCTCCCCGATCATGGCTGATGGAACTAGACTAATTTACTCCTGTGGATTAAATTACTGGTTCAGTTTGATATTCCATACAGATTCCAGGGTTTGACCAGACACACCTGAAACGGGTCGAAGGTTACATCAGCCGAAACGTTGTGAGAATAACATCCAAGATGAGACCAGCAGTTCGAAAAATACAAAGAAACAAAAAAAATTTATTTCGTTTTTGTATTACATTTTACGGAATTCTAAGCTGTCTTCTTTTTTGTGTCTGTAATAGATTACTGCAACACAAAACGACAACTTCAAAAATGTCTGTACTTTTTTAAATTACATTATGTCGCAATTGATGAACTGATCATCAAAGCAGATGATAGGTTAAAATAAGTTATTAAAAAAGAATAATTTGTATACTACTGTTACTTTAATGTTATGGCGAATGATGAGAAAAGTGATGAGAGGAATGAGATGATGTAAAGAAAAAAAAAGAGATGGTCTATTATGACGTCGCGAGAGTTTCATGAATATTTAGAAATTCCAAATATTTCCTATTTATAAAAAATCTCTTGCTGTGTCATGATAGACCCCCCCCCCTCTCCCTCCCCCCCTCCTTTTGCCTCTCTGTTCTTCCTCTTTCCTCACCCATTTTCTTCTTCTCCCCCCCCCCCCCTCTGTTTTACTGTTGTTGATGTTGAATTCTTGGAATGGATATAAATAAATGTTGTAATTTTATTTATGTCTAAATTGAATTATGATAGCTCTGGTTAACATATAAGGTGTAACAATTGAGCTGATCGGATACCTGCTGCATTTCACAGAATATAATGATCTCCATTTGACTTAACTTCTCTGATATGTCAAAGGTGGAGTCTATTTATTCATTTGTATACTACTTAAGTCTTTGCATTTGACTTCTCTAATCCTATATATATATATATATATATATATATATATATATAGTGTGTGTGAGTATGATAAAGAGATGCAAGACTCCAGGAAAAATGCTTGAAGGAATCCAGAGTCCTAAAAAGTTGTTTCATAAAAGCAGAAAAACCATCAATGCTCAATTTATAAAAAAAAAAAAAAAAAAAAAAAACAGTTTCGTGCAACAAGCTAATGGCATGTGTATTTTGACTACATTCCATCATGCCATGACATATTGACGGTTACACATTCCATCCACTCGTGTGAAACCAACACTTTCTGCCAGGGCCTACTAATCGTATAAATCCATATATATATATAACAAATACTGACACAACGGGTCACAGGTGGTCTAGTAATTAAAAAATTTATAAAATGACACAATTTTACAAATAAAATCAAATTTGAACAAAATTTGGAAAAGATTCACAAAGAACACTGATGTGAAAATGATGACCATTTTTGTGTGACTAAGGTTGATGACAGACATCAACAACATGGTCGAAACCCGTAGTAAGTAAAATATTACATAAACTGAAAACTGCATGGTACTGAAAGGTACCGATATTCTAAGAGTTTGACTATTGGGGTAGCCAGCCACACCAGAAATTGGACCAGTTTAAAAAACGAAACAAAATGGCACTTTTTTTTTTTTTTTTAATCTTTCCTGGAGGTGATTTTTGAAGACACATTACTTTTTTTATTTTATTTTTATTTTCTTTTTTTTTTATTATTATTTGAAAAGTTTATTAAATCTTTTAACTGACTCTTTGGTGTATTCATGAATGAAAATATAAATATCTTCTTTTTTTTTTTCTTTTCAATAAAAATTGAAGATTTTAAATTTGTTATTTAATTAAAAATAAAATTTGAAATTATATCTATAGTACATTAAGGAAGACACTGTGTGTGTGATATATATATATATATATATTATATATATATATATATATATATTATAAATATATATGGGGATGTAGTTTGCTTGAAGAATTGTGTGTAATATGTATATACAGGGGAGTATCTATGCTGAGGAGTATCTATGCCACTGACTGCGCTAATGCAAAGGAAAACAATATCGCCAGCGATTTAAGACAACACGAGTTTTAGCAGATTTGAAACACTTACCATTTGAGTTCAAACTCTTTGGCCTAACATTCACAAGTAACATGAATTGGAACAAATACATAGAAAACATTGCCAAGGCTGCTGCAAAGAAAGTTGGCTCTCTCTACCGTGCTAGGAAACTTCTCACACCGACCAGTATCCTATATCTCTACAAAGCCACCATCTGACCATGCATGAAGTATTGTTGTCACATCTGGACTGGTGCACCATCTACTAGTTTCTCCCTCTTAGACAAGGTCCAAAAAAGAGTCGCCAACCTAATAGGCCCCTCATTATCCACTAAGTTCTAACCCATCCCATTACCGCAATGTTGCTTGTTTTACAAATACTTCAATGGAATGTGCTCCGATAAACTTGCTGCTCTGGTGCCCCCTCGACGTAAATACACTCGACCAATCCGACAACCATCTAAATCCCATCCATTCACTGTAGAGGTTCCCAGATGCCGAAGAGCCTTCTACTTCAATAGCTTCTTTCCTCATGCTGCTGGCCTCTGGAACTCTCTCCCTGTTTCTCCGACTGTACCGACATCCAGAAATTTAAAACTAATGTGAACAAGCATCTTGCTGCATAGCTCCCAATTTAGGATGACCCCCCAAAACTTTCACTCTAATTCTCAGTAGCCCTTTATGTCTACAGTGGCAACTTGCCTCGTTTGGGGTGAACTATGTTTTTTAAAAAAAAACAAAAAAAACAACAAAACAAAGTTATTCCTCGAAATATATTATAGAACGCGGTTACACACACTAGATCACTGTAGAAGTTGACACTAAATCAAGTAAGATTTATTGAAAAAATTTTTTTATTTTGATAAAGGTTTTGTCTTCCTTTTCAACGACAACACATTTCCACTTTCTGCATTGTCATAGCCTTCTATGACCCCCCCCCCCTCTCTATATAATCCGGAGAACTTTGCAACATGCTTGAGAACAAAACTCTGCCTAGGGAGTCGGGTTTTTGTTGTAATCACATGTATGGTCTAGCAGTTTATACTGAAGTACTTTTCTTTGTGATTGGATAAGTATGCGGTTCACGAAACCTGTACATTTTTACGATTCTCTGCTCACTGGAGCCGTGAACCTCCCCATTGTCAAGAATGATCTTTGGCAAAGCGACAATGTTCTCTTAATCAAAGCATTCATTTCTTAACCATAACAACCCGTAAAGAATAGAGAAATTTTAGTTCAAAGTTTCTTCCTCTAGATCTGCTGTGTTCTGTCTCTGCCCATCTGTATTAACAGGCTAACCTTGTGAATGATGTGACTCTTCACCATGCACTGTTTATTATTATAGCTCTTCAGTGTGGCTAGACAAGACCCCTTAAGGTCAAGCCTTAAATTGTAGACATTTTCTAGAATCCAAATCATATAATGGATTTTGATCAAAATTGGAATATGGATTCTAGACATAAAGTTTAGTAGGAGACTATATCTTGATTTTAATCTTCGTAAGGAGACATAAAAATGGTGCAGAACTGTTCTGTTTGAAGAATTAATTTTACTCGTCCTGGGATAGGTATTCTTCTAACATATATATATATATGTCTTCGTTTAGTCTTAGAGACAATGGATACTCCTTGTAAAGATAGTCTACATGGAGTCTGTAGTGAAGCAAGGATTGCACAATCACACCACTCCTGAACTGGCATCGTTTGGGACCAGTGACAAATAGAAATCTAGGATGACTGCAAACGGTGCCAGGATGAGCAGAGAAAGACTGGTGTCATTTCAGTTTCAGAGTTTTCCTTCTTAGACTAGTTGAAAATCAAGGCTTGAAACTAGACTATTCTATTTACTCCATAGTTAGGAAGAAGATATATGGATTCATACATTTCCCAAAGGTTGAAAAGTAATGCTCTCGCTCAAACAGAATTCTAACCCGGAATACAGAGACCACAATCTGTGGGTATAACCGTTACACCACACCTTCTCACAAATATAATAATATAGTTACCCACAGACAAGACATGTGTTTCGTCATTTCTACAACCCATCAGTGCAGTTAGATCTAGCGAGATTCAAAACCGAGACTCAAGTGAGTTACATCCTTGTTCTACCGCTGAGTTACAAACCTCGCTAATAGTGAGAGATGTATCTCGTTATAAATGTTGCCATTTATTTATTTATATTTTTATTTTATTTGCGATACTGATAGTTGAACTTATTCAGTTATTTTTTATGGGAAAGCGTGCGTGCGTGTGTATAAAATATACTCATTCGCAGGCAGCTGTTTTCTCATAGATGTAGCCAATGTATCCATGCCGAGATACAAAACCCCAATTGTTATCATTGTAGCTGGGCATCTAACCTCTGTGCCAACAAACCGGCTTCTGATAGAGTATCATAATTTCTCACACTATGTATTTTTCTTTTTGTTTACATTCTACAGTATATCTTCAACCCTCACTTACATATATCATCACATTGCATACATATGCTTGATAGACTCTTCCCTTGGTTGACAGTGGTAACTCTCTGCTGGTTAGTAATAGCAAAAGTTCCTTGAACTTATTCCATCCACTCCTAATTCTAGCTATCAGATTTGCACCTGCTGCACCCTGTGCTCCAATGGTATCACCAAGGTAACAAAATTTCTGAACATGTTCAATTTTCTCCATATCTGAGTGTTATGTAATGGGACGCATGTGTGGATGGACGTACAGAGAAAACTCGAGTTGAGATTTTAGTTTGGACTTGGAAGCCGACGAGCCAACACGCTTTAGCCATGTAGCGATTACATAAGCTAGGGGATTTAGGATCACCAAAAATGAGAGCCAGACGAATCCCCCCTCTTCCTTCCTTTACAAGTAGCTAAGTAGTTAGAAAATTAACTAGCGTAAGCTTCTCTCTCTTCTACAACGAACTTGCTCAGTATCGACAAGCTCGTTATATTTAATTGTGCGTGGGGGATTTGATTTCAGCCCACGAAGAAACCGCCGGTATGATGGAAGAAACGAGCGAAGATTATGACGCTCGGTGAAGCGACACAGATATCAGCCGCGACACAAAGCAGGCGACAACAATGGCAGTGAAGAAAGAGCCACGGTTAGTACAAATAGTTCCCTGCAGCTAGGAAATGCGAATAGGCGACACGTCGTCCCGTTTCGGGATCAACAGACGAGAGTTCTACGACGCAAGAAATTGTAGAGATTCCGACATTACAAACCAGCAATTTAACATGAGTTCGCATTCATCTCTGTTGTATTGCACTTCTTACAAACAAACCGGTCGTCCTCTATCAACCACCAGCAATTCCACTGCACTTGTTGTATCCTCAATGTCTGCATGTACCACAGAAAATTGAGTTGCACCTGACTCCCTTACCACAAACTGAGCATGAGAATTTTCCTCTTTCCAAGGGATTTCTCGAGGTGATCAACACTTGTGTCTTGGTGACATTCATTCTCAGGCGTTTACTTTCCATAGTATTCCTCCAAGGTTTGAACTTAACAAATAAACTTTTCATCGTTTCACAGGCAAGTACTAGGTCATCAGCATACAGCATCTCTTTTGGACAACCCGTACGGAACTCTCCGGACAATGCTTCTAAGACGCAAATAAAAAGCAACAGACTGTACAGAGCCCTGATGTACTCCTACTTTAACATTAAAGCTGTCACTAAATGTGCTGTTTATTCTAACATGGCCTTGAGTATTTCTGTACATTTCTTGAACAACCTTCACTAACCACTCGTTTGCACTTAGTTTATGCAATGCCCACCTGACATCCTCTCTTGGCATTCTATCCAAAGCTTTCTCCAGATCCCTAGACATCGCTTCTAAGACACACATGAAAAGCAACCCTGATATACTCCCATGTTAACAATAAAGCTGTCACTACATGTGCTGTTAATTCTAACACGACTTTAAACATTTTTATACATTGCTTCAACAATTTTCACCAACTACACTTGCCCCTAATTTATGCAAAGCCTACCAGGCAACATCTTTCAAAAGCTTTCTCTAGATCCACAAAAGCAAAATACAGGTTCTTCTTACTAAGAAACTTCTCTTGCATTTGTCTCGGGATAAATATAGCACCAATGGTACTATGACCAGGTATAAAACCAGATTGCATTTCATCTATGAATAATAAATTGGAAGCAACCCATTTAGAGGTCCATCCATAGAAATCTGGATGGCCTAGGACGTCTTGTAAAGGGTGGGTATGATAAGTTGCTCTGATATTTGTAAATAGTCACAAAAAAATCTGTCTCAGTGTTAGTGTGCCTTGTTTGGGATAAATAGGATTAAAATAAAATAAAACTCTTGGCTAAATGTAAATCCAATGTGTATATACCGCGTTTACCTGATAAGACTTGCAAAATATGACTTAGCATGATTTTTCTAGATAAGCCCTCCCCATAAAATAAGCCCCATTTGAGAGCGGCAGAAAGACGAAAAAAATAAGCCTTCTTTTCCTATTTATTCAGACTGATTTGTTGTGGTGTATGTTACCATTTTCAAAATACATATTTTCCTTTTACATACAGGGTTAGGGTTAACATGGTGATCCAAAAAGATGTAACTATTTGTGATAAAGTAGCATTTATTATCGAACAGAAAACTTTAGAATTCTTTTTTTTTTATTATTATTATTATTTTTTTTTTATTATTATTATTATTTTTTTTTTTTTTCATAAACTTGTCTTACGGACATGTAAGATTTGTGTGCTTCCCCCGTATACCACCATTTTGCGAGCACAGCTCAATAGTTTATAATATGCTCCACCCAAGCTCCTTAGTACTGAATCACTGTAGTTGCGATGACCTTGTCCAACATCTCCATTTGAATGTTATTCTTGAGCACAGCAATAGTTTTGGGACTGTTAGCATAGACTCTCTTTTAGGTATCATCAACGAAAATAATCCAAAGGGGATAGGTCTGGAGAATGTGCAGGCGAAAGGTGGTCTGTACGGCAAGAGATGAGTCTGCCTTCAGAAAAATCGAAATGAAAGTATTTGAGTTAAGCCTTGATGCAATGTGGTGTTGCTCTATCCTGCTGATAAATCAGTATTCATACCCTGAGTTATTTTTCCTAGAAATGATAGTAAAAATAAAATGGACACATCTTTTTCGACCACCCTGTACATGACATGTATCTCCATAGCAAGAACATTGTTCCCACACTTAAACACGTCAATAAAAACGGAAGCTGTACCGATGCCTATAACTGTTTTATAGTTTTTTTTTGGGTCTGTGAACGTTTCTACACAATTGGTACACTGGGCTTTTAAAGTACAATCCAGATGTCTGTCCATTGCAGTTTTCTAATTATTTTTTATCTTCATATAAAAAACATGGTTAAATCCTATTTTAATCACCTAACTTATAGTGAAATGGGTTTTTTTCTGATTATTTCTTTTTATTAAATTAAATCATTATTTTGTATTTTCCCTGGGCAATGCCAAAACATAGCTAAATCCTATTTTATCACCTAAATTATTTACAGTGAAATGGGTTCTTTTCTGATTTTTTTTTTCACAATTGATACTCTAATATATATATATATATAGATATATATATATTTTTTTTTAATTAAATCATTATTGTATATTTACCCCGGGCAACGACGAGACATGGGCTACTTTAAGAATACTAATGAAAAGATGATGTCATGTGCTGATCTTATGCCAAATAAAATTAAAAAATATTGTTAAAATTCACTTTTTAGCTTAGTTTGAATGTGTATTCAAGACATGGGATAATAATACACCTCTGACGATTAGAGCTACAGTCAAACTACAGTAAAGTGTTAAAATAAGCCCCCTTTCTGTTATTTATTGTTGTTATATATATATAACATAAAGAAAGAGGCATAAAAATCATGTGTTAGATGCAGATATTTTTATCAAAATCAAAACATTTTCTTTTTTCTTTTTTTTTCGTCTTGATTTTTTTAATCTAATATTTCGCTTGATATAACAAGCCTCGACAGAACTTTGGACAAATAAAAGGTATTAATCTTATTTTTCGTAATAATCCTTCCTAAGTCTTCTAGAAGTCACGTCCGATGTTGTGTGGACTAACGATGCAAATGTTTCTTTTAAATTAAACTTAAATCGCGCATGGTCGCTGGTAGGTATAAATTTAGGAAAGTTCATTTTTTCATATATATATATATATATATATATATATATATATATATATATATATATATATATATATATATTATACTTCACATTTAAAACTAAAACAAATAATATTAGTTATTTAGATAGAAAAATAAATCATATATTTAAGAATATTCCCACGTTATATTAACAAATAGATATTTTTAAATATCTGCATACATATATGTTTCATCTAAACCAAGAATCATCGGTGTGGCTAGGTATAAGTGTACCATCGGTCGCAGGATTCGAACCCCGGACAGAAGTCACTGTTGACTTCTGTCCGCCATCTTTACTCCACCAGCCACTGAGACAGCTATATGACAAGAAAAGGGAAATATACTTATATTCATTAAATGAACACAGTCTCCGTAAAAACCAAAGGGAGGTAACTTTACAATATTGCTTTAGTTGACTTCTAACCGACACATTAATAATATAAATAAATATTTACTGTTTTTTTTTTTGTTTTTTTTTTTAAACATAGTTCACCCCAAACAAGGCAAGCCGCCACTGTAAACGTAAGGGCTACTGAGAAAAGAAAAGGGGAGAAGGGGGGGGGGGTCAACCTAACTTGGGATCTGCGCAACGAGATGTCTGTTTACATTAGTTTTAAATTTCTGCATGTCTGTTCTGTCGGGGAAACAGGAGGCAGGGAGAGAGTTCTAGAGGCCAGCAGTACGAGGAAAGAAGCTATTTGAGTAGAAGGCTCTCCGACATCTGGGGACCTCCACAGTGAATGAATGAGATTTAGTTGATTGTCGAGTTAGTCTAGGGAATTTACGTCGAGGGGGGGGGCACCAGAGTAGCCAATTCATCGGAACATAATCCATTGAAGTATTTGTAAAACAAGCACAAGGATGCCACATTGCGGCGATGGGACAGAGGCTGAAGCTTGGTTGACAGTGAGGGTCCAATTAGGTTGGCGATTCTTTTTTGGACTTTGTCAAGGAGGGAGAGACTAGTAGATGATGCACCAGCCCAGATGTGACAACAATACTCCATGCATGGGCGAATGGTGGCTTTGTAGAGATACAGGATAATGTCAGGTGTATTTAAGTCTTAATAAATAAAATAAATAAATAATTAAATAATATATGAATTAACACTATATGAAATAAACAAAAAAAAAAAAAATAAACATTTAAGTATTCACGCTAAATTATCACATAATTTTAAACCCAAATAAGGATGACTTTTGTCTGTAATATTTCACATTTAAAACCAAAGCAAATTATATGAATTATTCAAACAGAAAAACAAATTAACTATTTAAGAATATTACCATGTCGTACTAATGAAAAGATGATGTCATGTGCTGATCTTATGCCAAATAAAATTGAAAAATATTGTTAAAATTCACTTTCTAGTTTGGTTTGAATGTGTATTCAATACATATTGCATTATAATACACCTCTGGCGATTAGAGATACAGTGAAACTGAAGTAAAGTGTTAAAATAAGCCTCTTTTTATTTCTCGTTATATGTTCAAATATTCCAGCCTCCTTCTTCCCCACCCCTCCACTCCCTCACCCACTGCCATCCACATTATTCCCGCTCATCCCCACCACCTTTTTCTCTTACAACCTTTCCACTCAGTTTCATAAACATTTACTTTCATTCCTCACTACTGACTCCACTAAGCCCGGACGTCAGTCCTACTGTTTTCTCCAGTAGTGGCTACTACTTTCCTCCCTTCTTCCCATTATGTCAACCCTATATGTGCACGTACTTGCATGACATTTTTCTTTATATTATCATCCTGATGAAGTCTTATAAATAAAGACGAAACGTTGATGTACGCATAAAAAACATCCCTTTTTGGTTTTCCTTTTTCATTTTCCCATATTTATGTATGTATGTATATATATATATATATATATATATATATATATATATATATGGGAAAATGAAAAAGGAAAACCAAAAAATGGATGTTTTTTTATGTGTACATCAACGTTTCGTCTTTATTTATAAGACTTCATCAGGATGATAATATAAACCAAAATGTCATGCAAGTACAAACATATATAGGGTTGACATATTGGGAAAAAGGAAGAAAATAGTAGCCACTACTGGAGAAAACAGTAGGGTGGACGTCCGTGCTTGGTGAGGAATTAAAAATGAATGTTTATGAAAATGAGTGGGGAAGAAGTGGAAAGATGGGGTGAGCAAGGATACTGTGGCTGGTAGTAAGAGAAAGAGGTGGGGGGGGGGGGGGGTGAGCAGGAATAATGTGGATGGCAATGAGTGAGGGGGTGGAGGAGAGGGAGGAAGGAGGTATTTGAACAGGTGGCTACGGTCAAGACTGAAGGGGGAAAAATAAGTTGGAATGTTTGTGTGGGGGGTGTATGCAGAGAAATGGAGGGTGGGTAGAGAAGGAGGGAGGCCCCCTACTGTTTTCTCCAGTAGTGGCTACTATTTTCTTCCTTTTTCCCAATATGTCAACCCTATATGTGTTTGTACTTGCATGACATTTTTCTTTATATTATAATCCTGATGAAGTCTTATAAATAAAGACGAAACGTTGATGTACACATAAAAAAACATCCATTTTTTGGTTTTCCGTTTTCATTTTCCCATTACGTCGGATTACCTTCATCCTTCTCTTCCCATATATATATATATATATATATATATATATATATATATATTATATAAATTTTTCTCATCTTTTTGTTTTTGCTGAGGATGGGGCATCCTACTGGATGACAGACATTCACCCACTATTTCAGACACTCCCTCCAGCCAAGAGATCTTTTTAATAATCTAACCGTCTCCTTAAGTGCAATTGTTTGTATCTCTCTTGCACTTGGTTCACCGGATATATTTTTCATTAGTCCAGTTGTTCCTATAATTACTGGAATGATGGAGATCTTCCTAAGATTCTAGTTTCATTTCATGGCATACATAAGACCTTGGTATTTCGTAATCTTTTTCCTTTCAGTTCTGTTTAAGCAAGCATCATTAGAGGCACTGACTTCAACTAGGGTTGCTACTTTCTCTCTTTTGTCCCATATCACGATGTCAGGCTTAACAGCTCTGTTTTCTAGATATGTAGCTGAAGGGATTGCATAGTCATAGTGGATGGATATATATGTGAAGTGAACAAACAAAGATAAAAATTATATCTTTAAATTATATCTTATCTTGAATCGTCAAAGCTCGATATACGAGATGATAGAGCAATAGTACAAGTAGATAAGTGATGCGAATAAAAATTGGATAAAATGCAAAATTTATTAAATCATCAATTGTTCAAACAAGGGGTATATAAAAAAAACCTTTTTGTCTTTCACATTTGAAACAAAAGCAAATAATATTAATAATTCAGATAGAAAAACAAATCATTTATTTAAGAATATTCCGACGTCTTACTAACAAAAAAATGACGTGCTGACGTTTTGCCAAATAAATTTGAAGAATATTTTTGCAATTTGCTTTCTAGTTCGGCTTAAATTTGCACTCGAGTGTACAAGAACGTATGGGATAATATACGGAAACATTCAAGCTGCCTCGCAGTTCTTGCAAGTGGCAATCTTCCGCATCTAGTATGAAATTGGGGAGTCTCGGCTGTGATCAACTACAAAGCTGTATTTGTCATTTTTTTTTTTTTCTTTCTTGTTTTGGCGAAGTGCACTGTGGTGCCAGGGTTAACAGCAGATTCTGCAATTCTTGACAGTGTAAAATGGTCGAAGCAAGTAGCGTTCTAAAACAGTGAAAATAATCAGTTTTTCAGTTATGAATGCTTAGAAAGGAATTAAATTTGTAAACCGATATTTGACTGCATGTTCAACCAATTTTTATAATCAATGAATGCTGAGCTCTTGCCCGTCTGCAGCGCAATGACAGAAGTCTGCAATGCGAAGTCTGACCGAACCTAACACATGAGGTCAGAGGATTTGCTGAAAGCACTACACTTTCTCAGCATGGAGGTTATCCTAAGGATAGATCGATAACGCTGATATGGTCATGTGGAACGTTGCAGAAACATGAATGTCATAAATCGCAGGAAGTTTGGCAGGTCAAGGAAAACTTGGAAGCAAGTGATTGGACAAGACCGAACAGAGTTGAATTTTGAGACTGCTGACCTGCTGAATCGTGATAAGTGGAGAGTGAGCTTGCGTACTATCATTAAACGTCTGAGCCCTGAACAAGGGAAAAGTGACGTTAAATGAATAGAAGAAGGGCGTGTAAGTGTTATTTAGTTTAGTGAGCTGGAAACTGTTGGTTACCTCTTGCACTTATTGGCCTTCTAAACACAATCAACAGGGTACCTTAATTTCTTATCCCTGATGTTCTCAATATCCTGAAATGCTACCTCGTTGTTTACAAAAAATAAGCATCGTTCTGCACTTGTCTGGCTCACTAAAATTATTATGTCAGTAAGTTCAGCACCAATCATAGAATGTTCACAGAAAGTGTATATATATATATATATATAAATATATATATATATATATGTTCTAAAGGGTCACCACTTATCAAGGGTCAAAGGTCATTCGAGGATAAGTGTTAAGTAGTTTCAGGTGGACAGTGCGACAACATTGTGAGGATTTTTTTTTTATTAATTGAAATCGCTCCAGACAGGGCATGAAGTCACTTGATCTAAGGAACTAAAAAAAAAAATACTACTTCAAGGTAAAAAAACTAGCCAACAAGCGTCAGATGAATAGATTCATACTCAGAAACATTGGTAACGGTGGCTGAAACTGGGCAGAATTTGATTATTTAAGAGGACGGTTCAACAAGAATTTGTTAGCATTAGACTTGAAAACGACCATGTTGTAGTCGGATGCAACATCGATCACCTACGCGAACCTGCCCCTTTTTTAATCCGAACAAAATCATGAAAGGGAACTTGATAATCCCGTCGCCAGGTTAGTTTACTGGGTGGCCAACAGATGGCTCTGTGTGTAGCACACCAACAATTTGTTAATTTAGACTGCACCTGCTGGTGGTAGTCTCCATTTATTTTGAGATTATATCTTATTTTGCTTAAATTTAACCCTATTGTGGCTTCAACAAATTCAAGTGGAAGAAAATCTTGTCTTGATTTAATTTTATTTAATTGTAAAAAACTTACAGAAAATCCTCGTCGTCTTGATTTAATTTTATTTAATTGTAAAAAACTTTACAAAAAATCCTCTCGTTTTTATTTAATTTAATTGTAAAAAACATTCACAGAAAATCCTCTCGTCTTTATTTAATTTTATTTAATTGTAAAAAACATTCACAGAAAATCCTCTTGTCTTTATTTAATTTTATTTAATTGTAAAAAACATTCACAGAAAATCCTCTCGTCTTTATTTAATTTTATTTAATTGTAAAAAACATTCACAGAAAATCCTCTCGTCTTTATTTAATTTAATTGTAAAAAACATTCACAGAAAATCCTCTCGTCTTTATTTAATTGTAAAAAACATTCACAGAAAATCCTCTCGTCTTTATTTAATTTAATTGTAAAAAACATTCACAGAAAATCCTCTCGTCTTTATTTAATTTATTTAATTGTAAAAAACATTTGCAGAAAATCCCCATGTCTTTATTCAATTGTAAAAAACTTAGAGAAAATCCCCTTGCATAATGAAAAAAAAACTGATAAACAGTCCTATAACCTTTTTCTGGGTCATAAGGATGCTACATAATGCTGCTATTACTCTCCAGTCTCTGTCTTCAAACGGCTTATGAACAGTTTCCTTGTACCCAATTTCACTTACAAGCCCTGAGTTGATCTTTGGTATATGTTTTTCAGGCACTAGCCAAAGGTGTCATGAGGCAGGATAGAACCCATAACCAACTGTTTAGAATGCAAGCATTCTAACCACTTGACCACACGTGCCTATAATTTTTTTTGTTATGGAAGTCGCCCCAAACAAGGCATGAAGCCGCTTGATGTAAGGAGCTTAAAAAAAAATTAGTTCAGACATGTAAACACGCAGCTAATAAAAGCATGAGGTGAACACCATGTGCGTTTATGGGATCTTCGCCGCATGAACTGTAAGCACAACTCCTATAATATTTTGTAACAATAAGGGTCGTCAAGTGAAAGAAAAAAAAAAAACCATTCTATAACCAACAACAGATGTAGTTATTTAAATGACCTACACAGTTGGGCATAGGTTGCCGAAAGTTAAAAAAGTGTCACTGTGAAAGAAGTAATAATACAGTAAGAAAGGTTGGCATCCGAAAGTATTTTCTTGGGCAATATATCTTCCAGTTAAGACATCAAGTTAACCGGGACGAGAGAGGTCTTTTTTTTTCGTTGGTGCCTGGAAGTTCTCTGCGACTGCTTTGTAAATCCTTAAGGGTCTGGAAGTAGTCCTTCAAACGGCCGGTTGAAATTAATACACCCAAGAGTTTGATTGATCATCGTGTGACCAAACCACCTCACAGGCGCTGCTCTCCATGAGAGGAAAGAAATATTAATGTTTATGACTGCTACGCGTTCTCTTGATTCCTGATTTCAGCCTTTGTCTGAGTGCGTTACAGTTCCCATGTTGGAAAAAGAAAAACTGGTATTAAATCTACGTTTTTACAACATAAAAAAATAATCACAAGTAGTAGGTTTGTGCCCACTTTAAGATACATCTGCCTGTATAGATGAAATTGTATAAGCATCATCATCACCATCAGTTCAACGTTCGTTTTACATGCTGGCATGTGTTGGACGACTTTTAAGAAATTGACTTTGAAACTAACCTATCTTACCAGATCTTTATTTGCCCCATTTTCTCTCAAGTCCATTTTGATCACTTCCTCCCATGTTTTCCTTGGTCTTCCCTTGTGAACGGAACCTGCTACCTCAATTGTCCTACATCTACTAACCTAAGAACTCTCATCCATTCTTTCATCATCGCCTTACCATTAAAATCCACTTTTCAACACAACACCTATCTCCCTATAATGTCCAAATTTAATCTTCCTCTGAGGTCATCAGAACTAAGTCTGTCTTTACGACTCACATTACACATCCATCGTATCATTCTCATATATCTCTCCATGCAACGCATGTCCTCAACTCAACTGGCCAAGTTTCTCTTTCATACATCATCACTGCGTAATAGAATCTTCCTTTGGTCAACAGTGGTAACGCTCTGCTAGTTAGTAATGGCAGAAGTTCCCTGAACTCACTCTATCCACTCCTAACTCTTGCAATCACACTAGCACCTGGTCCGCCCTGTGCTCCAATAGTATCACCAAGGTAACAAAACTTCTCAACAGCTTCGATAGCATCCCCATCTAAATATACTTTCTCCACCTCTGAGTTTTCATCCATCTCCATTGTCTTACATTCCTTGCACACAAACTGGTCATGCGCTCTCAACTTACCAGTAATTCCACTGTACTTCTTGTCTACCCAATGCTTACAAGTACCACAAAAATTTGAGTTGCACCCGACTTCCTTTGCACAAACTACGCAACTGAAATGAATTTTCGTAATTTTGAAGTTTCGCGCACCCACGTCCTTATTCCGAAAATTTTAAAATGCTCCAAAATTTTATTATTAAATATTATGGACACCTTTAGTTTCCTTTTTATTTATTATCAAATTTGAACTTTGAACTTTTAATAGCTTTTAGTATTGATTACATGTAAAAAGGTTCAATTGAAAAAAATATATAATTAAAATGTATTACAACTTGTTGAATTTTTTTTTTTAAATAAAAATTAAATATCAATTAAAAATGGAATTTTTACTTGATTACTGTGGTTTTCAAATAATTCGAATAATAAAAAAAACTTTTTTTTGTAATTTATTTTTAATGTGCAATTATTTATATCGGTTTGAAATCGTCTTAATTACTAGGTACGTGCAAACATGGCGCCTTCTTGTACGGACTATGCTTATTAAAAAGCGCTTATCATTAATTATTTAATTAGTTTCCGTGTAAACTTTGATTGTGTTTGAAAGATAAAAGCCTAAACTTAATCTCTAAACGAAAAAAAAAACTGCATATTTACGTGTGAAAAATAAATTATAATAAAATATGTAATTACGACGGTCAAAAACCCCAAAAATTCAATGAATTTTGAACTTTGAAAAAATTACTTGTAAAAATCCCTTAAAAGATAAATATAAGTTTTTGGGAACTATTTCAAAGATAATTATTAAATTAAAGTCATAAGACACTGAATTAAAAAAAAAAAAAATCCCACGTTTGACTAAAAATTAGCAAAATTAGCCCTTCAAATGTGATAAATGAGTAAAATCCGCCATAACTTCATCGGAAAAGGACGTTGTTTAATGTTTACAAAGTGTAATTAAATTACACTTAAAGCGTTGTTTATGACGGTTAATTCGGAATAGGGGCGTGTGAACGAGATTTTCAGAAACTACTACTCCAATACACCAGCACAATTTCATTAATATATCTTGATAAATAGTGAGTGTGAACACTAGCGAAGCATATTTTTTTTGCCCGAAATGAGAATACAACGCATCTTCTCCAAAAGGTTTCCATATGTGCATGTATGCCCGTTTTTAGTAGTATCAAAATTATGGAATTTGTCTCCCCTCCTTTGTTTCTTCAAGGAAATCGAGAGAACAAAGGAAGCTAAAAAAAAAATGTCTCAATTAATTATGCGGTTATTTCCCTTTGATTTTAATTTAGGTCACATTCTCAATAATTATTTTGCTGCTTTCACAGATTAGGACCCACGCTAACTTTGACCACGTCGTTAGAGTCAGGGTGAAGGTTAGTGTTAGGGGCTAGGGTCAAAGTTAGCGTGGGTTCTACTCCTAATCTGCGAAAGTACCATTATTTTTAGTTCAAGTTAAATCTCACAAAAAAGACTGCAACGAAAGTTGTTCACATTCACTTGGTTATTTATGTGCTTAGAAAAGTGTTAAGAATTTAAAAGCTCGAAACTAGTAACAAGTAAACAAAAAGAAACTTTATTTTTATTTTTCCATTCAGTGTGGGGCAAAGGGTAAAATTTAACTCATGCAACTAAAACAGGAAATGATTTCGTTTGTTTTAAATTTAGTTTTGTTTAGCGTGTTCACAATTTCTTTTCGTTTTGTGACCGTGGTTTTCGTTTTATATCATTGATTTTCGGCCAACGGAAATTATCGAGCCAGTGGTATATAATCGGCCATGAGTACAGATCTAAACAAGTACCTTAATTAAATTACTTTCTTTTTTTTCATAATTTTTCTGGAGTTATTCTTTTTTTTTGGTACTACTCCAGGATATGCGCCTAATTTCCGTGACTGCTCGGCCTCAGCGATCGGGCAGGTAGCGGAAGCGTCCGAGACCTGCCGAGTCGAAAACGAGGCTGTCGAGACGAAAGCGAGGCTGTATAAACAAAAATGAAAAATCGTGCAAAAAATAGAAGGTTGGCAGACGACAACATAAGACGATGAATACGGAAAGAAAGAAATGCATATATTGTAAAAAATGAACAAACCCATAGCTGAAATAAATAAACTTTTAATTTTTTTTTTATTTTTGAACCATTTTTTAAACGTTTTTTTTTGTCAATTAGGCAAGTCTTTTTTGGTTATATATATATTTTTTTTTTGGGGGGGGGGGAATTCTGTATCTTTTCCCCGGAGAGGTTCAGGGTATTCTGCTATTGTTGCTGGTAGCGCTTGTTTTTTTTTTTTGGGGGGGGGGGGGGGGGGGGCTTAGCGAAAGACAGGCAGAAGAGGAGGAGGGGTTCGTCGGGAATGTGGAAGAAATAGAAGGATGGTCGACGACGGGATAGAGTTCTGGGTACTACTCCAGGGTTTGAGCCTAATTTCCGTGACTGCTCGGCCGCATCGATCCGACAGGTCACGGAAGCGTCCGAGACCTGCCGAGGCGAAAACGAGGCTGTAAACAAAACTTGGGAAACAACTGACCAATCAGGATGCTGCAAGGCAGTTTATAGCACGCAGCCGATATAAATTGGAAGGAGACGCTAAGCCAAACTCAAAAAAATGAATTTTCAGCAATTGTGTCAGAGCCTAGAATCTCCGGAGCAGTTTATGAATTTCTGCCATCAGAAATCTCTACTGCCCACCAGAATGCGGTGTAGGCGATGCGTACGACTTTGCCGGTTGACAAGACAAACAATATCGGACAAATATGCATGGAGATGCCCCACCCAGGAATGCAGGGCTTGGGGTGTCTTCGCGATCGGGGACATTTTTTTCGTGGTCAAATCTGGAAGTAGCGACCATACTGAAGATGTCTAGTTCTGGTCCCAGGCTCCTCTTCTGCCTGTCTTTCGCTAAGCCCCCCCCCCCCCCCAAAAAAAACAAGTGCTACCTCTCCGGGAAAAGATACAGAATTCCCCTCATAAAAAATCTATAAAAAACAAAGACTTGCCTAATTTGAAAAAAAAAGGCTTGCCTAAAAAAAAGTTTTAAAAAAAAAAAGTTTATTTATTTCAGCTATGGGTTTGTTCATTTCTTTCATTTTTTTATAAAAATATATGCATTTCTTTCTTTCCGTATTCATCGTCTTATATTGTCGTCTGCCAACCTTCCATTTTTTTTTCACGCATTTTGCGGTTTTGTTTATACAGCCTCGTTTTCGACTCGGTAGGTCTCGGACGCTTCCGCGACCTGTCGGATCGATGCGGCTGAGCAGTCACGGAAATTAGGCGCAAACCCTGGAGTAGTACCGAGTTCTGCTATCTGCGACAATATGGCCCCGAAGGGGTCGTTTCTAAATCCCGCAGATAGCCGTCTACGAGTGCCCTGCTCGTCCCGCACTCCTTTTTGTTTCTCTGCTTAGCTTTCTTCCACATCCTCTCTACGTGGTTGGTGCAGGCACCCGTTGTGTCGTTCACCGTAAGGTGTCGATACCCCTCCTCCCCTAACCTGTTATAGGCCCGGGTATCTTTAAGAATGATCAGTACAGTCGCGGACGGGGTCCAAAAAACTAACGAGAACGGGGTTATAAAAATAAATATGCAACAAGTGAGTTTAACCTACGCCGAGAAGAGATATTTGTCTACTTAACTATGATATTTGTTTGTATTTTTACGTACTATAAATGGGTTTTTATTAGATGTAAAAAAAAATTTCTTGTTCATTTTTACACGTACTTTTTTCTAGACAAGATGGCGTCTTCTGCTCACTTCCTTACGAGCAAGCGCCATTTTGCTATGTTCGTGTGACAAAACTATTGATTTCTAATAAATAGCAGTTGAAACGGTTTAAAAATACAAACAAATATCACAGGTCAGTTTTAAATTAACTTTTATCGACGACAGTTACTTTTATTTGTTGTATATTTGTTTGTTTTTTTTGCGTTTTCAGCGTACTGATCATTCTTAAAGATACCCAACAAACGTAACCCGTTCTGGTAAAAAAATGTAACTCTTCAATTTCGATTTCTTAATTGGCAGCTGCTAAACATATACGACAGAAGTGTCATTTTTTTTTTACATCTAATAAAAACCCATTTATAATACGTAAAAATACAAACAAATTTCATAGGTAAGTAGGAAACTATCTATTCTAGACGTAGGTCACCGTCACTTGTTGCATATATATATATATTTTTTTACCCCGTTCTCGTTTGTTTTTTGGACCCCGTTGGCGACTCTGCGGATTATTGTAAAAGATACCCCATTCTGAATTGATTAAACTATAATGCGAGGAACATTTTCCATTTTGCACCGGCTCTTCATTTCGTTTCAAACAATCCTGCAACAACAGGAAGCTTAAAAAAAGGAAACTTGGAAATCACCCACAAATAAATTGTTTTGGACTAATTTCCCAACTGTATTTCCTTTTTAAAAAAATTTATGGTAAATTGAAATTAGCCCAAAACAATTTATTTGCGAAGTCGGAAAGTAGTAGACGATTCATTGAAGTCAGAGTTGTCCGCCATTTCTAGCAGGAAATGACAGATAAACCAAATGTATTATTATTATTATTATCACATATTATTTAAAAAAACAAAACAAAAACATTCTGAGTAAAAATGAAAACATTCTTAATTAGCACCGGCGTTCAATCCGGAAGCGGAAGTAAGAAAGAGTGAAAAAAATTGTTTGTTTTTTTAAGAAAAAGGTGTTTTCTCGAGCGTTCCACTAGTTATGTGCATCAACGCTGCTCAGAAATCTTCGTAATTATTAAAATTCTTTAGATATTTATTCTGCATTAGCACGGGCGAAAGAAATTTTGATGAAGGCAAATAATTGAATCACACAGAATCTTATTCTTCACAAACACTACTACTCAACCGTGGCCAACGTAATATAGTTTACTATATTACAACCGCCGTGACTCAAACGGGATAATAAGAAAACAAACTGTAAAGTATTCGTTTGAAAACTTGCCGGTTGTTGGAAGTAAAGTTATTTTTGCCTAATTCAAAAATGAGTAAACGAAAGTTGGACAGGGAGACCGGCTATGAATCGGACAATGACGAACCCGAACCCGAACCACTGGCGGTCAACTCTGCATCCGATCCGGGTCCCATCAACCTGGACCAAGGGATTTTCATGTGCAATGAACTGCGACTACTACTTGAAGCGTCAGAAGGGTCAGAGGAATGTCTGCAATCACTGGATAATATCCAGCATTTTATTTGCAGCCAAGTAAAAGCTAACAACCGGAAGAAAGCGTTACTCGAAAAACAAAATAAAACCACGTGTCATGATGAAACCGAGTTTAATCAGTCAGAGATGGCCGATAGCCTTTGCTCAGAGCTGGCAATTACTTTACAAAATTCCGAAAGCGCAATTCTTTTTTGCCAGGAGAAGAAACTTTTGGCAGAATGCCAAAGTTGCGATAAATGTGGATGTAACTGCTACTTGCGCTATAAAAGCAAGTTGATGAGACAGTTTGTCTGGAGGTGCAGCAACACAAGATGCCGGAGTTTAATATCCATGCGCAGGGGCAGTATTTTCGACCGGTCGAAGATGGAATTGTCGAAGATTCTTAAATTTATCTATCTGTGGTCCTACAATATGGCGACGCACCGGAATGTGCAACACGAATGTGGTATTAAAGGCACCACCACGGTCGTGGAATGGAAGCACTTATTAAGAGACATCTGCGGTGAACATTTGATCCGAAATTCCCACAAAATCGGAGGTCCCGGTCACACGATCGAAATAGCCGAAAGTCGATTAAACCGTCATAAATATAACGTCGGCGGAGTAGAGGAGCAGGTCTATGTCTTTGGGGGTTACGATCCATCAGACAAGGAATGTTTCCTGGTGACGGTACCCATCAGAAATGCCGTTGCGCTCCTTCCCATAATAAAGGAGTACGTCTTGCCGGGGACCACGATTGTCTCCGACTGCTGGGAGACGTACAATACATCGAAAGAAGACGGGTTCCGAGACCTGGCAGTGAACCATTCACTGAATTTCGTCGACACAGACTCGAAAGCTACAACAAACCATGCCGAAATGACGTGGGCGATAGCCAAAGAAAGAAATAAAAAAATCTACGGAAATAAGGGAATGATCGACACTTGCCTTACAGAATTTATGTGGAGGCAGAAATTTGGGAACGACCCCTTCCAGTCCATTTTATCGCAGATAGCAAGTGTATACTCTTTCGTATAGCTTCCTTCCAGTTCGTAAATAATATCTACTAATTTACTAACAAAAATATTTATATAAAAATTTCGGTACTCTTATAGCTGACGCACCATGTTTCCGTGAATTCGCGTCGTCAATGTTCGGGCGCTTCCGTAACCTGTCCGAACGTTGACGACGCGGTTACGGAAACATGGTGCGTCAGCTATAAGAGTACCAACATTTCTTGATATTGTATATTAACACTCTCAGCTGAGATTTATACTTTTTAAGGCGATTAAGAGTGAACACCCTGAAAAACTTCTCGGTAAGAAAAAAAAAAATAAAAATAATTTTTAAATTTACGGTCAGGGGATAACTTTAGCGTAAAACGATACCCCATTTCACTTAACCAAGTTTTTTGGGGAGGGCTCTTTTTTATTTTAGGCGATTACGTCTGGTTTTACGACCTTGCCACTCAAACTTAGGATTAGTGATAAAATAAATTTAGTTAACCACCATAAAAACTTAGAATGGCCCGGAAATGGGAGATTATTGTACGTTAAATTTATATACGAAATTGGTCCTTTTTTTTTTTTTTATTACTCTTCGACAAGTTTTTCAGGGTGTTAACACGTAATCGCCTAAAAGAAAAAAAGTAGAATCGCATTTTTTGGGGGGTGGGGGTAGATAAGAGTGTTAAGAAATCTACAAATGTGCATTTCTTGTTTATAAGAAGAGAAAATAAAATGCAAGACTATAAGTAAAACATTAAATGGCTTTCTTTACTTTTTTCGGCGTCTATTATTGTTGCTTTGCGATTGTTACGGTTAATAATGGCACAAGTGAATAAATAAGAAAAAATGGCACAAAAGTGGACTTGATCACAACATAAGATTTTAGGAGCATTTTTAAGAAGAGCCAACAAAACAAAAAAGGGGTGAAAAAATAAATAGGCAATAAATAAGAAAAAATGGCACAAAAGTGGACTTGATCACAACATAAGATTTTAGGAGCATTTTTAAGAAGAGCCAACAAAACAAAAAAGGGGTGAAAAAATAAATAGGCAATAAATAAGAAAAAATGGCACAAAAGTGGACTTGATCACAACATAAGATTTTAGGAGCATTTTTAAGAAGAGCCAACAAAACAAAAAAGGGGTGAAAAAATAAATAGGCAATAAATAAGAAAAAATGGCACAAAGGTGGACTTGATCACAACATAAGATTTTAGGAGCATTTTTAAGAAGAGCCAACAAAACAAAAAAGGGGTGAAAAAATAAATAGGCAATAAATAAGAAAAAATGGCACAAAGGTGGACTTGATCACAACATAAGATTTTAGGAGCATTTTTAAGAAGAGCCAACAAAACAAAAAAGGGGTGAAAAAATAAATAGGCAATAAATAAGAAAAAATGGCACAAAGTTGGACTTGATCACAACATAAGATTTTAGGAGCATTTTTAAGAAGAGCCAACAAAACAAAAAATGGGTGAAAAAATTAATAGGCAATAAATAAGAAAAAATGGCACAAAAGTGGACTTGATCACAACATAAGATTTTAGGAGCATTTTTAAGAAGAGCCAACAAAACAAAAAAGGGGTGAAAAAATAAATAGGCAATAAATAAGAAAAAATGGCACAAAGGTGGACTTGATCACAACATAAGATTTTAGGAGCATTTTTAAGAAGAGCCAACAAAACAAAAAAGGGGTGAAAAAATAAATAGGCAATAAATAAGAAAAAATGGCACAAAGGTGGACTTGATCACAACATAAGATTTTAGGAGCATTTTTAAGAAGAGCCAACAAAACAAAAAAGGGGTGAAAAAATAAATAGGCAATAAATAAGAAAAAATGGCACAAAGGTGGACTTGATCACAACATAAGATTTTAGGAGCATTTTTAAGAAGAGCCAACAAAACAAAAAAGGGGTGAAAAAATAAATAGGCAATAAATAAGAAAAAATGGCACAAAGGTGGACTTGATCACAACATAAGATTTTAGGAGCATTTTTAAGAAGAGCCAACAAAACAAAAAAGGGGTGAAAAAATAAATAGGCAATAAATAAGAAAAAATGGCACAAAGTTGGACTTGATCACAACATAAGATTTTAGGAGCATTTTTAAGAAGAGCCAACAAAACAAAAAATGGGTGAAAAAATTAATAGGCAATAAATAAGAAAAAATGGCACAAAAGTGGACTTGATCACAACATAAGATTTTAGGAGCATTTTTAAGAAGAGCCAACAAAACAAAAAAGGGGTGAAAAAATAAATAGGCAATAAATAAGAAAAAATGGCACAAAGGTGGACTTGATCACAACATAAGATTTTAGGAGCATTTTTAAGAAGAGCCAACAAAACAAAAAAGGGGTGAAAAAATAAATAGGCAATAAATAAGAAAAAATGGCACAAAGGTGGACTTGATCACAACATAAGATTTTAGGAGCATTTTTAAGAAGAGCCAACAAAACAAAAAAGGGGTGAAAAAATAAATAAGCAATAAATAAGAAAAAATGGCACAAAAGTGGACTTGATCACAACATAAGATTTTAGGAGCATTTTTAAGAAGAGCCAACAAAACAAAAAAGGGGTGAAAAAATAAATAGGCAATAAATAAGAAAAAATAGCACAAAAGTGGACTTGATCACAACATAAGATTTTAGGAGCATTTTTAAGAAGAGCCAACAAAAAAAAGGGGTGAAAAAATAAATAGGCAATAAATAAGAAAAAATGGCACAAAAGTGGACTTGATCACAACATAAGATTTTAGGAGCATTTTTAAGAAGAGCCAACAAAACAAAAAAGGGGTGAAAAAATAAATAAGCAATAAATAAGAAAAAATGGCACAAAAGTGGACTTGATCACAACATAAGATTTTAGGAGCATTTTTAAGAAGAGCCAACAAAACAAAATAGGGGTGAAAAAATAAATAGGCAATAAATAAGAAAAAATAGCACAAAAGTGGACTTGATCACAACATAAGATTTTAGGAGCATTTTTAAGAAGAGCCAACAAAACAAAAAAGGGGTGAAAAAATAAATAGGCAATAAATAAGAAAAAATGGCACAAAAGTGGACTTGATCACAACATAAGATTTTAGGAGCATTTTTAAGAAGAGCCAACAAAACAAAAAAGGGGTGAAAAAATAAATAGGCAATAAATAAGAAAAAATGGCACAAAGGTGGACTTGATCACAACATAAGATTTTAGGAGCATTTTTAAGAAGAGCCAACAAAACAAAAAAGGGGTGAAAAAATAAATAGGCAATAAATAAGAAAAAATGGCACAAAGGTGGACTTGATCACAACATAAGATTTTAGGAGCATTTTTAAGAAGAGCCAACAAAACAAAAAAGGGGTGAAAAAATAAATAAGCAATAAATAAGAAAAAATGGCACAAAAGTGGACTTGATCACAACATAAGATTTTAGGAGCATTTTTAAGAAGAGCCAACAAAACAAAAAAGGGGTGAAAAAATAAATAGGCAATAAATAAGAAAAAATAGCACAAAAGTGGACTTGATCACAACATAAGATTTTAGGAGCATTTTTAAGAAGAGCCAACAAAACAAAAAAGGGGTGAAAAAATTAATAGGCAATAAATAAGAAAAAATGGCACAAAAGTGGACTTGATCACAACATAAGATTTTAGGAGCATTTTTAAGAGCCAACAAAACAAAAAAGGGGTGAAAAAATAAATAGGCAATAAATAAGAAAAAATGGCACAAAGGTGGACTTGATCACAACATAAGATTTTAGGAGCATTTTTAAGAAGAGCCAACAAAACAAAAAAGGGGTGAAAAAATAAATAGGCAATAAATAAGAAAAAATGGCACAAAGGTGGACTTGATCACAACATAAGATTTTAGGAGCATTTTTAAGAAGAGCCAACAAAACAAAAAAGGGGTGAAAAAATAAATAGGCAATAAATAAGAAAAAATGGCACAAAGGTGGACTTGATCACAACATAAGATTTTAGGAGCATTTTTAAGAAGAGCCAACAAAACAAAAAAGGGGTGAAAAAATAAATAGGCAATAAATAAGAAAAAATGGCACAAAGTTGGACTTGATCACAACATAAGATTTTAGGAGCATTTTTAAGAAGAGCCAACAAAACAAAAAATGGGTGAAAAAATTAATAGGCAATAAATAAGAAAAAATGGCACAAAAGTGGACTTGATCACAACATAAGATTTTAGGAGCATTTTTAAGAAGAGCCAACAAAACAAAAAAGGGGTGAAAAAATAAATAGGCAATAAATAAGAAAAAATGGCACAAAGGTGGACTTGATCACAACATAAGATTTTAGGAGCATTTTTAAGAAGAGCCAACAAAACAAAAAAGGGGTGAAAAAATAAATAGGCAATAAATAAGAAAAAATGGCACAAAGGTGGACTTGATCACAACATAAGATTTTAGGAGCATTTTTAAGAAGAGCCAACAAAACAAAAAAGGGGTGAAAAAATAAATAAGCAATAAATAAGAAAAAATGGCACAAAAGTGGACTTGATCACAACATAAGATTTTAGGAGCATTTTTAAGAAGAGCCAACAAAACAAAAAAGGGGTGAAAAAATAAATAGGCAATAAATAAGAAAAAATAGCACAAAAGTGGACTTGATCACAACATAAGATTTTAGGAGCATTTTTAAGAAGAGCCAACAAAAAAAAGGGGTGAAAAAATAAATAGGCAATAAATAAGAAAAAATGGCACAAAAGTGGACTTGATCACAACATAAGATTTTAGGAGCATTTTTAAGAAGAGCCAACAAAACAAAAAAGGGGTGAAAAAATAAATAAGCAATAAATAAGAAAAAATGGCACAAAAGTGGACTTGATCACAACATAAGATTTTAGGAGCATTTTTAAGAAGAGCCAACAAAACAAAAAAGGGGTGAAAAAATAAATAGGCAATAAATAAGAAAAAATAGCACAAAAGTGGACTTGATCACAACATAAGATTTTAGGAGCATTTTTAAGAAGAGCCAACAAAACAAAAAAGGGGTGAAAAAATAAATAGGCAATAAATAAGAAAAAATGGCACAAAAGTGGACTTGATCACAACATAAGATTTTAGGAGCATTTTTAAGAAGAGCCAACAAAACAAAAAAGGGGTGAAAAAATAAATAGGCAATAAATAAGAAAAAATGGCACAAAGGTGGACTTGATCACAACATAAGATTTTAGGAGCATTTTTAAGAAGAGCCAACAAAACAAAAAATGGGTGAAAAAATAAATAGGCAATAAATAAGAAAAAATGGCACAAAGGTGGACTTGATCACAACATAAGATTTTAGGAGCATTTTTAAGAAGAGCTAACAAAACAAAAAAGGGGTGAAAAAATAAATAAGCAATAAATAAGAAAAAATGGCACAAAAGTGGACTTGATCACAACATAAGATTTTAGGAGCATTTTTAAGAAGAGCCAACAAAACAAAAAAGGGGTGAAAAAATAAATAGGCAATAAATAAGAAAAAATGGCACAAAAGTGGACTTGATCACAACATAAGATTTTAGGAGCATTTTTAAGAAGAGCCAACAAAACAAAAAAGGGGTGAAAAAATTAATAGGCAATAAATAAGAAAAAATGGCACAAAAGTGGACTTGATCACAACATAAGATTTTAGGAGCATTTTTAAGAGCCAACAAAACAAAAAAGGGGTGAAAAAATAAATAGGCAATAAATAAGAAAAAATGGCACAAAGGTGGACTTGATCACAACATAAGATTTTAGGAGCATTTTTAAGAAGAGCCAACAAAACAAAAAAGGGGTGAAAAAATAAATAGGCAATAAATAAGAAAAAATGGCACAAAGGTGGACTTGATCACAACATAAGATTTTAGGAGCATTTTTAAGAAGAGCCAACAAAACAAAAAAGGGGTGAAAAAATAAATAAGCAATAAATAAGAAAAAATGGCACAAAAGTGGACTTGATCACAACATAAGATTTTAGGAGCATTTTTAAGAAGAGCCAACAAAACAAAAAAGGGGTGAAAAAATAAATAGGCAATAAATAAGAAAAAATAGCACAAAAGTGGACTTGATCACAACATAAGATTTTAGGAGCATTTTTAAGAAGAGCCAACAAAAAAAAGGGGTGAAAAAATAAATAGGCAATAAATAAGAAAAAATGGCACAAAAGTGGACTTGATCACAACATAAGATTTTAGGAGCATTTTTAAGAAGAGCCAACAAAACAAAAAAGGGGTGAAAAAATAAATAGGCAATAAATAAGAAAAAATGGCACAAAGGTGGACTTGATCACAACATAAGATTTTAGGAGCATTTTTAAGAAGAGCCAACAAAACAAAAAAGGGGTGAAAAAATAAATAGGCAATAAATAAGAAAAAATGGCACAAAGGTGGACTTGATCACAACATAAGATTTTAGGAGCATTTTTAAGAAGAGCCAACAAAACAAAAAAGGGGTGAAAAAATAAATAGGCAATAAATAAATGTTACCAAAGGCAAGATAATTTACTCTTCTACCTACCTGTTATTTTGTTCAAAACACACCTCGTGTGAACTCTGTTCAGTTAGGACGAAAAACAAAATGGTTGACATTACACAGTCATGTTGAGTCTCGATAATTGTTCGAAAATCGAAAATTAAGCAAAATACTGCTAGAACGTTACATCTTCGCACGATTATTGACATTTATTGGATGTGTTTCTAGTTCTACCAGTATTTTGTTTACTTTTCGATTTTTGAGCAATTATAAAGGGTCCTCGTGCAGAGTTCATGACCAGCCATTTTGTTTTTCGTTCTAACAGAACAGAGTTGACACACGGTTTGTTTTGAGCAAAATAACGCTTTAAAATAAGTTAAAATATAAAAAAAACTTATCCAGTTTAGTAGAAGAGTAATCTACTTTGCTTTTGGTAACATTTGTTTTTTCACCCCTTTTTTGTTTTGTTGGCTGTTTTCATTTTAGGAGAGTTCCGTCCGCAGCAAGGAAAGAGTTAAAGCACCCCCCTCCCTTATGTTAAGAATGGCTTTCTAAATTTGCTGGGGATGTTGAAATGCACAAGTGTCTAAATTTTTACTTTCAGATGTAGATCGAAGTTTCTTTTTAATTTGTGAATTTGACAAACCTTTTGGTATTGTAGATGAGGACCTTCAACTGGTGCCTGGAAAATTAGGCAATTATGAAATACATATCGATTGAAAATAGATTGAGAGGGGTATAGTTTTAAATAGTGGTTACCCCCACCCACCACAAATATTTTAAAATATTTACTGTTGTTTTAAAGCAAATAAAATCGATTTTTCTAAGTGTTCTTTCTAAGAACACGCTTCTTGTATTATTTTTCCAATTATTATTATTATTTTTTGGGGGGGTGGGGGATTTATCTTCCTCCCACAGCGGTAAGACGTGACACAAGGTCGGGAAAGTGGGATTTGAAAAGCCTGTGCCCGAGAAGGTGAGCACTCTGGCCTACAAAAAATGCCTGGGCAGCCTCGTTGACATTCACCGGTAGGGGTGCCTCAGGCAGTAAGCGATAAACTTACTCCACCCCAAAGAGGGGAGGCAAAGCCTGGGAGGGTGGACCTCTTAAACTGCACAGGACAAACCCACAGACCGGCGGTATCAAGGTCTATACGGTGTAGTATCTATTGGAACAGATACTACACTTTGATCTTGGCCAATTATTATATCACTAAAAAAAGTAGTTAATAAAAATCCTATTATGGGATTTTTTTAAATGGAAATTGCTCCAGTCAAGGCATGAAGCCACTTGATTTAAGGAGCTAACAAGAACGAAAGATGATTATCGCAAAGACAGGAGATGCCTATTGGTCGTAGTCTTGAAAAGACCAAGACTATAGGTAAGAGGAAAACAGTCAGCAGGAAGAGACTTCCATAAGTCTACAGTTCTTGGAAAGAAGCTACTTGAATAGCAAGCTGTATTAATATTAGGTATCAAAACAGCGATTGATGGAGACCAGCGAGTCAAACAAGTTGGAACAAAATAAGCAGAGAATAGCTCACATAACTCTGAACAACACAAATGCCATTTGAGTTATCCCCCTTTGCAGATTGGCTGTTTGGAGTCTCTAACCACTAGATGGCTCTAGTGGGAAGTCAATTTGCATAGGGGTGGATTTAACAGTATAAAAACTGTACTCTTTTGTGAAGAGGGTCAATTCTCAGTGAGCAAAGTGAAGTGGAGAGAGAAAGAGGGGCAGAAGGCAGTTGGTGGAGAATTCATAGATTTTTATTTTTCAAGAACTTTCCTTTTACGGATAGACCAGAAGCTATTTTGGCGAAAATGGCGAACGAGTAAAATTAAGCAGTGACATTTTGAGGCCATTCAAAGGAGAAGGCGATGTTGTCGCGTGGCTTAATAAGCTTTAGCTGGTTGCGAAGCTGCAAAAGATTGATGACGTAGCGACATTGATCCCAATGTATTTGGAGGGGAATGCACTATTTGGAAATCGGAGAGGCGAACCAGGCAGATGCCGATAGGATTGAAACGAGATTAAAACAGCATTTTCGAAGAGTGCTTTTGAGGCTTATAACAAGCTCAGAAGAGTAACCTGGACCGGAGAATCGGTGGACGTATATGCGGCAGATGTAAGGCGGCTAGCGGGATTGGCCGGATACATGGGACGAAGTCTTGAAAAGACAGTTAAAATGCCTCTCGTGTGTGGTTTTCCTGACTGCATCTCAATAGAACTACAAAGGATGACCGACATTGAAACCATGGAAGTAGAGGAGATCTTGAGGCATGCCAGGGTGATGGCGAAACGTCCTAGTGAACTGGGGGCAATTGCAACCTCTACTGCAAACAAGTCTGGTGAAGAAGTGCAGATAGTGAGGAGACCTAAATTTATTGGAAAATGTTTTAGATGTCAGGGGTCCCACCTGATGAGAGACTGTAGTGAACCAAGGCCGGGTGTTATCTGTTTCCGGTGTGGCCAGGTTGGGCACATTAGTAGGAATTGCCTTTCACTTCAGGGAAACGAGTAAAGGGGTGCTATTACGCCAGTAGTCACCCCTTTACTTCTGAAAAGGCGTGTGAGAGTGTACTGCCACAGATAGTGGTTACTGTCAACGGAAAAAGACCAAGAGCCCTTGTTGATACCGGCTGTACAACTACACTTGTCGTAACAAGTGTCGTCAACTTTTGGAATGGAGCCAGCAATATTAGAGCAGTAGATGGCAGAGAGGTGAAGTGTTGTGGAGAGACTGATGCTGAGATTATAGTAAGAAATATACAGCTACGACTCCGAGTAATTGTGCTGAATACGCTCGTTGGGGGAATTGATGTGATACTGGGCTTGGATGTTATCGACCGACTGGGAGGACCTACAATTGCTAAGGGTGAGGTGAAGTTCGGCAAGCAGTATGAAACTAGAATATCAAGAAGTGCGAACAGTAATAATGCCATCCAGTCGACAAAACCCAGGCCATGTCAGATTGAGGATGAGGACTTCCGAGATATTTTGATGGTGACAAGTGGACAGTAGAGTGGCAATGGACCGCAGGACTGCCTGTGTTGACAAATCGGGTTAGCTGCTATGAAAGCACGCTAAAAGGAGAGATAAGACCGCAGTTTGAGAAGGAAGTTGAGAGGTGGATCGATGAAGGAATTTTAATACCATGGTCAGGGAAGGTTGAAGGAATTCTGCCACTCATGGTAGTGGTTCAACCTACTAAGAGGAAAGTCAGACCAGTATTGGACTTTCGAGAGTTGAACAAGCACGTGGCCTGCCACACTAAAGATGGAATCGATGTATGTGAAGAAGTCATGAGGGAGTGGAGGAAAAGAGATCGAGCAACCAAAATCGTGGACTTAAAATCGGCCTACCTTCAAATCCATGTGGACAAGAAGCTATGGCGGTATCAATTGGTCGAATATAAAGGTCAGATCTATTGCTTGAGCAGACTTGGATTTGGACTGAATTCTGCACCGAAAATTATGACGGCAGTGCTTAAGACCGTGTTGTCCAAAGACGATGCAGTGAAAAGAGCCAGCTGTTCTTATATCGATGATGTACTGGTTGACAAGACAGAGGTGACTGCGGAAAAGGTGAGAGACCATGTCAAAACATATGGACTGACAGCTAAGCCATCGGAGTCATTAGAAAATGGAATGGCTCTTGGATTAAAATTACAGCGGAATAAGGCAGGAACGTTGATGTTTGGAAGAGGGAACGAAGTCCCTGAAGTCAAGGATGGTCTAACTAAGCGAGAACTTTTCTCTGTGTGCGGGAAGTTGGTTGATCATTATCCCATAGTCGGATGACTGCGGACTGCATGCAGCTTTATTAAAAGGCAGACCGGTATGGACCGATGGGAGAATGAAATTGACTCAGAGGTGTTGCACATGATAAAGGAAGTGATCGAGGAAGTAAAAAAGGTGGACCCTGTAAAGGGAGAATGGCATGTAAAAAGGAGCCCGGAAGGGGTGATATGGAGCGATGCTAGCAGCCTGGCATTAGGAGCATTATTGGAAATAGAAGGAGTAACTGTTGAAGATGCTGCCTGGCTACGAAAGAAGAATGATAGCGCCCACATCAATGTTGCGGAGCTTGAAGCCACGCTGAAGGGCATCAACCTGGCTTTGAAATGGGGGCTACAAACAGTGGACATTAGAACAGACTCGGCAACAGTGGCATCGTGGATTAAGTCGGAAGTGTTGGGAGATAAACGGATCAGGACCAAAGGAGCAGCTGAGATGCTTATCAAGCATCGACTCGGGGCACTTGGAGACTTGATCAGAGAATTCAAACAGAGTAACCGTCACATTGGTTCCATCACAGAAAAATAAGGCAGACGTGCTGACCAGAGTGAAGAAGGCTTGGTTACGAGAGAAGAAAGATGTGGCTCCGGTGTGCTGTATCGTAAATGAAATAAAGCACCTGCATAATATGCATCATTTTGGTAAGGAGAGGACGTTATATCTGGCAAGAAAAGTGAATCCAAACATCGCAATTGAAGATGTTCAGGATGTAGTTAAACACTGTAGGGAGTGTCAGTCCATTGACCCTGCGCCATCCAGGCATGAAAAAGGAGAACTGCATGTAACAGACAATTGGAGGCGACTGGCCATTGATATCACGCATTATAGCCATGAACTGTATTTAACTATGATTGACTGTGGACCTGGGAGAGTAGCAATATGGCGAAAAATTAGAACAGAAACAGCAGAAGATATAAAGAGAGTTGTTGAGGAGGTGTTTATGGAGAGGGGGCCAGTAGAAGAGGTCCTGATGGACAACATTATGTCCTTCCGCTCAGAGGTCTTTAGAGAGCTATGTGATAAGTGGGGTGTTAGGCAATATTTTAGAGCAGCGTACCACCCAAGCGGCAATGGAATCATAGAGAGACACCATCAAACTATAAAAGCTATGGCAGCAAGAAGCCAAATTTCGCACCAAGAAGCGGTCTTTTGGTATAACATGGCACCGAAGGCTGGCCAAGACGAAACGTCAGTGCCACATCGATCTGTCTTCACGTATGAATGGCGACATCCACTGGCAATGACGGAGAGAGTTGAACAGGGGCAAGCGAAAATCACTGTGGGTGAGGAGGTGTGGGTGAAACCGCCCAACGTCAGATGTACAACCCGCTGGGGAAGAGGAACAGTAACTGATGTACTATCTGAAAACAACGTGTCAGTTAACGGAGTGTCTCGTCACATATTAGATATACGGAGAGTTACCTTACCATCAGATGAAGACGTTGAAGAAGTCCCCCAAGAAGAACCCATACGAAGGTCGCAACGTGAACGAAGACGGCCGACGTGGATGGCGGATTATGAAACCAATTATTGATCTTGAAGATCAAGGGGGCGTGTGGTTTAGTGCCATTTGAGTTATACCTTCTTTGCAAATTGGCTGTTTGGAGTCTCTAACCACTAGATGGCTCTGGTAGGGAGTCAATTTGCATAGGGGTGTGGTTTAGTGCCATTTGAGTTATCCCCCTTTGCAGATTGGTTGTTTGGAGTCTCTAACCGCTGGATGGCTCTGGTGGGGAGTCAATTTGCATAGGGGTGGATTTAATAGTATAAAAACTGTACTCTTTTGTGAAGAGTGTCAATGCCAGCTCTCTTTCGGATACTTTGTCATTGGTTTGTCTTTATTGCGCACTTGATTGTTATTTCCTATTGTTACTCTTGTTATTATTATTACTTGTTGGACATTACCGTTTTTTTTCCCTTGTTATTGTTGAATTTTGTTATTTGGAATTACGCAGTTTTTTTTCTCCCCACTTTTTTTTTTTTTTGGTTTTTTTTTTTCCCCACTTTTTTTTCTACTCTCACTAGTCTCTAGTTTAATTTCTAGATGGCTACTGAAATGACAACTTCCGAAGGAACCGAGTGGTCAAAACCACCCAAAATTCAAATCAATGTGCAACAGTTCGTTGAAGATGCAAAAAAATGTGTACACATGGTCACGGAGACCGGTTTACTGGTGGACCTACCTAAATTGGAGGAGATCCAGAAAAGAACTGTCTCCCTTTTCGTCATGGACAAGGAAATCAAGAAGTCGATCAGAGCCACACCAGAACTAATCTTAAAGCTACTACACTCTGTTGGATTCAAACCACAACGACTGATAAAATCAAAAGGTTTCAACACATGGTCGGCTTTGTTCCCAAACGAGGACACATGCAACAAACTGTCCTTAACTCCAATTATTACCCCGGATTACATATTACGCACGGAATACATGGGAAGAAGACGCTCCTCTGTTTCTTTTTTTAATGTGCCCTTCCATGTGAAGGGGGAGCACATAGGAGCTTACCTCTTAAAATATGGTGAAATAACGGATGTAAACCATGAAGAATTTTCAGGAGTTTGGTCCTTTGAAATTTTCGTTGACAAGAAGGCTTACGATAGCATCCCTTACTACATGCTCATTGGGGAGGAAAAATTGCCCATTATACTTACAGGACGTCGACCTATTTGCTGGTATTGCGAAGGAATAGGGCATCTAACGATGGATTGCCCTCTAAAGAAGAAGGAACCGACTCCTAAGGCGACCACCAGTAAGAAGTCAAGAGCAGGAGATCATATCAATGCACCGTCACGTATTGGACTACCAATATTGTCGTCAAATGAGGAGTCCGACGAAGAATTTCCGGCTCTACCTACAGCCAAAAAAAACGATGACGAAGAAGCAGAAAACAAAAAGGAAGGCTGGGTCATTGTTCCGGGGAAAAAAACCCCGGGACGGCTTACATTGGAAGAATTAAGAGAAAAAGAGATGTTGAAACATGACCCCGGAAAGGACTCGCACGTGAAAGCGAAAAATTTACTAAAAAAAGTCAATAATAACCCCAAGCCCACTCCTGACTCTGCCCCTAAAAAAAACCCTAATCCTCAGACCCCCAAATCAATGCCCCTTCCTATAACTGGACCCATTGTCAATAAGCCCTATAAATTAATCCCCCTGAGTCCTCAAAAAGTTCCCAAAAAATCGCCTAGACCTTCTCCTTTTGTGTCCCCTGCCCAGACCCCCAGAAGCTCCCCACCTGCATCCCCCTCAAAGCATCCCTTTCCTGCACCTTCTCCAACGTCTCCCTTTGAGCCTAGCTCCCCCTCCCCTTCCCCCATGGAAGACATGCCTCCACCCACTCCTAAAAGACATAGGAGTCCTTCACTAGAGAAAAGAAATTTTAAAAAATCTACTTTTCTTTTCCGGTAAAGATATTTGCAAATGCACGCAAATCCAAATTGACACAGTGAAGAATATGCGTAACACCAGCCTCACCGGACTATTAAAATTCGAGGAGGTTGGAGGCTTATCGATAGAAGACCCCAATAACTTCCCCAACGCCACAAGAGTGGTAACAGTTATAAGGAAAAAAGCTGAAGCAAAGGCTCTATGGGAGATGTTGGAGGAGGCGAACTCAGCCTTCAATTTTGCCCACCCCCTTGCCATATTCAAATCCAGTGAATTAAAAGAAATGAAAAATAACTGTTTCGGAAGGCTACCCATTAGAGTTCACCCCTCCCTGTATAGGATAGCCAAACTAACATATCCTCGTGATATCGGCGGCATCTCCTATGATGGTCTAATTAACGACCAAATGGGCCAAGAGTCCATTGGGAGAGCCGTTAGTATCCTGACCTCATTTATGTTCGTTTCTCAAACTCAACCCTAAGGCATCTTTATGGCTCTCTATCTAGCAACTTTAAATGTGCGGGGCCTGAGGGCAAATGACCGTAAATTTCGGGTCGCTACCGACCTTCAGCGCCTCGGAGTGGATGTATGTTGCTTGCAGGAGACCCACCTGATTTCAGGGGACCATTTGGGTGCGTTGGCTAAGCGTTTTCACGTTTATTCAGCGTACTTTAATTCTTCCGCAAGGGGGGTTTCCTGGCTGGTAAGCAAGACTTTAGATGCGTCGTGTGACCCTTTCTACATGGATCCGGAAGGGAGACTATGTATTTTGGATATTACCATAAAGGGGAAAGCATTTCGACTCGTTGGGGTTTATGCTCCCAATATCCATACTGAGCGTTCTTCCTTTTTTCGGCGAATCGAGCAGTTCTTGAATACTACTCGGACGATCATTTTAGCGGGAGACTGGAACGCGGTCCTGGATCCCGATTTAGATCGTAATCGGCCTAGGGGTACTAACACTGATCGGGACGCTAAAATATTCCGGGACTTTCTCGATAAGTTTGATCTTATCGATAAGTTCCGGAATGAAAAGCCCCGTGATAGGGTATGGACTTGGACAAATAGGCGCGGCTCCGATTTGGTACAACTTTCGAGTTATATCGATCGGTTCTTAATTAGGGGAGTCGACGTAGGGGTAGTTGAATGTCCAAGTCTTCATAATATAGTTTACTCGGACCACAGACTTGTTCGGGTCCGTGTGAACTTAGATAGACCTAAGCCTAGATTAGATGGTCACTGGAAGCTCAACACTTCGTTGTTCGATGTGAAGGGCTACCGGGACCAGCTTCTACTAACCTTACAGCGGGAATTGACGGGGGCTGTAATTGGGAATAGGAAGTGGGGCCATTTTAAGAAAGTAATTAGGTCCTTTACTGCTGATTTTAGCAGACGGCTCAACCTATCAACTAGGGCAGTTAAAGTGGCACTAGAGTCTAGATTAGATCGGGCGATTGAGGTGGGGAGTAGCTCTAGTGTTACTATAATTAAGGCTAAGCTGAATTCTTTGGCTTTCAAAGAACATCAAGCTTTAGTAATTAGGAATAGGTTAAATAGAATGTCTGCGGAAGCAACAAACATGGCCGCTGAACTGCGTGCAGAGGAGTTTCGCCATGCAACTGATCGACATATCGCTCGTGTCTCATTACCGGATGGGTGGCTCGTGACTACAAACGAAGGTATTCTGGAGGCCTTTTGCTCTCATTTTCAAGAGCTTTTTACTCGGGAACCTGGTCTGTCTTTAGCACAATTCGACCCCTATTTGGCTGACTTTTCTCGCCTTGAGGCGACCGAAGCGGCTAGGTGCGAAGGTTGCATAACAGAGGATGAAGTTCAGGAAGCGTTGAAGCAGGTCGGCCTTAACAAGTCTCCGGGGATTGATGGTTTGCCCTATGAAGTGTATTTGAGGATGTCGCCCATTTTTGTTCCCTTGCTTACAGTTTTGTTTAATTCATGGTTTAGGAATGGGAATATTCCCCAGTACTTGACCATGGGTTTACTGAAGCTGATACGCAAAAGCAAAAATGGTGGGGATGGGTTAGATAACTTTCGGCCCTTAACAATGCTTAATGCGGAGTTAAAGATTTTGGCCAAGATCTTAGCTAATCGTCTGCAACTTGTTTTGCCTGGTCTTATTAGCCCTGAACAGACTTGTGCTGTAAAGGGCCGGACCATTCAGGATAACTTGCATTCGATACGCTTGATCATTGAGAAAGTCGACACTGAAGCCGCGCTGATCAATTTAGATCAGTCCAAAGCATTTGATAGGGTGGACCATCGGTATTTGGAGGCTGTTTTGTCGGCGGCCGGCCTTGGTCCTCAGTTCCGCTCTTGGATTCGCCTCTTGTATGCGAACCCCGGTGTTAGGGTAGAAGTGAATGGGGTGAGGTCGGAGGCTTTCAGATTATCCAGATCTCTTCGTCAAGGGTGCCCTCTTTCACCGATGCTTTATGTGCTTGTTTTGGAACCCTTCCTTAACAGGCTAAGGGTGAATCCGGTCCTACGTGGAATTACTTTGCCAGGTGCTTGCACCACGTTGAAGTATTCTGCCTATGCCGACGATGTAACAGTGCTTGTAACGAGCAATGCCGAGATTAGTGTCGTCGGCAGAGAAATCAGAACATATGAAACGGTGACAGGGGCCAAAATCAACTGCGTTAAGTCTGTTGGCTTGCGCATCGGTGCCTGGAAGGGTGTTTCCTTGCAGGGACCCTTTGGCTGGACAGATGGACCTTGCAAGCTACTCGGCGTCTGGTTTGGTCCTGATCTTCAGCTGGAGAAAAATTGGTCGGAAGTCCTGAAATCGATAAGGGCCACAGCTGGCCTGTGGACCCGTAGAAATCTTTCATTAAAGGGGAGAGCGGACGTATGTGCTTCTCACATTTACCCGATTATCCTATATCGTCTTTCAGTACTTCCACTCCCGTCAGATACACTGCTTGAGTTGCAGAGGGCTCTTTTCAATTTTTTATGGGTTGGAAAGGCCCATATGGTCCGTCGCGAGGTTTGTTGCCTTCATCCTTCTGAGGGCGGTTTGGGTATGCCGAGCATCGATATTCGATGTCACACACTTCGGCTCTTTTATCTAATCCGAATGAGTACACAAAGTGAGGGAAACGGTGTCTTCTGGAAGGAAGACGCTAAGAAAGCCTTCCCGGCTTTGAGAAGTGTGCACTTGGACGAGGGGGAGGCACATAGGTTACCCCGAGGTGAGTGCTCCTTCTATCGCGAATGTAGACACGCATTGAAATTTCTTTTAAGAGCGACAGATGGCCTCTCTGACACTCTGCTGTTGTCCCGTAAGGCATTATATCGGGTAATGGTGAGGGGGACCGTTCGTGGAGATAGGATTGAGGGGCTCGATTTGACGAGGGGGGAGCTTCGCTCAGTCTGGCCTTGGGCGCCTGGGTTAAGGTGTCTTGATAACGACGAGGCATCGCTGACCTGGCTGACGATTAGAAATGCACTCTGGGTCGGTAAGAGGCTTCATTCAGCGCGCTTGAGTAATTCTCCGACTTGTGTTAGATGCGGCGACGAGGACGAGACTGTAAGTCACGCCTTCGTTTATTGTCGCATTGTCGTGCCGCTGATTAAGCTTGTTTCAGGCTTCATGGTTCGTATTCTTAATGTGTCGTCTTTTGAACTGGAACCCATTAATGTATGTAGCAACTGGGCTCCGACAACTGATAGTCAAAAACGTTCAACCTTTTTGAGCTTGCTAGTCGCTATGAGAGTTACGATTTGGAAGACGAGATGCCAGACAGTCTACAGAGCTGAGACCTACACTCCTCTCGACCTTATTACGATTTTCAAATATTATCTGAAAGCTCGCATTAGGGCCGAGAGGGTGAGACTCTCTCCGGCAGATTTTGGTGAAAGGTGGGTGACTGGTGCGCGACTGTGTAGAACGGCTAGGGCTAGATTAGAGTGGTATTTAGACGTGCCTTAGGTGAATATTGGGTCGGAAAAACGAACATATATTTCAATTAAGTTAGGTTAAGCCATTTAATTTTATTTTTTAGATTTTTTTGTTGAATTTTAAGTTCAACAACTTAGCTAGGGTGTGATTGTCTTCATTACTCCCCCTTTTATTTTGTCCTCTTCCCACCCCCTTTTTTATTTTCTACCTCTTATCAAATCCCCCTTCCCTCCCCAATTAGGTGACAGATTGCCGATTTGTCGGGATGCGGGTCACCCTTCAATATTTTCGAAGGAGGTGTATTTAAATAAAGCGTTGGGGCCCGCATCAAATCTTTATTTTTCGAGTTTTCGATTTCGACCGGCAAACCGGCACCTCTGCCACATTGTGATATCGGGGGGCTTTTTACTAACAAAAATATTTTTTTCATGTAAATATTCCCATTTTATTTTTGTATATACATATTTTTAGTCCCTCCCCCCCGTTGCATATTTTTATATGGGTTTTAAGTAGGTTTTCATAGTATGGTTTATTATGGTGATAGTGATGGATGTATAGCATGAATGTGGTATTTTGGTAAATGATGGTCGCGATTGAAACTAGCTAAGTTGAGACAGTTTTTAAGTTAGAAGTTGACCTATCCGTCCCCTCCCCCTTTTTTGGCCTTGTGCCACATTTTATATATTTTTGCATTTTTGTAAATTTATATAAATAAATAAAAATGCTCAGTGAGCAAAGTGAAGTGGAGAGAGAAAGAGGTGCAGAAGGCAGTTGGTGGAGAATTCATAGATTTTTATTTTTCAAGAACTTTCATTTTACGGATAGACCAGACTGAGACTAGCAACATCACGTCTGTGAAAGAGAGGGTGCAGAGAAGAAGAAAGGGTAGGGCCAATCAAATTACAGATACATCTCAACACTTTATCAAGAACACTCAAATGGGGCAGAGATTCACCAGCCCAAATATGACAACAGTACTCCATACATCGTCTGATAGTAGATTTGTAGAGATAGAGAATAGCTCAGGTATGAGAAAATATATGGAGTTATAGAGAGAACCGACCTTACGAGAAACAGAACGAGCAACGGATCTAATGTATGAACTCCAAGAAAGATTTGATGAGATAGAAAGACCAAAAAGTTTCAGAGCCATCCATGAAAATCTCAGGAAGAAAAGGGACATGCCTACGATTGAAAGACACTGGCTGAGTCTTAACAGGATTAAGCGAAACAAGCCATTTTGTACCCCAATCTACAACTAAACCCAGGTCAACTTCTAGATCAGCTGCATATTTTGACTGATCCGAGGGAGATAGTCGAGAAGCAACACCAGGATAGAGAGTAGTATCATTAGCATAGATGTTAATTTTCTGAACAATACTCTCTGGAAGATCATTTATATAGAGGAGAAACAGTGTTGGGCCGAGAATAGAGCCCTAAGAAACACGAGCATTGATAGGAAAAGAGAATGAAGAGACACCGTCGAAAGTTACTTGCAAGCTTCGATCAGAAAGAAAAGACTTAATAATGTCAAGAACCTCAACCCTAATACCATAATCCTGTAGTTTGTGTAGGAGATCAGAATGCCACACTGTTGAACACCTTTGAAATGTCAAGCACAATGGCTCAACCCTCTTCTGAATTATCCATAAACCGACAGATCTGTTCAGTTACAACAGTGAAAAGATCAGCAGTTGAACGAAAACTACGAAAGCCATACTGAACATTACTAAAGAGGCCCAGACTTTCCAGAAAACGAACAAGATTGCCATTGACCAACCTTTCAAAAACTTTGCTAATAACAGAGAGGAGACTAACAAGAGAATACTTAGTTGGGTCAGACCGATCACCAGCATTTTTAAAGATAGGTACAACAGAGGACTCCTTCCAACAAGAAGGGAAACAGGACTGAGACAAACAGAATAATTTAGAGAAGATAGAAGAAAGTTCAGGAGCACAACGCTTGAGAACAACAACAGAAATTGAATTAGTACCGGGAGCCTTAGACTGATCAAGATCAGAAAGAACCCTAGCAACCATTTTTTTGGAGTGATAATGACAGAATCAAGAGACTGATCAGTTTTCAAAGGAAAATCGGGAAGAATAGCACCCGAATTATCAAGAGAAAAGGACAAGCAAAGAGATCAGTCTTATCCTTAAAGATGAAATAACCTGAAGATCTTTAAAAAGAGGAGGTATAGCAGACTTGCTAATATTAATAAAACTATTGTAGATTCTCCAAAATCACAAGAGCCAACCCTTTGAGATGAGATAGAGTCACAAATCCTTTAAGAATAGCTAGCCTCTGAGATTGCTCTCTTGCAGGCATTGCTAGCTCTTCTGTAGGATTGTCTGATTAAAGTAATGGTTATAATAGGCAATTGTAGAAGCACAAACAGATGAAAACCATAGAGGAGAATGAGGTTTGGTTTGAAACTTACGATGAAAAATGAAGGTGTCAATTCCAACAAGAAGCCAGTCAGTAACCTCCCTAGCAGCAGCATTCGGAGACATACCAAAGATAGAACGCCATGGAACGTCACATAGGAAGCTGTGAAGCCTCTCCCAATCAGCCTTCCTGTAGTTGAATGTCTTCCTATGGAAGGGACGATCAATTGAAGACTTCACCAAAAAATTCAACCTCAACATCAACAACAGCATAATCAGAAGAACCCAATGGAGGAGAAGAGGAAATAGAACGTGAGTCAGGAACAGAAGTGAGAAAAAGATCAAGTAAGGATGGTTGATGAATATCATTATCAGGAAAATGTGTGGGTAAGGTGACAATTTGGGACAAGTCATGAGACAGAGAAAAGTTAAGACAGATTTCACCAGCTAGATTTGTATAGTTACAGTGAGGGAGCCAGTCAGAATGATGAGCATTGAAGTCACCAAGAACAAAGATGGCGCTTGACGAATGAATTTGCAATGCATCATCAATACTGCTGGATATAGCATCAACAAACAGAGGGGAACGGTACAAAAAGAACAAATAGGAAGTGGGGTGCAACAAAGACAACCTCAGACAGATAAAAGGACACCCATGAGATTCAAGGTTGGGGATACGTGCAATGGGGAGATCCTTACGAAGAAAAAGAGCAAGACCATGCAAATGCATGGAAGAGTCTAAGCGGATTTCATGACATTGAATACAATTTAAGAATAAAAATCAATTTTGTCAAAAACTAGCTGTATCTATTCGGCGTTGTCCAAGAGTCTTTTTAATTTTATTTTATTTGTTTTGCTTTTTTAAACTATGCTGTCTGTTTGAAAGTTAATTTAATAATTACAATATCGTTTGGTCATTAAATTATTAAATAGGGCAAGCGTTAAGATCGACGGCTGAAACAATGCGATGAAAGAGTTTGTATAGGCGATAAAAATGGTTTTATGTTGTTTATATATTTAGTATTATACATGTAATCTGAAGAAAAACATGTTTGAAATGTGTAAATATGCTAAAATAATCGATATTTTAACAAAAAAAGAACCGGAAGTAGTGCATTTACCTAATGCCACCATGTTTCTTTTTGTATTGCTAAAGACGAAAAAAGTATTAAATGCCTTTTTTCCATATTACTACAGAATACTAAATTCATTTTAACTCCAAAACGTTCTTAATGTCATAATCTTCAAAAAATATATACATATTATCGCCAATACACTAATTTTATTAAATTGTTATGAAATTATAACTAATTTTCTTAAGATAATGTTGTTTTAAAGTGTATTTATAAAATTATTGGATGTAAATAGCTTCCAGAACTTTCAATCATGAAGATTTGCTAAGAATTTTAAATCCAGTTTAAATGACTTCCTATTCGATAGTCTAAATACTTCCAAATTCCTTTGAAATTTTGAAGTCACAGATTAATTGATTTTTTAAAAACTATTAACAAAATATTAAAATGGTTGACTTGTTTACGAAGAAATTGAAATGCATTATATCCATCATAAGATGAATTTAATCTCGTAATAGTATTTTAATTTACTACTTTTTTAATTAACATAATAATTGGAAAAGATAATACAAGAAGCGTGTTCTTAGAACGAAAACTTAGTCACCTCGATTTTATTTGCTTTAAAACAACAGTATATATTTTAAAATATTTATTTAAAAATATTTATTTTAAAATATTATTTCTTTTAGTGGGTGGAAGGTTTAGCCCCTTTTAAAAACTATATCCCGCCCCCCCCCTCAAAAAACGGTCCTTAAATCTATTTTCGATCAATATTTATTCTATAATTGCCTAATTTTTCTACCTTGCCAAAATTGCCCAATTTTCCCAAATTCACGTCAACTATATCACTCTGACCCCCCCCCCCAAGATTTTACATTTTTTATGTGTGACTGAACATTCATAAAAACAGACAAAAAATATTTTAGAATTTACAATGGGGGGATCAGTTTCGCATATAAATTTAATGTAAAATGATTACTCAAAGATAGCTTTTGAATGAGATGCAACCGTTTTAGTTAAATCTTAAATGTAACCATGTTCTTGTCTTTTCCTGAGAGGGGGGGGGGGCTGTTGTCACCCGGACTTCAGGTGTAAGGCGTCTGTTGGCATCCAAACTTAAGGTTAAGGGGGCGTTGCCACTTGGACTTAGGGTCAAGGAAGAGTTTCTTTGGGGGAGGGCTGTTGCTACCCTGACTTAGGGTAAAGAGAATATTTTTTAAATTACTTTTCACCATTCAAATCTCCCCCCCCCCGCACCAAAAAGAGACAGAATTTATCTCCCTTAACAAAAAAGAAAACGGTTAGATGCCCTTTAAACGCTACCTATTTAGACAATGGCCTAGAAATGGGTGATCATTTTATGTTAATTTTATACACGAAACTGATCCCCCACTCTAAATTCTAAAATAATTCAATTATGATAGTTTTTCAAGGTGTTCACCTACAAAATGTAGAATCTCATTTTTGTAGTGGTTGTGGTGATGGAGGGGGTAGCTGAGGATCTTCATCTACATATTTACACACACCTTTTTTTTCTTTTTTTTTCGTCTTGCCACCCGGACTTAGTGATAGGGTTGAGAAAGAGCATGTGTTTTTTTTTATTACTTTTAAGTTGAATTTGAATTTTATTCTTGTTTAAATCGATTTCAAAATCAGATTTTAAGCAGGCATTATTTCCTATTTACTTTCCTCCCCATGAGGTCGGTTTTTAATGTGGGTAAAATTCAACTCCGCAGAAAGAGGCACTCTGAATTGGAGCAAAAATAAAACTTGCTCCAGTCTAGAAGGACCTCTCCTTCACTGACTGAAGACAGAAATGTCTAAGTGCAACATTAGAACAGATACTACGCTTTGACAAAAGGCACGGCAGCAAATATTTAAGTCCACTATGTTGATTACAGAACTTTCTCAGTACGTCAATAATGTTAGTAATAATTAATAATAAAAACATATGTCCTTCCTTAACCCTACCACTAACCCTAAGTCTGGGTGGCAATACGAAAAAAATAAAACATCCCACTGTCTATTTTATGTTTTTTTTTTTTTTTTTGTGTTGGCTATTTTGTTTGGGACCGTTCAACTTTTAAGGACTTGTAGAGTTCAATTCCGATCAACTTTATTTAAATGTTAAGCTCATCATTTGTAATTTTTTTCTTCTTTTTTTTTTGTTAAAAACATGTAACTTTAAATAGACAATATTTTTTTAACAGAATATACTTACTATGCATTTTCCTGTCATTATCAGACCTTCTTCACAAGGGCTTCCCGTCTGTGGAACACATTACCACAATACTGCTTCCCTGTGGATTACAATATGACCGTTGTCAAATCCAATATCAACAGACTTCTGTTACAAACCGTCCTCATTAGGATTCGAACTTAGCACATTGCATCAATCATTCTCAGTCTTCTCATAATATTCTTCATCTCTCAGCTGACAATCATTCAATCTCGTTAAGTCTTATCCTTGAGTGGGGTTTGGACTTGATAAGTGATGACCTCATTAAGTACAAAAAAAAAAAAAAATTTTGACCGATTTTTAGCGGTCAAACGGATATGTACCCACATAAGCATTTACTTTTAAAGCAGATTAGATAGAAGGCAAGTATTCTGTTTAAGGTATCCACAATGATTGCCATAGAAAATTTTAAATAAAAAAAAAGAAAATATTTTGAACGATTCATCATCATCATCATCATCATCGGTTCATCATCATCATTCGGTTGGCATGTGTTGAACAGCTTTCGGAAATTAACTTCCTAACTCATCTATCTCTGTCTAGGTTTATATTTATCCTTCGTTCTCTCAAATTTATCCTTATCACTTCCTCCCATGTTTTCCTTGGCCTCTCCCTGCCAACTGACTCCGCTACCATAACGTTTCTACATCTACTAACCCAAGCACTCTCATCCATTTTCTTCTTCTTCTTCTTCTTCTTCATCAGTTTAACGCATGTGTTAGACGGCTTTTAGAAATTGACTTCCAAACTAACCTATCTCTAACAATGTCTTTATTTATCCTGCTTTCTCTCAAATTCATCCTGATAACTTCCTCCCATGTTATCCTTGGCTTTCCCCTGTCAACTAGACCTGCTACCTCAACTCTTCTACATCTACTGACGCAATAACTCTTATCCATTCTTTCAATGTGACCAAACCAACAAAGTCTCCTCTTCCTGAAGGATTCAATTAGACATTATTCATTGAAAATAAACACAAAGCAAGTTTTGTTTGTTTCTTGACTGCCACCCCGGATCTATTGTTAATGTTGAGGGTTAATGAAGGGCATGTTTTTAAAAAAAATTTTTTTATTAAATCATTATTTTATTTCATAACTATTGTCTTATTTGTTGCCTGCGTTAGTCATTTATTTTTAAGATCTACTAGTATTTTATTAGAAACGTGTGCAAAGCCGAAAATAATTACTATCCATCTCAAGATGTAATTATCATTTCATGGTATCTAACTGGTTTCGGGGCAAAAATGGACTCTGATATTAGCCATAAATTACTTTTGAATTGACATCATCTAAAAGTGTGAGTCCTGGACGGTGAGAGTTGCAGATCTTCGTAGATTGGAAGTCTTTGATCATTTACTGTCTGTGTTGCATCCTCCAAGTTCGTCTCAAACGTGGCGTTCTGCACATGGTGCCAAATCTCCTCCTTTCAGCAAGCTTTTCTCGCAAGGTGTCTTCACTGGTTTGGTCATGTCCTTCGGTATCAACAAGATGAATTCATCAGAGAAGCCATCAATCCGGTTCAACTTCGGAGTTGGAAGAAGCGGCGTGGTGGCCAGCTAAAAACATGGCTAAAAACGGTGAAGCATGATACAGAACGGATTATCGGTCCACGTATCTACATCTTCACCGACAGAATCAAAACTGGCTGTCACTCGTCTAAATGTTGACATTGGACCTTTGTGCTTGGTCAGCCCTCGTCCCGGACTCTGAATTCAGTGAAAGAATATAGCTGAATCAACCCAGCAGGATGAATGCTGTCATAAATCAAGTCTTAAATTACTGGTATTAAGTTACTGGTATTATTTGAATAACCTGCTGATACATTGATTGTAGAATAACTTGGAAGGAGAATGAAATACAAGCTTTAAATCAAGCAAAGGAAAAATATAAAACACGTTTGGAGTTTACAAATTTATTGCTGAAACTGAAGAAGAAGAAAGAAAGAAAAAAATCCACAAAAATTAAAGTCAGTAGCTGCTGCTGATTCCAGCAGTAAACTTACAGCTTACACACATAGAGACATCAATATCCAAATCAACATCACACATTTCTGCTGATACATCACCACCATTGCATACAGAGAATATTTATTGTTTTAAAAATAATTAAATTGCTGCGATTTAAAAAAAATAAAGAAGAGACATTAATTTTATTTATTTAAAGAATATTTAGCTGACAATGACAATTATTTTTACAGGAGAAGAAAGAGTAATTTTTGCTTAATAGTATTAACCCTGACAGACTTTTATTATTTCAAAATGAATATTATCATTAATAGTAAATTATACAGATTGATGTAGAAAGTACCGTGGAATTTCCACGGTGCCCCACTAGTACAGGTTGTCCATAAAGTCCATGTGCACTTTAAAAAATTTATAACTTTATTTGCATTTGTGATAGAAATAATCTTTCAAAAAGATTAGAAAGAAGTGAATCTATATTTTTTAAGGTTCCATTCAAATTTCATTTAAGTTTCCACATGTCCTCCATCATTAGCAATACGAAGGATAATACGATTTTGCAGTTCACGGAAAACATTTGCCAACTGACTCACAGTAATTCTTGAAATCACACTAGGTTTGGCTGCATACGCAATTGTTTATACATGTCCCTATAAAGAAATCAGTTCTCACATGCCCCTATAAAGAAATCAGTTCAGCCAATAAAAGAACAGTTTACTTTTTCCTCCGTTGAAGCCATCCATGGATCAAATTGATTCTGAAAAAAAAGAAACTATTTTTTTACTTATCCAAAAATTGTTGCAAATTTTGTAGTGAAGAATTATTCAATAGCTATACTTAAAACTTGGTGCATGAAGCTTTAAAAAAAATTATACAGATTATTTCTATCGCAAATATAAATAGTTATAAATTTTTTTAAAGTGCATAAAGATTTTATGGACACCCTGTATTTCATATCTTTCCTCGAACTAACAGCAATTAAATTTTATGGAAATAAAATTGAAGAATTTCAGTGAAATTGAATGACAGTAATGTAGCACTATACTCGACCAATTCTCTGACTCCAACAGATTATCCGGATGGTGGCTTATCATGAAAACAGCTGAAGTTTTGTTGTGTTGATGACATGTAGCAGCAGTAGGTGTCGCAGTGATGTCGATCTCTTCCTTTTTCTTTTTTTTTTGTTGTACCAGTTGGGTATTTGTTACTATATCTAACAGAACAAAAAAAGAGTAAAAAAACGACTAGGCAACAAATAAATGTTACCAAAGGCAAGATAAGTTACTCTTCTCCCTACATGGATAAGTGTTTTTTGTGTTTTAACTTATTTTAAAGCGTTTTTAGTTCAATACAAAAGTATGGTACAGTCTTTTAAGTTAAAACGAAAAGAAATGGCTGACATTAGACAATCACGTGGAGTCTCGAGAATCTCTCAAAAATCGAAAATTAAACAGAATCATAGCTAATAACTGTCACTAATCGTGTGTAAATTTAATGTTCAAGCGAACGGTATATTTTCATTACCAGTATTTTTCGTTCTAACTTAACAGACTGTACCATACTTTTGTATTGAACTAAACACTCTTTAAAATAAGTTAAAACACAAAACAACTTATCCGGGTAGGTAGAAGAGTAACTTATCTTGCCTTTGGCAACATTTATTTGTTCTTTTTTTCACCCCTTTTTTGTTGTTAGATATATTAACAAATACTCCAGCCATCGTCTTTTTAATTAATAGCGCTTGTAAAAGTAATGACTAGCTCAAATACCCGTCTATGCCGGGTTTCTCAACTTTTCTTGGATTTTATAGCCAAGATTAGAAATTTACTAGCAGGATAACCCGACGTTGCTCGGGATTGAATGAGGATCACTACTATGTACTTTTTCCCTATGCTCAGAACACCATATTACTTTCTTTGTTTGTACTGCCCCCCTTCTCCCGTTTTACTCCCTAATATAGTCGGAAGAAGCTGAAATTTTTTAAAACTCTCTGAATTAGTGTCTTATACATATGGTTTAAATTTCATTAAAATCAACTAAGTATTTGAAGTTCTATCGAGGTTCTGTCCCCATTGGTCACTTAGAGATAATAGAGACACATAGATATTTGGCGAATAGAGTATAACGTAGAGATTCGGGACCACTTCAATTGTTTTCCCCAAAGAATTTAATATATATGATGTAAATTTTATCAAGATATGATATAGTTAAAGTTTTAAAGGAGGTTCAGGACCACTTCCATTGTCGTTCCCAGAAAATCTTACACATATAATTTAAATTTCATAAAAATGCAAAATATTTTAAGTTTTAATGGGGTTATACCCTCATAGTCCCCTCAGAAGTGTGCTTATGAGATTCGGGAAAAACTTCCATTTTCTTTCCCAGTAAATTTTGCATAAGAATACACTTTTAGATTTTATGTAGATTCTCTCACCTTTTCTTTCTATAGGGAACACATAAACATCACATGCATACACATAGACATTGAGTTTTATATATATATATAGATAGATAGATAGATAAAATCTATATCTCTACAAAGCCACCATCCACCCATGCATGGAGTATTGTTGTCACATCTGGGCTGGTGCATCATCCATTAGTCTCTCTCTCTTAGATAGGGTGCAAAAAAGAGTTGCTAATCTAATAGGTCCCTTACTATCCACTAAGCTCCAGCCCCTGTCCCATAATCGCAATGTTGCATCCCTGTGCTTGTTTTACAAGTATTTCAATGGAATGTGCTCTGACGAACTGGCTGCTCTGGTGCCTTCTCAACGTAAATACACCCGACCAACTCGACAATCCGTTAAATCCCATCCATTCACTGTGGAGGTCCCCAGATACTGGAGAGCTTTCTACTCTAGTAGCTTCTTTCCTCGAGTTGCCAATCTTTGGAACTCCCTCCCTGTTCCCTGTTTCCCTGACTCTACCGACATGCAGAAATTTAAGTGTAATGTGAACAAATATCTCACTGCACAACTCCTCGCTTAAGATGTCCCCTTTAATTTATGGCCCCTAATCCGCAGTAGCTCCTTACGTCTCAGTGGCTATGTGTCTTGTCTGGGGTGAATTCAAGTAAAAAAAAATCAATAAATAAAAAAAAAAATCGATTAAATATTTTTCATCTATTTTTTATTAAAAAAATTATTCAGGTTTATGATGATGATGATGATGATGATGATGATGGATATCAACTCGGAAATAACTGGAACGCTATAACAAAACTAAAAAATAAAACAATTGTCTCGTGTGAGATTCGAACCCACGATGGCATAAAATATTGAAACTGAAGACAAATAAGTGATCGACTGAGCTGCAATTTCTACTCCCCTTCCCCTGTAAGACATTCACAGTAAGGAACTCGTCTACCTACAACCATTGTAAATAATTTTCATTTCTTCCTCTGTATACCTGGAGCGAAATGGAACTTCCATGAGCAGAGTTTCTTTCCAAGAACTACCCGTTTGTGGAACGCAATACCACAGGGCTGCTTCCCAGCTGACTACAACATGATCGTTTTCAAATCCAATTTTAACAAAATCCTGTTGAGTTATCCTTTTAAATAATCAAATCCTGACCAGTTTCAACCATCATCTCTAATCTTCAAGGTGTTTGTCTCACCGTCCACCTGACAAGCTTGTGTTATATATTGACGGACGTAACTTGGGGGGGATATAAGAACCTTTATGAGAGTGTTAGATAATGGCTTGGACGCATCTATTCGAGATGGGGTTTGACTTACGCGGTTGTAGCGGAGTCATTCCGTACGAGGCTACGGATGTGTTTTCCCACGCCGAGAACGACAATTGACGGGATCTTGAGGGTCACATTAGGTCAGGGGGTCAGATTGCACCTGTGTGTTGACAACGAGAGTTTGTGCGAGATTTCGCTAGCGTGAGAACGTTGAGTTGGATTTGTTGATCAGTCACTGTCTAGAAGCGAGAGAGTCAAGATCCAAGAATGTGACGTTAACAGAAGGGAGTATTCCCTAAATGGAAGACAGGCGCAAGGATCCCCCCTCTCTCTAGGAACAGTTGGGACAGCAGTAATAATCTAACTACGATATTCGTAAAGCTCTCTCTCTCTCTCTCTCTCTCTCTCTCTCTATCAACGATAGCAAGACACAACTCCACGGCAATACAAACGACGCCTGAATAAAAGTAATTAAAAAATAATAAGATTGTTGTCTTAAGAAGCGAGAAAGGTCCTTTGTTACAGACAGCTCCCGGAGATGGCCACGGCAGTACAGAGGCGAAGAAAGACTCAACCACTGGACGACGAAGCCGGCCGAGAAAATACGAAGGTATGAATTGTTTTAAAGGGCTATTCAACACTCGTTAACCCTTGTCCTCAAGTGGCTTTTGGGGCTTCATAAGCAGTGACTCATGAATACAAAAAAAAAAAGAAGCTTTATCCACAATGCCACTGATTTAGCGAAAATACTTTGTCTTTTTATTGTGTACTATTGAGTTTAGCATAGAGATTTGTTACCTCTCCGCATAGATCTGAAATAGTTCGATTGTCTAAAATAAATAAACATAAATATATAAAAAAAAAAAAAATTCTCATTAAAGTAAAAATATATTAGTGAACATTTTTCGGTACTCTTAATGCTGATGCACCATTTTTCCGTGACTTTGCTTTGTCAACGTTCGGGCAGGTCTCGGAATCGCCCGAAAGTCGACGAAACTATTAACTAAGAAGCCGATAACTTTTGGAAGAAATTAATCGCGTTCAATAAAATAAAAACTGAATTACTATAATCTCTGTCAGCTCGTTGAATCTCCCGAATGACTAATATTTGAAAAAAAAAAATGTAAAAAAATAAAACACTGAAAAAAAGTTAAAAAAACAAAAACATTTGCTTAATAAAATCATCTTTTGAAACTTTCCAGTGCACAAACAAAAAAAAATACTTTATTTAAAACTATTTGATTAACAATGGTTCCTTTGACAAAAAAAAAAGAACAAACATTAACATCTAATTAATAACAGTTGTTCAGCTATGGTTTGTTCGTTCTTTATTTTTATATATGTATTTTACTTTTATTTTTTTCATCGTAATTTATCGGCTGCCAGTCTTCAATTTAGCGTTTGTCAGTTTTTGCCTCGTCAACTTTCAGGCGCTTCTGTAACCTGCCTGAACGTTGACGACGCAAAATCATGGAAACATGCGTCATCTATAAGAGTACCTATTTATCAAATATTTTTTTAGACATTTTTAATAAGAAAAAAGACAAAAGTTTTCTCGGTGTTTCTGTATTACAGGGCCGAAAAAAAATAATTAATCTTTTATTTTGAAGAGTCAAATGACAGGGGGAGATAATTCAAAATGTTCCCCCCAGGATTTACCTTCAAAGGTATGGTATACCGTTATGCATTTTAATTAACTTAAAGTAAAGTAAAAAAAATATATATGTAAAAGGATTATTTAGGAATCAAACAATCAAAACGCTTTATGGTATTCGGTACCAATAAAAAGTAAAAAGATTTATTGAAATAAATCAAGCATCACAGAAAGTAAAAAAATAGAAAAATACGTAAATGAAAGGAAAAATTTATTTCAATAAATCTATTAAATTTTGAATAAAAGTTTTATAATTATACGTATCCTCTACTCTATAATAAAGAGAAATGTGTATTTATTTGTAATATATATATATATATATATATATATATATATATATATATATATATGCATACAAATAAATACCCATTGCTCTTGACAGGACTGAGATATATATATAGTCTTGGAAGTTTCTCAACCATTAAAACTATATTAAAAAAAAAAAAAAACCCAAAAAACCTTAAGTCCCAAGTCATTCAGTGGAAAATCACTCATGTAAGTCAATTTAACTTTTAGTTATTATATTAGTTTGCTTCTAACATTATTTAAGGGATCATCAGTTGTTTACCATGAAAAACTGTTTCGGGAATTTAAAAACAAGACAGTATTTAATTTCATGGCTTCCCAGCAGTGTTGATCAGACCCCACTTCCCTTATATATATCAATCCCATCACACAAAAGGTAGGGTGTTAAAAACTGCCGGATTAATGCATTTCAAGTATTTTAGGGAATTGAGAAAGCAAATAGCAAGTGAGACTACCCCCCCCCCCGCCTCATAGTTAATCTATTTCCATAATGAGACATTTCCTTTTTTTCTTTGTTTTCTTCACCGATTTGTACGTTTTTTCTTTCCTGTTATTTTTTTTTAACTTTCCAGTTTGAGACATTTTCTTTCTTTCTTATTTCTCTTTTTTTTTGTTAACTTCACCGATTCAGAAGTTGTTTTATATGAATATGAATATTAGTGCGAACACTGGCGAAGCACAATATTTTCCGTCATTTTTGTGGCAGGGTGTACGCTCATATTATATAGATCTGATGTTCAATTTCACATAAATTCTAACCATTTTCCTCTGATGATTGAGTGATCTTTTTAACCTTATTTTCGATGCTTAAAAGTCAGAAACCACACAATACACACCCACAAAAGGTGATATATTCTAATAATACTTTTAAATATTTTATATCTAAAGGGGAATACGTCTTGTACATTAAAGCTATGTCCCACCTAGAGTGCCCCTTGTTGGGGTGCTGCCATCAAGGAGAGGTCCACACTCTGAATGTCACTATCAAATAAATGTCTGTTATTGCATGTAAATCAATAAGTCATAAAAAAACAATTACATCATATTTTCAAAACTAGAACAGTGGTCCGCCGAGACTGAGGACGCTCTATAAAAAAATCGTCTCTGTGGTCCCTCATCGTCCTCTAATAGCTGCCTCTGTGGTCCCTCATCGTCCTCTAATAGCTGCCTCTGCGCGTGTATGTGTGTTGGGGGTGGGCATTCCCACTCTGGAATCAAAGTCAGCACAACATAAAAGAAAAGAACTCAAATCTAGAGAAGGACCTGTTTATTAGGCAGTTGGCATCGCGTCCATCTTTGTTAGCAGTAGGTAGAAGAAAGATTGGGAGCTCCAGATTTGAGGCCTCACTTCTTACTTTTCGTTAACATTGGTTCATAAGTAATTTTGATTGCGTCAAATTCGCAAGTCCCCCCCCCTGCTTTTTCGCACTTATCCTATCTCATCTGACGTCATTTCCTCTTTTTTATTGTTCCCACAGAAAATGATGGTCCCAAAGGTCGACAGCTAGACCATGTTGCCGACCCTTACATCCTGCTTAACCTAACGACAATCTCTCGGTGAACATAAATCCTTGAATGATTATTAGCTGATGTACCGTGAATATTTAACAGGAGAAAAAAAAAACGACTGAAACTAAAAAGACAACTTGATATTTTGCTCGGGTTATTTTGAGTGACTCAAATAGGATTTACTCCATGAAGCACTAAAAAAAAAAAAAAAAAAAAAAAAAAAAAAAAAAAAAAAGAAAAAAAGACCGATCTAAAATCTTGTTCCTAGTGACCCCCCAAAAGAATAGTTATTACAAAAAATGTGTTAATATTCTGTCTGAGGCAATTCTGAAGAAATATATATCACCTTTGTGGGTGTGTCTTGTGTAGTTTCTGACTCTTAACTGGACACACACACACACACACACACACGACTGCCCTTTATATAATAAACTAACATAGTTACCCGGCATAGCTCGGAGGCATAAACAATAAAATAGAAGAATTAAAAACTGTTTGTAACATCTTCCTTTTAAAACTTCTCTATCTATCCCCCCCCCCCTCTTTCTAGCATATATTGCTTACCATATGTAATACTGCATTATTACACAAACCCGTTCTATCTATGGTGAAGTGCCCGTGTCGGGTTAACAGAGTGATGCTTGAATAGGTGTAACTTTGAACATGTAAATGTGAGTTAACAAACAGAAATATGAGAAAGAATTTGACTGAGGAAATTTAGTATGGTCAAGAATTAATTATTTATTTACTTTTTACAATTGGAAGAAGAGGATTTACTAATTAATTGATATTTATAGTGGGAGCTAAATGTCTGTCTCTTGTTGGAAGCCAAGGGAACATAACTCACGTAATCTCCCTTTAATATGTTCGTTCTGAATGCTTCATTATTTTCTCGCTAGAAATGGCTCTAGCTAATATATACAGGGTGAGTCATAAGTTACTTAGCTATTTAAAATGATTACCATATGAAGCACAAACATACTATGAACTTTTGATAATTGTTATCTTACTCTCTAATTACTGCTATTTGTTATTTTAAATTTGTTCGTTTATATATTTGTTTCTATATATATTTATTTTTATTTATTTAAATTTGTGTAAATCATCATATGTGCTTTTTGTTTTTTTTCAGGCAGTATGTCATTTACAATTGAAGAGCGAATTTTTATTGTTATTCATATGGCCAAATTTGATGAATCTCCCACACTTGTTGAAAGGCAATGACGACCTCAAATCAAAAATCACTGCCGAGTTTGTTAAAATGAATCAATCAAATATGCTACAAAGAGTCGTAAATTCCTTGCAAAAAAGAATGGAGCTATGCATGCAGAACGAAGGTGGAAATTTTGAAAATTTGCTGTAATTTTAAACTCCCATAAATGAATTTGTTGAATAAACTTTCTGTTTTGTATTACCGTATTTTTTAACTTTAGAATTTCAAAAATAAATAGCTAAGTGACTTATGAATCACCCTGTAGTATTGAGTACTTTTGGATGACGACAGCACAAAACTATCACTATTTTGACAAAAAGACAACCTAGTATTTCACGTAATATATGCGTAAGGCTGACTACAACAGATCGCTTCTCAATATTGTCCACGCCAGACTGTTGAAGTTCCTCGGCCATATAATGCAGGTGGACAGCTTTGAGAAAAGCTTGATGTTAGAAAAAAAAAATCAACGGCAAAGAGTAGAGGAAGACAGCATACCAAGTTTACAGATGGCCTCAACAGGGTCACTGGAATTGCGACTCTTGATTTCATCAGAAAGACCGAATGCAGAGAAGAATGGAGAGCCATGATCATCGATGTCTGCGAACAGACCTGATACCTGAAGAAGAATATTTCACTCGGTTTATTTAGGGTGACTCAAATAGGATTTACCTGATGAAGTACTAAAAAGACATTTACCCAACCGATAATAAACGGAAAAAAAAAGAAAAGAAAAAAAAGACATATTTTTCAGTCGTGTGACTGTAAAATGTGCTGAAAAATAATTACACAATTAAATAATAGAACTACGCTCGGCTACTAATTGTAATTAACAACACAACTACTTTCGTCTTATGAGTAAAGAGCTCCACCCTAATTAAACTAAACCTTAAATACCCAGAAATTATTCAAGGGAGATAACTTATAATCCACAAGAACAAATCTCATGCATTCCTAACTCTATAATAAAGACCAATGCGTATTCATTTGTTATTTTTTACTAATGGTTCACTGCTTATCAAGGCCTGGAGACCACTCGAGGATAAAGGTTAAAGAGATCGTCAGGAGAGGGCCGGAAACAATGGGGGTGAATGGGTAGAGGATTACTCAATAGTAATTGATTATCCGAGACAACGGCTCATGAAGTATTTGTTTACATTAGACTTGAAGACAATCATGCTGTAGTCAGGTGGGAAGCAGTTTCGTGGTATCTTGTTTCACAGATTGATATTTCGAATTGAAACAAATTCTAAGATCTTAACTACTTTTAAAAATGGAGAATATTGCATCAATAGTAAATAATAAATTCTCAACAAATAAAGCAAATGCCCAGACCGGAAATCGAAACCCTGAGATTTTCAGTTTGAGGTATTACCAACTGAGCTATCTAGACTTTCTTATAAATAGAGATTAAAACATTACCATAAAAAATTATTATAGCTTTGGTGTGACGTCATAGATTTATGACTTACGTCATGTTTCAAAACATGAATTCAAACATAAGTGATAATAAAAAATAAATAAATGAATGGGTAAACAGTATCAATAGCGTTGGAAATTATTTTAATAGTCAAAAACAATTTATTTTGCTTTAACTACGTATTGACGTTAAAAACAATTTAGCATTTACTAGGATTTAAGCCCATAGCGCCCATAATTCTAGTATGTATATAAATAATAAATATATATATTCCTATATATATCTATCCACCTCATCACATAAAATCTAGCAAGTAAAAATGCTGTCAGACAAAACCATTTCAAGTATTTAAGGGTAGGAAAAAAAAAATAGCAAGTCCGACAATCCCCCACCATCTAAAATGAATTAGGAAAGAAAACCCTCACTATTTCCATGAGACGTTTTTTTCTTTTTTTCTAAACAGATTGATACATTTTTTTTTCTTCTTTTAAACTTTTCAGTCTGAGAAGTTTTTTCTTCTTTCTGTTTTTAACTTCACCGACTGAGACGTTATTTTATATGAATACTAGCAAAAAAAAAACTACCTGCTCTTCAAACAACAATTAATTTATCTGGCTGTAGCCTTCTTTACAGAAAAAAAACAGCAAAGAAACAATTTTCATTTCCAATTTTGGTAATTTGGAGAAATACAAAAGATGATTGTCATGGTGTTATTTAACATATTCCAATGTTGAGGAAATTTACTGTGTATGAACATAGTCACTTTTTATTGATTAAGAAAAAACAAAACAAGAAAAATGTCATTTCATACGGTCTTTTCGATATGAAATGTCGAGGGATTTGATTTTGTATAAGCATGAAAATGAATTCCCCATTAAAAACTGGCTGTATACTGAAATAAATAAATAAAATAAAGTAGAACGTTGATTGGTCACATAAAATAATTATATATTACAGAGTGACTTGAAATGGTTACTTTGTGTTTTATTCTGTTTATTATTAAAGAGAGAAACATAAAAAGTAAAAAACTTAAATATTTATAAAAAAATATGTATCTATTTTTTTTTAATTTAGAAAGATGAAAGTAGGGTTGGGGGATTTTTTTTCTTTCTCATGGCAAAGGTAATGATTGTTGTTATCATCACCAGCAACAAATTTAATTTTAAAAATAAACATATCTATTTAATTAATAAAATAAAAAACTTTGTTAGTCATTGCATTCAATGCAGAGTTTATTTTTTTAAAGAAATTATTCCAAAGTCATCAAAGTTGTTGGTGTGTGTAAATGTACCTATGCGGAAACTTAGCCAGAAGTTTTCATTTGAATTTCCAAATAATCTCACCGGAAGTTATCATTTGAATACTTTTCAAATGTCAAATATTTCAGAAAATAAAAAAAAACAAATTATTTGGAATATTATATTTTTTTCATTAAATCACTTTAATATCACTACTACTAAAAATATTAATATCAACAAAACTATTGCATATATATAAGAAAATAGGAGAATAAAATTATAAATAAATCATACAGAATATTAATTTATTAGAATCTGTTTATAAAATAAGTATGCAAATGAAGCATAGCCATAGCTGTGTTTTGCAATCAATATAGATAGGCTATTTGAAAAGATTTTATTGTATAATTGAATTAAATAAGGCTAAGGTGTTTTGATATAAATATAGTTTGGATAAATAGGAAAAAAAATTGCATTTTTTTTTTATTTTACTGCAAACACTGGCAAACCATATTTTTTTTTACCGCATTTTTGACGGAGAGTGTACACTCGTTTTGAATACTTGTCAAATATTTCAGAAAACAAAAAAAACAAAAAACAAACAAACAAAAAAAAAACATCTTTCACTTTTTTTTTTTAAAGAGATTTATTTTAATTCATTGAAGCAAAATTACACAAGACAGATGTTGGACTAACGGTGAATACTTGAAAAAGCCATATTTTAAAAAATCGTTTAGTATAAAAATTGTTAACAACTTGACCGTTTTTTTTTTGTTTTGTTTTTTTAAACAAGCAGAAATTTTCTGAGGGTTTTGATTTTTTTTCTTTGTGGAGGGGGGAATGAAGAAGATAAAATTTTAGAGGTTTTCGAGGGAGGAGGGCAATGATAGGAGACACATTGATTGATATTTTCTGAGGTTGATAAATTTTTTGGGGGGTGGGGTGGGGGTGGGGGGTGAGGAGAGAATGGCAGTTTTTCATTCTACCCACTTCAAGATAAATAGACAACAAAACAAAACAGCAGAAAAGGAATGCCAGAACTTCCAGAAAATACTTCGAACATTCAATCTAAAAATCACCCTGAGTAAACCAATAACTTTTAAGGGAGGAGAGAACTATGTACCAAGGCTCTGAAGTTGGTAGCCTAAATGTTTGACTCCTCCTAATCCTTAACTGTTAAAAATGTCTGACTGTTATACCAATTATGATTTGTACATAGTACATGGATGAAGAAAGAATTGAATTTTGTGGATTTAAGAGCTCCATTAGAGGATCTTAAAAGAATAAAATTTTGAAAATCTATTTAATTTTGTTTATGTCACCAGGGCCGTGGAGTCGATAGTCTACATGCTAGCTCCAGATGCCAGAAACATTAAAAAGGTTCACCTTACGAATCTTCTTTATATATATATATTATTTGTCTCCCCCAAATATAGGCTGGGCTCTGTAGTGAGAAGTATTAACACAGCCGTCATCATGGCTTCAATGCAATGTCACTTTCAATAGTAGAACACTTTACAACAGCTGCCTTTAAATAGGATTAATCTCTCGCTGATTTATCGAGTTATTGACAACGGCCGTGTGGGCTAAGATGTTGGAATTTGAGTTTGAAATACAACTCGTGTTCCAGGGTTCGAGTCCGGTGACTGATGTGAATAATTCTTCTCTACATTGACGATTCCGATAATGATGAAACGTATATGTATGTAGATAAAAACAAATATTTATAATTATCGTTATATATATATATATATATATATATATATATATATATATATAATACAAACTAAATACCGGGACAGAAATATTTACCGGTTTTTCTTAATTTTTCGGCCAACTAACCACATAATTTTTGGATTCCTCAAGTCTTGATCTTATAATTTATAATTCTGACTCTTTATTCAATGGGAATGTTCACTGTGCCCCTTCGACTGACACACCAAAATTTAAGCTTTAATTTTGAAGATGGGAGGATGTCAATTAATTGCAGACTCATCCATGTTTCTTATTAAAGTTCTTTTGAAACATGTATAAATGCATAGTTTTAGATACATTTCATTCCGAAATTTGATTTAAATGACATAAATCGTTGAAAAAAAAAAAAAAATTACTGAGCTCTATTTACTGTGTAGTAAATATTGAGCTTCTACACAACAATTAGGAACTGATTCGTATAGATGATAATAAACGATTTCTTTAGATACTAATTCGACTTTAACTATATGAACTTTATTTTTATATTATAAATATATATATATATATATATATATATATATATATATATATATGACTTTTAAAATGAGCCAAGGAAAGTGAGGTTTCGTCTGTTTCATGGCGAATCAATTGTTCTTTGATTATTTCATGTTGACGCATAATACCGATTACACATAACTTATTTCATACAATCAATTGAACATAAGTTGATTCTATTTTGAAAAGAGGTGCTTACTTCCAGCCACAAAAAATATTCTTAAAAAGATATCGACATTATTTATTTAAAAAAAAAAAAAAAAAAAAAAAGATAAAAAAAAGGTACATTCTGAAAGTTCAGGATATTTCAGTGTATGTATATAAATATATATATTTATTTATTGATATATACACACATTGGTGGGGAGTCAGCTGAAAAATTCAACTACCGACACTATTCGATTTATAACAAATCAGACCCTTTGCGCCTCAACGGTTTGAAGTTGGTCGAAAAAAAAAAAAAAAATTCTCCACCTCCCAACGGTTTTAAAAACTTCGGCCCCATAAATATTACAAACTCTAGAACTCATATATATATTATATTACATATACATATATATATAGTTTATGTACACATCAGAACACACATTTTACATACACAGGTGGTCCTCCAGCAAACCTAACAAAAAAAAATATATATATAAATAACATTTATTTATATTTACTCCTTTCTGAAAGATTTTCATTGCAAAAAAAATGTGTGTATGCAAATTAGACATATTTTACGTTGATGATTGATTAAGAAAATAAAAAAATGTTTTAAAAATAAATGCAAAAATGAAAAATGAAAAACACGTTAATCATATTTACAAAAAAAAAAAACGAATAAATGGAAATAATGTTTAAAAATAAAAGGAGAAATACTGTAACAAAAGAGGAAGACATCCCGATACAACAATACACCAAGAAAATATATATTTATGAGTGGGGGACAAAAAAAAAAAAATAATAATATAAAAGTAAAAAATCAGAATGACGATTTCTTCTTGGTATAAAAAAAACAAAAAAACTTTTTTTTTCTGAGTCTTGCAAAAATTTGCAAAAAAGTCATTAAAACTTGCTCGATCCTCGGGACTAATATCCTCATCACCATTGTTTCTAGCTAAAACTCTATTAAAGCTTAAATTGAACAGTTTTTTTGCTATTTCCATCAGGCCAGACAAATCACACACTTGGTGCTGCAACAGAAGGGACTTTTTTAGTTTGTTGGTACAGATGGTATTTATACAAGGTGTCCCAAAAGTCATTGACATTTGAAAAAAATTCATAACTTCTTTGTTTTTAAATATTTAAGTGAACACCCTGTAACTGTATACAGTGTAAAAAATCTCGGAATGTTCAAATTAACTACTGGTAAAGTTTCGTAAGTAAAGCTTAAGAATTATACGAGTTATTAAAGATTTACAAGTGTCAGTGACTTTTGGGACATCCTGTATAAACATTTAAGATGGCAGCCAAAATCCAATAATTTTATTATTTATCAGAATATATATATATATATACATATATACATATATATACATAATAAAAATGAAAATCTTTTAATCCTAAACCATTATCCTTGAATGGCTTTTGGCCTTGAAAAGTGGTGACTCATTAGTAAAAAAAGAGAACAGAAATCCCAATAAGATATCAGGCTGTGTAATTAAAGTGTTTAGATGTCATAAGTGCAACAGTACGTTGCAATACAAAGCAAAAGTTTAACTGTTCAATTTTTAGAAGAGGATATTTGTCTTTGTCAAAACACTGGCCGAAAAACCAAGTACCGGGATCATTTTAAGTTAAAGTTACATAGAAAACTGAACCCCTGCTAAAAATTAAACTGGCATTTAAAAAAAAATGTTATTCTAATTTTATCATCTGTAAATTTGGCAGTATTTTGGAAGATATAGAGAAAAATAAAATCAGTGTCGGACGTTGATTGGATCGTAAATATTTTGTATTAAACCGGGGGTAAGCTATTTTTTTTACCGTTTTGAAGCGTATGTTTTTTTGTGCCTTCAAAAACGAAACAAGACTTTAATTTTTATCTTACGGCAAAGAAACTTTTTCTGCATTATTTTACGCTGAAACCGAAAAACTATCAGAAAAGATTCATACAACTAATTGAACACAGCGATTGTTAAGAGGGAACTTGTGATTTCATACCTTTTGCAAATATATTAATGTGTAAATCACCGCAGTAAACGCGACAGGATTTGAACTTGCAGGAATCTTATCATATGCGTGAGTGGCAAAATACAATATTCTTGTATGGCTGTGAGACGCAGTCGACGACGTAACGTCAAAACGACGTAACGTCAAAACGACATGATCCTGGCTGCAGGGAATCGGATGGAGAAAATTGCTACAGGCATTCATGAGAATGTACGTTACACAACGACGTCTGAATTGGTACACCACCTCAACCGCTGTCAATCCATCAAAACGCTCCAAAGTGTATCCGACGTTGAGATTGATGGCCCAAAGTCATGTGGTAGAGGCCGCTTAAGACATGGAAGGGATCAGTTGATGATGACCTGATCCTGGCGGGCAGCATAAGCGAAATGGCAACAGACAGCAAAAGTTGAAAGTCATTCATGAAACGTCTAACCTCACTACAAGACAAGACGACGAAAAATGAAAATAATAATATTAGTAATAATAGCCGAGACATGAGGACAAGGTGGCATCGACCAAACAGGCCAGAAGTCTGTGGCTGAAAACCGCAGATGCTGGAAAAGTGCCGTGAAGGCATGCTCCAAAAGGAGTGAGGGGAGAAGAGACCGGTTGTGGGGGGAGAGAAAAGAGCAGACGGCAGAGAGCTGCAACGGAGCTGCCACAACCAGACACCATCTACATTTGTAACAGCTGCTGCAATTCGGCAATGGACTAAACTGAGGTGCAGAACTCCATTGTCTACCGAGACAGACAGATGGCAACAAGCCGATTCTATAATCCACAATGGTATCCATTTGACAAATAAATTCTTGGGAAGTGACGGTGATAAAATGGATCAAGTAGTTCTAAAATAATTTGACCGTATGTTGTAAAATGTTTCCAAAATTGAAGATAATTGAAGATTACCTATAAAATGTTTCTTTTTAGTCAAGTGGTACTACATTATTTAGGTAAGGTAATCTCACTTGCATAACCTGTGAGTCTGCAGCCTTAAATTGCAGGATACACTGCAGTAGTTGCCGTTTTATAACTTTGAAACAACGATCCTCGTCGGATTATCAAAGTCAAACAGCGTTGAATCAGGATAGTACTTAGATGGGTAACCGTTTGAGAATATCAGGTGCCGTGTGTTTGGAAGTCTAAGTCGTCGTAAAATAACTTATTCTAGCCCTTAAGAAAAGTAGGAAACCATCCCTGCTAGCTTTAGCTATGTGTGAAATGGTAGGGGTAGTAAACCTTGATCAGACAACAAGTCTAAGAGAAGGAAAACTCTGAAAATAATACCAGTTCTTCTGTTTATCCCGGCATAGTTTCTGGACATCTTGAATTTCTACTTGCCACTGAACTGAAAGAAGGTGGCCGTGGTGATGTGAATAACGATGTGGAATGATGACCCGGGTGTGCCAAGTTCGAATCCAGTCTCTTCCATAGCATAACTTTCATTTAGAGATGTTGGCAACCCTCATGTTGTCCTTCCTGTAAGTATCAGATTCGAGACAAAATTTGGGAGACCAATGCCAACAACAGAATCGAGCCGGTTAAAAGTTGTATCGTGCTTATTCACGTGAATTTACATTTACTGAATTGAAGAAAATTCTGAGTCAGGAGAAGTGCAATTGGGGATTGTGTCACCCTTGCTTCACTATATCAACTCTTCATTGTGCAGAGAATTAAGAAAACCATCTGAAAGGACTGATGATAAACCTAAAGACTTGCTTTGGTCTTCAAAAATCCAGTGGCTTCAAAGTTGAATGTGTTCTTCTGCTGTCGTAGTCAAGTTTACTTTCGGCAGCCTCGTAACTCTTGTTTCCCTTATTTTGTCCTCACTTTCCATGACTGATGTTTCTGACAAAGGGGGAAGAATTGCTGTTTTCTGGGTCGGAATCTATTCATCTAACACTTATCGTTGGCTAGTTTTTGATCGTGAAGTATTTTTTAGCTCCTTACATCACGTGACCTTGTCTGGAGCGATTTCCACAAAAAAAAAAAAAAAATATCCGGCAGCTGCATTCAGTCTTTCGTCAATAGGGTTTCCTTTTCAAGGGTTCTCACTTCTCAGTTGGTTTGCTTGATCTTAGGGCTTCCAGCCTTCAATCGGGAGATCCACATTGCAGTTTATTAAGCAAATTAGTGCAGTAACGGCCTCGTCTTCGCAGTATTTGTTTCACTCTATTACCGAAAATAGGAACAAGCATCTGTCGCTCTGTCATACATTGCCGATAACGAATCCGTGATTCGCATCTTGTGCGGAGCCTTGTTGGTGAATAAGCTGTTTGACCGTCGGTGTCAGGAATCAAGTTTATCCATTGAAGCGTCTCAGTTGTTGTGATTGTATATCATCATAGACGTATGCTGCATTATATAGGCGCAATCTGTTTATTTGGGAATCTCCAAATATTCCAGAAATTGTGAGAAACAATGCTGACCATTAAATAACTGTTTAAATAGATGAAAGAAATAAAAAACGACACTAAATGACAATAAAGATAAGAACGTCTGTTACAATTAGATTATAAGAAGCAATGACATCCAGTTCTTTTATGGGAATTCGGTAATTCTTCACAATTACACCGGCATGAAATAAAGCGCCAGGGACATTTTAATTTATTGGTACAGAAGTGTTTTATATATCCCAAATAATGGGCAAATGACGATAACTGAACGATATATGGAGAGTAGAAAATGGACCGTGGGTTTACTTTTGGCAGTTTCGGAACTCACGTTCCATGAGTAATGTTTTCAACAAAGGGGAAAGAACTGCTGCTTTTAGGGTCGCCTGTTGTGTTGAACGGGTTGTATGTAGAGATTTTAAATCCTCTCATATTATTCATCATCATTCAACTGCCAATCTATCCATCTCATTGACCCTTATCCTTGAATGGGTTTTGGCCTTGATAAGTGGTGAGTTAATAGTGGGGGAAAAAAAAACAAAAACATTATTTTAATAAAATACTGCCCCCCCCCCCCCCCCCCCAAAAAAAAATCCTTGTATTAAACAAAGTCTAATAAGATATCAGTTTGTGTAATTAAAACGTGTGAACACCAAATTCTCAATTATTACTTTGCTAAAGACCGTTCAAAAAAGTTGGAGCACTTATTTTTTGGTGTGGGTATTCCAAGAGTTTGAAACTTTGGTGCATTTCGCTACTGAACAAACACTTCCGATACGCAACGGCATTGGCGTCAAGATCGTGACATGATCAGGTGGATGCGCAAGTGAAAACGGAAAGATAAAATCCCTTCAATTGTGCATCATCAGAAACTTGGTATTGGTGAGATTATGGATGCCTTAGGTACTCAACATCACAAGTGGTTTGCGCACGTACAGTGTGCAACGTTGTGCATCAACTTCATAATGCATTTTGATATCCCGGACGCTGGAGAGCGTGGTAGACCAAGGAAGATGTGGCCGAGTGTGTAAGAAGTGATATAACAGCATCCAACCTGACTAACGTCAACCCTTTCGACCTAACTGCATGGGAAACAGGCATGAGACGTTGTCTGATGTTGCCTACCTTGGAGTCTGGGAGATTCGCAGCGCCATAAATACCAAAATTGGATGTAGAAGAAAAAGACTTATCTAACATATAAAGTTATTTTGTTGGATTTTAAAAGTTGGACCTGAATAGCATTTAAGCTGACAAGTCAAACTTTGCTTTTGACTAGACCATTTTCATTTGTTACTGTTGTACCATGTTATTGGCAATATAATAATGTATTTCACTATAATTTATTAAAAAGATTACCTAGTCTGACTCGGACGATTGGTAATATGAAACATTTTTAAATAATCACCTAAAAATAAAGATCAGCTTTCTTCAGTAATAAGAGAAAATTGAACAGACTTCATATAAAGGGGGATAACTTGTATTTTATATTTAAGAATATAATAGGAATTGCTTACCTTAAAACTAAAATTTTATTTCCTTTTCTGTGTAAGATTAAAAACGTACAAACAAATGAAAATTAAAACGACTTTACTGCATCCCAAGCGACGTCGGGTTGGGACGGCTAGTTTTACATGATATTATTATGAATGTCTGCCACTGTACGAGGCAACACAGCACATCTACTACTTAGGTTGCGTTGTGAACATTATTTCTGATGCTTTGTCTATACATTGAAGGTAGGCTCCCTCTATCGGGCTAGAAAACTCTCACATTCATTTGCCAGTATCCTCTGTCTTTGTAAAGGCACCATTTACTCGTGCATGGAGTATTGTTGCCACATATGAGCTGGTGCACCAATCACTAGTTTCTCCCTCCTGGACAGGGTGCAAAAAAAAAAAAAAAATTCTAATCTAATAGCTCCTGCACTATCTGCTAAGTTCCAGCCCCTTTCACATTTCTGCATTCCTATGCCGAGATCAAAGTGTAGTATCTGTTCCGATGGATACTGCACCCCATAGACTGGTATTGTCTTGGCCTTCGGGGCTTGATTTACACCGGTCTATGGGTCTGTCCTGTGCAGTTCTAGAAGGTCCACCCTCCCAGGCTTTGCCTCCCCTCTTTGGGGAGGAGTAAGTTGATTGCTTACCGCCTGAGGTGCTCCTACCGGGGAATGCCGACGGGGCTGCCCAGGCAATTTTTAATGGCCAGAGTGCTCACCTTCTCGGGCGCTGGCTTTTCAAATCCCACTTTCCGACCTTGTGTCACATATTCCTGCTGTGGGTAAGAGTTGGATATCTCCTATGCTTGTTTTACAAGTACTTTCATGGAGTGTGGTCTGACGAACTTACTACACCTGTGCCCCCCCCCTCCCCACCATACCAAACTAACAGCAAAATCCTACCTCTTCACTGTATAGGTCCCTAGATGCTAGAAGATTTTCTATTCTGATAGCTTCTTTCCTTGGACTGTTTGTTTTTAGAATTCCCTTCTTACACCAACATGCAAAAATTTAATCGTAATGTGAACAAACATCATTTTACCCACCCAGGTTGTCCCCTCTTCCCCCATAAATCTGGCCCCTATCACAGTAACCCCATACGTTTTCAATATGCCTTGTTTGGGGGTAAACAAAAAGTTGTTTTTATTTAATCTAAATGTAAAAATTATGAGTGCGAATGCTGCTGTAGTTTAATATAGAGGCAGGTGAAATGGAGACACTCGTAACAATATTATATAACAAGTAAAATTAAAACCACAAACATTTCTTGTTTGTTATCAAAATCTATCGATATTCTAAAAGTTTATGAATATCAGAGGGTCCACTTTCACGAGGGTGAGATTGTGAAGAATCACAGGTAATTGTGTCGGAATAAAGACAAGAAACATAGTTCGGCATTGCAAAGATTTCTTTAAAGCTAACTATCATTAACATTAATAAAGAAGAATAAGAGTTTTTTTAGACGACAGGAGCGCACAAGAAAATTCATGTTTTCTTTTAATTTAAAAGCACCAATGAATCATAATACTTGACTTTGTTTTTAAACTTTATGTAGCGATATTGGTGTGTAAGAATAGTGGTAAAAACAGAAAATTCTGCATATGTTTAGATTAAATAAGAAAAAGTAATTTTCCATTAGAAGTTAGAGGTTATGTAATGTTATCAGGTTTGAACCCGTGTCATCTGCAGATCGATTTGAGGTCAAAATAAAAAGAATAATCTTTTTGAAAAGAAATGACAAAGCAAAAACATTCCTTGTCCATGACGTCAGTAGTTCGAAAAGCACGATCAACTAAAAAATGGTATTGTCCGAGAAAGTTGTGATCGGGAATCTGGTCACAGGCATTATGACAGAGCTGACATTGGTTGACATAAACACAAGATTATTTAGCAGAATGCCTTTTTAGTGCCTAGCAGAGAAGAGAGTCTGACAGACAGGGAGACTAGTGGAGAAGATGAGAGTCGGTGTGACAAAACCGACGCCGGTCCAAAACGCATTTGTTTATTTGTAAATAAATTTAACTAAGAAATAAAAGCATTTTTTTATAACAATAAAACAAAACTGTCCTGCTCTTTATACAAAGGGGAGCAACATGTGCACTTGACAGTGTATGAAACAGTTTCGTTCAGGTAATGACGCTACAGTTAGAGCTACGTGTACAGGAAGTCGCATCACAGACAGGAAGTCGACATGGAAGTGAGATCGAGTCTCTCGCTTAGGTGTTCGGTGTCAAAGTGATTGAACACCTGTTTTCGAATTTCCCACCACTACCGTACAGTGGTTGGAAGGGGAAGATGCAGTTCATTTTGATGTACTTACTGTCAAATGACGTAAACAGTAAACCAAATCCCAGAGTAAACAGTGAAGTTATTTGTTGTTCTTTTTAATTGTTTTCATTATTCCAGACATAAAGAGATAAAAAAAAGAACAAAACCATCTCTACGACTGTTAAAGTCACCACTGCTGAGAAATGTCACTACCCAATTGGCCAATTACTTACATGTCAAAGAGAGAACAGTCGTTTTTGCTGACAAGAAAATTTAAGGAATCACAGTCGTCCTCGATACACTGACTCATACAAGAAATAGTGCACTTTTTCCTAGTGATGTTACCTCAAGTAACAGCACTTAGCTGGCTGGATACTCCACCAGACTAGATGAATTCTTGTCATGGAATCTGGTAAGACCAAGAGACCACAAGAAAGATATAATATAATATTGTTTACTGGTCAATTGGGAAAGAAGAAATTAATGTTCTTCACTTCTTTACTAACTCAACATTTGAGAGATAAAGGAGAACTTTAGTTAAACACTCGCATATCTGTGTATCTCATATAGAGATTAAGTGTTAGTCCCAGGAAGGGGCGTCTTGATTTCTGAGACTTTACACTGAAGTAAAATGAAAAGAAAAAAAAAAATCAAATTTTGTTCATTTCACTCATCATTTTAAATCCTCTTCTAATATTCTTCATCATTCAACTGTTGATCTATCCATCCCTTAACTCTTACCCTCAAGTGGCTTTTAGCCTTGATAAGTGATGATTCATGTGTAAATAAAAAAGAAAATCAGAAATTACTTTCTAATCGACAATTTAAAGACTTCAAAATCACTTTCGCATTTGAAGGGTCACAAATTAAGTAGATATCAGCATTTTTTAATCTATCAATCACGATTTGTGTATAATACTACAGTGGCTTTTTGAAATTCGAAAGTGGTTTTGAAGCCTTTAAACTGTCGATTAGAAAGTAATTGCCGATATGAAATCTTGGGTCGCCACTTATCAAGGCCAAGAGTTACTCGAGGATAAGAGTTTATAAAGCGAAATGATTGTCAGCCGAAAGAGGAGAAACAATCAATGGTACCAACTAATTTTGATTATTCATAGTGTGTTTTATGACAAGTATTTGTTGACCATTGGATTTGAAGACGACCATATTGTAATCTGCTGGAAAGCAGTCCTGTGGTAATGTGTTCCAGAAGCTCTGTTCATGGAAATTCTGTCTGACACTAAACAATTGGAGAAAGAAAGGAAAGTCTTTTTTCGTTATGGTAGCAAAACAAGTTCTTGCTGTGAATATCTTACAAGAAGGAATCAGAGATTAGAGCTCAGCCGAACACCTTCCATTGAAATAACGTTAGAATAGAGAGAGACTAACAACGTCTCTTCAGTGAAAAAGGGGCTGCATTAGAGTTAACAGTAATGTCAAGTATTATGGTTTCTTTGTGCTGATAAACTAAAAGGAAATCATAAATGTTCGCTATATTGAAGAAATTTTGTGTTTTTTTTTTTTTTTATATGAGACTGTTATTAAAAAAACAGAGGATCAGTTTTCATTCCCTCGGGATAAAAAAAGAAGAAAATTATAATCTGTGCAGATAGAAGAGCTAACAAAGTGATTTAAAAAAAAAAAGAAAAAAAAAGAAAGACTGGCAAGGAATGAGTATCCAGAGGATTTCAGTATTTACCCAGTCAGTCTCTAGTATCGACGAAGAATCTCAAGTCAGTCCCAGAAACGACCAAAGCAGTTTACGATTTGAAAGCCGAAAAAAAAAAAAAAAAAAAAAGGCAGATTACACTAAGCATGCAAAGGGTTAGGTTATGGTAAAAATATTTTCTTTAGCTCCTCAAAAAAAATAAATAAATAAATAAAAGGCGGCTTTCAAATCGTAAAAACTGCTTCAGCCACTTCCGAGACTGACTATAAGAAAAAAAAAAAAAAATTGCATAAAGAAATGTGATTTTTGCACACTCACAATACTGTGCAGTGTTTCTGTTTTGAACTGAAGATCTGCCTGCAGAAAGAGCGGGGAAACAACTAAATATTGTTTCCCTTGTTTCTTTAAAAAAAAAAAAAAAAAAATCTACTAAAGGCCAGCTAATACAATGTTGGTTATGTTATTTACAGGTTTCCAATCATTTTCCCCCCATCTTAGTTGCTTCCGTATTCACAAAATTTCATTCATCGTACTCGATTGGCTTTCTTTACGTGCTCGTTGTCATACATAACTTTCGGGGAATTTTGAACACCTTATTTAATCCATTGGCGTAGATCGATCTTATTCTGTGTTCTATGTCATTTTAGATATTGAGTATAAGTTAATTTTGTTTTCTTCACCAAGAATTGAAGTGACATCTGCGGCAGACAATATATAGATGAAAAATGCTGTCTCCTCAAGATAAGGCTGGAGGAATATCGAAAACCTGTGGTCCAGGGGAGACATTAAAAATCAGACATGGCTGATCAGGTATGGAGAGAAAAGGGAAGTCACCAATCCCTGTAGAATGAGGTTAAATAATAGAGCAGAACACTTAAACTGATAGAATCATGGCTTATGTTAGTCTACAGTTACCTCTTAAGAAGTCCAAGTATAGAGATAAACACAATATGAGAACAAATAATTAAGAAAGGACAGATAACTGAAAGAATCAGAGCATATGCTAGGCCCTATTGATATCTTAAACAGACCAAGTATAAAGATGAACACAATATGGGAACCAATAATTAAGGGCAGATAACTGAAGCAACCAGAAAATATGCTAGGCTACAAGAAATGGATGGTAGATAATCAGAGAATGAAAAAAAAAAAAAAAATTAATCTCAATATAAGTTTAGACCATGAAATACGAACATAGGAATTAAAAAAAAAAATCTTTCTAGAAATTGGATTTATAAATACAAAAAATAATCATAAATTTTTCTACTGGATACATGGCTTAGTGGATATCGCCGTCAGTTTAGAGATATTGCAAAGTTAATGCTACTCAGCGGATGCGGGGGGGGGGGGGAAAAAATAACTGATAGCCAATATCTAAAAATTATGAAATGTGGAACGAGACCAATGTACTTTAGTGGATATAATAAAAGGTTCAATGTAAAATTTCCAAAAGGTTAACGATTATGACAAAAGTCACCTGAAGAAGGCCAGAGAATACAGTGGTCGAAATGCTGTGAAAACCGTAGCAACCATGATGAGGAATAAACAGTCTGGAACGTAAATACGAATACCTCATCTCAGAAGCATCATCACATTCCTCTGTTTGTTAAGAAGTTGGCCGTGTTGTGCTGGGCATTGATGATTCACCCGCAAGTGTTTCCCTGTGCGTCTTTGAGAGACTCACGACAAAGCACTGAGGATCGAGTCAGTCTGGGAGAATAACCAGGCCAAAGAGTTATCAGACCCCTCCCCTCTCCTTTTTGCGAAAAGTATAGAAGAAAAACACGATTAAGGCTTGTAACTATATTGTTTGCTTGGGGGGTTTTTTTGGGGGGGGGGGGGGGTTATACGTACTAATGGTCATGGGTTTTGTTTATACATGATTATTGAAATGATGAATGATTTTGGATTTTTTTTTTTTTTCAAATGATACATTTTGCAAAGGTAATATTTTTAATATGCCAAGCAGAGTCAAAACACCTTTTTAATAAAGTCTCTCACTCAGGTACAGATTTTATATATACATCATTATACTATAGTTGAGTTCATCAATGTTTGTTTCTCTAAACATTTTTTGGTGCTTATATAGATCAGGGCACATATGAAAAACGCATTTCCAGATAAAATCTCTTACGTAGCAGGCAAAATTTAGTATAGGAAAAAAAAAAATCGGGAAAAATATCCAGTAGATTTTTAATAAATGTAAAAAAAAATAAAAAAAATAAAAAATAAAAAAAATCAATTTTATCGTATTTTGGATTGGGCATTCATTTTCAGAGAAGCTGTGCTCTATGCCGAAATGACAGACCGATTTATCTCCCTTGTATTACTTTACTTACTCTTTAATATTACCTGAACGCCATATCTTTCATGGACGTGAACCAACGGTCCAACGACTAGAATCAAGAAGTTTCCTCAGCTATGGCAAACCCCTAACAACATCTCAGAAAGAGACCAGACTACAGCTGTGGACCAGACGGCTAGAAAATGGCTCCTCTCATAACGACATAGGAATCCTTGCTTCTGAGGAACTCCCTCCCGGTTCAGAGGCACTCTGGCTCCAGTGGAAAACACTAAACTGCTTGAGAACGGGAATGGGTCGATCAAAAGTTGCTATGAATAGATGGGGCTACAAAACTGACCTAACAATTTGTGAATGTGGAGAGGAGGACCTTACGATGCAACATTGCTTGGTCTGCCCCCTACTGCCCAACCGGTGTAGGTTGAAAGATCTTGCGTTAACCTATTGCAAAGGACTGCATAAAAATATGGGAAACTGTCATATGACCACATGCTTCAAAGACACGCAAAGAAGAAGAATATTACCTGTGTTACTCTAACGCTATGGATTCAGAAAAATACGATAATATTGATTTTTTACCTTTATTAAAAAACTACTGGACATTTTTTCCTATTTTTTTTTTTCAAACTAATATTTGCCTGCTACGTAAGTATAAACAAGAATTTTTATTTGGAAATGTGTTTTTCATAAGTGCCCTGACCTATATAAGCACCCATTTCTTCCTATATACTTTGACTCGAAGAATACCTGTCTCAGGACAGGTAAAATTAATTCTCCTGAACAGAACAGTTTTGCACCAGTTTTATACCCCTTTACAAACATTAAAATCAAGATATAATGCTACTCAACCTAATGTCTAGAATCCTTAGTTCAATTTTGATCAAAATCCATTACATCATTTGGATACTAGAAAATGTCTCAAATTTAAGGTTTAAAGCTTAAGTGATCTAAAGAATAAATTGAAATTCAGAGAATCTTGCTTTATTGGTGTCTAATGATGAAATCAAATTTAATGCAAATCTGAAATATTTGAATTTTCAAATCCAAAGTTGTGCACATATTATGCCCCCTAAAACCCCTTAAAATACCCCAAAGAAACTAAAAATTTTTATTAATTAATATCTAATACCTATTGTTAAAATTTCTCAAAAATTGGAGCTATTTGAATTTTCACAAAGGGGATCCCAAGCACCTCTTCGAACCCTTTGCATAAAACTAAATATATATTAAATGACTATTACGGCTATATCACGTTAACGAACCGGTTCCTGTCAGATCATCTAAGTTAAGCGATGTTGAACCTGGTCAGTTTTCAGGTGACCATTTAGGAATACCAGGTGCATAAATGGTTACCAGCTTTGGTGGGAAATTTAACCAAAGACAAACTAGCGTCCTGTCATGGGGATGGTACAGCTCGTCCATTCTGCTTAATGCTAAGCATTGGACCTAAGGGCTTTTCAGATCAAGAAAGGGACTATGACTAATTAGGTTTTTCTTTTCCCATCAAGTTCAAAGGAATTATCAAAGAGACCTTTTTTGAACGTGTGGAAGTCATGAAAAGAATTCCAATAAAGGAACTTAGGGGTAACCCAGAAAAATCTTACAGCAGTTCGTAAGACTCAAAGTAGATTTCTTTGAAAGGAAAACAACCATGTAGTCTGTTATTTGGAATTGAAATCGATTTTTGGGGGGACACCAGTCGCATTACTTTGTTTCGCGGCTGCAAACAGGAAGGATCCCATCAACGATTCTTCATCAGAAACTTGGTATTGATGGGATTACAGATGTCTTACACACTCAGCATCTCAGGTGGTTCGCGCATGAACAGAGTAGCACCTCTTGCATCAACTTCATACTGCGTCTGTATATCACGGACACTAAGAAGCATGGTAGACCAAGGAAGACCTGGCTTGCGTGCGTAAGAAGCGATACGACTACATGTAATCTGAATGATGTCAACTCTTTGGATCGGACTGCATCGGGAGCAGGCATGAAATATTGCCCCGTGTTGCCCACCCCGGAATTTGGGACACTTGCAATACAAAAGGAAGAAACAAGACTGCTTCCCTGCAGACTACAACATGGTCGTCTTCAAATCCAACGTCAATGTTGCATCGCTGTGCTTGTTTTACAAGTACTTTAATGCTGTAACAAATGTGCTGTACTGGTGCTGCCTCTACGTAAATACCTCCCGATCAACCAATCAGTCAGCAAGATCCCACCCTTCACTGTTGAGGTCCCCAGATACTGAAGCGCTTTCTCCTCTAATAGCTTCTTTCCTCGTACTGCTAGCCTTTGGAATTCCCTTGCTGCTTCCTGTTTCCCTGACCATACTAACATACAGACATTTAAATGTAAACAAGCATCTCGCTGCAAAACTCTCGATATAAGATTCCCCTAATTCACAGTAGCCCCTTACGTCTCAGTGGCATTGTGCCTTGTTTGGGGGCGAACTTAAAAAAAAAAAAGATTCCTTTTATGAACTGTTTGTACTTGGTTCATTCCATCAATCATTCTCAATCCTCTCATAATGTTATTCATCTTTCAACTGGCAATCATTCAATCTCATTAACCCTTATCCTCGAGTGGCTTTTGGCCTTTATAAATAGAGTTGAGCCATTCGTAAAAAAAAAAAAAAAAAGAAACATCCTAAATAGGAAAACCGGATGAACGAGAAGTCCCATTAGTTTTTAGACACACCTTGTAAGTAATACTTACCTAAAAAAATCCGCAAAAAAATTTACTTTTTACAATAAAGTAGAATTCTAGGAAGATTTAAAAATCATTAAAAAAAAAAAAAGCGAAATGTTTTTCAATTAATTTGGTCTGTCCATTTTACGGCATATCAACCCTTTTAATCTTATTTAATGCCGAAACAATACCTATTGAAAAGGATTCTTTATATACAATTAATTGCATACCAGGTGTTATTTTATCTGTAACTGAGGAGATACCATAGGTTCATACCTTTCCCCACGGTATTAATGTGTAACTAAACATAGCAGATACAGAAAGTGATTTAAACACGACGCAGCCGATTCAATAATCCGCTACAGTATCCATCATACGGATCACATTCTCACCGACTTTTCAACGTCTTCCTTTAAGATAGATAGGCATCTTAGAAAACGGAAAGAGGTTTTAAAAAGGTGTTTTGCTATATGTGACATATTAGGGTAAAAAAATTACCGCAAGATTTTCATTTTCAGATGAGAGATTCTGGTTATTTGTATTGATTCATTGCATCAACGTCTGGATATTGTGCACGGCTTCTTGGCTCTCACATTTGCTTTGCCCCATCTCGTACGATGGAGGAGGGGGAGGCGGAGGTGGGGGCGCCGGGGTCGACCAGCTCTGATTAGAGTTCCAATTTGAAGTGTACGGCATTTCGTGCTTCCAGGAGGAATCGCAGCAATCGGGCACTGAATCCGGGCCCATCTGCATGGAGCAGCAAGAGGGAGAGGGCGACGAGCAGGACGATGACGAAGAATTGGTGTTGCTGTAGCCGCAGTTGCCCATTCCCTGGCTGGAACAGTAGTTGTTCTGACGACCGTGCGGCAAAGACGGAGGCGGTGGCGACTGGCACCCGGGACCGCACGGTGAGCAGGCGGCACAAGGCGACGACATGTGCGAAGATGATGATGACGATGTCGTGTTCTGCATGTGATGATGCGACTGGTTGTGGTGGTGGTGTTGTGATTGCTGCTGCGGAGGCGGTGGCTGCTGCTGCTGTTGGTGGTGGTGGTGTTGGTGTTGCTGCGTCTGCTGTTGCGGGCAGCAATACCCTCCACCGTTGCCACCCCCAACTCCACTAGTACACATCCCACTGCCTCCTGTACTGCCTCCACCTCGTGGCTTTCCGCCGTTCAAGTGGATCAGTTCATGCTTCTTGAGGTGTGTACGCTGGGCGAATGCCTTCATGCACACGCTACAGTGAAACGGCTTCTCGCCGGTGTGAGTGCGCTGGTGCTTCGTCAAGTGGTCTTTCTGCGAGAAGACACGGTCGCAGAGGACACAGTGGAATGGCTTGATGCCACTGTGTACATACTTGTGCGTGTTTAGGTGGGACTTCTGAGAAAACGCCTTGTGGCAGATGTCACATGCAAAGGGACGTTCTCCGGTGTGAGTGCGCTGGTGGTTGTCAAGGCGGTCACGCTGGGGAAAAACTTTTGCGCAAAATGGACAATTGAAATGTTTTCCTGCCTCGGGAGCAAGCTGGTGACGGTTCAGGTAAGCCTTCAGCGTGAATCCCTTGCGACAGATCCCGCACTTGAAAGGCTTGTCACGTTTCGGGGTGGACCGTACGATGCCAAAGTCACCCGGAATTGCCCTCATGATGGGTGGAGCGGGGTTGTCCATGTCAGGATCTTGTGGAATTTCTTCAGTGAAGCTGTCCTGATGCTTCAGCTGCGATTGGTCGACTGTATACATAGTGGTATTCATGATGATGGTTCGAAGGAAGAAATTTTTCTATGCTTAAAGGAAAAATTTTTTTTTGGTCAAACTTTTTTTTTTTTTTTTTTAAAAGATAAACGAATTATAAACAAAATTTTTCAGTTCTCAACTGTTTTTGTTGGTCGCAAGACAACATTAAAATCATAATGTATTGCATCTGTTTACTAATTATTCTTACTTGTCTTTAGTCTTAACATCTTTTTTTTTTACATACATCCAACAGCAATAACTTTATATATTGTATCGAGATCAATTTTTTTATTTTTATTTACCTGCCTTTAAATTGAATTATATTTCTTGTTTAGATTGGCTCATTAGTGTCTTAATTTTGACATCTTGAAGGAAATAATCTTTTATGTAAACATATTTCTAAGACTGCATATTTTTTCCCACGCTACCAATATTCAAACGTGTCTTCATATCGTATTCATTCTTTCATTTGTCCAGTCCGCTTTCTTATTCCAGTCCACTTTCTTATAGTCTTTTGTGACTTTTTTGCTTACAATTTCTTTTGCATACAAACCAAGTCAGTATAATTTCTTATTTTAAAACAATGAAATCGTGGCTTTTTTTTTTTTTTTTTTTTTGAAATGGTGGTTACTCATAAGCAGATCCAAACATAACAGACCTCACTGGTCAGATGTTCTCTCACGACAGATGTGATAAAATCCTATTGGACAAACAGGTATGCAACTTCTGAATCTGGAAAGAAAGAAAAAAGAAAATTACATTTTTAAAAAAATTTCTAGGATCATTTACTTTACTGATATTGTTAGAGATATGTGAGGGGAGGAAGGAGAGGTATACTGGGCCATGATTGGTTGACTGAGATTATGTGACAGTAAAAGAAGAAGTATGTTTATGTAGGCTCTGGATATGGCGTAGTTATACGGGACATGGATGTGTAAAAATAGTGTTAAAAACGGTATTTTCTGCTTAAGATTAGATTAAGGAGAGAAAGTGGAAAATTCCATTTGAAACTTAAAAGGTTAGAATTTGGTAATTAAAAAGGGTTAGAACTAAGGCTATGGAGCAGGAGATGACATCATGGCAAGGAAGTCCAAAGTGACACGTAGAGATGAAAAAAGAAAAGTTTGTCTGTTTTGGCAGGTGAGCTGATTGAGTTCAGCGTCACCTTTTTCATAGCGCCGTCTTTGTTTCCCTCCTCCTGGGAATGGGCAAGGAGAAGCTTACGTAATGTGCAACTCTACAGTGATGTAAAAGAATAACACATCAAAGAGCATGACGCCATCGAGCAAGGTATATAACACCGTAACACTACAACTGTAAAGTATTGAATGGCCCTGTGCCAGACTCAGCTGGTCAGATGTAAAATCTTTGACCCAGGTTATTTGAAGAATAACAAACAGCTGATTTTTGGAAACATCAAAGAGCATGACGCTATTGAGCAAGTTTAATGTTGTTAGCGTTTTTATATTTGTTACATTATTACAAATGAAAGAGGAATACACAGACACTTTGGCTGCTGCATCATCACTATGACCATCTTCACAACTAGATGTTACTACCCATTGAGCCAACTACTAACGTGGCGAGAGGATTCTCCATCTAACGTTACAAATGGCTTATTAGCGCCCGTAATGCTAGAATGATTACCGTCAATATCAGAAATAAATGGGCTACGTCAGGATATGACGTTGTGAACAGGAAGTCCAACATAACATATAGCGATGGAGAGAGAAAGTCTTTCTCTTTGGTAGTCAAGCTGATTGGGTTCGGACGTCTATTTCGAAGCTCTGTGTTTGTTCTTCTGCCCCTCTCGGGAGAGTGTGAGGGGAAGCTTACGTGATGTGTTCTCTATTCTACCCATTGAGCCAACTATTAACGTGTCGAGAGGATTCCCGATCTAACATTACAAATGGCTTATTAGCACTCGTAATGCTAGAATTATTACCGTCAACATCAGAAATAAATGTTAGAATCCTAAAATTGGAAAAAAGTTGAAAACGTTCCCTATAATGTGAAATCATTTAATTTCTATAAACTGTATTTCTTTGACTCTCTATTAAACCGAGCCGGCTATTCTGTCTATTGAAACGAATATCTTTCTTTCTTTATTTTTTTTAAAATGAATACTTTTAAAATTTCTGATTTTTCTTTTGTGATCACTTATTAATTTCTGGAATTTCCAAAGTTGGAGAAACCATGAAAAACTGGCAGAAAAATATGTTCATGGAGAACCGAACACATCAAAAGAGTGAGCATAGTTTTGTGCAGCTGTAGTTTATAGAGACACATGGTGGACATCCGTAACATTATTATTCAGTAAGTAAAAAGGTAAATAAAATAAAAACTTACTATTTGAACTACTATTCTCATCTTGGTTGTTATTTTCACGTTTCGGACGGTGTAACCTCCGACTATCTTCAGGTGTATCTTTTCGAACTTGGGGAACTATATGTGCCCCCCCCCCACCGTCCCAATTTTATTTTTAAATAAGCGAAATATAAAAAATTTGATAGAAAAAAAATTGCTCTACATCAAATTTTGAGTTATATCATGTAATAAAATACACTGGTGCACACATGCGTGTGCATCAATAACATGTATGTCTATTTACCTCCTCTGCAGGAGGTTAGACAAGATCTAAGGGTTTTAGAAAGCCAGCACACTAGGTGGAGTACATTCCGGCCTACAAAAAATGCCTTAGCAGTCCCATTGGCATTGTCCAGTAAAGGCGCCTCAGGCGATTAGCAATAAACCGACCCCTTCTCAGACTGAAAGTAAAGCCTGGGAGGGTGGACCTCCTAGGACTGAACAGAACAGAACATTACCCCACCCCAACAGCAATAAAGCCACTGTCGGACTGATTAAGGACGTATCCCCGACTGGTACGAACAACACCTACTCAAACTCTATTTATGTGCGAAGTAAACTCCTAAACTAATGAATTTATCCTTAGGAATTATGGGATACATATTCTAGGCAACACAGTAAGTAATGTGAGCACATTGTTGTAAATTTTACCATTTAGGGGTTGTACCTCTAAAACTGCCCCCCCCCCCTTCCTCCAAAAAAAATAATAAAATAAAATACAAAAAATAATGCTATACATATTGCTTCCTATTCGTCCTGGGATGGATATTTTTCTATTTTATCATAAAAAAATATTAAAATTGTAGTTTTTTTGTAGGAGAAAGAATGTTTTGAAAGTTACTAAATTAGGGGGTAAAAAAGTTTTCAGACCATAAGACATTTCTTTTGCTGATAAAAGTTAGGGGTGTATTCAGTGCTGAGGAGTCGGAGTAAGATTCGGAGGGAATACATTGTTTTAAGAGTCAGAGTCAATGAAAATTGTTGTTGTTTGTTGCAATGGTGTTGACCCTGGTCAGATTGAGCCAGTTTCTTCCCTGGACTTCACTACACCTCGACTCATGGAAGCCCAAAACGATTCCACCTTGGGACGTCCCTATGGCGCAGACACACTAAGATAACTCCACTGGCAATAATACTATTACAATAGAGTTCCGTGCCCACAATAATATCACATGTGGGTCCCAGGCCCACGATAGTGTTACAAGTTAATATAAGCAAAATGGTAGATTTATTAATAAAAGAAAACAGGGGTAGTCATAAAATATAACATACTGGTTGAAATACCTTTGCTAAGATTGTAGGGACCTCCACTTTGATGACTGAAATTACCCCTCGGCCCATATTTGACACAATGAAACTTGAATAAAGGTTCATATTATCATCATTATTTTTAGAACATTCAAAAGAAGAAACATTAAATAAACTTGTGATTTTTTTTTTTTTAAATAATGATAATTAAAAACGAAAACAGTATTCACATTTTGGAACCATGAATTGAATGCACGTTTAACGTAGCCATATTTTTATCTGCACACGTTTAAAAATTCTACGAAGAATCAATTGTCTGATTTTTCACAAAATTGTCGATACTAATTCCCTTTTAGATGTATTTTTTTTTTTAAACCATTTTATTTTTAAAATGTTTGTTTTTGTGTGAAAAAAAAAAAAAAACGTGTGGGAAATATTTTTTTGTACTCCACTTAAATTTAACAACTCAAAAAAAGAAAGAAATTTTTAAAAAAATGAGGGGGGGGGGGTAAATTTAAAAAAAAAAAAAACGTGTGAGAAATATTTTTTTGTACTCCACTTAAATTTAACAACTCAAAAAAAGAAAGAAAGAAAAAAAAAATGAGGGGGGGGGGGGGGTAAATTAAAAAAAAAAAAAACGTGTGGGAAATATTTTTTTGTACTCCACTTAAATTTAACAACTCAAAAAAATAAATAAATAAAAAAAAATGAGGGGGGGGGGGGGAAATTAAAAAAAATAAAAAATTATATATCATTTTCAGCTTATTTACCGTTATATGCATTAAAACTGCCTGATTTGAATTTATTTTGTTCAGATTTCATAAAATGAAATGTGAGTGGCGCCCAATCAAAAGATGCAATATTATTGTTTGGAAAATGTTTACCTTCTTTTCTCATTCATCATCATCATCGGTTTAACGTCTTTTTTACATGCTGGTTACATCCAAAGTAACCTATCTCTAGCCAGGTGTATTATTTATCCCTCAGGTCCATTTTTATCACTTCCTCCCGTTTTCCTTGGCCTTCCCCTGTAAACTGAACCTGCTACCTCAACTGTTCTACATCTACTAACCCAAGAACTCTCATCCATTCTTTCAACATGGTCATACCACTGAAGTCTACTCTTCTGCACACATCTCTCTATATTGTTCAGATTTAATCTTCCTCTGAGGTCATCAGATCTAATTCTGTCTTTAAGACTCACATTAAACATCCATCGTATCATTTCTCATATCATTTCGCTCTGTGCAACGCATGTCCTCGACCCTCACTGAACTTACTCCATCCACTCCTAATTCTTGCAATCACACTAGCACTTGCTCCACCCTGTGCCCTAATGGTAACAAATCTTCACCACAACCTCAATAGTTTTGCCATTCAGATATACTTTCTCTACATCCGAGTTTTCATCCCTCTCTATTGTCTTACACTTCTTGCACACAAACTGGTTATCCTCTCTCAACCTACTAGTAATTCTACTGTATAAAAAAAACAATTAAAATGAAGTGTTGGCATGTTCCTCATCATAAATGTGATACCATATCTCTGTACTTCACACTCGATTGGAGGGTTCATAAAAATGAGACACACTTGGAACTTTTAATAAATGCAAGAGACCAGACAGCAAACTACTTCAAAGTAAATCGAAGACATATTGCTATGGTAAAAACTGTGTGAAAATAGAGACTGAAATTATGTATCACAACGCTTATTTTATTTTTATTGATGCTAACGTTTGCATGGGTAATACCATTAAATAAACAATTTAGTCCACAGGGTTAGGAATAAACAAAAACAAAAACTAAGTGAAAAATGAGACTTGTACAGGATTCGAACCTGCGCTTTCGAAAGAGGGAGCCCCTAACGCGGGTGTCGTCTTTGTGTAATATAGTAGCAGTCGTGTTGGAGTGGAAAATTTTAGGGTTCAAAACGTCAGAAGTTGAGGGGGGTCACGTGATTTCCGGTGAGATCTCTCTCACTCTCTTAGCTGGCGAGACTTGAACGAGGAAAGACGTGTTTTTGCCGGTTGTCCCAAAATGGGGACAGCACTTGTTCAGCAACTGATGTAGTGACATCTATACCTCTCTCTTCCACACGGATGCAAAGTGGTAAATGATGCGTTCGAAGGGTTAAACAGTTTCTTCATAGGCGATAATATATAGATATTTTTTTTTTAAAAGATTATGACATTAAGAACGTTTTGGAGTTAAAATCAATTTAGTATTATGTAATAATAGGGGAAAAAAGACGTTTTAATATTTTTTTTTGTCTTGAGCGATAAAAAAAAACCCGACATGGCTGCATCTATTCTATTTAGTACAACGCATGTAATCTGAAGAAAAACATGTTTGAAATGTGTAAATATGCTATAAAAAGCGTGATTTTCATAAAATCGAGTCTTATGGGATGCAGCCATGTTGTTTTTTTGTATTGCTCAAGATGAAAAAAAAGTATTAAAACGTCTTTTTCCCCTATTACTATGCAATACAAAATTGATTTTAAATCAAAGTCAAAATGGTTCCTCATTAAATATTAAAAAAAAAACCCAAAAACATAAAACCGTTTTTATCAACTATACAAAATTTTTATTGCATTATTTTAACCCCTTCGAACTCATCATTTACCTGTAAAGTTTGTGTTTGTGTCCTTTTGTATGAACCCTTTATAAACAAAACAACAAGTGTTGGTGTGCGCTTTAGCAACAAATTGGGTTAACAACAACAACAACAACGGCGACAAGAAGATGAACCTGCGCGTGTAAAAGACTTATACACCTATCGTGCTGTCATCGGGTGGAGGCTGTGAACTTGCACTCAGTTTAGAGGCTGTGAACTTGGACTCAGTTTAGAGAGCTGCTACCAATCCTGACAAACAGACACCTGCCATCAGCTATGAAAGGTAGTGTATACTATTGTGTGAGAAGTGTGCTAATGTATGGCTCCGAAACCTGGGCTGTTTCTGCCGGCACACTAAAGAAACTGCACCATAATAACAAGGCAATGATCAGATGGATCTGTTCGGTGGGACCTGATCAAAGCATACCTATTGGGTCTCTACTCGCACAAGTCAACTTTGAAAACCTCGCGGACATCATGTAGAACAGCAGACTGTGTTGGTTGGGGCACATTGAGCGAAGCAATGACTGGATTGCTAAAGTCCGACAGTTGAATGTGCCAGCAGAGAAGACCACCTCTGGCAGACCCAAGTTGTCTTGAGAGGATGTTATCAAACGTGAGAGGAGAGCCTTGGGTATGGATTCGGTTGGGCCTCACCAAAGACAAGAATGGAGAGGAAGACTTAGATTTCGAGACTAGACAATCAGGCCCCACCCTCATCAGAGGATTAATTGTGGCCTGATTCAACAAATAAACCGGATCATGATGATAATACCACCTCTTAATTGTTGTTTCCTTCAGAGCAGAGTCCGAATAACACTTATCAAGCCATAGCTTTGCTTGAACAGTATTTTTTCTCATCAGAAAGCAATGCTTTATAAACACTCAAAATTCAGATTTTTCCATTGTTTCGAAAATTTTCAACAGTAGCTTTAACTTAAATAACTGTAATTTGTAAACTAATAGTCCGATTGGGCTCAAATTTTGACACATGCCAGTTGAAGATTAGTACTTTATAAAACTCATGGAGTTTTTTTTATTAATGGCGCCATCTATATGTAAGGACGGAACTTATTGAGTGATGTGTTAATATCAAGAAGTCTTCTTGTGAACGTGACCTGGGCATTATTTTCAGCAGTGATTTGTGTTATATAGGGTGGGCAAAAATAAGGGTCCTATTTTAAAAAATTCATAACTTTTTTATTTATTGATTTTTTTTATAGAATAAGTAAAGGACCCCTTCCGAAGCAAGCATGAGCCGTATTAGCCCTAAGGAACGTACCCTCATTTAGAAAACATTATTTTTGCTTAAAAAACTCAAAACAGTGTAAAAAACAATACTTTAGTTTTTGTAAGTTTTAAGAAGTGTTTTTCGGCTAAAATTTGTTTTGTTTATTTCAAAAAATCTCGGAAGGGTCAGTCTACACACACATAAAGTTTGGTGAGTTTAACTTTTATTTTGTGGAAGTTATTCAAATTCAAGTTATTCAAATTTAAAGATAGGACCCTTATTTTGGCCCACCCTGTACAAAGCACATCTCTAAAATTGTCAAAAGGGCTAAGTAAGGGGGACTTGGTATCACTTAGCAAAACTCTTTTTACCCGCTCTCCAGCTATCTATTTAATATTGTATACGGCTCTGGTGCGTCCACACTTAAAATTTGCATCATCAGCTTTTAACTTCTATCTTGCTAGGAACGGTGACTGCCTGAAAACAGTTCAGAGACGTCCGACCAAGCGATTACCCTCCATCAGACATACTCTGAACACCCATTGTTTCATTGAAGCACCAACATTTAGCAAGTGACTAGGTAAACATTCACAAACCTATTAATCATCTCGCCAACAGCAACCCTGAACTACATGTGCCTAACACACGTGGATATGCCATGCCTACAATGCCAGAAAACAACACAGCTCCCATGACTTTCGGAAACATTTTTTCACGCCCAGATTTAGTGAAGCACAGAACAGCATCCTTTACAACCTTCATGCTTCCAAAAAATGTGCAAAAGCTACACTTGATGACCCCCCCCCCTCACCTTTCCATACACATTTAACGAGTTGAGCACTGTACACAATTATTTTATCACGAGTGTATACCCTCTATCAAAATTGACAAAATAAAAAAAATAATAATTATGCTTTGCCAGTGTTCGCACTAATATTCATATAAAAATCATAGAATTACATCAGTAATTTAATTTTTCATATATAAATCATTATTATCATCATTTCTGATGACCTAAAGTAAACGAAATCCCAACGGTTGATATTTTATTCAGAGTGGAGAATTTATTTCAGGCGGTGGGGGTTGTCTGACTTGCTATTTGCTCCCCCCTCACTACTTTAAATGGTTTCGTATGAAGGTTAGAAAAAAAGCATGATTTCTACCCGCTGACTTTTGCATGACAAGCCAGATTTATATTTATTTATACACAAATACATATTTATCTTTATTATAGAGTGGAGGATTTAAACAAAAACTTTTATTCAACCCAAATAAGGCATATTGCCAGTGAGACGTAAGGGGCTACTGTAATTAGGGGCCAGATCTAAAGAGTGCATCCTAAGTGGGGAGTTGTGCAGCAAGATGTTTGTTCACATTACATTTAATTTCTGCACGTTGGTACAGTCGGAGAAACAGGGATCAGAGAGGGAATTCCAAAGGCAAACAGTTCAAGGAAAGAAGCTATTAGGGCAGACAGTTTTCCGGCATCTAGGAAAACTTACAGTGAAGGGGTGAGATTTTGCTGCTAGTTGGGGGTATTTATGTTGAAGAGATACAAATGCAGTAAGTTCATCGGAGCACAGGGATGCAATATTTCGGCGATGAGACAGGTACTGGAGCTTGGTAGGTAGTGCGGGACCTATTAGGTTGGAGACTCTTTTTTGCACCTTGTCCAAAAGAGACATACTAGTGGTTGGTGCACCTGCTCAGATGTGGCAACAATACTCCATGCACGGGCAAATGGTGGTTTTATAGAGATATAGGATACTGGCAGATGTGAGAAGTTTTCTAGCCTGATAGAGGGAGCCCATCTTCTTTACAGCAGATTTGGCAGTATCTTCTATACATTAATTTCAATTAATGTTACCTGTGAATGTTAGGCTGAGAAGTTTGAACACTGGACTCTCCGGAAGGATGACATCAGCCATGGCAATCAGTGGTTGAAAAGATTTCTTATAATTGTTAAAAGAGATTTGAATGTAACCCTCCATTTTTGGTCCCATTTTTCAAGCTTGTCGACAGAGGTGGATACTGGTGACGACAAGCTTGAAGTAGTTACAGAATTTTGTTACCTTGGAGACGTGTTGTCATCGGGTGAAGCTGTGAACTTGTGGCAGCTACACGTTGCAAGTCTGCTTGGACACAGTTTCGAGAGCTGCTACCAATTCTAACAAACGACACCTTCCAACAGCTACGAGAGGTCGTGTATACTCCTCGTGTGTGAGAAGTGTGCTAATGTATGGCTCTGAAACTTGGGTGTCTCTGCTGGCACACTAAAGAAAATGCACCGTAATGACAAGGCAATGGTCAGATGGATCTGTTTGGTGAGGCCTGAACAAAGCATACTTCTTGGATCTCTACTCGCACAAGTCAATTTGAAAAGCCTTGTGGACATCATGCAGAAGAGCAGACTGGGTTGGTTGGAGCACGTTGAGCGCAGCAATGGCTGGATTGCTAAAGTCCAACAGTTGAATGTGCCAGCAGAGAAGACCACCACTGGCAAACCCAAGTTGTCTTGGGAGGACGTGATCAAACGTGATAGGAAAACCATGGGTATGAATTCTATCAGGCCTCACCAAAGACAAGAATGGAGGGGGTAGACTTAGATTGAGATTAGACAATCAGGCAGGCCCCACCCTCATAAAAGGATTAATTGTGGCCTGATTCAACAAATAAATCGGTTTTTGATGATGATGATTCAACAACAGACTGGAAGTCATTATCTAAGGATTGCCTTGGATATGTATGCTTTTGATTTTCCGGCATGTTGAGAACAGAGCATGGTGTCATCAGCAAATATACCCATCTCGTACGCAATTGCATCAGGGAGGTTGTTTATGAAGATCAAGAATAATAAAGGTCCAAATATCGATTCTTGAAGCACACACGCATTTATGTGATGTTATTCAGATGTATGGCTTTGGATCAGGCCTCATGGAGAGCAGGCGTGAGACGTTGCCTGGTGTTGTCCACCTCAGAGTGCGGGACACTCGTAACCACTTAAATACCTAAACTGGATGATGATAAGAAAACCTTCATGCCAGACCTTGAATATATCAAGCCATTAATTATTATTATTATTAGAGGGTTTTAAATTATCAAATTGTGCTCAAATTTTGAAAACCTATTTAGCTGTGTGTAATATAAACATACTTTGGCCACTTTGGGGATGGCACGGTGGCTAAGTGGTTAACGATGCAGACTGAGGACCTAGGTGTGCCGGGTTCGAATCCAGTTCATTCCACAGAAACACTTTGATCAAAATCCACACCTGACCTTGTGTCTAACCTCCTGATAAATAAATACTTAGGCTATTTTTTATCAGATTTATTAGATTCTTTTTTGAATTGGCCAACATGAGTTGAATTAAAGTTTACAAATAAAAATCAAGTATTATGGTTCATTTGTGTTTCTAAGCCAAAAGTAAACCATTATCTTCACACGCGATGTAACGACCACAGGAAGTAGCAACCAATAGATTAAAACATTTTAATAAATTTATTAATTTAATAAAATATAGTTTCTAAAAGAAAAAACATTGTAATAAAATAAAGTTTCATTATTATTATTATGTTCGTTTTATAACATTTTAAAGTATATATATATATATATAAAGAAAAAATCACTGTCAATTTCAGAAACTATATTTTATTACAATGTTTTGGCCAAAATGTTACTTTATTGAAAATAAACTTTATTTTATTACAATATTTTCCTTTCAGAAACTATATTTTATTAATAAATTTATTAAAATGTTTTAATCTATTGGTCGTTACTTCATGTGGATTATCTGCCCCTGTTTACTAAATTGCACAAGTGCAATGATTTTATTTACAGATGTGATATATTAATAGAATACTATTTTGAACCTTAAATACTCGACTTTGGCCTATCAATTTTAATTAGTCAGAAATTAATTTCGAATTTATATAATTAGGATGTCGACTAAATAGTGTCAGGCATGTCTCGTTAGACAACCAAAAAGGTAAAATTGTCGCTTTCCAACTAATAAATCATCTGCAGTTTTCCGACCTCACAAATGAGTAAGTAAACCCAAATAAATTGTTTTGGACTAATTTCAAATTTACCTTTAATTATTTTAAAGGAACTACAGTTGGGAAATTAGTCCAAAACAATTTATTTGGGTTTACTTACTCATTTGTGAGGTTGGAAAAAGATCAGAAAACTGCGAACGATTTATTGTCCACCATTTTGGTTGGGAAAAGACAATTTTACCACAAAAATATAATAAAATGTCTTCACGGGAAAATTAAAAAGTAATGTCTGGCTATAATCAAAATGTAGGCCAAAAGTCAAGTATTACGGTTCTTTTGTGCTTCTAAAGTAACCCAAACTGAAACAGTATTTTTTCAACCGCGCCACTATTGTAAAATGAATTTTATCTCGTTTCTTTTTTTTACATTAAAAGAATGGAATACATAATTAATACTACAAATGTGTTGCTATGAATAAACCATTTTTTAAATTTTTTTGTGAACTAAAGTCAAGAAAATTTACGAAAAATTATTTATTTGACCTAATTGTTTAAAAAAACAAAACAAAAAATATATAAGTTTATGTTAAACTCGTAACCATACGAACAATAAATAACAGTTGAGTACAAATAATTAATAAACAAAAATAATAAACAAAGAGAGAATCACGTGTTTAAATGATTTTTCTACTAAAGTTTATTTAATTTATTATAAAGAATTTTCACAGGCTTGAAAATTTTAATTATATTGGAAATTGAAAAACTAATGCACAAAAGTCAAATTCAACCAATTAATCTTCCTGATATCATTTTTTTCTAATATGTTAAATAAAATCAGTTTTTATATTTATTCATTTTCTTTTTCTTTTTAAAATATAAGTAGAAGTAATTTCTTTCTTAAAATTCTTTGACGATATGTTTTTATCTCCTTATTTTGAAGGTAATTATTAATTGATTCAGGTAATTAATTTGCTGTCAAAATTTGGAACGATTTCATAAGCGACCGATCAACAAAAATAATATAATCCCAATTTGTTTGTTATAAAATAAAATACATACATTTTTTTTTATTTAAATAAAAAAAATACTTTCAAATTTAAAAATAAGTTTTTATTTTATTTTTAGAAATAAATTTAAAACAAAACAAATAAAATAATTTTGCGGTTTCTGTTTTTAAATATTTGAAAATTTAGGAGTTGGCCTTCTTTTCAAATGTAGAGGTTTATTTATTTATTTTTCAGAGTTATATCAAAATATTTTCAATAAAACATTATAGGATTTTTTGCGATATTTGAAAGATTAAAAAAGAAATCTTAAAAAATTACGAATATAATAATAAAAAAAATAGTTTTTATATTTGAACTACAACCGAAAAAAAAGGGGGGGGGGGCATTTATAAAAAAAGCGAAACAAACGAAACGAAAAACAAAATTCTCAAGTAAAAATAAAAATGCGTTTTTATTTATTTACGCCAAGGTAAACAAATGATTTACCTTCTATAAATCAAACCGATTTTATATAAGACACCGATTCTCGATTTAATTTCCAATTATTTTTTTAATTTATAGAATTAAATATAAATATATATATTTTCCCTCTCCTTTTTACAAGTAATGTCAGAAATGCAAAAACTTCCGATAAAGATATACATTTAAAAATTTTTTAAATAACAGAGAAACGATCAGGACATCTTAAAGGGTATACATGATCACATTTAAACTCTGAACATTTTTCTTATGTTTCTCCAAGGTTTTTGCAGTTATTATTTCCTATCGTTTTAGCCATTTATATCGTCGGGGGGTTTGAAATCATAACAAAAAATAACTGTGTCATGATATGTCGGACAAAAAAACGTAGACTGTCTGAGAGTAGTTTTTATTTATTTTTTTATTTTATTTTAATCGTGCTTAATAAAGAGCCGGTCCCGGTTTGTTGCAAATGGATTCTTGGACCCTAGCAGACATTTCAAGTGTCCTAAACCTTGGAACTGACCACGATCTGGAGCCGATTGTGGCTTTGGTTGTTAACATAAACACTTACCTTACGAGGGAAACACCAGGGAGAGAAAACGGAGGCAAACCAGGTGACCGACATATTAACAAGGGGGAGACAACCCAATCAGACAAGAGACAAAAATTTGAAATTATAAATCTTTAATTATTTTCTCCTTTATTCAAATATATTATCCTAAAAACAAACAAATAAACAAATGAGATGTTTTTTATCGGCCTAACAAAAAGATATTTTAAGATATTTAATATTTATAAAAAAAACAAAATTCATTACACCACCTTGACTCTTCACATTATATATATATATAAAAAAACAAACTTTTAGACATTTATACATGAAGAACAAACAAAAAACACCCACACAGAATATATATGTATCTAACATTAATAATATAACGCAAGCCAAAAAAAAACAAACAATTTATATAGGTCATCCACAAGAAACGCCATCTGCAGAAACAGCACCCACTGCTAACAATACAGAAGCATTCTATTCTTCTGTATTCCTAGTGACAGTGACACAATCCTAACTTTCATATAGCGTCTCCAAGAGGTTTGGATCCGCATATTGAAGACTTAGAACTTGTATAAGTTGATTTGTAACAGCGTGGACCCTAGCTTCTTAAGATGTCGACTGAAATTGTATCATAGAGAAAATGCTAAGATCCACGCTTACATTTAAATTGTGATAGAAGTATTAGAAAAATGAGTACAAACAGATAAAAACATGAAAGTTGAATTAAAGAAAACATTATTTAAAGAACACAAGAACACAAGATATTTATATATTTACAAAATTACCAGATATCCTATGTGATTAATTGTTCATTTGAAATGTTCAGTTCAGTTAGAAAAGTAATAAAATGTATGCGTTTCTGCGTATAATTTATGAGTATGTATATGCGTGCGACAGTGTCGACGTTTCTGTGATGCTTTACGTTAGAACGTGTATGAATGTGTGTGTCGTCTTTTGTCAGGATGCTAAAGTGTACGAATGTGTGCGTGTATGCACATGAGTTGAGAATTAATTGGAACAGTATAAATTGGTGCGTGTGACACTTTTTGTCAGGATGTGTAAGCATGTGTGTGTAAGTTGAAAATGAATAGTAGAAGCCTTCCAAGCCCCAAGGGGGCAGGAGAGGTGGAAACGTTCTCCTCTTGTTAACCGTTTGCTGACCCTTTTCCAACTTGGTTTTCCTCGCAAAAATCTAAGCTTAAATTACATTTTATCGGCTCCAAACGGATGGTTTTATTTTAGTGCGAAAAAAAGATTTTAATCGCCAAGTTGTGACAGACGTAGTAGAAAGCACATCACGTGACAGCTATTTTTGCTTTTTCGCTAAATATGCCTCTGGGAACCGGTTTTGAAAGAAAAATCTAATTTTGTTTTTAAATGTTTTTAATTTTGGGGTGTGGCTTGTGTGTTTTTGCCCACGCCGTTAGTCAGTTGATATTATAGGATTGAGATACATGTCAATCCTATAGATTTCACTGCTGGAAAATTCACAAAATACAAAACGGGACCCATTTATATCAGTCGTGAAACATAATTGTCCATAAAGTATAGACACATATGATAATTGGATATTTTTCATTTCATCAAATGAAAGACAAAATTCAATATTTTTAACTGATTTTTTTTTTGCCTCCAGATGAGAACTGGTTTGCACCTTAGTCCTCTTGATTTTTTTTTTGCCTCCAGATGAGAACTGGTTTGCACCTTAGTCCTCTTGATTTTTTTTTTGCCTCCAGATGAGAACTAGTTTGCACCTTAGTCCTCTTGATTTTTTTTTTGCCTCCAGATGAGAACTGGTTTGCACCTTAGTCCTCTTGATTTTTTTTTTGCCTCCAGATGAGAACTAGTTTGCACCTTAGTCCTCTTGATTTTTTTCTAAGGTTAGGGTTAGTCATCTTGATTTTTTTCTAGGGTTAGGGTTAGGGTTAGTCTTCTTGATTTCTTTTTTCTGGGGTATGCTAAAGAAGAAAGTGTACTCAACAAAAATCACAGATTTAATAAACTTGTTACAACAAATAAGGAGTGAATTTGCCGAAATTAAAGGCAATGGGAATTTATTGCACAGAAGTTTGGCGAAAGGCATCAATATTTGACTTGGAAATGATGCAGATTATATTGAAGATGTTACTTGAATAAAAAAAACTTGTATTTTTACCTATGTGCATGGACTTCATGGACACCCTTTGGATATGAGATAAAATCGAATAAAAATTATTATATATATATATATATATATATATATATATATATATACAGGGTGGGCCAAAATAAGGGTCCTATCTTTAAATTTGAATAACTTGAATTTGAATAACTTCCACAAAATAAAAGTTAAACTCACCAGACTTTATGTGTGTGTAGACTGACCCTTCCGAGATTTTTTGAAATAAACAAAACAAATTTTAGCCGAAAAACACTTCTTAAAACTTACAAAAACTAAAGTATTGTTTTTTACACTGTTTTGAGTTTTTTAAGCAAAAATAATGTTTTCTAAATGAGGGTACGTTCCTTAGGGCTAATACGGCTCATGCTTGCTTCGGAAGGGGTCCTTTACTTATTCTAAAAAAAAAATTTTTTTTAAATCAATAAATAAAAAAGTTATGAATTTTTAAAAATAGGACCCTTATTTTTGCCCACCCTGTATATATATATATATATATATATATATATATATGTGTATCGAGGCAGCATTTTTTCTTTAAGACACGTATTATTAAAAATAACCGACAATTTTTGTCTGGCTATTTTAGTGTTGATCCCTTCAATTTTCCGGATTAAAATCTTAATCTCGGAAGGAAATTGGCTGATGAAACGTATTGAATTGTATACGAGTTTAAATGTCCTTTGGGAGACTGTGCCTCCGACAACCAACAAGAACACGTATATATTGGCTCGACCACCACGACTCTCTCCAGGAGGTTGACCATGCATCTATCCGATAATAGTGCTATAGCTAGACACCTTACTAATGAACATTCCTGTCCCCGCTCTCAAATCCGAAAACTTCTCGTAGACAATACTAAAATCCTAGAACATAATACTAATACTCAAAAACTCCACATACTAGAAGCTCTATTCATTAAAACTAAAAAACCTGCTATTAACAAGATTAATTTTAACACTAGCACTAATATACTTAAATGCTTATAATACCTAATAAACATAGTTAAATTTTCCCGCCATAATTAATTATAAATCTCACTCCAGGTCTTTACCTGTTTGTCATTATTCCACTGACGATGGACCCAGACGGGTCAGAAAGTACTCTGGACCAACATGTACACTATGGCAGTTTCATCAGCCAATTTCCTTCCTAGATTAAGATTTTAATCCGGAAAATTGAAGGGATCAACACTAAAATAGCCAGACAAAAATTGTCGGTTATTTTTAATAATATATATATATATATATCTACGTACTACCTATAATGCACAGCCTCAACAGCCTCTCAGCCATACTACCAATTCTAACATAAACCCATAACTGGGACAGCTATTAACACTGATATCACTTGGACTAATCTAATCTCAATTACTTAACCCTTCGATCACTACCTTGAACACTTAATTATTAACTGGTACTTAGTCCTTGTCATTGGTAGTAGAACAAAAAAGCCTACCATCACTTGTCGACTTATTTCGCCCAATGACTTCACAAGTAGCAAGATGGTAATGATGGTGATATTTATCATTATTATTATTATTATTATTATTATTATTATTATTATTATTATTATTATTATTATTATTATTATTATTATTTTTTAATACTATTATTATTATTATTATTATTATTGTTATTATCATTAATATTCTTACAAACTTGTTATTTCTATTTTTATTCTAATTTTATTTATATTTATCTTTATTTTTATTTTTATTTTTATTAAGGCTTTTATTAAAGCTATTATCACTGCGACTATCGTAGGTATGATTGGCAGGCGTTATCATTGTTATCATAATCGGTTTTGTTAATGCTAAAACTGGTAACACCATGAAACTTCTCTTATAAAATGACTCCACTAGTATTGATCTCGGTATAATATAATCACAATTTAAAAAAAAAAAAAAAAAAAATATATATATAATCACAACAAAATTCACTATAAATAATAAACAAAACATTAAAATAAAATAAATAAAATGCAGAAGTAGCAGTTAATACCCTAAATTAAAATTATCAAACATTTTTATCCACATGATAATTACTTATTAGAATTAAAATAAAATAGGAATGACGGTTATAATCATAATTTTATTCTCATTTTAAATTTAACTCACTCTGGCCGTCGCCCCATCTCCCTTCCTCCCACCCCGGCCGAAATTGAGATCATCACAGCGCAAACACGTGAAAACCTTCCACGCAATAATTTGAAACACGACTTGTTGGGGTCCTCCCCCCTCCCCTCTCATGTCCCATGTCACCGTTATAGACAAAGCCCCAACTCTGTCCCCCTCCCCCTCCAATGTATTTTCAATTTTCAATCTCCCGTTAAGGTGAAGTTAAAACTTATGCCATTTGAATTCCATCGCCAGCCCGATGAGTTGGTCGCTATTTGCACCAATGAAACAAAACTTGTTTTGTCGCAACTAATGGAATAAAATCAAAATATATATATATATATATATACTATAAATATTTTTTAAATATTAAAGTATTTTTCACCTACAGATGACATCGTTTCGGGCTCTCTTACCCTCATCAGTGTAGGAGTGGCGGTTACAGGTGGTCGCATGGGCTCGAACACAGTTCGTAGATTCAGCCTAGAATCACGAGACAAACGCTCAGGACCATACGGCCTCGAGAAATCGATACAGACAGTAATTGAAATTAAGGTACACTTACCCAGGAGGCGGGGAAAGTGTCTTGTCATGTACAGTGTTCAACGCTTGAGCAGAATTTGAGATTGAAATATATATATATATATATATATATATATATATATATATATATATATATATATATATTTCAATCTCAATCTGTCAGGAAACACTTAGATGCTTTGATACAGCAAAACGTTATTACTGTGAATGATTATATATATATATATATATATATATATATATATATATATATATATATATATATATATATGAATAAATGCGAAAGTTTTTTTTTCATTTATCATTCCTTCACTCCAATATTATAATTAAAACAGGTAACTGTTATTTAAATCAATAATACAACATTTTATTTATCAAAGAATTTTATACAAAAGTATAAAATACTATGATGTGGGAAAAGGCCAAAATGGGTAGGGGGGATGGGGGTCGGGGGTCGTCCACTTGTCTATGCCCTAAAAACTAGCTTCAATCAGCACAAAATCAATAATACAACATTAAATTTTGATATTCTGTATATATACTGAATATAAAAGATTAAGAGAGAACCTTTTGACTGCCTAATTAGCATAACTATTTTTAAACCGTTCATAATTAATTAATGTTTAGTATTATTATTTTGAAATTGCATTAGCTTTTGTTGGCTATCTATATGCAATATTTCCGTCTATATTAACTGTAATTAATTAAAGTTATTTAGTAAATAAATCGGAAAAATATCTAAACACCTTAAGTTTTAACTCCATGTGCTCACTGACGACCTTACCGGCGATGCAGAAGCGAGAAAGGAAAGGGGGATTGGGAGGAAGAGTGCGGTTGTCTCGCTTGATCCGCCGCTACCCCTCCCCCCCCCCCCCGCAAAAAAAAATTACTACCTTTTTTAACTTGATGGAAAGAAAAAAAACAAAAAAAAACAATTATTTTATCATTTAAAGTGGGGAAAATTTTCAAATATAAATTCAATTTTCCGGCCAGTTTTAGGGCAGTTCAGTCAAACTTAGGGTTAGTGTTAAAAACATATTAACTGCCCTAACAATCTAGACCCTAAAAAGAAGAATCTCATTCTTAAGGGGGGGGGGGGAATAATTTAGCTGAGGATGTTAATCTACAAATTTACCAAAGTTTATTAAAATTATGTAATTCTCTAAGTAAAAAAACATTTTTTTTAATTAACGAACCCCCCCCCCCCCCCTCCCTCCCAATTAACTGCTACCCGGAGGGCGGGTAGGTTTTGCTAGTATATATATATAAAGTGAGTTTCACCACCAATGCTCCGATCCCCACTTTGTCCTAGTTGAAATGAACGGCTCTCCCATTGAGGAAGCCCTCTGCTTTGATAAGCTCCTGGGACTGACCTTCTCTTCAGACTTGAAATGGAAGACTTACATCAAAGCTGTTGTTACGACCGCTGGAAAAATGGTTGGATCACTCTACCACACCAGAAGGTATCTCACGCCCGACACCATCCTCTACCTGTACAAGAGTCAAATACGTCCTAAGATGGAGTACTGCTGCCACATATGGGGAGGTCCCGCTCAGAGCACCATTTCCTGCCTTGACAGAGTCCAAAACCGACTCTGAAATCTAGTATTGTATGTCCCATTCTCTTCCCTACAGTCCCTCTCTCACAGAAGAGATGTTGCTAGTCTTTCTTTGCTCTACCATTATTTTCATGGTAGGTGCTTGACTGAGCTAAAATCTATCACAATAAGAACTCGCCTAGCTACTACCACTGTCAACGATGTCCCTTTCTCCCTCTACGTGCTCAAGATGAAACAAAACTTCCATGGGCAGAGCTCGTTTGTGGAACACAGTGCTGTGAGCCTGCTTCCCTGCTGACTACAATATGGTCGTCTTTAAGTCCTATGTAAACGATTTCTTGTTGAACTGTCCCCGTAAATAATCAATTTCTGCCCTGCTACAATCATTGTGCCGGTGAACGCGATGTTGTCTCACCACCCACCAGTCAAACTCTTTAAACCCTATCCTTGAGTCAAACTCTTTAAATCTTATCCTCAAGTGGCCTTTTGGCCTTGATAAGCGATGACGTTTAATGTAAAAATAAAAAGATCAATAGAATTAGAACATTATTTATATCAGTTCCAAGAATTTGAGAAAATGTTTCTTCATACTCAACAAGAACAGAAAAAATGATCGAATAGAGGTCAAAATGTTGAAGATGAAAGTGCATTTTCACAAAACGCTATTTGGAGCACTGTAGATAATTTTAATTACGACCTTGAAAAAAAAATTATGTTTGCGTCGTATTTTAGATGATATGACGACTTTTATAATACAGACATAATGCGGATTGGATTGATTTTAAGAAGATTCGTTTGCTACTAAGAAAGTTGGGTACAGTTGAACATACCTAATTCGTCAATTATATATTGCCACAAACACCGGCAGCCTCATTTGTTGATGCAGCATAATTATTAACTAAATTGTTTATCCCTAAAACGTCTCCTTTTCACAAAAACGTGTAAATGCATGAATCTCACAAGGAAAGAAGACGAAAACTACACTCATTTCGCTATCTTAGTTAACAAACACTGAGATAATCTTAAATTATCGAAGTTGGCCGCTAACAATTTTAAATCTTCACACAGGGTTTAATATCAAATACTAATGCAGAAATTAGACAAAGGGTTCTTAATAAACTAGGAAATGAACCTTATTTAACACTTAATGTAAACACTAATAAAACAATGGCAGTCTTCTGCGATATGTTGAAGTGTTAAATCAGGTTCAAGATTAAAGAGATATTGAGCAAAGCGGATTGTCACATATTAGAAAAATACATAACAAAAGAAAATAATTTCACCAACTAAATTTGATCAACCAAAGAAAAATAATTTGCCTCCTAAACCGATTTTTGGTTGCGGGCAATTGCATTGATGCAAAAATTGTCCATATAAAATGAAAAACTGTTTAAATTGCGGTTGCATGGGATACAAAAGTACACACTGCAGAGTTAAAAATAAAATAGAATAAAGCTTTATTAAAATTGTTAAAAGTGACGAAGCTGAAAATATCAGGAAATTTATGCAGGTCAAAATATTAAATAAAAATATAAAGCTACAACTTGATTCCGGATCTGATCTGTCAATAATAAATCTTCAAACGTGTAAAAATAGGAAAACAAACTTTGATGAGAACGAGCAAAATAGCTAAAAGCGTCATTGGTGAACAAATAAAATTTTACGGCGAGCTAATCTCTAACGTTACATTAAAAGGAAAAACTTTGAAATTAAGAATGTCCGTGATGAAAAACTCAAACTATCTCTTGAGTATGGACTGAATAGGGGAAAAATTAAATTATGGAATATGGCGATAAACTCTTTGTCAAATTATTAAAACTTTAAATGGCGAAGCAGAGAGACTAAAGAAAGAATTAAAAGAAGCCTTTTTGAACGTTTTTTTCTGGTAGACTGGGAAGATGTAAAAAAATGACTGCCGAGTTTGAATTAAAAACAAATATTCAACGAGTTTTTTAAAAGAAAAAAATAATTCATTCACATCATTAAATCAGATTGATGAAGAATTAAATAGACTCAAAGAAATGGGAGTGTACAGTAAAGTACAGCAAGTGGGCTTCGCCTAGAGTCGACATAAGCAAAAAGAGTAAAGAGATTCGTATTTGTGCAGACTTCTCCACAAGATTGAACCATGCAGTAAAGGATCACCACTACCCTCTGCCTAGTCCAGAAAATTTTTTTCGCTATACTCAACGGAGGAAAATTATTTTTCAAAGGTTGATTTAAATGATGCTTATATACAAATACCTGTGGACGAAGAATTCTCAACGCTAATTGTATAAATACCCATAGGGGGTTTGTACAAATTCGAACGATTACCATTTGGGGTCAAAGTTGTACCAGCCATTTTTCAACAAGTAATGAACACATTGCTTAGTGGACTGGAATTTGCGACAAGTTACCTAGATGACATTCTAGTGATCATTAAAGCTCCGAGCGAGATAAATCACAAAGTATTTAAGAGAATCCAAGATTATAGATTTAAATTGAAAGAGGGAAAGTGCGATTTTTTCATGAAAAAAATAAAATATCTTTGTCAAATTATAGACAAAGGTTGTAGAAGACTAGACCCAGAAGGAGCTAGTGTTATAAAAAATATGCCGGCTCTGGAAACTGTATCGTCACTACAAAGTTTTCTTGGTTTAGCAAATTATTACAATGTTTTTGTTCCAAACATACACAATTTGCGAACTCCTTTAAATGAGCTATTAAAAAAGGAAAAAAATTGGGTCTGGGTGACAGACTACCAGGAGACATTTGAAAAAACAAAAAATATCTGCACATCAGAATTATTTTTTACACACTACAATCGGGATCTCGCATTGTGGCTACTAACGCTAGCTTGTACGGGATTGGAGCGTGCATATTGCACAAAATGGAAGACGGATCGCTAAAACACGCTAAAACATGTCTCAATGAAAAGTCTCATGAGAAGCTATGTGTATTGAACAAGTATGGACGAAGACATTGAAAATGCAGTGAAACTATGCAACAGTTGTGTTTTGACAGCGAAGACACCTCCTATAAAGTTCAGACCCTTGCCGAAAACTGACCGATCGTGGTCTAGGATCTACATAGATTTTGTTGGTCGACTGGATGGATGGTGGACAGTTTCTTGAAATGGCCAAATATATTACAATGTAAAAATACAACGACGGAGGTAACCATTAGCTTTTTGCATGAATTGTTTGCCAAGTGCGGCGTCGTTCACTGTATTGTATCAGACAATGGAACGCAATTCACATTTAGTGAATTTAAACTATTCTGTCAAAATCTTTTAGTGGAACATATCACAATCACGCCAGACCATGCAAAAAGCAATGGTCAGGCAGAACAGCTTGTGGACACGTTCAAAAGAGCGCTTAAGAAAGTTAGAGGTACACTTACCGAAAGGATTTTTTCAGGTATATAGGATTACCCTAAATAACAACGTTCCATCTTTCATGACGTCAGCAAAAGCAATGTTTGCAAGGAAGATTAAAACAGTGTTTGATAGATTATTGCCAACCCATACGAAACCAGGACATGAAAAAAAATGGGACGTTTAAATGTTGGAGAAAAAATTTTCTTTCGTATGTTCAAAAACAATAAATCCTACTGAGAAACAGGCATAGTGGATAAACGGATTAGAAACATGATTTACGTAGTAAAGGGACCTAAGTTTATCCACAAAAGACACATGAACCAGATGAGGAAACAATATTCAGATGCTATTGAGAATAATACTCCAGAGGACATACTAATGGATGTCGCGTTTTCTTCACATTTGAGATACCAATCCCACAAACAGGTACTGAACAGACTTGATTGTAATAAACCTTAAAAGGAAAAAGTATTGTTATATTATTAATAAGCGTATGGTGACAAGAAAGAAACAGACAAACATCTAACAAAATCAGAAATTACTTTCTAATTAACTGTAAATGTTTATCCTTTTCCTCCACACTGTCAACAGAAAAATAAAAATGATATTCTATTTTTTTCATGTGATTACATGTCTACACCCTAGAAATACCTGGAATTTAAAAAAAATATATATCTTTTAGATTTTAGAGTGGGGTTCACTCTACTATATACAGATAACATAAAATAATAATCCACTTCCTAACCAGAAAGTGTTATTGATCACCTATTTCTTGATCACATAGCATAGGACAGAATGAGTAACCATTTAATTTTATTTCCGAAATGGCCGTAAATTTAAAATAACCAACAACTCACAATCCGAGATCCATTAAGATCAATAGCGGTGGATATACTGAATTGGGTCTGCCTGGATTGTTCTTATCCGTTATCTTTTATCCTTTAATTCCCTTCATGATTCTTTATCTATGTATCTCTTTATTCCAACATGACTAAATACAATTATAATTATTAGTATTAAGATCTCCATTATTATATATGTGTACATATATATATATATATGTGTGTGTGTGTGTGTGTGTGTGTATATGTGTGTATATGCGCATATGTATGTATGTGCATGTGTATATACTATTCGCCAAATAGCTCAAGAGGTCAAGATTAGTACAGGGTCTGTGGAAACTATTATTCATGACCATTTGCATATGCATAAGGTGTCTGCCAGATGGATTTCCAGGTTGCTCACACCTTTCCAGAAGCAAGAACGCGTCAAGTGCTCGAGGATGAATTTGGAGATGTGCCAAGAAGATGAGTCAAAGTTTTTCAAAAGACTGATTGCACAGGATGAAACTTGGGTCCATCACTATGATCCAGAAACCAAAGCCCAGTCAATGCAGTGGAAACACTTGGACTCACCACCTCCAAAGAAGGCAAGGGTGCAGCCCTTCGCTGGCAAGGTCATGTTCACAGTCTTCTGGGACCGGGACGGAGTAGTGATGACAGATTTCCTGGCAAAACGTACCACAATTACAGAAGCCTATTACGCTTCACTTTTGATGAAATTAAGAGAAGCTATCAAAATCAAGAGGAGGGGCAAGATCAGCAAAGGTATCATCCCCCTGTAGGACAATGCTTCGGTCCACAACTCGCATGTAGCCAGATCAGAAGCACGGGTGTGTGGCTATGAAATCTTCCCCCATCCCCCTTACTCTCCTGACCTTGCACCCCCTGACTTTCATCTCTTCCCAGTCATGAAGTTGTTTTTGAAAGGAAAGTGTTTCCCAGATGATGCAGCCTTGATTTCTGAAGTTACGACGTGGTTGGAGGACCAACCTGGGGTGTTCTACAAAAACGGTGTCCAGAGCTGCATCAAATGATGGGAGAAATGCATAACTCTGGGTGGTTTCTATGCAGAGAAAGACTACTAACTGTGCCAAATTTCATTAATTTACTTCTATGGGAAATAGGTCAGGGGCATTACTTATTGAACACCCTTCGTATATAGTAATCCAGGTAAAGTAAACATTCACATGATAAAAATCCAAAGAATTTCAACCGGGCTTATAGAGAGTGCTCAATATCAAATAGAGCTTTTATACATATGATTATTTTTATTTATACAGACATGTACATGATCTGCGACACTGGCATGTCGGTGTTATCGATCAACAGCTGTTAGAAACTGAAATCTCATCAGGCAGAATAAAAATCTGATCCTTCCCTCAGGTCATATTTGAAAAGAACCTTTCCAAATATGAACTATGGGAAGGATCAGATTATTATTCTGCCGGATGAGATTTCAGTTTCTAACAGTTGTTGATCGATAACACCGACATGCCAGTGTCGCAGATCATGTACATGTCTGCATAAATAAAAATAATCATATATATATATATATATATATATATATATATATATATATATATATATATATATATATATGCTAATTCAACCGTTTCTTCATTATTACTGTTCCTTTCCCATTTTATTCCAACTTCATGTTTATCCAATAACACAACATATTCAACATGGCGTGTTGGAGAAGAGGATTTGATAAGTGCGTCGCTACAGAAACAATAAATTAAAGTATCAAATATTCTAATTTTACAACTTGTTTATTCTTCCTTTTACAGTTTCTCTATTTTTAAATATTATAAATATGTTGACCAAAATGAACCAACATTGTCTTCAGTCTTGACTCTCGTAAATTCCCATGCCTGTTTATAGATGGGTGTGCCCTGTATGGCAGTATCGTCAATGTTAAGTGAGACTGAAAGACATTGCCAATTATAAGGATGCAATGTTTCCATCCAGAAATATGAAAAAAACCCAGTCATGTGACTGAGTTAACAGATGAGATTAAGAACAGGATTTTAAAATCGAATGAGATGAATACAGAAATAATGGTATATTCATGACAACTACAATTAAAATGTTGGTAAAAAAAATCTATAAGAATTATTATCTCTACAACGTAGATGACTCTAAACCACGTTAGTGAGAAATAAAAAAGGGTTCACGAATGGGGGAAAAAGACGTTTTTGCATCGGAACACTTTGCCATGAGAACAGATAGGCTCTTCACATACTCTTAAACTTTGTACAATGGAGGGCCACGAGTGTTGCATGAGTTCTAGTTAGCTGCTCTGTCAATAGTTCTGCACCCACGTTGTGAACTTTAGATCCGCAAAACTGAGATATTGATTCCGCTGGTCTGGAACTGGGGTTTGGTAAGCGTCTTTTGGCATTACTTCTCTGCTTTGTCAAAGAAAGTATTGTCTTGGCTTTAGGGACAAAAGAGGATGAATCTGCAAGCTGAAAAGAATGACTGAAACATAAAGGCAATAAGAAATTTTTGTCTTAGAAAGATATTTTTTTATTCTTAACATATCATCTCACATGCTGCGACTCTATTATAGTCGGCTTCCACAAAGCCCATAACCTTTAGATCTGTGTCTGTTGTAGTTTCCTTGGGTTTTACCTGAAATTTCTTTCAGGGATAAAAATACCCAGGAAACTTCTGACATTATTAACCAGCAGAGTGTTACTACTGTCAACCAAGGGAAGAGTCTATCAGACATGTATATACAGTGTGATGATGTATGGAAGTGAAACCTGACCAGTGAAGGTTGAGGACATGCGTTGCATGGAGAGAAATGACATAAGAATGATATGATGGATGGATTATTTGAGTCTTAAAGAAAGGATTAGATCTGATGACCTTAGAGGAAGATTAAATCTAGACAGTATAGGAAGATCTGTACAGTCAGGAGACTTCGAAGAATGGATGAAAGTTCTTGAGTTAGTAGATGTAGAACAGTTGAGATAGCAGGATCAGTTTGGCAGAGGAATTCTAAGGAAGTTTCTAAGGAAGTTTCTAAGGAAGTAATAAAAATGTACCTGAGGGAAAGAGGGATAAATAAAAATCTGTCCGGAGATAGGTTACTTTGGAAGTCAATTTCTTAAAGCCATCCAACACATGCCGGCATGTATAACGGACGTTAAACAAAAGATGATGATGATGATGATGATCATGATGATCATGATGATGATCATGATGATGATGATGATCATGATGAAAGAATGGATAAGAGTTCATGGGTTAGTAGATGTAGAACAGTTGGGTAAGCAGGTTCAGTTCACAGAGGAAGGCCAAGGAAAACACGGGCGGAAGTGATAAAAATGTACCTGAGGGAAATAGGGATAAATAAAGACCTGGCCAGAGATAGGTTACCCTGGAAATCATTTTTTTAAAGCCGTCCCATGCATGCCGGCATGTAAAATGGACGTTAAACCAAAGATGATGATGATGATGATGATGATGATGATGATGATGATGATCGGCCCAAAGAGGTAAAAAATAAAATAAATGAATAAATAAATAAATAATGCATGGGAAGAGGTGATGAAAAGCTTACAATATGTTATATTCTAGATTTTGTGTGTTCGAGTACATCTTTCCGATACACGAGGTTGCTATTTTGTGTGTAGTGTTTACGTGAAAGGACAAAAGTGAAGAAACAGTTGGATTTACATGCATGCAAATTTATTCTTAAGTAAATAGTTTGTCGAAGACAAACATAAAAAGCGTTACATAAATATGCAATGTATTACACATTATAATACGCAAAGGAAAGAAATGACAGACATTAGTATTAAAGAAGGAATACATTACATCAATGAGAAAATAACACATGTTGCTAGGATCATAGATAGAGAAATATGTGTGAGCAATAAAAGTAAATGTTATTATACTTACTTTGTCTTGACTGTGTTCAAGGAGTCTATGCGACTGCTACCAGAAAAGACACCTGACGGACACAGTGTCAGTGTTTGTACAGGTCATGCAAGAATGGACAGCTAGTTGGATCATGAAAGTTGCCCCCATAGCATTAAACAATGATAAAACAAAGAATGTTAAAAATTCATTGGCTGAAATTCAAATTTATTTGTACCAAATTAGAAAAATGGCAGAAAGGATAGTGAATTTTGTTAATGGTTTCATGGGTGACATTTTAAAAAATAATATACCACAATAGCTGATTCCATAGTCTGCAACAATATCCATATTGAATAGTACAGAAATAAATAACTCATTCTGGAATTAATTGATCTGCAAGAAAATGCAGACTTTTGATGCTGAAGATTCATTTACTTGCGAGATATGCAACCGGGTGTACCTTTCAAATGGTCACTCACAGTAGGTTATGTTTATTACAACACTGTTCAGCCTGGTTGGGTTGCACTGACTTCTTCCCTGGCCTGCTGCACATCCGAACAATGGCAACTCATGCATGACGATCCTGAGCAAATTTGCACAAGAGTGCTAACCAATCATGGTATCATCGTCAAAGGCCGACCAACTGTGGATCTGAGAGCTCAACCAAGTCTCCTTGATGGTTGTTGTCCAATTTCTCAGCTGTTCACCGATACGCTTGCACCACCCAGGCATAGAAGTAGGGAGGATTATGTCGCAAATATATTCTGCTTCTGGACGACAAGCTGCATACTCATACTATCGAACACGTCGCTCCAACAAGATAGATGGCAGAGACTTTAGATTAAGATGTTGGTGGAGAACAGCCGTTGGGACATTGTCGGCCCAATAGCAATGCAAAATGTGGTGGAGGCAGTCATTGTCAAAAACTTTCAACTTCCAACTTCTGCTAATCAGCCATCTGCATTGACCATGTAGGTGTCACACTGGCACTAATATTGTGAGGACTTTTGTACCCCAAAGAAAGTTCAATTCTCGCTCAAGAGAAAATAGGTATTATACATGAAGATAAATGCTAAATGTTGAATTGGGAGTGACAGCTTTTGAAAAAAAGGAACAAAAACCGTGTATATTAATTTAACTATTTTACTTAATCAAGTAATTAAGAATGAAATACAAATGTTAGATAGCGAGAGGGATGACCTGATGGAGGGGGTTGAGTGGTGCCCTAAAGGACGTTCAAACTCCTCGGCCTAACATTCACAGGTAACATGAATTGGAACAAATACCTAGAAGGCATTGCCAAGACTGCTGCAAAGAAAGTGGTCTCCCTCTACCGTGCTAGAAAACTCATCACACCCGCCAGTATCCTATATGTCTACAAAGCCACCATCCACCCATAAAGTATTGTTGTCACATCTGGGCTGGTGCACCATCCACTAGTCTCTCCCTCTTAGACAGGGTCCAAAAAAAAGTCGCTAATCTAATAGGTCCCTCACTATCCACCAAGCTCCAGCTCTTGTCCCATCGCCACAATAATGCATTTCTGTGTTTGTTTTACAATGGAATGTGCTTCGACAAATTTGCTGTTCTAATGCCCCCTCGACATAAATACACCCGACCAACCTGACAGTCAGTTAAATTCCATCCATTCACTGTGAAGGTCACCAGATGCCGGCGAGCTTTCTACTCCAATAGCTTCTTTCCTCGAGCTGCCAGCCTTTGGAACTCCTTTCCTGCTCCTTGTTTCCCTGACTGTACCGACATGCAGAAATTTAAAACTAATGTAAACAAACATCCCCTTGCACAACTGCTCACTTAGGGTCCCCCTCTTTAATTACTGGCCCCTAATCCACAGTAGTCCCTTACGTCTCAATGGCCATGTGTCCCCTTGTCTGGGGTGAATTAGAGTAAAAAAAAAACAGAGCGGAAGTTGAGGAAACCGTGTGACTTCGGTGATCTTGTTCTCTTTTCTTTTCACACGCGAAGCAAGCAGATGCGAAAACGTCGCCACTCCAGAGGCTGAGTTGAGGTGAGGGCAGTCGTGTACAATGTAGCTAATTGTAACGAGGCAGACTATTTATCTGTCTATCAATCCGTTTGCCCCCCTCTCTCTCTCTCTCTCTCTCTCTCTCCCTGTCACACATAAGAAGTTGATCTGTTTTCTGTTTCTGTTTTAATAAAACCTTCTTAAACCAAACAACAAAGTGTCGGCTTGGTTTATATCAACAGACGAAGGAGTAGCCTGACGCATCGACCATGATGATGACGGCGACGAGAGGATCGACTCACATGCGTTTATCACCAACCTTGGTTCACAACGAAATGTGGGTGCATACCGGTTTATATACCCAACGGTAAGGTATAACGTAACACAAACAGTGAAAAGGTAAATATACAGAATGAGGGTTTGCGAACACGTGTGTAAATTTATCTTATGTGAAGACGTGTTCTGTTAACAGGTGCATGTGTTTAGACCTCAACAGTTGCTGGCTCTTTCAGTCTTAGGAGGAAGGTTTCGCCTGCAACTGTCTTCTGGGAACTTTTGTTATAATGCAGTCAACTTTTAACTGCTGAAGATCGTACTAGTGAAAATGGGAAAAGAGGCGGGAGCCCTAAGCGTTTGTATTTATATAGGAAGATGGCTCATGTGACCCATGAAGGAGTAGTGGTTGGGTATAACTTTTGGCCAATCCACCAGAATACACTAATGGGTCAAGTGAAGGCAACCACACTGACCCATCTATAAGCGTCTTATAAATTCCAATATCTCTCTTCTCCTTTCAGTACTTAAATCAGTGACCATTTAAGTAGGTGTGTAAATAAATTACTCGAAGTATCACCAGTGTCCTGTCATGAGGGATACTAAATCGCAAGGACGTCCTGTGCGCTCATTCTCCTGGTGGGGTCCATGGATCACTCGCGGTACATAAAGAAACGGGTGTGAGAGTAAGGAAGATAATGTCGACATATACCACCACTAAAAGCCAGCAATGATAAATCTTTTTTTTGTTTTCGAATCTTTATTTATGAACAAACCTGCGGAAGAAGATGCTTCGAGACACACCAGGACAATTCACCAATGGAAGAAAGAAAATTAAGTTTTATTTTTCAGTCTTATGTAGCGTGGCATCCTCAACGAAGATATTGACTCTGTGACACATAATCATACACAGCAATCTCATGCATAACAGTTTGAGGAACTTTACAAACATTTGCATTTAATTTTAATTTTCGAGGTATCACCTGCTCAAAAGAAAAATCTCCACTCAAGCGGAATTTCCATGGACAGAGCTACTTTGTAAAGGCTTCCCGTCTGTAGAAGACATTACCGTGGGACTTCTTCCCTGCAGATTACAATATAGTCGTCTTCAAATTCAATGTAAATAAATATTTGTCATAAACAACCCCATAAGTAACCAAACCTAGTTCATACCATTAGGTGTTCCTCATCTTTCGGCTGACAATCATGCCATCTCATTAATCTTTATCCTTAAGTGGCTCTTGGCCTTGATAAGTGGTGACCTAACAGTAAAAAAAAACAATCAGAGTGTGTTTTCACCTGGAATTAAGTGGAGATTTTATGTTCTGGCTTCCGACTTCCAGGCGAAAACTTCTCATCTAAGTTGCTTTTTGAATTCAGTTGAGGTTGATTTGACATGTTGTGAGTTGTGAGTTGAATTGTAAGGTAGGGATTTGTGGTTTGCCGTTTGAAGAAAAGAAGGGATGGGGGCAAAAACACTTTTGATAAGTGCGGTGAGCCGTTCGAGGGACAATAGAGCAATGATTGTCAACAATCAGCAATGATTTCTTGAGCTTTGCTCTCAAGTAGGGCCCGGGAGGGAGATCACTGTATATAAAAAGAAAATGAGTGTGAGGGGACAATGATACCGACATACATCAGCAATAAAAGTTAAAAATGTAAAATCCTTTTGTGTGTTTTGAGTCTTCATTTGTGATCAAACCTGCGAAAGAAGATGCTTCTGGAAATGCTATGCAAATTCACCGAAGAAAACCAGTAAGTGCGCTTTTCAGTTTTATGTAACGTGACATCCTCGATGAAGATAATGGCTTCATTACACATAATCATAAGAAATGACATAATGCATAACCATTTGAGGAACTTTACAAACATTTGCACGTATCTCCCCTCCAAAAACAAAAAAAATTGTGGGGACAATACGTTACACTTCTGGCCAGTTCATTTCAACGGGTTTATTTCCAAAACAGGCTTCTCCATACACATCACACATTCTTCTGCATATTTCACATGGTTTGCGCTTCTCACGATCAAAAATTTTATGACATGCTCCCTATTCAAGTCTGGAGCACACTGTTTGATTTGCCACCATTTTAAATAGACTCAAAACAAATAATGTTTAAAATAATTTTTGTTATAAACCGATTCAAAACAATGGATCAGGGGCCAGCAACCCCCGGCCTGTGGGCCACATCTGGCCTTTGAATGATTTTCATCCGGCCTGCCAACATAATAGCTGAATTCTGACTATCCATGACTATTTATTTCTAATTAGTAACGAATATAAACACAGTTGTTCGATTCAGGTTAACCCATTGCATGTTTTTATTGCATTAGTGGTTGTTTTTCTATTATTTCTGTAGGAAAATAAGATTGCCAAGGCTACTGCAAAGTAGGTGGGCTCCCTCTACTGTGCTAGTAAACTCCTCACACCTGACATTATCCTGTATCTCTACAAAGCCACCATCCGCCCATATATGGAATATTGTTGTCACATCTGGGCTGGTGCATCATCCACTAGTCTCTTTCTCTTAGACAAGGTTAAAAAAAGAGTCACCAACTTAATAGGTCCCTCACTATCCACCAAGCTCTAGCCCCTGTCCCATCGCCGCGATGTTGCATCCTTGTGCTTGTTTTACAAATACTTCAATGGATTGTGCTCCGATGAACTAGCTGCTCTAGTGCCCCCTCGACGCAAATACACTAGAACAACCCGACAATCAGCTAGGTCCCATCCATTCACTGTGGAGGTCACCAGATGCTGGAGAGCCTTCTACTCCAGCAGCTTCTTTCCTCGGGCTGCCGGCCTCTGGAACTCCCTCCCTGCTCCCTGTTTCCCCGACGTTACTGACATGTAGAGGTTTAAAACTATTGTAAACAGACATATCGCTGAACAGCTCCCAACTTAGGATGACACTCTAAACCTACTCTCTAATTCTCAGTAGCCCCTTACATCTACAGTGGCATCCTGCCTTGTTTGGGGTGAAATATCTTTTTAAAAATTTTTTAAAAACTTCCTTATCTTTTTAAACCTTCAAAAAAAGACGGCTGTTTGGTCAGAGCAGTTTAAGTTTGAAAAATATTATTTTCATTACAACAGGGCTACCTGGTGTTACCAGGGGCGATAAAAAAACAAAATAAAAAAGATTAAAAAATGTGTGTAACATCTTTATGTAACAAGAATAGTGACCCTTTCGTGGGAGCTAGAGATCCCCACATTTATAAGCCCTTTTACCTGGCTTGGACTGCTCTCTTGGGGAGAGACGTAAAAATCGACAATTGTGTGTTCGCACCAAAAATGTCACTACAGGAAAAATTTGCTGTTGATCAGACTTGGGCAGCTCGAGGTTGACAAGATGTTTATGAAATCCAAGGTTCACAGGTGCATAAGATGGGATTAAAGGTCAAATCAGTTGTCGTATGGGACATGTTGAAACTAACAGCGTTGGTGACTGTGTTTTCTCTGTCTCTTTCATTTTCATGTTCACGTTCTCTCTCTCTCTCTCTCTCTCCTTCTCCCTCTCGCTTTATCATAGCGGGGAGATTTAAAAAAAACAGTTTGGTGTTTGTTTTTGTGACGATCGCATTGTGCATGGCTCAGCTCACCAACTCAGCAAACTTCTGAGTAATTATGTTTTTTCAGAAATGAATAAATAAAATATATATTTTTTATATATAAGATGGTTTCTTTCCGTCAATTACCCAATCGAGTATAATTAACCCTTATCAGGGAACTGGTGTGCTAGTGCCATGCCAGGACGAAAAAGCCCTTCCAGAAAAGTCCTTAAGGCGCACACACACCAAGTTACTCTCCCTGGCAACTGATAGTACCACATTTATATCTCTCAATCCGTCTCTCTACCTTTCTCTCTTTCCCCCATTTTTCCACATCCCTCTTCCCCACCCCCTTTCACCTCCGCCCAGTCTATTCCTCTCTCTTGTTTTAATTTATTGAAAATAAGAATAATGTTGTGATGAAAAGAGAACTCTTCTATGCCCTTCTATGCTTCGGAAGTGAATTACTTCCCTTTTTTCAGTCAGCCATTGTTTCTCGTAGAGACTAGATCTCTGCGTAGATCTTTGTCGAATAAAGCTTCTTCGAGCAAACTCAATCTTCTTAAACTCATTCTATTCTATCCTTTTGACTAATTCATTACCAATGTAAGTTATTTACCTCTCCTTTATATAATAGATAACATTAGAAATGGCTGAAAAACCGAGCCCCCTGACGAAACCTGGCCCAGTTGATCCGAAAGGAGTAATAATTTTGTTTAAATTTTTAGATATTATTTATCCAGGGCAACGCCGATAAGAATATACCAACTTTGTGAGTGATTGTTTTGTAGTTTTTTTTACTTTTAATTGGATCGTACACACAGACAATAGATAAATATATTATATAATGGCCCTTCACTGAAACACTGTATAGCCAATCACACCCCCTCTCCAAAAGGTTGCCGATCACTGGTCTAGCTTTATGGAAAAATATTCTAAAAATAGAAATTATTTTGCTTCTTTTTTTAAAGATTTCACCTGATTTATCGAACGACCCTCATAGATTAGATTGGCAGGTAAATGTGTGGGTAGGAAAATGTATCTGTCAAAAATTGTATCATCATCAGGTAGATGCTTTTATGTATTTTATTGGAGTTTTTCTAGGCATCTAATACATAAAATTATCTTGTCGATCTTCCATGTTCGACCTAAATAGCAATGCATCTAACAAATCGGTATTTGATTCTGACTAGTGTTTTATTCCTTTTTATCCTTGCATGTTCTTTACACTAAAAAGTGTAATTTGCTCCAGTTTCTTTCCCAAAATAATTATTCTGGCAAGGAAGATTATTACAATGAAGACACTTTTAAATAATGACCCTAAAGGTTTAAAATGTAAGAAAGATAATTCCTATATTAGGTTAAAATATCAGTTATCTCCCTTTTATTTTAAGTTTTCTTTTTCCATCTCTTTGTGACTTACACATTATTATTATTTTTAAAATCAAAAAATTAAAACTAAAATGACAGTGCAGGTTGTCTAACATAAAATGAGTATGAGATTAAAGCTTTCTGAAAATATGTATTGGAATTTATTTTTGGGGTATTAAGGGGTACAAATCCCAAATGCTTTAATGCATAGACCTATAATTCTGACGTTTTGTTTTTCATTGGGATGGGAGTAAAAGTGATTTCTATTGTTGATTCTATTGGTAATTTTGTTTTACGGTATGGAAATGATGAATGGGGTAAAGAGGTATCTATTTTCATTATAATTATGGTTTGGTTGTAGTAGAAGGTCCATCTGACTCCATATTCGAAACAATTAGATAGAATCTTGAACAATTAGATAGAATCTTGATCTTGACCAGTCTGTGGCTTCTGATTCTGATTCAATTTCTGTTGTCGTCCTCGGACGTTGTGCTCCGAACTTTCTTCTATCCTCTCGAAATTGTTCGATCTCTGTTTGTCTTAATCCTGTTTTCCTTCTTGTTGGGGGAGTCCTCTATTGTTTGGCCTGGCGAGGTTTCGTCCTGTTGGGCTGCTCTCTGTTGTTAGCAAAGTTTTTGGAAGGTTGGTCAACCTCAGGCTTGTTTATTTTCTGGAGGGTCTGGGTCTCTTTGGTGATGTTCGGTGTGGCTTTTGTGTTTTTTGTTGAACTGCTGATCTTTTAACTGTTGTAACTGAGCAGATCTGTTGGTTTATGGATAATCTAGGAAAGGGAAGAGCCATCTCCCGGGCGTCAGTTCAACTCTCGCTCGTGCGTGAAAAAAACACTTCCTTTTATTAAAGCGGTAGTATCTTTTTCATCTCTCTCGTTTTCTGCAGTCGTACTACCCCTTCTCTGCCATCTTACTCTCTGCCTAAGGAGGGTGGGGACGGGCGTCTCACTCCTTTTTTCTCACAATAAATAGGATTTTCCCTTAACCCACCCTCATCGTAAACAAACGATGACAGGCTCACATAAATATCTGTCAAGAGTGTTTTGTGTTTTCCTGGTCATGACATCTTCAAAACAACCGTAAAAGACTTGTGGCTCTAAAAAACGCGCCATTCACCCAAACAATAATATCGTGTTATTGATATTTCAGAATTAAAATTGCGATATGGAATTCTCTAATCTCTACCTTCCGACCGGCAACTGTCTCCTCCCCTCTGGTGGTAATTGATTTTGAATACCTTACACGATTCCGTGAGACTAGCTGGCGTCTCGTTCTGTCATCTGAATAAGTTCATTTCTACATCAAATATATACTAGTTTTATATCTCCACTTTGTCTCGTCACAGGGCCATCAGTCGGCGTAGCATCACCACCCAGATGCATACTAGCACGTCACCAGGGTACTCGATCCCCATGGGGCCCCGGATGCTTTGTCACAAATGTAAATTTTTAAAAAGTTGCCTTCTAACAGCTATATTTTTAATATTGCAAATTCAAATTTCAACAATGCTTCTAAAAAGAATGACCATCATTTCATTTATGAATTAATTTGTTTTGTAGGTGTATATTTTTTTTAAATTAGTAAAAATGTGTAAACAATAGATTCTATTTACCCTGACAGACATTGCCCTCCAGGTAAAAATAAATCCTAACCCTAATCCTCCAGGTCAAAATGAATCGGTAAGTAATGACAACTAAGGGGTCACTCCTCAAAGTTCTCAAATCAGGGTCTCATTATTGCAAATGAGACGAAGTCCATTTCTAATATTCAAAACAACTTTATTGAGTCATCTTTGTTGTGGTGTAAATAAAAGGAGAATGGAAAGAGAAGGGTGTTATTACTTGTATTTAGTATCGATGAAGACAAAAGGTTAGAGAGCCCATGGGTAGGATAAATGTCCTGTTTGTAAGGAACATAGAAGAGTTCATATATGTTGAAGTCAGGCCGTGTATAAGTAGTTATGTGTGTGTGTGTGTTACATTATTAAGTTCATGTGTGTGCGGCTGTAGCTATGTTAGATTTCTGGGTATTGTTGACGTCAGGAAGGTTGCAGGCCAAGAGAGAAGTTTTGTGGTTGATCCGAGCAATGTGGATAAATTGTTGTTGTGGGGTCTCCTGGATAAAAAGATAAAGTAAACACTAGGCGATCCCTTTTATAATCTCCTGTCAGGTGTTCAGCTCGCCTGAGAGATGGCCTCTAATTAGGAAAGACAGAAAGGTAGTTAAATGCTAATCAATGCCTAGAAATGAAGCATAGATTCAAAACCGTTAACCGCGACCTGTCGCTGCTGCTGCTGTTGTTGTCGTAGTACCACTGCTACATCATCACCGGATGCAGTTTCATATCATACCCAAGACAGATTCTATTTAAGCCATAGTTGGAGTCCTATCAGGACCCCCAAAATGTCACCCATAGAATCGTTTATTAAATTTACAACCTTTCTGCAATCTAACCATATTTCAATCTATGCCTGACTTGTCCATGAGTTTTAGTCATGAATATCCAACAGTCTTTGTTTTATCACTGTTTAATGATTAGTAGTAGTAGTAGTAGTATCTTGTTTTTCTTTTTACAGTAACACAAATCAATCTACTACATCTCTGTTATATCGACCAAATCCTCATAATTAGGGTAAAGACATGAACATTCGTTGATAGAGGGAAAGTACAGAATAGTTAACGAAGCATCCCTGCCCAGCCCTCATGTTAAGAATAGTTTTCTAAATAGTAACATTATTATTTAGAAACTCATTCTTAACATAGGGAGGGGGTTTTGTTAACTATTCTATTCTTAAAACGTTTTCTTATTTTACATACCAATCGTCGATTATTTTCAATTGTTTATGAAAAAATTCAAATAGCATTTTGTCAACTAACGACGAACTAATGCAAATCGGCTTCACTTTAAAACAGAAATAAATCTTTAGTTGCCTCACTATTTTCAATCAATTACAAGGAAAATATTTGAGAAAAAATGTTTAGAAAGATCTACTCGTGTAATATACACCGCAGGTGTATTTTTTACGTTTGCAAAAATATATGCGGACATTACACGGGGTTTTTACAATAATTCGAAAATAAATGAAAAAAGCAACAAATCTTTAATCAAATATTTAGATATTTAAAAAGAATCAAAATCAGAATCAGAATCAGTAATTGTATCGGAATCTGTAAATATTTTGGAATCGTCCCATCACTAGTTGGTACAGTACCTGAGTATGTCAATTTTCATCTTTACGTCGCTTCTACCACTTCATAGTTAGTACTGAGAAAAATATGTGTGAAATTTCATGGAAAAAATATGCTACTTAGTATTTGCATGAGAGTAAGTAACTATGATGAATGATGTGTTGTTTTTATTGGCAAAAAACATTTTAAAAAATATTTATGTAATGTTTTTTTTATGTTATGTTAATTTCTTTAAATTTATAAAACACGTATCCAGTTTTAAAAAGATCATTTAGACTTGTTTTTTTTTAATGGAAATCGCTCCAGACAAGACATAGAGCCATTTGATGTAATGATCTAACAAGAACAAATATGATTATCGCAAAGACATGTGATGCCTATTGGCCTTAGTCTTGAAAAGATCAAGTTTATAGGTAGAAGGAAAACAGTCAGCAGGAAGAGAGTTCCACTGTGGAAATTTCTGGACGTTTTTCTAAGTAAGTCAACGGTTACTTCCCTTTGTTGAAGGGTAAGGGGGGCCTACGTGCAGGTCGAAGGTCATATGGATATTGCGTAGGTGTTATGCTGTGAAGGCCATGTTGTGTCACGTGATTTCTATTTTTAGCCATGATGCATTTTGTCGTGTCTGGATATATCGGCGCGAAATTTAATCAGAACAGATTTAGTCGTTGAAGAGGACACATGTTAAAACTGTTTCTCCGTCCACGTGGGGACGTTAAATTTGCAAGAATTTCTACTTGAGGAAATTTAAGAGATATGATATCTCTTGGATGAATTACATGTTGTTTATGTAATATTTCCCCTCGGTCAAGAATATATCCTTGGGAAGTTGTTTCAAGCCAGATACTTGAAATAAGGAGATTGGAGTATGTGAACGAGACAAGAAGAACTCCATGCAAGAAATTGCCTATGTTGAAGAGCTTAGCTCCCGAGAACTGAAATACTTTGCAACACAGATCGATTCGAGAAGATTTAACTGTGCCAGTTTTATCCTTACTTTCGCGCGTGATTGCCGTTCAAGACTTGGAATGAAGAAGTTGAACGAGATAGCTCCGGGAACGAAATTGCCTATGTTGAAGAGATTGGCTCCCGAGAAGTGAAATACTTTGCTGTCGAGAAGATTCTAATCAGAGATTAAGAATCATAGAGATTGATCGTCTTTGCACACAGATCGATTTGGGATATTCAACTGTGCTAGTTGAATCAGAACATTTGCGCGTGTTCACCATTCTAGACGAACGATGGAAAATAGTGAGTATTGTGTTTATTTGAAATGTGTACTGTTCTTGTGCCATACATATTGCGTCGGATTTGCTAAAAGAAAATATTGAAAAAAGGGAAGAGAAGAACTTTCGGACAGACGTTTGATAAAATAAAAAAAGAGTTAATTTTATCATGGAAATTATGTTGGACTTCGGCACGGTTTGTTAATTTTATTTCTTTTGATTGTAAATTTGGTGAAAAGAAAAAAAGAGACTTTTGATTGATTTGTAAGAATACGGACTTTATAGTAAGTTCATGTTTTAAAAGGATTTATTCCTTAACTTAGATTGTGTCAATTTTTGTTGTATCTAACCTTAATGTTCAGAGATACTGATGTTGTATTTTTTTTATTCTTATTTTTTTTGCATGTTATCCAGGAATAATTTATTTATTCCAGCTTTGGAAAAAAAAGCAGTCCAGGCTATCTTTTTTTTGTAAATAAAACTATATTTTAACTTTTACGAACATCTTGTATTACTCCTTTCTTTATCTCTTGTTATAATTTTTTTTTATGATAATTGTCCTAGATAACATAACCATCGTTTAGAGCGGTTTTTCGTTAACGACACGAAAATTCCGACATTCTGCTTTTTTTTGTTATTAACGGCCATTCTTTTTTTGGTCCCATTTTCGTTTTACAATGGACGTATTGAAACGATATACTGGAATAATATCTATTTCTTTCTATTAAAAGCATTCTGCTTTTTTTTTGTTGCTATTAAAAGCATTCTACTTCTTGTTTCATATTTCACGTGTTGGAAAAAATACTCGAAAATGTGCTACTAGTTTGGATTTGGATTGAGTTTCTTCTATTGCTATTTTTTGGTACTAAGTCAATGAAGGAACTTACTTCAAGTTATAATCTCCTTTCTGCCTTTGGCGCCTAGTTGCGTGTAACAGACGTGTTGCCCGGGATTCGGCAGCCTATCATTCATTAAAACGTAGTCAAATGCGAGATGTTCAGGTTTTAATACTGTTTTAAGCTGACTGCTTTTTTTTCTTTTTCTTTTATGTATTTTATGTGAAAATTGCATTTTTTAAGAGTCTGATCGCCATTTTTGTTCGCCACGTGGAGTCATTTTTGTGAATTTCCCGCGTATTCTAAGTCGCCATTTTTGTGAACTGTTGAATGTTAGATATTGAATGATTTTTGTGTAATTATTTTTCCCTTGAGAATTTTGCTTTGACTGATAAGTGGAATTGTTAGAATTACATTTGAACGACTTTGGTTAACTATGGAACAGCCTTTTTCCATTTTTTTTGTAGGAATCTTACTTAGATAATTTTACGTTGTCATTTTCCTGCCATTGAGAAGACGTTTGGCGCCTATTTTAGGTTAGCCCACACCTGATCGCCATATTGTATTTTGTTCATAATGGCGTCTACCCCCACTGTTAATCTCCTTGTAGAAAGGCGAGATATTGTAAAAATTAAAGTCAATACTATTATTGATGTTCTTGGGGGTGGCGAGGGGGAGAACCGGGAATTTGTTTCTTCCCAGAAGGTTAGGGTTAAAGAACTCTTTGCGTCCATTGATTCGCTCAATGAGCAGATCACAAGTGCCTATATTGAGAGCGAGTCTCGCGAAGAGATGTCTGAGAACTGTCGGAGCGAAACGTTATATCGTATCCAGGTGGATCAACGTTTCAGCGAATTGGAGAGCATGTGGAAGGATGAGGGCTCCCCACATAATGGAGAAGGGGAGAAGTCTAAAGCGTCCCTTTGTAGTGTGACACCAAAGCTTGTCTGTCCTGTTTTCGACCCCATGAGTTTGGAACGCGACAGATTGGCGTATCTCAACTTCTCGAAGGAGTTCGAAAATTGCGTGTCAAATATACCCAGTGAGTCCACGAGGTTGATTATTCTGAAAAATCACCTCAGGGGCTATGCCCACCGAATAGTGGGACATCTTTCCATCTCGGATGCCAACTTTGAGGCAGCGATGGAGATCCTAGATAGAGAATTTTTAGATAAAAAGTTTATTGTAAACTCTATTTTTAAAGATCTCCATAGTGCTAAACCTCTTGGGGATTCAGATACTAACTCGGTGAAGAGCTTTCTAACTAAGGTGAAAGCTCAAATATACGAGCTGAAAAACTCCTTTGGTATGGATTTTCTAGAGGAGGAGGCCCCCGGCAATCTGTTGCTAAGTAGCATTATTTTTGAAAAACTTCCTATTTCTGTGAGACGGGAGCTGATTCATACCGTCAATGGTAATTACCCATCTCTGGGAGATATCTTTGATAATTACTCTGAGGTGTTGCACACGTTGGACATCGTCAAACCCAGGATGGTTAAAACTGTAAAGCCCATCGCCAAACCGCGTTCGTCTGGTTCCTTTAGATTCAGGCCCGCTAGTGCTGTTAAGAAGCCCTCCACTTTGGAGAACTTTTTTGTAAAAACTAAACCCAGTCGACATAAGTGCTTCCTTTGCAGTAGTGACTGCCATATTGCTTACTATTGCGGGAAGTATCCCTCTCTAAGGGATCGGTTACAACGATGCCAATTGGCTAAGTTGTGTACCCGTTGTACTAGCCCGTTCCATAACGTCGAGGCGTGCCCTGGTAAAAGTGGTCGTCTCCGCCCCTGTTGGAAATGTAAAAGTTGCGAACATGCAGGTGCGTTATGCCCTGACTTTGACAAGTCTCGGCTGGATACTAACCCCTGTCTTCTGGTGGGAGAAGTGAATCTTCTCCTGCCTATAATTAAAATTGACGTGGTCAATAATGGAGTTGTAAAATCTTTCAATTGTCTGTTGGATTCAGGAAGCCAGCGCTCCTATTTGTCTGATGTAGTTCTGGACCTTTTGAATTGCCGTTCTATGCCTGTAAGGAGAAGGGACTTCTTTATTAAGACTTTTCTCGGAACGGCCAGAAGGAGCCTAAATGAACTCGAGTTGCGGGTCAAAGTGCCGAACTCTGAGTGTGTTATACCCTTTTTGGTGGACGAAGGCTTGGACCTTCAGTTTCACGTCAGGGGTCTGTCTACTGCTATTGAAAGTATTATTGCGGGTGGGGGGAAATTGGCTGCTGACTTTTCAAATGTTGAAAATGATTGTATTACTGTACATGGTTTGGTAGGTGTTGACCTACTGATGTATTTGGGACCCATGAAGTTGTCTCCCTTCATGAATGGGTCTGTTTTTGAGTTTCCTCAAGAAATTGTGCCTTTTGGAGATATGTCCAATTTTGTGAGTCCTGTTATGAAGAAAATGGATGCCTCCGTTGTTGGCGCGAATTACAGCCAAGTTGTGTCCGAACATTCACGGTGTCTTATGACACATGTTTATTTTGTGCTTGAGCCGAAGTCTCAATATTTCGACCCTTTCGATAGTTTTGTTGATTCTTCTGTGGAAAGAGCCGTGGACAAGCTCTTTAGTTTGGAAACACTAGGAGTTACTGAGAACTCTGTAAGTGATTATGACAAGAATAGAATTGATGCCTTTCGCAGTTCGATCTCGTACCGAGACAGTTGCTACTATGTTAGTTTGCCATGGGACGAGGGAAAGTTGCCTTCTGTTCCTTCCAACCATCAAGTGTCGTTGAATGTGCTTGATAAGGTTGTCACTCGTTTGACGAGGCAGGGTCTATATGAGGACTACTGCCAGGTTTTCTTAGAGCAGGAGAGGGAGGATATTATTGAGAGAGTGGAAGTGAATCCAGAGGATTTCACTCATTATACTTGGATTCCTCACCGTCCGGTTATTAAGGCTAATGGTCAGAGTACCACAAAGATAAGGCCGGTGTTCAACTGTTCGTTGCGAACAGGTGGACATCCCTCTCTAAATGATTGTGTCTATCCGGGAATTAACCTTTTCACGGATATGCTAGAGTTATTGTTGAAGTTTCGTATGGACCGTTATGTCCTGTTGGCTGACGTCCGTAAGGCCTTTCTCATGATTCGGTTGGAAACCGAAAGAGATAAGAATCGGTTTTGCTTTTTTGTGAAATTGAATGACAAACTGGTATGTTATCGTTACAAAACATTGATTTTTGGGTTTGTGGCCAGCCCATTTATTCTCAACTTCGTCATTAGACATCATGTTGAAAAATACCCTCATAGTTTATGTAGGGATATGCTTATGGAAAATTTTTATGTGGATAATCTTATAAAAACTCACAATTCACAGAAAACTTTGTTGGACCTATACCTGAATGCAATGAGTATCATGCAGGATGGTAATTTTTCATTAAGGTCCTGTAATTCCAATAGTGATGTTTTGACCACTCGAATGAAAGCTGACAAAAGTTTTGTCACCCATGATTCTCCTCTGGAGAGGGTGTTGGGTTATGAGTATGATCCTGTGCAGGATAATTTGCATGTGGCGGTCGGTTCCTTGGATGTGCCGGCTGATACAAAAAGGGGCATCCTATCGCAGAACTCTTCCATATTCGACCCTTTGGGGCTTGTTTTGCCTGTGACTATCAAGGGAAGGGTAATACTCAGTGAGATATGGAAAACTCAGGTGTCATGGGATCAGAAGATACCGGAGAGTTTGCAGCTCACTTGGAACAAGTTGTTTCCTGAGTTGATGAATCTGCATAGTGTGAGGATCCCCAGATGTGCTGTTGATTCCTCTGCGCCTGCCACGTTAATAATCTTTTGTGATGCTTCACAATAAGCCTTTGGCTTTGCGGCTTACATTTTCCAGTATGGGGCTGCTAAATTAATATTTTCCAAGGCCAAGTGGCCAAAATTTATTTGATTAAGTTGGAGCAATCCTTGCTTCTTCCCAGGGAAAAGTCCTTTTTGTTGAACCCCTCCAACCGTGAGATTCCTCCGTTGGTGGCGAAGTTGGATCTTTACCTGGATGATAAAAGTTTGATAAGGTCTGGGGGAAGGATTGGTAAAGCCAGCCTTTACCCTCCGGAAATTTTACATCCGATTTTGTTACCTCGAGGCAGCCATATAACTGATTTGATTGTTATGGACTGTCATCTCAAATGTAAGCATTTGGGTGTTGCAGCTACCCTCAGCAAACTCCGTTTGTCAGGTTTCTGGATACATAAATCCAGGCAGGCAGTGAAGTCGGTTATCTCTGCCTGTGCTCTGTGTAAAAGATACAATGCCGTATCTTTCAAATACCCCAAGGTAACCAATTTACCTAAGCACAGAGTTAATTTTGTGAAGCCCTTCAACCATACCGGGATAGACTTTACTGGTCACTTGTGGGTTGAAGATGAAAGGGGACCGCAAAAAATGTATATATTACTTTTTACGTGCTTCAATGTGAGGGCGGTTCATTTGGAGTTAGTGGGTGACATGTCTACCCACTCAGTGATATTATCATTGGTGAGATTTTTTAACATTTATGGGGTGCCTTCCCATATATACTCAGACAATGCTAAATCATTCGTTGCTGGATGCGGTTTGATTAAGCAAGAGCTGGTGTCTGACGAGTTCGAAGAGAAGTTTAGTACCTTTGGCATCAAGCACCAGGCGATACCTTTATATTCTGCTTGGTTCGGCAGTGTTTGGGAGCGTCTTGTTAAGACGGTGAAGGTTTGTCTTTATAAGTTAGTGAGTCGGCAGAAGTTGGGTTATTTTGAACTTCTTTCTGTGTTGTCTGATATACAGAATGCTATTAACTCACGTCCTCTAACTTATAGATGTTCTGGAGATAATGGTTTGGATATTATATCTCCAAACGCGTTTATTCGCTCGTATTGTAATAGTGCTGTTTTTATAAATTCTGAAGAATGTTTTCTTGAGAATTCTCCTCCTTCTAGGAGTGACCTTTTGGAGAAGCTGAAACAAAGGGATCTTCTCTTAAAGAAATTTAAGGTTTTATGGTACGAAGAATACCTGCTCGGCTTGAGAGAACTGAGTGGTGATCTGTACCAATCTGATTTTGGTGATGTCATCGCGATAGGCGATGTGGTTCTTGTTAAGAACCCAGCCAAAGCTCGCCCATATTGGTCCTTGGGTAGAGTGATAGGTTTGACTCCAGGTGATGATTCTCATATTAGATCTGCCCTGATTAAGAAGGCAGATGGTTCCTCTCAGGAACATTCTTTGAGACACCTTTTTCCGATGGAGTTGTCGGTTACTCATTCCCATCAGGCCTCAGAGGTTCCCGAAGAGCTTTGTGGTTCAGAGGTTCCTGATGTGGTCCAGCCGGATGTTGCTGGTGGAGATCATGCCTCGACTTCCAATTCTAGACCCATTCGAACTCGCAAGAAGGTGAGTGAACGGGATAATGATTATTTGTGGTATTAATGTGTACATGAGACATGTATAAACATTGTACATTTTTTTTCTTTGTCGGGAGAGTGTGGAAATTTCTGGACGTTTTTCTAAGTAAGTCAACGGTTACTTCCCTTTGTTGAAGGGTCAGGGGGGGCCTACGTGCAGGTCGAAGGTCATATGGATATTGCGTAGGTGTTATGCTGTGAAGGCCATGTTGTGTCACGTGATTTCTATTTTTAGCCATGATGCATTTTGTCGTGTCTGGATATATCGGCGCGAAATTTAATCAGAACAGATTTAGTCGTTGAAGAGGACACATGTTAAAACTGTTTCTCCGTCCACGTGGGGACGTTAAATTTGCAAGAATTTCTACTTGAGGAAATTTAAGAGATATGATATCTCTTGGATGAATTACATGTTGTTTATGTAATATTTCCCCTCGGTCAAGAATATATCCTTGGGAAGTTGTTTCAAGCCAGATACTTGAAATAAGGAGATTGGAGTATGTGAACGAGACAAGAAGAACTCCATGCAAGAAATTGCCTATGTTGAAGAGCTTAGCTCCCGAGAACTGAAATACTTTGCAACACAGATCGATTCGAGAAGATTTAACTGTGCCAGTTTTATCCTTACTTTCGCGCGTGATTGCCGTTCAAGACTTGGAATGAAGAAGTTGAACGAGATAGCTCCGGGAACGAAATTGCCTATGTTGAAGAGATTGGCTCCCGAGAAGTGAAATACTTTGCTGTCGAGAAGATTCTAATCAGAGATTAAGAATCATAGAGATTGATCGTCTTTGCACACAGATCGATTTGGGATATTCAACTGTGCTAGTTGAATCAGAACATTTGCGCGTGTTCACCATTCTAGACGAACGATGGAAAATAGTGAGTATTGTGTTTATTTGAAATGTGTACTGTTCTTGTGCCATACATATTGCGTCGGATTTGCTAAAAGAAAATATTGAAAAAAGGGAAGAGAAGAACTTTCGGACAGACGTTTGATAAAATAAAAAAAGAGTTAATTTTATCATGGAAATTATGTTGGACTTCGGCACGGTTTGTTAATTTTATTTCTTTTGATTGTAAATTTGGTGAAAAGAAAAAAAGAGACTTTTGATTGATTTGTAAGAATACGGACTTTATAGTAAGTTCATGTTTTAAAAGGATTTATTCCTTAACTTAGATTGTGTCAATTTTTGTTGTATCTAACCTTAATGTTCAGAGATACTGATGTTGTATTTTTTTTATTCTTATTTTTTTTGCATGTTATCCAGGAATAATTTATTTATTCCAGCTTTGGAAAAAAAAGCAGTCCAGGCTATCTTTTTTTTGTAAATAAAACTATATTTTAACTTTTACGAACATCTTGTATTACTCCTTTCTTTATCTCTTGTTATAATTTTTTTTTATGATAATTGTCCTAGATAACATAACCATCGTTTAGAGCGGTTTTTCGTTAACGACACGAAAATTCCGACACCACAAGCCTGCGGTTCTTGGAAAGAAGCTACTGCAATGGGAAGCTGTATTACAATGAGGTATCAAAACAGTGAATTGATGGAGACCACTAGACCAACGAGTCAAACGAGCTGGAACAAAAGAAGCGGGGAATAGATCACATGAGATTCGGACTCGAATATTACATTGTAAAAACTACTTTCATAGTAATGTGGACTACACCTTTTTTGTCAACCAATTATGTTTCTATTTTTGCGCAAACAAACAAACTCCCAAAACACCATAACTTTTCAATAGTATATAGATAAATCACCACTTATCAAGGCCCAAAGGCCACTCGAGGATATGTATTAATGATATTGTCGATTGGATGTTGAACAATACTATCAGAGGATTAAAAACAAAAGTGAAAATGGCTGGATTTAGTTACTTAGGAAGACGGCTTGACAAGTATTTCTTCATATTGGATTTGAAGACGACTATGTTGTAGTCAGCAGTGAAGCAGTCCCGTGGTATTGTATTCCACAGATGAGAAGTCTAGTCAGTCTATAAAACTGTGTTCCGATACTTTTGCTCGTAATCTCTGTACTCCTTTGCACATTCCAATCTGACCTTCTGATTCTAACGGTCGATGAGCGGTTTACATCTGGTGGTATGGCCACTATATTTCTGTTCCCAAAATCTTCTCCTCCAACCACTTTAGTCGTTGTTGGTGACGTCACTGACTGTTGTTTTAGGATTTTTCTTTACAGCACTCAAAATGTTTCAGGCATCAACTGCTGGTGTTTCCCTTGGCCGACCTGTTCTATGTCTGTTGCTCAGTCTACTAGCATTTTCTTTCTTTTCGAAGACATTCCAAATTGTTGTGTAGACTCAATGGTTGTCCAATGGCTCCGTCGTTCGAAAGGAGAAAAATATAAAAAATATTAAGTAATTTCTCTTGATTCTCCTTGTTCTCTATCTCCTCATCATCCTCTTCTTCTTCTTCCCAGTTAGCCTTCCTTTTTGTCTTAATCGCAATCTTGTTCTCTCAACTATCACCTGCCTTTGAAGTTTACCAAAAGCAAACGATGTTCTCCTTTACTCATCTCTTTCCTTGGGTTTTATACCCTCTCTCTTCCTTCCCATGATTCATCTTTTACCGAGTTCACATCTGCCTATATTAACTATTATCTGTCTTGTTAGTTAATCAAAAGGAAAAAAGTCCTCCTTTAGTCATCTCTTTTCCTTGGGTTTTGCACCTTCTCTCCTCCTTCCCATAATTTTTCCTGACCCAATGTACTTCTGCTTATCTTAACAGCTACTTCTCTCAACTATCATCAAAGCAAACAATGTTTTACCTCACTCGGCTCTTTCCTTGGGTTTTATATGCTCTCTCTTCTATCCCATAATCCCTTCATTCCCCAATCAACTTCTGCCTTAACAGTTTCTTCATAAAAGAATATTATTTTCGTCATTTAAGTAAGATCTCATGTTATTTTCATTTATTTAAACCACAGGCTACCTCTGAAAGGAGGAGGTCATGCCTCGGAAAATGATCACCTGAGACAGACATATACTACATTTTTATTCTAGCTGCAACAGTGGCAATGTTAGACATAAAAGTCAATTTATAATGGGAATCCAACTCCCCAAAAATAAGCACTCTGGACGGCTGCAAAAATAGTTTGGTTTCACGGATAAGTGCACTTCAGGCAAGAAATGCATCTCTTCTCTGAATTGAAGGGACATAGGGGGATAATCCCTTCGTTCCAAAAGGAGGAGATAATGTCTGAGAGGATATCCTTCTAAGAAAGAACAGATGCTACGCTACAGATACAAGGCCAGTTTATAATGAGAATCCAGATCCCTAAAAGGATGCACTCTGGCTAGGCCGCAAAAATAACTTTGTTGGTCTTCCTGCACAGATGATGATAGTCTCCTCAGGCAATTGTCGATAAAAACATCTCCCTCTGAAAGGAGACAAAAGACAATTTGCAGAAGACAACCCTTCGCCACTTCCGAAAAGAGAAGGTAATACCTGGGAGGATGGCCTCCTAATACGTAAGAGATTCTATACTTTGATCCTAACCTGAAGGCCGGATTTGTTTACTTATCTTTCACAGGGGCGAGGCTGGACCCAAGGTCAGTTTATAGGGAGAATCTAGCTCCCCCTAAAAGCGGAACTGCTCCGCCTTCAACAATAGCCTGGTCTATTCTATCAACATTTCTTCACAGATGAGGAGAGCTCCCTTAGGTGAGACAGTAAATTTATTCCTCCACTTTGCCTTCTTAAAGGGGAGACGAAGGATGGGGGTCCCTTTGCTGCCTCTGAAAAGGAGGCGGTAATACGGGGGAAGATGGTCTCTTGAGACAAAACAGATATTACACTTTGATCTTATCCCGAATGTCGGCTAGAATTTTTCTACTTCTTTGTCTAGATTTGTTTTCTGCAATTTGTGAGTGTTTTTTTAGTCTATTTACCTGCATGAGGGCAGAGTTAGACACAAGGTCCGTTTTTAATGTGGAGAAAATCCAGCTCCCCCAAAAAGGGTCACTCTAAATTGAGACAAAAAATAAGATTGCCTCAGTTTAGAAGGATCGCTCCACTGCTTGAGGGCAGAAAAGATACTACACTTCGATCCCAGACCGAATTATTAAGTTGCTTGTTGACAAACGTAGTTAAAATAATTTCCTTAAAAAAAAAAAACACCACGTGTTTTTATCCGTTTTCCACTCCAGCAAGGTTAGACATAGTATCAGTTTAACGTGGAGGGAGGGGGATCCAGCTCCCCCGAGGGGTGGGGGGCATTCTGTAAGGGTACAATAGACCTGTCGGTATTCTTCAGTAGGGAGATGCGGGGGGGGGGGGGGGGGCTCAGGCTACCTGCGATAAATCAGTCTCTTTCCCCTGCCGAGGGAGGAGGTAATGCTTGGGAGAGGGTGGCCTACCAGGACTTGACAAAGAAGGGTCTCTGGTAAGTCAAGCACGTCCCTAGAATGCACCAAGGAGGATTCTCCCGGCTACGTATCAAGTAGGCCGAAACTGCCTGCGACTGCTCTTCAAAGTAGATATTTAAAAATAATTAAAAGAAATGCCTAATTTTTCGATATCCCAATTGCAGCTCAAATAAGTTTTTGAACTACTCTGTATCGATGAGTGTTAAGTGGATCAGTGAAAGAAAATCAGTAATTTTTAATTTCCATAAAAATGCCTACTTAAAAAATTAAAATATATACGCAACGGACGAGAATGGTTGGAAAAATCTTATCCAATCAAAATCGCGTATAAACGTGACGAAATTTTCACTGCTGAACTATCTTGCTGATTTTATTATTTTTTAAATTAATAAAATTAATATGTTATTATAAATTTTGTATTAAATAAAAATTACCTTATTTTTGAGATATATATTATTCGAAATCGTGACATGAGTTAAAAAAAAAAGAAAAGATTTGATTGATTTAATTATTTACTTCTGATCGACAACGACAGTCCCAGAACGAGGTCAGATATCGCCTCCGCCATTTTAAGCGTCGTTCCCATATTCTTTCTCGTGCGTTGGACGTATTATTATTTTTTTTTTTGCGGGTCGTTGCTTCATGTTTTCATGACAACGTCATTGATTTAAAGAAGGAAACATTCGTACTTTGAAATCAGGTAAGTAATTAGCGCCGTATTTACCTTTTTTTTCTTTCTTTTACGTATGCCGCAGAAATTATCTCTAACTCGGCACAACAGAGGGAGAAAAACTTGGGGTTGTTTACGAGAGGAAATCATTATTTTTCTATTATGTGGTCACAAAATGGGGGATCGGTTCGCTTGGTTATTATTTATTTTTTAAATATTTTTTTGTATATATTTCTTTTTTGTGCTTGATAGGATTATTTTATTTAAGTCGAGGATTTTTTCTTATACTCTTTAAAAAAAATCTTTTTTATAGAACGCTTAAGTAATTGTTATTGTCGGTTTATTTCTGCCTTGGTTTGAAATAAGAAAACAATAACCTGATCCCTTCACCATGTGTGTGACCATTTTTGTTGCACATGTAGAAAGACTACATAAATAATAGTTAAACACTTCAAAAATCAACCATAAATACTTATATACATATAAATATATTTAGTTGAATGCTTTTTTATAATAATAAAAGCCGCTTAGTTTGAGAAATGTACCTCGTTTGCTGATAGTAAAATAGTCAGACTTTAGTCCTTTACGGTCTTAGTAATACTACTATATTTTTTTATGTGGATATTTCCTTGTTATTCGTCGCTTGTTTACAGTCTTTTTTAGTTGATAATTCCCTTTTTTTTGTTAACATAATTCAATAAATTTTGTATAAAATTCTCTTGAGATTCTGTATTTATTACAACTATTAATTTAGCATTTGGTTTTATTAAACTATTTCACATTGTGTACTCCAAGTTATAAAAATAAGCCACACGTATTGTTTTATTAGATATGGTAGACGTTACTATTGGCGACATGAATTATTTTAAAGGAAATACCGTTGGGGATATTAGTCGAAAACAATTTATTTGGGTTTAGCTACTCACTTATGACCTATTTGCGTTAATAAAATATTTGATATAAGAAGTTAGATATTTAATCATATTGGTTGGGAGTAAAAGCAACTTAAAATACCTGACTTCCTGCCCATGGCTTATTTTGCTCAAAACCGATATTTACGGTAACTTAAAACGCTTATATCTTCCAATAAATATTTTGGTGCTTGTGCAGATTAGGACCCAAACTAAAATCGATTTGGCGCCGTGAGGGTTAGCTTGGGTCCTAATCTACACCAGTACCGATATTTTTAGCGCGAATAAGTCACAAGTAAATAACCAAAATAAATTTCTTTTTGTACTTTCACAGATTAGGACCTACGCTAACTTTAACCCTAACGACGGGGTCAAAGTTAGCGTGGGTCCTAATCTGTGAAAGCACCTTTTTTAAACTAATTTCCCGCCTTTATTACCTTTTTAAAATAATTTATACCATTAATAGTAATATATATATTTATGAGAAACTACACAGAAACATTGTTTTATTCCCAAGGGAAATGGTTAGGATTTAAGCCCGATGTGTTCCCTCGCGAATGAAATGTGTGTGTAGCTTACTTGTCATAAGTATATTCAATATATTTATATTGTTATATTTTAAATATATATATGTAATATATTATTTCATAATATAAGCATACATATAAAATAGTAATGACAATTATCGAAATTTTTCTAAAATAGTCATTACAAAAAAAAAAAAACGTAAAAAAATGACTTCATTTGTTTATTTTAGTAAGTAAGATAAGATAAATATGCAATTATGGATTCTCTTTGAACAGTAGTAAAAAAAAATCCTTTTTAAACTATATTTGATTATTTTTCTCTGTAAAATTCAGCGAAATTGAACAGAACATTAAAAACTTATAAGAAAACAGTTAAGAACGAATTAGGCTCACTCAATTGTCTGTCTTGAATATAAACAAAGAATTCTAAAATATGGAGGAATCGGGTGCAACAAGAACTAAGTCATATTTTTGGCCTCTAAACTTTAACAATTCACTGAGGATTGTTGTATTTTTTTAAATTTTTTTTTACAAAATATTTTGTGTTTGCAATGTTTATTTTAATAAAACCACTCTCGTTTCTACGTGATTTACACATTGAAATTCATAATTAATCGATTATTTATTGAAAAAACGTAGTAGCTAATTAAATCCACCAGAATGCATTTTCGTTTCTTAAACAAGTCGGCCATTTTTATATTGTTTATGATTGAAAAAAGAAATTACTTTGTGACTTTTCGAAATTTGAAAGGAATTTGAAGTATTTAAACCGTCAAATAGTAATTTAAACTTGCTTTGAAATTCTCAACAAAAATGTATTTTAATTTACATTTTTGGAAGCTATTTACATCCAATTTTATTGATTAAAACATTATCTTAACAAATTTAGTTATGATTTTATAGCAATGTGGTTCAATTAATACATTAATGACCAAACGATAAATTTAACTTTCAAAATCCTAAAATAAAAAAAATGAAAAATATTCCCTGACAACACTGGTATTTGACTAAAAGAAAAAAGTAAAACAAATTCAAATATTCTTAATTTATCTTATGTGTCTAAAACTAAAAAAAACGACTTAAGTTTCATATATATATATATATATATATATATTGGAGAGAACCCCAGCAGAGTGCTCAATTAAGAAAAATAAAACACAAATAAGAGCATAATATAAATAGGCTGAATAGAGTCCGGTAAAGGAGACCAATTATAGGCCCCCTTCGTTTGGATTTAAAACTGACGGTACCGATGTTGTTCTGATCTTCTGTAATATATATATATATATATAGATATGAAGATATAAATAGACGACTAGACTTATATTTTTCCTATTTCATTTTAAAATTCCAAACTATTTTTAATAAATGGTTGTTTTCATATAATACCAGGAAAAACCACGTGTATATATTGACAAGGGGGAGGCTTTCCGATAAGTATTGAGTGCCTTTTTAAATATTAACGTTTTTTTTTAATGAATTATTTTAAATACCTATGTAGCAAAAGAAATATATATATTTGATATTTGAGTTTTTTTTATGAACAAATTTTAAATACAATTGTGAAAGTTAAATTTAGTTATTATTTGGTGATTAATTAATTAATTGAATCACATTTTGATTAAACTTTTAGCTAATTTTGGTAAATTAGATCGTATACCTTAATAGAATGCGATAAAAAAAATCGTGTATAGGCGATGGAATTTTTTTAGTGTCTTTTTTTGTGTTATTAAATATTATTGCATGAGGAACCATTTCGAGTTAAAAATCTATTTAGTTGTGCTTTCACAGATTAGGGTCAAAGTTAGCGTGGGTCCTAATCTGAAAGTATTACGTATGTAATCTGAAAAAAAAAACACGTTTGAAATGTGATTTTTTTATTTTAATTTCGTTTTATTTTATATTGCATTCTTAATTTTAATATTCGATTAACAAATATGTCACGAAGTGGTCACAATTTTATTAGTACTTTTAAATTTTGAAGAAAAAAAATCAATTTTATTTTTATCAGTTTTTAAGCAATTTAATTTTATGATCAATAGAAAAAAAAGATCGGGTAAAGTGAAAATATACCTATTTTTCTTAATGAATTATTTATTTTTAATTTCAATAATTTCTTCAAAATCAATAAATCTATTAAATCAATCTTCTTGATAAGTAATAAATTAATTCAAAACAACATTCTGTATCTGAAGTTTTGATTTCTTATTATATACAGACACCTATTTTATTTGGACCCAAACAGGAAATGCCGTGTTCTGAATTTAAATACAAATTTAATGTCATTCATTGGAAAGTAATGTTTTTTTGTACGAATTCTTTTGATTTTATTTTTTTTTATTTGAAATTCTTAAAGTTTATATATCTATATACTTATAAAATTAAGGATCTTGCTTGTATGTATCCGTGCACAGCGGATGTCACAAATAGATGACGTCATCCAATAAAATAAAGTGAAAAGATCCTTTATGGCGTAATTAAAGGGAGCGATTGATAAACAGTGCAAAGAGGAAGGGAGGGGCACTTCATCCTTTATGACGTCATCCCTTTTCAAGTAAATATACATAAATTAATGAAACTAAGTTAATTCAGATAATCCCACTTTCCGACCTTGTGTCACATCTTACCGCTGTGGGAGGGAGAAAATAAAAAAAAATATTTAGGAAATTTAAGAATTTTCATGAATATAGAAGACGTCTTAATTTTTAATTAGTGACACTGACCCAACAAGTCATGGTTGATCTCGGATCTGGTATCATACTAAAACTTTGATCTTGCTTTTCACCGTGCACACTTTCCATCTGTACATGAATGTTTTAGATGGTGAGACGCAGAGCGAATAAGTGAAGTAGTAGGATGAGGCGACTAAATAATTGAAGGAAAGATGAAGGAAGGGGTTATAAATAGTATATGGTTGTTTGAAAGCGGTAGCAGCAGCCGTAACTTTGAATTTCCGAATGTTTATGAAAATATTTTTGGGGCATTTATTACTACTGTATCTAACAACGAAAAATGGGTGAAAAGCAAATCAGCAACAAATAAATGTTACCAAAGGCAAGATAAGTTACTCTTTTATCTACTTGGATATATTTATTTGTTTTAAATTATTTTAGAGCGTTTTTTTTTGTTTTTTTTTTGAATTCAAAACAAATCTAGTGTCCACTCTGTTCAGTTAAAACGAAAGAAAAAAAAAAGTCCGCCCATTAAGCCTTGATAATCGTTGAAAAATCAAAAATTAAACAGAAACATCCAATAAATGTCACTAATCGTGCGAAAATGTAATGTTCAACCGAACTATATTTTTACCATTTTTTTTTTTTTTTTTTTTTTTTTTTTTTTTTTTAAATTTTCGATTTTTGAGCGATTATCAAGGCTCCACGCGCAGGCCTTATGTGTGGCCATTTTTTTTTTTCAATCTAACTTTACAGTGGACACTTGTTTTGTTTTGAAATAAAAGACGCTTTAAAATAAGTTAAAATACAAATACTTATCCAGGTAGGTAGAACAGTAACTTATCTTTCCTTTGGTAACATTTAATTGTTGAATTTAAAAAAAAAATTTTTTTTATTTCAACTCTTTTTTTTGTTGTTTCTGTTAGACAGTAACAATGGCTCTATTTCTGCCTAAAAACTTGGTATTTCATATAAATTAATATTTTATTTTACTTGGAAAATACCTTAAACACCTGAATGCACAAAGACTTTTATTGATAAATAATAATTTGGAAGTTATTAAAAATTCAATTTGTTTTCTGTATTTTAAATTTTACAAATATCTGATCTCTTCATTAAAATAACATTTAAAAAAATATTAAAATCTCATTTTAAGGCAAATTATCGTAAATGATACCCCCCCCCCTCTTTAAAAAAACCCACCTACCACGAACTCTAAATTCGGATTATTGACCCACAAAAGTTATTGAAAACTAGAACTGTTTCTTTTTATTATTATTTAAATAGGTTTGCCATTTGCGAAGTTCGATAATTCTTCCTCCTGTCAAGTCTGGGAGATTTTTTTTTTCATTGAAGAGTTCATTTAAAAAAAAAAAAAATTTTGTCGAAATATTTTCTGAACATCAATTAACTGATTTGTTGGGATACTTTTCAAGAGAATAAATCTCAGATTTGCTAAATGTGTGAAAAAATTAATTATTAAAACGCATTAATGATGTTTATATTGTTTACGATGCTTTTGTAAGCTATAGCTTACAAAAGCCGAAATGGCGACAAAGTAAATGATATATACAAGAAAAATATTCAACCAAATTCTCAAGTATAGTTTGTTAATTGCAAGAAACCATTACAAACAGCAGTGTGGTTATCGCCCTTCACGAGGGTTAATGTGGCGGGAAATCTGGAGCCCTCCTACCCCTTCCCTACAAAGGGGCACTTTGCTTTCCGAAAAAAAAATTAGCTTCAATCAAAGATTTTTTTTTCCTCCTCATAAGAACAAAACAGATACTAAATCTTGAACCTAGCTAAACGCCGGTCAGTTGATTATAGAAAGAAATGTTTTATTTCTTAACATGCCAGATAATGACTACAAAAGAAAATAAACAAGGGTAAAAGAAGTTACTATTTTTCACTATTGAATTGAAGTTTCTGAGTTCTAGATTTTACTGATATATAAGTAATGAATTTTAATAGAAAAATGGAAATAATAAAGTAATTTTAAAATATTGCTATAAAAATGATTCTCTACATAATTTGAAATAATTGATTTTCTTTGTGCAATGATTGCTTTTTTTTTTTTGTAAGTTTAAACATTTTTGAATTGAAAACAAATAAATAAGTGTGTAATAGACTCGAATATTTTTTTTCACATCTATTGGGAAAGGTATCCCCCCCCCTCCCCCAAGCTATGGGTAAAATAACAAATTGGTGTTAATCATATACAATGAACCGTTTTAGCCCTGACTACAACACTAAACTGCCCCGGACACCCCTACCCAATCACCATTTTTCTCAGCTATTTTACCCCTTTTTTTTCCCTCAACCCTATCAACTAGTCAAGACCTTGCTGTCCTGGGTATGACACCAAACTATTCAGTGGTTAGGCTCCAATTAGGGAGTTTTGGGAAGTATGGAGCGAGCCCCCCCCCCCCCCCCAGTTATCACTATTTGTAAGTCCATATGGTAGTACCTGTCAGTGTCCCATTTATAGATTAAAATGAAACTTGAGGTAGGATTTGAGTCTTTTCCCTTAAACAAATCCTAAAGAAACTTCTTTCATAGCCAATGCAATAAATATGGTTCAAGGAGTTAGTCGATTCCACATGATGAGAGTGAATGTTACCACAAGTAATGAGCCGTTTGCAATAGGCATCATTAAATGGTCCAAAATGGCTCGATTGGTTGTAAAAACAGTCGAAAAAAAATAGTCATCATTCTTGCTGTTTGTGTGTTGGCAAACATTTGTAAGCAATGAAATGTAAACATCTTCTGTCTAACAATTATTGCCTGTAATAATACAAATATCGAATAATTTTGCTTTTGAATATGATAGAATTTGTTGGATATTCATTGAAGTCGACCAATTGTATTAAACTACATTTGTTTTACCTTGCTGCAGTGGGAAACAGGTAAATAGTAGAGATGCGTGTCCAAATAATCTACTTCACACAGTGAACAAGTTTTTAGTCTTCAAAAAATGTTGCTGGTGGTTTATAGTCGATCAATTTATTTATCTGTGTCTACCCAGCGTTGCCTGGGAATCTTTTTACTTGAATTTTTGTTTTTAACTATTGCCCTTTCCAATGTTTGTCTTGTTAAAAAAAACATTTAGATTTTAATATTTATAAATAAGCTAATAAATAACCAAGTGCATGCTGGTTAATTTTTTTTTTTTAATAGTACTTTTGTGAAAGTTTAATTTGATCATTAAATTAATTGGATATTGTTTAAAATAGGCAAACAGTCACATAGAAACGATAAGATACAAACAGACGTTATCTGGTCTGATAATTTTATTATGTGTATAGAAGCGGATTAGACTTTTAAATTTGGTAAGAATGGTCCCCTGCCTATGCAAAATGGTTATAGTGGTTTCGTTTCTTTACCCCCCCCCCATTTTGATTGCATTTTGGTATCCGACTTATACGTTCTTGTAAGGGCACCATAAAGGTGCATGAACCTCAACAGAATTTATAGAAATTCTTAAGTTGCTCAACTTTTTTTGCTCGTTACATCAGCTTAGTTTAGAGTGCGAAAATAAGTAAATATATTGCAATTCCCTTCAATTTCAACTTGCCATTATTAGGTAGGTATCAATATGTCCATTGATGTATGTTAGACAACCATTGTAATATGTACGTATATGAATGGATGACTAATGTGTCCTATTTGTGTTTCTTTAGGAAGCCTGCTTCCATCACCTTAAGGAATGATAAATAAGATATAAACTACACCTGCCTTATGCCCTCATTCCGAAGAAGTTATCGTACATAACTATTATGGAAGCAGGCTTTCCAAGGAAACAATACAAATAGGACACATATTACTCATTTATACGTGCACATATATGGACATATTACAACAGAATACAATGGTTGTTCCTAAAGTACATGGACATATTGATACCTATCTAATTATATCGTTTATGTTTTGGGCTACTTTGATAAAATGTCGATGTAAACAAAATTTAATCTTCTCTTTTAATAAATGTACAATTCTTTCTCTCAAGTCATTAATGGTTTTTTTCTCAGGTTACTTCAAGTTAGGTTACTATTTTCAGTGATGGGCAATTTATTTTTTAATGTTGATCTTTTTCAACTTCATGCGCATAATATTCTTTGTCTCTATGCATATAAAAGCAGTTCCATCTAAAAGAAAAAGGGCCTCTTGTCAATATGATGGGCGTAATATAGGGTTTTAAGTTGCCTTTCACACCAAAGAATCCAAGTTGAAAACTTTAGTGAATGAAATTTTTGCCCTATTATCAAACTGTTTGTTATTACATGGTCCAAATCTTGTTTGTTTTTTAAATTGATTTACTATTAAAAGAAAAATCTAGCTTCATCTCTTATTTCTTTGTGCTATGAATCATATTAAGAAGATTCAATGTGTTAGCTGTTGCAATGAATCTTGTATGAACAGTCAGTTGCGCTTCCATGTCACTTTTGCACATTTTTTTTTGGGGGGGGGGATTAATTAATTAATGCATAATGGTCATTTTTACACATTGTTTTTAGAATAATGAAATCAAACTGGAAAAGGCTTTCAATAACAATAGCCACCAGAAATGTCAGTTTTGAGCATTCTTTAGAAAATAAGGAATTTCTAACAATGGCTGAGAAATGTGTAAATGATAAAAACTTGATCTGACCTTTTGTTTTTCTTTGTTCCAATCATTTGTAAAACAGTTTTATAATTTTCAAAATAATAAACAAATATCAGTCTCCATTTCTGTAGAGAAATTGTCTGTTCAAAGTCTTACTGATTCGGCTCTGTGCAACTGTCGATGCCAGAAGTTTTGACGAGAGATAGATTGACAGATATTAGAGAATCTTATTAGCCATACTTTTATCTGTGGGAGCAATATCTCGATAATTTTATTAGGTCTTCATCACAATACAGGAACTGGGTGTTTTTATTTTTTGTTGTAAAAATGTTTCATAAATCATTAAAAAAAAATTAATTTAGATTATTTGATATTATTATTCTGAACTTGCTTATTTTCACAACAGTTAGAAAATCTGTAAGGTTTCTGAGTTTGAAAAAATGCATTCGTAGGTCGGATGTTACAATGGTTGAAATGTGAACATAACAACAAGGTTGAGAGAAATATTCCGATCCGAATAATACCAATTATCAATCCTCATTGCAACAATTCCAGAACAAATGAATTTCTTAGGGAGATGTGTGCAGAACAGTGGACTTCGATGCTATGTCCATGTTGAAAGAATGGGTTAGTTGAGGTAGCTGGTTCAGTTTACAGGGGAAGTTCGCAAAGAAAACATGGGAGGAAGTGATAATGATGGACATGAGAGAAAGAGGGATAAATAAAGGTCTGAACACCTAGGCAGAGATAGGTTAGTTTGGAAGTCAGTTTTCTAGAAGTCGTTATGCATGTAAAACGGACGTTAAACCAGATATGATGGTGATAGTGTCAAATTTTTGAATTGGTAAATGTTGGCAACTTCTCAAATCGTCAAGTGATTTGCACCCAAAGTATGAGTTGTAAATAAGCAACAGATTTACTGGATTTAATTCAAATAATAAAGTTGTTGTTTTTTTTTTGGGGGGGGGGGGGGTGTTTACTACGGATAAGATTTTTTTATGTAATTACTAAAGGCAGTGGAAGTGTAGTATCTGTTCTGATACTGCATTTCATCTTTCCTCACCTCTGTCAGTCTAGAAAAATTTCTCCTTTACCGAGACAATTTTAAATTTTCTCACCATCAAGAGTACCTCTTTTTTGGGAACTGCTTTGTTCCTACATTAAAAATCGACCTTGTCTAACTCTGCCCTTGTGGGGAGATAAGTACATTGGGACAGTGTTTTTCCTGCTACAAATTTGTGTTAGTATTCAATACTAAAACGCTTCACCATCTTGAGTTCCTGTCCTGGTTTCATGTGTCTTTTCGAATCTGACTATAGAACGCACTCCTCGAATGATCGAGTGAATCAAGCAGCACGTGTCACCGTATGTGTGTAAATGCAGTAATTGTAATTTCTTATGAAATCTTTCGAATTCAACATTTGGTTAACATCTGCATGATGACACCTATAAAATCTTGAGTTCTGCTCGATCAGCTTTCCATTTAAGTTTTGGTAGTTATTTACATTTTCCTGTCATCAACGTTCATTGTGTAAAAAGGAATCTTTTCCAAACATTATAAACATTACATCTGATATCTATAATGTTGCTTTGATGTTAAATTTCACTTAAGTCTAACATTGCTCCTCGTGAAATGTTAGTTGAGAGAAGATCTTCGGGAACCGGTTACTAAAATGAATCCTCGGCTTTTATTGGGTATTTTAAAATGTTGTGCCCATCGACTTTTATTTGCTGCCTAACAAATGAACCCGGCGTTGCCCAGGTGTAAAATTTGCTAAAACATTTTTACATTCATGCGGGTCTCCTGATAATTGCTATATGGCAACTACATGATGCATTCATTTCCTGAAAATCCTCAATTTTGAAATTCATAAGTAATTATTAAATTATTGTAACCTTTTATAGATTTATACAAGTGTAGTAAACAAAATAACTATTTCAACCTTTATATTAGACTAGTTGTCCCTACCCAGCGGTGCCCGGGAGTCTTACTTTCACTAATAATTATTTTGTGACTGAAATAGGGTTTCTTTGCCTGCCAAAAAAGAAACGTTATTTGAGTTATAAATAAATGTAAGAAAAAAAAATCTTTTTTTTCGATTTTTTTTTAAACATTAAAAAAAGGCTACCATTTATTTTTCCCTCCTACTCCATGAAAGTAAAAAAGTCGACCATGTTTCAAATATGAAATCGATTGGAAATTAAATTTTTGCTTTTAAGAACACGGACCAATATTTGCTGATTAAGAGTTTTAAGCATATACCTTTTGTTAAGAAAGCTATTATGGTCAAAGAAATAGGGACTCTATTTTCTATATAAGATAAGAAAGATGATATAGAATATTTTCGTGGGGCAACTTTTCATTCAGTACAAAAGTTCAGACTCTCAATTACTTCAATTTAATTTAAAAAGAAGAATAGAATATTACTACAGAGCAAATTGATTGAAAATAACATTTTCAGAGCTGGATGTTTAGTCTAAGAAGAATTATTTTCTGGTGTTATCCCCCTCCCCCCCTTAAATGGAATTCAAATGATAGAAATTTGTTAAAATTTTGTGAATGAACATAATCATGTATAATTTAACTACAGTTTAAATCTTAAAACATTTCAGTGGAAGGTTTTATTGTCCCTTTTATATATAACTTTCAAGCATCCTCGACATTGTTCAGGAATGAATGATGACACATACTTCTAGCCCATAACTCTATAAGTAAGATATTGTCTTTCTTGCGTGAAGCAGACCCCACAATATAATTGTAAAACTCCCTAGTACAAAATTAATATCACCATTGGATTTCTCGTAGGAATTTTATTTCTGTAAACACTATTTACTTAGGAACTCCCACGTCATGCCTCGCATGAGGTAGTCAAAGTGATCCATCGCATTCGGTTTGTAGTCAGATCTACAGTGTATTTCTCCAGCCTTTGTCTGTGTTGCTTGCAAATCTCAGACTTGAATTTGGCATACTTTGATTGTTTTTGTAGCAAGAATATTTTACAGGGACAGGTCGCTAGCTTGAAGCCAAACCACTAACATTTAGGAAGGAGACTTTAGGTGAAGAAGTCTCCGATGGAGTTGCAGACTGATCGCCACGGATTAACATGTAGGTCGCCTTCAAGTCCTGGAATGGAGGTTTCAATTATTGGTTTTGTTAAGAAACTAATACACCTAGTGGTGCCGTATCAACACCACCCTCTCATGTGGTTTGGACTGCTAGCTGAAGGCACTTGGAGCCACAAGTGAGACTTAGGAGAGAGGTGCTTGGCCATCCACGGAAGAATGCAGCTGTCTAGCGACCAAAGGTGCTACCCCTCCTACACAGTCCTCTATATTAGATATTTACTTCCTTGTTTTTTAAAAGGAGCAACATTTTAATCACGTTTTTTATTTTATCTTTTAAACCTCACAAAATTAACGATTTTCAGCTGCTCAAAGCCAAGAAAATATGTACTTGCCTTTAAATAGGAGCAAAATTTCAACCACGTCGCCACGTTATTTCTTTTTAAAATATCACAAAATTAACCATTTTTGGCCGCTCATAACCCTATTTGATACAGCTATATTCATTTCTAGGGAGAACAATGTATTTCTCTCGCCCTCTCTCACTGTTCATTCAACCATTCTAATATTTTTACATTTCTCTGAGCATTTGGAGAAAGTGATTTTTTTTCACTATTGGTTCTTAATTGCCATCTAATTTACATAATGTTTTCATACACACCGTAAACATGTAAATCAGAAAAAATAGATCACAAAATTCTTTTGTATGAATTGGCTTGTTTAAATTTTTTTTTTTTTATAATCTGCTTGATTCTGTTGGCCTGGGTTTCCTCAATTTCTTTTTATAATCAGTTACTCATAGGAGGGATCACATAAAGGTTTCCAACATCTATAGTGAAATTGGTTGCTATGGATCCGACAGGATTTGAACACTGCATGCCAAGTTATCCGTGCTGGTATCCACTTCACCACTGCCACCTCTCAAAATAAGTCTATTTACTGCTATATTATCCATAAGGATAATATGAAGGTAAAGAGACTTATGCTTAGTTATACAATAGATGTCAGTTTATGAATTTGTGACCCAGTCTAGTATATACCTAACATATAAAGTTATTTTGTCGGATGTTCAGTCAGATCCAAATAGCATTTAAGCTGACAAATCAAACTTATGACTAGCCAATTTTCATTTGCTATTGTTGTACCATGTTATTGACAATATAACATACTTTTCTTTTAAAGGTTACTTAGTCTGGCTCAGACGACTGCTAATATGAAACCTTTTTAAATCGCCTAAAAATAAAATTTGGTGGGGGCGGGGGAATAACTCGTGTGTTATATTAACGTTAATATTAAGCTGTATTTATTTTTAAATTAAAACTGACCAATTGGTACAGATTAATTCTGATGTCAATTTATCGATGTATTTTTTGCAGATATTTATGAAGGTTTTTAACATATCAACTAATTTTATTGTAAGTATTTGTGTTTTGTTTTTAATTCTTAATGACAAAAATGTAAAACCTTTTTTTCTCTCCTTTTCCAGGATGTTGGAACCAAAAGAGAAGGAAAAAAGGGAGGAGAAACAATATCCGGGAATTACCTCTCCAATTAGTTTGGAGGGACCTAAGAGTAGTGACCAAGAACTTTCACAGAAGTTAGAGTTGGCCCTCAGACCATTTGGAGTTTTTGAAACTGAAGAGGAGCTTGCTCATCGGTATGTATATACATTTTCTTCTTTTTTTTAGGGGGGGGGGCAAGTCTGACTGCATTTTTTAATATAAATAAGTATTAACTTTGGATATTGTGTTGTGATCATATTGCGGTCCCCGTCGTAGCTCGAGATTAACGCATAAGAGAAATAAGATTCTGTTGTGATCATCTTGTGGTTTTAAATCTAAATATCAACATTGATTAAATATTGATACTTGTTTAGATTTAAAATGCAGTCCCTATTTACTTACCTACTCATTCTCGACAGATTTTTAGGTTTTTATCAGCGATTGTTTGTATTGAATCTTGAGACTGAATAAGATGTTCACGAAAGTTCATGTTATAGAATGGAGGGGGGGGGCCTATGTACGATGGATTTAGAAGCTGAGTTCATCAATTTATGGATTAATAATCAAGTTCTAAGCCCGAAGAATTTTTTTTTTCTTTCTCTTTACACATATATATGATCTTTAAAGTTGTCTTGCCCACCAACCCAACATTACACTGGTTCTCATGCTTATGGAAGAGAATGTGCAGTTCTGTTCTTATTTGAATTGTTTCAATGGAATTATTTCAACGCGATAACTTCAGGATGCTTCACATGTCAAGACATGATATAACATTCCTGTTCATGTAAAAATAATTATCACTGTTATTGCGGCTGCTATTATTTATTTATGTAGTCAGACCATATGCTTTGACCAAAATGGCTGATGATCACATGAAAAAGGATGAGTTTGCTTATTTTGAAAAATAACTCATTATTTTTTAAGAGCAAATTGCACACAACTAACCTGTAACTGTCAATGCATCGGTTATTTGTAATATATTTCTTTTTTTTATGGGAAAATTTAGATCCGTGTTTTAAAAAAAAAATTTTTAAGATTTAAAAAAAAATTTATGCATCATGGACTTGGGACACTCACCAAATATCTCTAACTTAAAACCATGAATAGTTGAGGAATTTTTCATTTAATAGTTTCTTAGAGTTTAAAGTATTTTTTCTTTTTCATTTTACTTCAGGCGAAGTTCTCAAAAATCAAGGAGGCCTCTTCCTGGGGCTAACACTTGATCTCTATATGAGATGCATGGATATTCGAATATTCCATTAATGTTCTCCCTTACCTGTCCATGTTGAGGCAGTAAAGAAGTTAAGAGCATTAATTTTCCTCTCCCCAATAGACAAGTTAACTATGTTATAGTATATCTTTCTTGTGATCTCTTGGTCTTACCGGATTCCAGGACAAGGATTCATCTAGTCTGGTGGAGTATCCAACAAAGTGCGGTTACTTGAGGTAACATCACTTGGAGAGAAGATGCACCATTCCTCGTATGAGCCAGTGTATAGCCCTGTTGATGGGATCTTATTTGTGCTGCGAATATGTATGTTTTGAATATTTTATCAGGGTTTACTTGTAGGGTAAAGTATCTTCGTGTTAGGTTATCCTGACAAACCCTTGTACAGAGAGACCGAAGATAATCAAAGATTGTGTCTAGTAGGTAATTCAAACTCTCCTGTGTCAGTTAGTGCACAATGGAATAGATTGTTGTAGCATAAACTGAATAAGTATTGTCATTATTTGTCTAATGGTTGACTTTCTTAATTGTTTTTTGTTTCTCCTTTCAAATTGTCTCAATCAGCATTTCTTTGTCTCGTTTCAACAAAACTGAAGTAAATAATTTAAACCATATTAGAAAGCATAAAAACTATCACCAAAATCTTTTTGTTTTCTCTTTCCTGTTTAGTGTCGCTTGATAGATTTAAAAAAAAAACAAAACAATTTTTCTTTTCTCTTTTTTTTTTTTTTTTTTTTTTTTTTTTCCACTTCATTTAGATCTCAAGAAGACCACTTCCTGGGACTAACACTGATCTCTATGTGAGATACATAGATATTCAAGCGTTCAATTAAAGTTCTTCTTTACCTCTCAAACATTGTTATTAATGAAGTGAAGAACATTAATTTTCCTCTCAATTTACCAGTTTACTATTTTATAGTACCTCTTTCTTGTGGTCTCTTTGTCTTGCCGGATTTTAGGACAAGAATTCATTTAATCTGATGGAGTATCCAGCTTAGTGCTGTTACTTGAGGCAACATCACTTGGAAAAGGTGCACAATTCCTTGTATAAGCCAGTGGAGAGCCATGCCGAGGAGATCTTATTTGGGCTTCCACTACCATGTTATTTTGTTTTTTTGGTCAGGGTTTACTTGTAGAATGAAGTATCCTCATGCCACATTGTCCTGACAAACTCCTGTACAGAGAGACTGAAGGCACTCAAATTCTCCCTTTTGTCTTCATTTTACTTCAGCAAGTCTCAGAAATCAAGGGCTCCCTTTCTGGAGCTAACACTTGATTTCTATATGAGATACATAGATATTCAAGTGTTCAATCAAGATTATCCGCTCCCTCTCAAACGTTGAGTTTGTAAAGCAGTGAAGAATACTAATTTCCCTCTCCCCAATTGACGACTTATGTTATAGTCTATCTTTATTGTGGTCTTTTCTGAATTTTGCTGGATTCCAGTACAAGAATTCATCTAGTCTGGTGGAGTATCTAGCTAAGTGCTGTTACTTGAGGTAACATCACTTTGATAAGGTGCACCATTCCTCGTATGAGCCAATGTATAGCCGCGTCGAGAGGATCTTATTTGGGCTTCGAAGATTGTTATTTTGAATATTTAGTCAGGGTTTACTTGTAGGGTGAAGTATCCTCATGTCGGGTTCTTTCAACAAACCCTTGTACAGGGAGACCGAAGACACCTGAGGATAGTGTCTAGTAAGTAATTCACCCACCTGCATATGAGCTAGTGTGTGTATGGAATATGAGGTCGTAAACAAGGAACCAACTCTGTAGAAATATGTAACAGAAAAACAATTTAAAAAAAATTCACCTTTTTAATATTTTCACTCCTATGACAGGTCTTTTTTGCAGAATGAATTTTATTGAGGTGAAGTCAACTTAAGTATACAAAGATTGGCCAAGCTGTGTGTGGTGTATATATATTATATAAACTGCAGAAAATGTAGGGAACAACTTTTCACTAAAAACAATTTTTATTTGCATACAATTGTTTCGGCCTACCTCAATCACATATCTCTTCATGATATACATAATGTTCGAAATGCACAAAAAATCAATTTTTTATTTTGAAGAGGCCATCCTCAATAAATAACATATATAGAAGTGGTATATAGAGAAACAAAACAGAAAAAAAAAATGAATGCTGTGTGCACTTCAGTTTATTCCAGCCTGGAGGGTTAACTTTTTATGAGCACTGAGGATGACCTCTTCAAGAAAAATTGATGCTTTCTCCATTTAAAACATGTATATCATGAGGAAGTATGTGATTGAGGTAGGCCGAAATAATTGTATGAAAATAAAAACTGTTTTTTAATGAATTTGTGAAAATTTGTTGCCTTCATTTGCTGAGGTTTACATAATATTAAAATATTTTATTACAGCTCTAGTTTTACACTATAGAGTTATTACAAAAACCTTTGTGTTATAATAACATTTAAAATTTAAGTATATATACATATATATATATACTACTTGAAAGAAATATTTTTTATTAATGTATTCTGAATTAATTTTAGTTTTGATATTTCCTTAGAATTCTGATACAAATTAACCTAATAATGGCATGTTGTGAAAGATTCTTGAAAATAATTGTGGTTTATGACTGCAATCCCAAATTGTTAACTGTGCATACCTCAAAATGATTAAAGTTCTTAGAATGAAAAATAAATTTTGTTTGATAATTTTTTTTTTCAAATGATTATCTATAAATATACAATATTCAATTCTATCAGATGAACTCTAGGAACAAATTGCCTACTTTAGAATGCCAATAGCCAGTTAAGAGAAAAGGAAGCAACATTTTGCTGAATTAAAACTGGCATTGTATTAGTTGATGATGCTTGTTATCTTTGTATTCGTAGGTATAGGAATATAAGCAGATTAAAATACTAGCAGGGTTACGTGGGAGTGAAAGTGATCCTTGTATGAAGAACACAAACACCAAGTTTTAAAAAGCTTGCTTGCTATATAAGCTTGAATTTTCTCAAGTTGGTCCTAGTGACTCTGATAGAAATGAGCAGCGTACACTTCATGCTCTTCTTCAACTGCTCCCAGGTCGAAGGGTATCTGTAAACCAAATTTTAACTCTAGCTGGTCAGTTGAGAAAGCTGTGTACATACATTTCTGCTCGAAAAGTTTGAAAAATCGTTTGTAAATAGGATTATTTTAGTTAATGATTGGCTGAAAATTTAGTATTATTAGTCCCTTATCGGCCTGAAAAGCTCTTGAGTCTGGTACTAATCCTCTGTCATGTAGTGTTAAGGAGAACGGATGGCCTGTACCATCTCGATGACAGGATGCTAGTCTGTCTCCAGTTATACTTCCAGCAAGGTTGATATCCATCTGGATGGAGCATTTGCTCACAGCACTTGATTTTCCCAAATGGTTACTCATCTAAATATTCTGTTCAACATTGCTGAAATGATTTTGCTGTAATAGTTACATGTAATGTTTTGAAGCCAAATGAAAAACTATATTAATTCCTACTTTGTTATTATGTAACTCAATATTGTTCTCTTTTGTTGATATCCATTTGTTGTTTTGTCTTTGATTGGTAGGCTTGATTCTTCGCTTTGATTTTCATATATTCTTAATCTTCCATTTAAAATCTAAAGCTCCAATATAAATGCAACTGCATCAGTTTCATTATTTCAAATATAAATAAATTGCAAAATGTTTCTTTACAATCATGTCTTCATGAAAAAAAAGTTGCCCTATTATTTTTTGAGATTGTCAATATAATAAACTGCAGAGATGTGGTGATGAACATTATGTTGAAGTTGTGTACTCTAGGACCTATTTTGAAGATTTTGTTAAAATTCAGTCAATTTTACTTTCAAAATTTATTAAAATAGAAATGTTTGAATAAATTATTTAAAATTTTCTCTTTATGATTTTCACATTTTTAATATTACGTAATGTTTTAAATTAGAGAAGCCCTGAAAAAAAAAATGGCGACAAAAATATCGTAATAGTGACCCTTGTTTTGTGCTGCTGTAGTTTAATACAAACAATATGGCTGACACCCATAGCGTTATCATGTATTAAATCAAATTTAAAATAAAAACTATTTCTTATTGAAAAGCTGAGAGACTTTAAGACTGTATGATTATTGTAATAACTACACAAAAAATTGGACTGTTTAAAAAAACAAAGCCTTTTTCATGATGTGGTTATTTAAAGAAACAGCAAAAAAACTTTACTTTTAATTGTTACGAAATTCCGTAAAAAAAAAAGGTTGGTGGTTACATCTGCAAATCCGAATAACTCCCCAAATAATTTTAAAATTTTTTATTTTTTCTCTTTTCCTTTTCAGTATGGAAGTTCTCAGTAAGATCAATAACTTAGTGCGAGAATGGATTAAAGATGTTAGCCGACAGAAGGTATGTATTTTATCCCCCCACCCCCACTTTCTTGTTTTTAAATCAGGAGTGATTGGTGTAATCTATACAGTTGCAGACTTGGCATTTGGCTATGAGGAGTTCTAATCTTAGCAGATTTATTTCTACTGTTTACTTTTACACTAATACTGTTGAGAAAATACTCCCCACTCGCAGTTATGGGTTAAATAGCAATTTATGTCCTTCATCAAAAAAAAAAAGCTTCATTTTTGCAATATTAATGTTACATAGTGGTTGGACATGTACAGATTTCTTTTAGGAATGTTGTTATAAGGTTTGCAATTTCTACTCATTTTGTTAATTGGATATACATTAATGATGTAATCTTTGATGTATTTTCCTAGTAAGACTGCATACAGCAAATAAAGTAATTTTAACTGAGAAAAGGTACAGCGGATGAAATTATCATTGTTTAAATTATGGCAAGAGAAGATCCCGTTATATAAAAATAGGTTATTATTATTATTAGAAGTCTCTGTTCAGTCTTAGGATAATGGATATCCCCCTGCATGCGTTATGAGTCTATTGCAAAACTAAGGTTGCACAATCCGTGACCAAATCCCTCCCGAAACCAGCATTACTTGATTCCAGTGGCAAAGATAACTGGAAGCAATGCCGGAATAAGCAGAGAACCTTGCCACATACCACCTGGTATTACTAAATACTCACTCATTTTGTACTGACCAGGCTCAACGTTGCTTACATAGGTTAACATTTAAAATTTCATATATTTAGGACAGATCATAACACTGAAGGGTATTTCATGCTTTACCAAGTAGCGCATGGATTGTCCAACAGCAGAATTTAATGAACTTTGCGTTTTCTTGCAGATGATGTCTTTATACAAAATGCATAAATTATCGGAATGCTGTATACGTTTGAGACGCGTATACAATATCTTAACTATATATAGGGCATCTTACTAGAGCCGAAAAGTACAGCCCCTGATAAAATGTTTGCTAATGCTGCAAAACAAAATTAGAGATTCTTGGATAAATTTGGGAAACATTTTTCAAAAAAAGGGGAGAGTTCACGGAGTTGGTGTAGAGTCACACCAGTTCAATTCAAAGTGAACCGTGGGTTGAGTTTACTTTCAGCAGTCTTGTAACTGTCGCTTTCTCCTTATTTTGTCCTTTAGTCCTCATATTCCATGAGTGCTGTTTCTTACGACTCTCATTATTCCTCTCATTGACCCTTATCTTCAAGTGTTTTTTTTTAAAATTTATTTTTTATTTTTTTGCTTTGGTAAATGACCGATTAAAAACCAAAAATCCCGAAAGGAAGAAATGTCATTAAAAAAGAATTGCTGACCAATAGAACAAGAATGGATATTTTTAAGATGTATTCATTCAATTTATCCATTTGTGAAAATCCTATTTCAACCATAAATGTGACTGACCGACGGACAGTCTTTTATATCTAAAATAAGATGTGTCCATTCAAGCAATGAAAATTGCATTTCAAATAGAATGTGACCAAACAAAGCACAACTTCTAGAGATGAGCGGACGGACACCTCTAAAAATCTTTTCTTTACTAAACATTCTACAAATTTCAATTTTATCTTTTTAAAATTTTCTTTTGCAGAATAACATTCCTGAAAACAAAATTGCTACTTTTGGTGGTAAAGTTTTCACATTTGGGTCATATAGACTAGGAGTTCATACAAAAGGTTTGCTAACTTTTTACTTATCAAATCGATTTTTTTTTTTTTCTTGTAAATTGATTGATATTTTAATTTGTTTGTGGAAACTTTTTTCTCTCTGACAAACTCTAATTTGTATTTTTCTCTCCTTTAAACTAGGTGCTGATATTGACACATTATGCATAGCGCCAAGGCACATAGAACGAACTGACTTTTTCACCTCGTTTGGGGAACTCTTGAAACAGCAACGAGAGGTTAAAGACTTACGAGTAAGTTCTCTTTTCCTGTTTTGGCACATTGCGGGTTTAAAATATGAACACAGTTCGTGCACATCCGGGAGAATGGAAAGGAAATTCCCTATAGGAAAACTCAGAATTTAAAAAGAAAAAAACTTTTCTTTTTTTTTTTTTTTTTTTTTTCAAGAAAAATCGTTTTTGGTGCTTATTTTTATTAAGACGCAAGTGAATTATGGCAGTTCAAAATAAAATAGCAGCAAAACTTGTTGATAAATTTACTTATCATTGAAAAATATTAATGTACACTGAAAATTACAGAAAACAATTATTCTTTGTATTAGAAGGGAGATAATCTTCTACGCCACGCTGGCTTGAAGCAAATGTTGTTCGGAGTTTGTGGACTATGAATAGTAAATTAGTTTTATTTATTAAAATTCTACTTGATAATTTTCCGTAATTTTTAGTGTACACTAATATTTTTCACCGAGAAGTATATCCATAAGAGAGGCCGATCAAAACAATTTGTAACTAATCTGTATAGAAATATAGTTTGATATCTTGGATGAAGCATCCAACAGTTTATAAGTATTAAAAAATATATATATTGAACTATTATAGTATGATAGATGGTGTGAGCCGCATCTTTAAATGAAAACTATTTTTTATTTATTCGTAAATTTAGTTTGAACTATTCCTCATATTATACCCCGAGGAAAGTCTGTGTATGAGCTAATAACAATTTAAATATTTAAAACAAAAAAATTATATTTTTTATTTTAGGCAGTGGAGGAAGCTTATGTACCGGTTTTAAAGATGGTTTTTGATGGTATTGAGGTAAGAAATTAAAAAAAATTCTAATGTTACTATGAAATCTATCTGAAAGTGAAATAATTTGCTATTTAAATAAAATCAACAAGACGTAAGCTTATTTAGCATATATTTACATTTTTGTTATTAAAAAAAATGATAAATCAAAATTCACTTTGTGCATTTACAAACTGTTTTTGAAGTGAAATAATGACACACATTTTTCTTCTCTTCTCAGCTTGATATGTTATTTTCCCGTCTTGCTTTGCCACAAATTCCTGATGATGTTAACCTACGAGATGAATCTTTGCTTAAAAACCTTCACCAAAAATGTGTCCGTAGCTTGAATGGTAATTTTTTGTTCTTTTCTTGTTTCTATTCAAAATGTACTTTACAGAATAAGCCCCCTACAAGACAATTACAATTTCTACCCATTTCATTATATCTAACATATAAAGCCGTGTTGTGTATGTAAATAGAATGCTTTAGTAGTAGCTAAAAAGAATTAACAAAAATTTAAGAAGTTGAATGATTCGATGTTTGTTGCTTTATTTTGCCACCTAATTTACGTAGTGTTTGTACACAATGGAAACCTGCATGTAAATTAGCCAAACCTTTTTATTTACTTTTATATTATCAATAAGAATAACTTAAGAGATCATTATTTTTAGTTATGCAAGAAGAATGTTGTAACAGATATGTCCGTTTATGAAATCAAAACGGAATAAATACGGGTAGTGGTTGTAACCCAACGGTTCAGGGGTACGCCTAGTACCTATTTATGAATAAGTTACCCGATCTTTTCACCTCCATCGTTTGGAATCTATTCACATCAAAAACCTAGGTACTTTCACAGATTATGACACACACTAACTTTGACTCTAAACCGTAACTGTAATAATGGGGGTCGGTTAGCGTGGGTCCTAATCTGTATATGCACAAAAACCTGTAAGTCTTGTGTAAACAAAAGGAATTTGTGCCCGCCTCCAAGTAAATTGACTGGAAAGACTTTTTCACCCAAAATGCTAATTTTCTGTCCACGGTATAATAAAATGAAAACGATCGTTTAATTAGAAAACAACAAGAATGAATAGTGAATTAATGAGATGTCCTTTTGCAGAGAAATATGCAAATTAGTTAATCTTAGGACAGTGATCGCATACACACAATCGGTATGCTAGAAAGCTGTTCCATTTTGAATATGAATTTGGCATTTTAATCTCGCTGTCAGTGCAATAAATGGTCCAAATTTGGAAATGATGCCTACATATTTAATATTTATATATTCAGTTTAATTGTAAGGAAATGAATGATGCGAATAAAAATTGGAAAAGGTACAATATTTATTGAATCATCAAATAGTTCAAACAAGGAATATATAAATAAAAATTTTTCCTTAATCCACTGATTTTCAAAAATCTATGCTTTTATTATCAGAGGAGAACATAGGGATAAATCAGTAAAATTATATTACTGTTTAGCACAGATTTGAAAATATATAAGAAAAATATACACAATTCTTTTAAGCAAAAAGAATCATCTTCAATGAAAAAATGTAACGTGTAAAATATGATTTAATAAATATTGTACTTTTTCTAATTTTTATTCTCATCATTCATTTTCTTATATTACTTCTATCTTGTATATTGAGCATTGACTTTTCAAGATAGGATATAATTTAAAGATAAATGGAGAGATAATATCTCTCCATTTATATTCAGTTTAATTGTATAAATATTTATTTGAATTACAATATTTGTATTAAAATAAAAAGAACCTCATTGTGTGTCTTTTATTTTAAAGTTTTTATAATTTTTTTCCAGGATGTCGAGTTACTGATGAGATATTACACTTGGTGCCAAATAAAGAAGCTTTTAGGATGACACTCCGAGCTATCAAACTGTGGGCCAAAAGTAAATATAAGTTTTATTCAATTTGAAATGGTTGGACTTTTTTTTGTTTGAACTAGAACAGATGTTCTTAAGATATAGCTTAATGCAGAAAATTTCACTTCAAACTTAACCAGGATGATGTTTGGAAACATCTAAATTATTTGATTTATCATTATAAATTTTCTCGTCTCTTCAATTCCTAACTTAAACTGATAAAAATTGCAATATTTTTGATTCTGTAATGTTATGTAATTAATCAGTTAAAAAAAAAAAATTTTTATTAACATTTTTATATCTTTGATCCGAAATAATAAATTTAATGCATAGCATCTATAAAAATATCCATCTCGGTTTTAAAAAAAAAGTTTCGATTTTAACACCTTGTTTTCATATTAATGCATTCTTTGTTGTCTATTCTGGGGGTCCTGTCTGGATGTTTTCTAGATTCTTTCACAGATTGTTAATAAGGAAATGACACTTATTTTCACTTAAGGTGTATATATATATATATCTATATAATACTAAAACTCTATTGTTCTTGTATGTTTGCAATCAGCTTTCAGCTTTCCGGTTTTCAACATCCAGTTGCGCATGCGTAAATAGCATCGTCTTCAATCTGTTATTCCAATTCCGTTATTCTCTATTATGATTAACGAACGCATGAAATTTTTCATTCTGGAAATTTTTAAACAATTTCATTTAATTTCATAAAATAGTTTATTTGTTTTCTTCACGGTTAAAAACATTCAACGGGAGGACTTCGTAAAGTCTGTCGCAGTTTCAAAAAAACTCCTCCCTTTTAAAAAACAAACAAACAAAAAAACAACACTCATTATTAATATCAACCATACTAGCGGTCGGTGAACGAAACCACCTCCCACTTTCCCTCTCATAGATTTCACCACTCCTACTCCCTCTGTTTTCGTTACGTACGCGAGAAAGCTGAATCGGTAAATGCACACATTTCTATTACATTAAATAGTGTTTCCTTTTGTTTTTTAAACAGCAAATACTTGAATCGTATGTTTTACACATATTACATCCAAAAAAAAAACAATTATAATAAACAGAACGACTCATAGAAATCTATCTATATTCTTTTTTCATTTTAATATACTTTCATAGAAATGCTTCTGTTATGTAAAAAAAACCTATTTTCTTTATGCCACAAGTGTCACGCTCATACATGAATTCTATAGCTAATATAATAAACTGACCCAACGGGTCACGGGTGGTCTAGTATATATATCTACTTAGCTAATGGATCTCCATTTTCTTAATTAGGGGTTTCTTTTGGCCAGACCATCCCTACAAGCACCTTTATCTCCCCGGACATTCCATTATGTCTAACTTCATTCAAATTTTTTTTCACCAACTGGAAATCCAACTTAAATGTTTTCTCTCACACCATCAAACTAACCAACCAATTCTGTCCCTCATACACAAGTTAAATGGAACCTAAGGTACAGGATGACTTCCAAAACAATTCCACCAATAGAATCATGAATAAAATTCACAACCATGTTTTGTACAAAAAAAAACTTCAATCCGGTCTATGCCTAACTTGTCCAAGTTTCAGTCACGTATATCCAACAGTTTGTTTTATTGCCGTTCAACGATAAGCACACTTGGTTATGATATGCAAAATTTTCAATAATAAAAAACAAAATTGAGGTATTATGGTTCCATGAATGTGAAGCTCATTCAGGATCGCATCTCCTGATGAGATGATCACCAAAGTGTTCACACATATCATTGAACAGCGATAAAACAAAGACTATTTGACATTCATGACTGTTGTTGGACAAGAGGGGAGGACTTGAATGCCTACTAGACACCACCCTCGGGTGTCTTCGGTCTCTGTACAGGGGTTTGTCAGATACATTTTTACTTGAAGTAAACCTTGACCAAATATTCAAAGAAAAATGGTGTGCTGTCTCCTCAAGCCATCCAGCACGTCTCCCGAATTGCGGACGGGGGAACCCCCTCTATTAATAGAGGGCAGCTTCGAATAAAGAATTAAAAGCCGTTGATAATGAGAAAATGAATAATAAAAAATATGAATAAAAACAAAAATAAATACTGGCAGACCGGCACCCAGGATAAAAAGGGCCCATCAACCTGTTCATACACCAGGCGGGAAGATGTAAGGAATGGTGTAAACCTTCCTGCCTCTAGGTATAATGAAGTTTATGTGTACCAAATATGGTTGGATTCCAGAAAGGATTGTGAATTGTATTAACAATTCTATGGATGTTTTTTTGGTTTTTTTTTGTCTAACATACCATGTCAATCATACTGTAAAACTAGTTGCATCTGGCAAATCATATCTACATCTAACTTTAAAGTATATTACTACTAATTAATATTCAATAACTGTTTCACAAGATGTAAACACTCAAATCTTTTTCCTATTTTTTTCTTTTCTTTCTTCAGTTGATTCAATACAACCAATTTGGCATTTAGGAAATCTATCTTCGACTAATTCAATTTCTATCAGAAGCCATTGTTACCATTAAACAAGTAAAAAAAAAAATGTAATCTCAAAACGACTGAAAAAATCTATTTTTTTGATGAATGATCTTTTGAATGAATATAAATTAGTCTCTGTAGAAATTATTTTTTAGAGCTCTCATGATTTTGTTTTGTCCAAAAGAGAATATTACTGATATCTGTAGACATTTATATCATTACATAGATGAGTTTGGAGGGCATAAATCAATTGTGTAGGAAAATGAAAAGTGTGGGCTTTTGGGCAGGACTTCAATTTTCATGCTTGTGGAATGGTCTATAATTGTAAGCAGACGGTGGTTAATAACACAGACTGAAAACCTGTGTGTGCCAGGTTGAATCCGGTTTGTGCCACAGAAACACTATCATCAAGAACCCACACCTGACCATGTGTCTAACCGCCTGGAGAGGAGGTAAATAAAATACTTTGGCTGTTAAAGGCAATTTTTGACCACGCTCTGCCAAACTTCTTTCACTCTCATCCCAAGCCAAAACGAATGTAATACAAACTCAAAATTTGTGTTTTTTTCCTATTAAGTTAACTTCAGGCTGAAAAATAAAGTTTGTTCTGTGAAAAATAGCAACATTTCTACTTGGCAGATTTTGGCCAAGGTCAGTTGCATTTTTCACTCGAGTACTTTCCGAGTTTTAGCTGGACGCACAGACAGAAAAAAATGCTACTTTTCTTTATATAATAGATAAGCCTAATTCGTTATAACAATGTGTAATATGACGTTTACTTTTTCTCCTTTCAGAACGCTGTATCTATTCAAATTCCCTTGGATTTTTAGGTGGTGTATCGTGGGCCATGCTGGTTGCCCGTGTATGTCAGCTTTATCCCAATGCTGCACCAGCTGTTCTTGTCCAAAAGTTTTTTCTGGTCTTTTCTAAATGGTTGGTAGTTTTTTTTTTTTTTTTTTTTTTTTTTTTTTTCTGGAAAATCTCAATCATCCGCATTTTTTTTTTAAAAATCGTTGAACAGATTTAATGACACATTTAAAAACCCTTTTTTACAGAATGTTACATAATTTTTACTCTAGTAAATATTTATAAATTCTTTTTTAAATTAACGTGGATTAATTATCAAATAAGAAAAAAACAAAAATAAAACAAGTCTCTATAGTAATAAAGATGTTAAGATAATTTCACATGTCTTCTTCCACTTCAAATTTATGCTCAATAAATATTTTAAATTAATTTCTTGATTTGGTAGAATTCTTTTCCAAATTAATAAAAATTGTTCAATTATTGTCTTCGCACCCTCCCCTTTATAGAAATATATAATTAAAACTAATTAACTGCCTTGTCTTTTTTGTTTAGGAGTTGGCCTCAGCCAGTGCTATTAAAGAGTTTAGATCAAGAAAATAGATTAGGCTTTACAGTATGGGATCCCAGGGTAAGTATTTGATTTGCAACTTTTCTTGTCATAATTCCTTTGATTTATTTTTTTCTTAAGCTGAATGATATAAAAAGTTTATCTCATGGAAAGAAAAAAAAAACTAACTTGCTAAATATTCTCTTAAAAAATCGTTTTGTTTGAATATTCTAAATGACGAGTTATTTATATTGTTACTGTGTTAGGACCTTTGGGGTGTATTAATTTATGGTGATTGTTTTCTAATATTTAAGCATCAATGTACACAAATAATAAACAAAAAGCTTATTTAAATAAGACAAAAAAAATGAGCAATACACCTGAATAACAGAAGGCACGTTAGCTGAAACTTAATAAAAATATCAATGTTGATACAGACAATAGTCCAATGAAAATATTGAAAATTCTGATTTTCAAGAGCCATATACAAAATGGCTGCCAAGAAGATGCCCAAACAAAACTTGAATATTTAAATTTCCCTTTTCATTTTGGTGTTTTTAAAAGTTTTATTTATACCCCTTCATGTCTTATGAACACTGTTCACCTTTTAAACACTAAAATAATTGTCAAATGAATTATTACAAATTCTTCTTATATAGACTATTTCTATAGTTTATGTATGACCTAGAGTCAACATCCCAGAGTACCTCTGTGGCATCTCTCCCCATTGGGTCTTCAGTTGTCTAAGATCTAAAAGTGACACCGCTTTTCTATGAATACGACATTAGTATGAATGAGTTGCTGATAATGTATTTTATATGAACAAGTCCTTTCTAAAATAAAAAAAATGACTATATTGCAGTATTAGCTTCTTTGCTTCATCTAGCTTAAAATGCTTTTCTTTTATAAAAAAACGAGAAACGCTATCTATCATTGCCCAGGGATGAATAAGGACTCCTGTGTGACCAATTTCATTAGTCTTAAATTTTTATAATTTTTTCAGGGGAAATAACTGTAAATCTAAAAAACTATTTTCTTTTTCTTGACTGAAAGAACTATTTTTTCTTACTCTAGTGACTAATTTGATCCCAGGTCACCCCAAATGAATGAATATCACAGTAAATTTTTGTTTTCAATAAATCAGAGTATGTAAGGTTTGTCAGTGTATCTTTGGTAGTTTCTGAGTTTTAGCTCGACAAAAATACAGAAAAGACAACTTTCATTTATATAATAATTTCTGTCTTTGTTTTTGATCATTTTTAGAATTCTTGTAAATTTATCAATTTACAAATTAAATTACATTTAAAAATTCGAAATCTGATTAGAATTTTTTTTTATAAACAAATTCTAGTTTTACATATTGGTAAGCAATAATTTCTATATTTTTTAATGCATTGTCCAATTAGTGAATGTAGAAAGAGATTGTTAAAATTTAAAAATGAAATGTTTTCTAATGTTTAATAATTTTTAGGTGAATCATGCTGACAGATATCATCTGATGCCCATTATTACCCCAGCCTATCCTCAACAGAATTCAACGTTTAACGTAACGCAATCCACCAAAGCCATCATGATGGAAGAATTTAAGGAAGGTGAGAAAAACAAAAATTAATCCATATTACCAAAACAAATTAGTGGGTTTTTTTTTTGGAGGGGGGGGGAATAAAAATCCTGAATTTTTGTGCTGATTTCAAATTTTCCTGAACTTCAAAGCCAGTTTATAAAAGTCCTCCACTCATCAGAGACATAGACATACAAAGAATTGATGTTCTAAAGTATAACTTGGAAACGTCTTTTTAGACATTCTTTCAACAATAATATAAGTGCAACACAGATTTTCCGCAGACAAAATCATGAAAGAAAATTTGATCCTTCTACCGTCGGACTAGTTCACTGGGCAGTCAATAGAATAGGCTCTGTGTTTAGCATGCTATCAATTTCTTTGTTTATACTGCACTTGCTGGTGGTAGTCACTTTTTTTTTTTTTTTTTTGAGATTATATCTTTGGTTAAATTTTGTGACTTGCAAATTCAAGTGGCAGTCGTGATATTGATATTAAACGTAGACAGTGGTTTGTCTCCATCAAAGAAAAAGTTGAACATCTTAAAGCTTGATGGTGGTGTTTTGGTTTTGAGATATGGTAGGTGTATAATTGGGTTAGGGGTGTGTTGATGAATTATTAAGGTGAAATCGGAACGTCATGCGAAACAGTTAATCTGACAAGACTCTGGATTTTGTTTTAACATTATGTTGGGTGGTTTGAGCTAAATGAATATCTACGTGTGTAGAGAGGTGTGTAAACCCTAAAATGTGTTTTCGTTTTATAAAATAGTTTTTTTATTTATTTTTTTTATTTATGAATTTGATTCACAACATTCTGCACCGAAGAGATTCATTGACAGAATGCGAGGCTTATATGAGCCGATAAAACATTTTTCTTTTAATGTTTAAAATTTTGCATCCAGTAATACGTGTGACTCTTCACATGTTTCTTTGTCTAGTTGTAGTTTTAAGTCTTGCTTTTTTTTTTTTTTTATTTTTATTTTTTCAACTGGAAAACTTTAACAAATGTTTCTTCCTGTTTGGTCTTATAGTTTAAAAGTTTGTTCAATTTTTTGATGATCCAGAATTTCCTGTGTTTTCCTCTAACAATCATCTTTGCCATCCCGAAAACGAGCTGGCACCTGCCTCTGTACAAGTTGGTTTTATTTTATGGTTGAGTCTTTTGGGTTATTCCATATAAACTAGAATTCTTGCAATGTTTATCTATGAATCTCTAATGTGGTTTTATGGCATTATTTTTGTTCAGTGCTTTACTTTCTATCGACATGAAAGTCCCAAATTAAATGTGCCGTCAATTTTGTGTAAACTGTTGCTACTTTACACAAACCCATCTACATCATCTCTGTATTAATTGCATACTTTTGGTGCATTTGTCCTTTTCCATCCTCCTTTTTAGTCTGAATCTCAATAGCAAACTTGAAGATTTTCTTCATTTTTTTTCCATTTGGATGCCAAGCTAAAGTGTTTAATGTACACAGCATTATAATAAGTTACACCAGAATGTTACAAACTGTAAATTCCTTGTTGCATTATGTATATGTTTCATTTTACTTCAGTCAAAGTTCTTAGAAATCAAAGGGCTCCCTTCCTGGGGCTAACACTTGATCTCCATATGGGATACATAGATATTCGAATATTCCATTAATTTTCTCCTTTACCTGTCAAACATTGAGTTAGTAAAGAAATCAGGACTATTAATTTTCCTCTCCCCAATTGATCCGTGAACTATGTTATAGTATATCTTTCTTATGGTCTCTTGGTCTTACTGGATTCCAGGACAAGAATTCATATAGTCTGGTGGAGTATCCAGCTAAGTGCTGTTACTTGAGGTTACATTACTTGGAAAAGGTGCACCATTCCTCGTATGAGCCAGTGTATAGCCATGTTGAGGGGATCTTATTTGGGCTTTGAATACTGTTATTTTGACTATTTGGTCAGGGTTTACTTGTAGGGGAAGTATCCTCATGTCAGGTTATCCTGACAAACCCTTGTACAGAGAGACTCAAGACACTCGAGAATAATGTCTAGTAGGTAATTCAAACTCTCCAGTAGGTAAGATTTTGTCGTTTGTTTATAATTTTGGAATTATTTTTTCAATTGCCTTGTAGGTTTAGAAATTGTTTGTAGAATATTGGAAGGTAAAGAGGAATGGGGGACGGTTCAACAAGAACTTTTTTACATTGGACTTATATATATGTGTGTGTTCTGTAAATGATTAACTACCGTTGGATGTTATGATCTGTCGTAAGAAAGTAAAATTTCCAAGCATTTTTCAATGGTTTCATGTCCAATTTGAAACTCATTTATGCAAATCCATGTCATCATCTTAAAACAGTTGAGCTTTTGTAAAAGATATTGTTAGTCTAAAACTCAACATCTAAGATTTTGTTTTTGTTTTTAATTTTGAAATCAGTTTTTTTAATTGACTTGTAGGTTTAGAAATTGTTTCTAGAATATTGGAAGGTAAAGAGGATTGGTGTAAATTGTTTGAACCTGCACCATTTTTCCAAAAATATAAGTAAGTAAACTTTTATTATCCATTCTATTATTTAATACAATGAAATTCATTTAAAAAAATTTTTTTATGAAATTAATAAAGGTATTCAATTTAGAATTTGTATGTAAAATGTGATTTCTTTTTTTTTTTTTTATTACTTTAAAAAGAAAATGGTTATCTTGACTATGAATGTTGAATAAGTATGTAGTTAACAGATTGATGCTTGTGAACGATTGATCTATGAAGAAATTTTATTTCAATGTTTATAATGTATTTTCATTTTTACAGACATTACATCGTAGTTATAGCTCGTGCGGAGGAAGAAGTTCATTATTTGGAATGGTAAGTGACATTGCGAAGGAATTTTTCAAAGTTTTTGTTTTTAATGATATAAAAACCTCAATCCTTCTCAATTATGGAATTGTTCATGATTAGTTTTGTTTTAGCTTTGTTTTTATGTTAGACATTGGTAATAACTTTTGATTATTGTTTTTGTCTGGTAGAAGACCCTATTTACTAATTTCGCTGATTGAAAGATGAGCAAATGAAAATAACTTTCAGATTTCAATAACAAACTGCCTGTATGCATTTCTGTAAAAAAATAAAATAAATAAATGGGCACATAATACCCATAGTCAAATAGACTAAATACTTGGGAATAATACTCGACAAAAAATTAAACTTTAAACCCCATTTTGACCACCTGAAAAAAAAAAAAATTAAGTAGTATAAAAAAAAATGAACTAGGGAGCAGATTGCAAGATAATGCTAAGGATATACAGGTCGCATACGAGACTGAAACTTATGGATGTACTATCTACAGTATCACATACAAATCTTGAAAATAAATAAGGTATATAAACCCATTTATTTTCAAGATTTGTATGTGATACCGTAGATAGTACATCCATAAGTTTTAGTCTCATATGCGACCTGTATATCCTTAGCATTATCTTGTAATCTGCTCCTCAGTTCATTTTTATAATACTTAGGATTTTTAAAGCTTTGGGCATTTTTCTTTCGGGTAGTTGCAATGGGCTTTAAAGTTTTTTAAATATTTTTTATTTACATTAAAAATCACCGCTTATCAAGGTCCAAAGGCCACTCGAGGAAATGGGGTTAAAGAGTTTGGATGGTGATACATTGCGTTCACTGGTACAATGGTTTTAGCAGGGCAGAAATTATTTACAGGGACGGTTCAACAGGAACTCGTTTACATTGGGCTCGAAGACGACCATATTGTAATTGTCAGGGAAGCAGGCTCGCAGCAATGTTTCACAGACTGACAGTTCTAGGAAAGAAGCTCTGCCCATGAAAGTTTTGTTTCGTCTTGGGCACGCAGAGGGAAACTATTGACAGTGGTAGTAGCTAGGCGGGTTCTTATTGAGAATGTTTTACAGGGGGGGGGGGCACATACTCAATGTATTGAATTCTATAGCAAACAGCATCAGATAAATGCTAACACAAGTAAACAAGAACCCTGACAATATAGCACCATTCACAATAAGCAAGATGCTTTCATGATCAATCTCCAAACCAAATATAGACCTCACATTGACGTAACAAAAACATAACGAACATCTTCATCATCCAATGTGAATTTGGACGACTACCATGATCATACAGCTCTTTATAAAGATGGGTGAAAAAACAAACTTTGAATGTAATAGGGGCAGCAGCCACCAACACAAACACCCATAAACAAATCGGACTGCCAAATAATGTTTCCATCTGCACAGCTGAATTACAAATCCTGAAAATAGCGCTAGAAATTACCAACGGCTTAAGGAATGGAAAATACATAATTTTCTCAGACTTGTTGTTTGACCTAATAGTGGTTGATGGGAATCCTAAATCATTCTTGCACATTAAATATTGGAAAGGTGACACTATCTGATAGTCCTGGCCTGTAGGTATCTGACGAAAATCAAAAGGTTGATATACTTGCAAGAAGAAGCAACTAAAATGAAAATAACAACTCTTAAACTTCCATATGCAGATTAATAAAATACAACAATGCATAAGTATAAATGTCAAACAGTGATTTGTTCATAAACAAGAAATTATATGAATATCGACTAACAATTGGAAGAGAAATATGGGACTGCTACCTGACTGAAGACAGGAGATGGTATTAAGCAGTCATTATCAGATATGCACATCTAACGCATACTTAGTCAAAAATGAAAGCTGCATCTCGTGCGATCAACTAACAATCAAATATTCTAATCAATTCTAAAAAAAATATAGGGACACCCGCAAAAAGTACTATCATGTACGAAACATTATGTTAAAATAATAGATTAGCTGAAAAGAAAAAAAAAAGTATACAATTTAAATAACTTTCCACAATTTATCAAATAAATACATTGTGGCACAAAACCGCCTATATTGTTAATGTACCATAAGCCAAACTATTTTGAGAACACTTTGCTTGTGCTCCTATCCCCCCACCCTATCTCTCCATATTTTTCTAAAATGTTTAGAATGATAATTTCTATTTTACAAAAACATTGAGACAGAAAAATTTTATTTATTTAAATTTTTTTTTTTTTTCCTTTTTAGGCATGGTTACATTGAGTCTAAAATCCGTCTTCTTGTGGGCAACCTGGAGAGAAATATGTACATAAAATTAGCTCATGTCAATCCAGAAGCTTTCAAACCACTTCACAAGTAAGTATGACAGATTAGTGGTTGGCACGATGAGTAGCAAATCACGATGCTTGCAAGTGGAAGAAGCCACTTCTTGTCGAGCCTTACAAAGTAGCTTTAATAGTGACCAGAACTGGACACCGGTTAATGATGATGATGCAATATCCAAACTTTATTGAACTAGTTTTAACCATCCAAGAGCACCAATTGGACTGCTGTAGTGTGGGAGTAGACAGTGGCAATCACTAACTTACGTTTATAAGCTTGGTTCTAACTGAGATTAGCAATGGTGTAATTTTTTTTTATATATTACGAGGTGAACAAGATGGATTTTCCCAAACTGTGTATGTGTTAGCTGCCTTAATTTGTGACTGATACCCGCCAGCTTTGATGTCAGTTTTAATTTTTTACCAACTTTTCTTTTTAAAACATAATTGTTTTGTATATGACTAGTTTTTACACGGATCACTTTTAATTTCAATATGAACATATTTAACGTTTAGCATGACCTACGTAAGAAAATGTTGTTTGTTTTTTTTTGTCATGAAGTAATTGTTTGTGAATCTGAATTTTCAATTGCTTTTTGAAATTGAGGTCTCGTTTGAAGCAAATTACTTAAACCACCTGATTCGTAACTAGAAATGACAAAAAAACTTCACTCGAACCAAAGTGGTAATACCTGTCAGGGTTTCATCTGTCGATAAAATAGAATGACGGGAAATTTACATCCTCCACTCAAGGAAGACCAATGTGTATTTATTTATTTGTGTATATAAATCGAATTAAAGAAAAAAGAAAACTATTGAACGAAACTATTAGCAAGTCTAAGACCCCCCCTAAATCGGAAATAAACATGAAGGAAATTCGTCGCTCTATTTCCATAAGATATTTTCTTTTTCCTTCTTTCTATACCAATTGATGCTTTTTTTCTTTTTTAACTTTCAAATTTTAAGTGTTTTCTTTCTTTTGTTTTTATTCACCAATTGAGACGTTATTTTATATGAATATTAGTGCTTAATAACATTTGTTTTAATGTTTGATGACACTTTTCTTTTCCTTTTTTTTTTTCTCAGTGGAATTACGCACATGTGCCAATGGTTCATTGGTTTGAATTTCAACAAATATGAGACCATGAATGTTGATTTGACATATGATATCCAGACCTTTACTGATGTTGGTGAGTAAACAGATTTTTTGTCTTCTCGACGATTCTTAGACTTTTCTTTTCAAAGCAAATAATTCTAAGAAATGCTGTTTTCAGATTTTGTTGACTCCAATAAGAATTGTATTTCATTATTCGGACTACTATTCTCATCTTGGTTGTTGTTCACAATGTTTCAGTTGATGTAATTTCTAGCCTTTTTCAGGCGAATCTTTTCAAATTGGTGAACTACCGCTTTATGGTTAAAAGCATTGGTTTGCAATTAATCTTGAGTGACTGTCTTTTGGAGGTTTAAAATTTAACCCTTATAACAGACAATAACTAAGCATAACATAATTTAACATGTCCACCCGATCATGGCTAACCGAATGAGGACAATTTACACCCGTTGATTAAATAGTTTGGCTTTTTAAAAATATTTTTAATTCTTTTCCAAAAATAATTTTTTTTTTTTTCCCATAGATCCGAGTGTTAAATAATTAAAGGGGGGGGGGGGTTGTTTTTTTTAAGAAATAAGAATTAAAATAAATAACTTTATTTTTGAAAGAAAATAAGTTTAAATTATTTTATTTTAATGAAATATGGTTAAGAATTTTTTAAATCAGGACTTGAGTGTATTTAGACATGAGGGAAATTAAAAAGAAAGATTTGTGAATATGTCAAAATAAATTTACCAGAAAATATATAATGGACATTTGGCAAGTGAAGAATTGGTAAATAGAGAAAACTCTTGGACTTCTTGATAATTGATAAAACTGCTTATGGTTAAAACTGTATGCAGTGGACCCCAGAGCACCGAAAGTAAATAGGTTCCTACCAAACAGAAAATATTGTCAAGATAAACCTGTTGTTGCCGTGAAAAACGTATTAAAACACAAACGTATCCATCTTGCTAATGTAAGAAACTAAAACAAATTTTAAAAAAGATCATTCTTAAAACAACAGACATGAGTTGATCTCAGAATTATTCATAAAAAATCATGACTACACAATGGTTAGTTGCAAAAATTTGGACGTCCAAAGTTTTGTTACCAATAACAGTACATGCGTTGGGTACACTAGATAAGAATTTGATTCTGGATTTTTTTTCTTTTTTATGAAATGGTTTTAATAATCTCAATATCCAGTTTTAACCCTAATAGCATTGGAATGAGAAAAATAATGTTTTAAAAGCTAAAATAATTTATAAATTAAAAAAAAATAAAAAACGTTGCTTCAATATATTTGAAAAACAAAGCGAAATTATATGTTAATGCTTGTGTAATTTTGATCAGCTGTCTTATTAAAGAAATATTTTTTATCTTAAATGGTTTTTGGGTGATCAGATTCAAACTGATAGTTATTATTGATTTTTTTTTTTTTTTTTTTTTTTTTTTACAACAAGAGGAGGAATTACTAATTGACATTTATAGTGGGAACTGAAAAGATAATGTCCTTAGAAAATGTCTGTCTCCATGTGAAGCCAAGGGGATGAAATCTTCCGAATTCTCAAGGGGAATAACTGACAAGTTATCTCCCTTTTAATATGTGTATTTTATTTTCTTGGGTAGAAATGCTTTCTACCTAAAAGTATTATTATTGTATTTGTATGGCATTCACCCTGGGCCGGTTGAACTGGCTTTCTCCCTCAGTTTCAGGGGGTGGGGGGTATTGAATTCAAAAGCTGCATGTATATCCTGATCAGGGGAATGATTTTTGACGACTAGTTTTTGCAGGGAGGTGTCGTCATCCTCCCCATCTACTGCGCCTAATATCCCCAAATAGTCACCCATCTGATACTGACTAGGCTCAACATTGGTGATGTAACAAGAACCGATGTGTGTGAAAGTACTATTATAATGTTTACTTTGTTTTCATTTTATTTCTTTAATTAAATTGTTTTTTTGTTCTTAAGTGTTGGAGGTGCCATTTTAGTTTTAAATTAATTTTGTCTGGTCTATTGATGATTGTGCAGTCAGCTAATTATAAATGAGTTTTAAAAAAAATTGTATTTTTCTTTTTATTTAGTCCACAAGCAAGCAAGCCAAATAAAATTATATAAAGAGGGTATGAAAGTTGAAATCAAGCATGTAAAACGGTAAGTTTCTCTTAATCATTTTATAACATCGTTTGATGGTCAAGTCAGCCAACAATTGATTACTCAAGCGGATAATGGATTAGAAAATGATTTTCCTTTTTTTTCCTTTTTTTTTTTTCAAGTTTGTTAGATTACGGCATGCATCTCTATAACTTCATCGTGTAATGTTGTTTATTTTTTGTTTTTTTTATGTCATCACGCTTGCAGCAAGTGTCTGTATTTTTTTTTTTTTAACCTTTACTTTGAAAAAAATTCCCTCGAGTCATAAAATAAGAGAAATGCTTTAAAAGTACAATTTGATTATGACGTGTGGAAAAACAAATGTTTCATTCGACTTTCTAACAGATCACATCTTTTATTAGTCGTAAAGTCTAGTTGAACTAAATTTTCCCATGTTTTTTAAAACAATGTTTCGCTTTTTCTGTGCAAATTATCTTTAATTCTGATAGCAAAGTTTCACTCTGCCAAAACACTTTGAATAACAAAGAAAAAGATTTTGCCATTTCATCTCTTATTCATTGTATAATTCGAATTAGATCTTATGGATTTTCCAATAAGAAAAAAATTAAATGTTTTGAGATTTGCTAATGATGTGATTGTTAAAGATAAATCCTGAAATTCTTCAAAAGATTTCAAAATGGTTACTTTTTTTAACAAAATAATCCTAACTAGTGGGACCCTGTGGAAATTCCAGTGTTTTCTACATCAATCTGTATAATTTACTGTTAATAATATTATTCGGTGTCTAGAAATATGCTCATATTTTACTCACCAAAATTTTGCGAGACGGGATGGAAGTATATATATTTATTTATATTACTCGATTGCAGGGGCAAAAGCTGTCTCTTCAGAAGTCACCATCGGTCGCGACTTCCCTCTAACTTGCACCCTCTCTCCCCCCCCCCCTGTTGTCAGGGGTAAATCTTACATAATGTCAGATCGTGACACACAAAATAAATAACACACACTCTATCGTATTAATATGTAAATAATAATAAGAAATTTTAAATATTAAAAAAAATAAATGTTGCAAGCCTGAAACCGGCCCATTTGGTAAGCGTTTCTGCGTCTCCTCCGCTTTCCACAATGCCCTCCTCCTTCCACGCTGAAGCGACAGAGCAGGGTCAGTTAATAGTTTAATTAAGTTAATTTTGATCTATTTAACAACTCCATTTAGTTAGGTCAGTGGTAAAGTCGCCGCTTTTCAGCTAGATGTTATGATTTCGATTCCAAGTCTCTCCATCCAATTTATTTGTTGTTTATTTATTGCATTTCTTTAGGAGCGTGACACACGAACACACACGCTATCGTATTAATATATAGATAAGTGTTTCAAGATTTCTTCAGATGCATTAGAATTAAAATGAATAATTTTTAAAAATTTTCTTTCAGAAAACAATTGGACCAATACTTACCAAAAGAAGTTTTAAATAGAGGAAAATTAAACAAAGAACGAAGAAAGACTACAAGTTCTCTTGTAAGTTTTTAATATTCAAATCAATTTAACTTTTTTTTTTTAATAAATATTTAAAAAAACATTTTCATAATTTTAGTTGCATACTTAAAAGTTAAATAAAAAAAACAAACTGTTTTAATCTGTTAAAGATTTATTTTAGTAATTCTTTTGTAAAAATGTATAAATATATGACCTCAATATTTGAAGCTTTATAGAAGACTAGAAAATTTTCATCTCCCCCCCCCAAAAAAAAAATTCCTCGTATGAGCAAATGTATAGCCATGTCGATGGAATCTTATTTTGGCTTTGAATACTAAGTTATTTTGAATATTTGGTCAGGGTTTACTTGTAGGGCATAATATCCTCATGTCAGGTTCTCCTGACAAACCCTTGTACAGAGAAACCGAAGACACTCGAGGATGATGTCTAATGGGTAATTCAAACTCTCCATTATCATATGTGGACAATGAGATCGTCTGAGCAGTTTAAATATTATCATGTTCACATTTTTCACACTAATATGTTGGGGCGGGGGTCCTTGTCTTGTCATTAAATAATGGCAATAAAGAAAAAAGGGGTGATATAATCATAAAAACGGTCTAACCAAATGATTCTGCCTTAATTTTGGGCGGATTCACTCCACCGAGAAGGAAAACACTGAAATGACTAGTTAACTATGTTATAGTATATCTTTCTTGTGGCCTAATACGAGACACCCCATGCATCTGTACATGCATTACTTGCCTGATGGAGAGAGTGAATACTGTTCTACAATGAGCATGATATACTATATACAAATGCATCTGTGTAGATTGTCTGATGATCAGATTCTCATATGTCCCTCTCAACAAGAGTTCATCGTATATATGTATGTCGTCCACAGACAGGCTCGTAAATGTTTCAAGCTGAGATTTGAAATTCAACCACTTGTACAGTATGTCATCTTACTCACCACGAAAGTAAGGGAAGTTATGATTTCATATTTTGCTTACATTACTGGTTACTGAGAACTCTCTTCTAATTATAAAGAGTAGTGCTTTGTGCTAAGTGGAAATAACCTCGCGTTTAATTTGCGATCCAAAGACCCAGCCATAACTTTCTTTTTACCTGATCGACTTCCTGTTGCCCCATTCTCAAATCTTATTGTCCTTAGCTCTTTCCTGGTCATGGTGCTTTCACACAGTCTCAAATGTTCTCTCAAATTTTTCACACTTTGAGATGACGACTGAACGGCTGTAAGTACACAAAGCTAACATTTAATGAAATGAAACATCTTTTACTGTTTGATATTAGTTTGGGGAGGGGGGGGCATCCTATAGTATTGCAGCAGAGATTGGCCTATTTATAAACGTAACAATGATTAATGTTATGAAAGTAATCCTTGTTATATGCATAATCAAAAGTAAAATTGGTGATGGAAAACTAAGAATTGCAAATGTTATTTAGTGTTTTTGATTAATAGTTTTTTGTAATACAAGGATCATACTTGATTCTATCTCGACAGCTATTTATGGCAAATATTGGTCCAGGTTTAAAAAAAAAAGAAGATTTTTGTTTCTTTTCATCTACTGTTTTCTTGTCATTGTAATTATTTTAAAACAAACTTTATTGTCCCCTCTTTTTAAACAGGAGGTCAAATCTCAAAGCAATTGTACTTCTACCGTTACGTCTGGTAAAGGAGGTGGGAGCTCAACAAGTAATGGCAGTTTAATTCACAGTCGATCTGACACTGATTTAACTCGTCAAAACACTTCGGTTGATAGTCTGGAAGATTCAAGCCAAGATTTGGTGGATCTCGACTGTTCTACTGCCTCGGCCCCACCTTCGTTTCCCACGTCCACTTCTCCAGCCAACGGTGCTAGCAGCGGAACCGAACCAGCAGCAACTACCGCCACCACCTCTCGGTCCTTATCTCAGACCAGCGATGATTCACTTTCACTCGGAGAGGAATCTGAATCAAAAACCGACCATCAGGTAAGTTACAATTTCTGGTTCTACGGAAGGGGGGGGGGGTCTAAGTTTTTGAAATTAAGTAAAACAAAGTTTTATTTATTTATTGATAACTTAAAAAAACAAAACTTAACTGCAAGATTCCAGAGATTTCTATTTAATACTAGCTGGAATATTAGTCTCGGGTCGGATTCATTCATAATGTGCAACAAAGCTGACCCTACCGAAAATACTTCCAAACAAAAAAAACAAAAAAAAAAACATTGATATGGTAAAACCTGACTTTTATAAAGTTATGTTTTAATGGAGTTAAGACTATTTAAGAATTTTTTAAATAAATAAATAAATCAAATGTTGAATTTTGCATACTGAAACTGGTTCAAATTTAAGATCAGAGGTAAAAATATTTAAGTGCCACTCTCTCCCTCAAAAAATAACCCTGCATAGTAAGGGTATCATTCTTACCAAATTTTTAAAGTTTGTATGTCTAATAACCTATAAATATTAGCAAACAGAAACATATATATATATATATATATATATATATATATATATATATATATATATATATAAGGCATAATACCATATTTTAAAGTTAAAAAAATCAGATAAAAATAATCTTTATTTCCGTGCACACAAAATGAAAACTTTTTTTTTGTTGTTGTATTGCAAAGCTGACATTATTTTTATTTGTATTAGATTTTTTAACTTTAGAACCTTCTGGTATTGTCTTATACTTTTAGGGAGTTTTCTGAACGATATTTTTCTTTGATAATCATATTTAATTGTTTTATTGCTGAATTTTTCCTTGTACCTCGATCATCTTGTTTCTAACGATCTCTGATTGCCCATCCGTCATTCCTCTGAGGATTTTTGTCTGGATTTCATGGAATATTTTGGATTTGCTCCTCTTCTGATGGGAGAGGGGTATGTTATAACAGCATGAATTTCCTGTGAATGGTGTCGATTTCTCCAGAAACACATGTAAAAGTTATTTTGTTCCGAAATTGTCATTAAATCCTAGAATCATATAACCTTAATTTAATACTTTATTTATAGTTATTGAAATTTTAAAAAAAAATTCAATTTTTAAATATTGAGCTGCATCTTCGCTTTGGAAATTGTTTCCTATTCAAATGGATCTGGATTGTATAAATTTGCTTTTATATTGTTACCCGTTTCTTATATATATATATATATATATATATGAGAAAGGAAGGATGATAATTTTAAGAAAAATGTCATGCATCATGTCAACCCAATATTTTCACGTACTTGCATGACATTTTTCTTAAAATTATCATCCTGAGGAAGTCTTACAAATAAAGACGAAACGTTGATGAATATATAAAAAAACATCCTTTTTGGTTTTTCCTTTTTCATTTCCCATATATATATATATATATATATATATATATATACATACAAATATATATATACACAAATAAAAACTTTGGCAGATTCATCGGCCAATTCTCCTCTGAAATTAAGATACTGATTCGGACAGTGGAAAGGATCTACGAAAAGATATCCAGACATAACTTGTTAGTTATATTTAACAACACTTACCTCCAAGAAAAGATGCTGCCTAGATATATATATATATATATATAATTTTTTTTTTCTCAATTCGAGGAAAAATAAAAAAAGGAGCTTGTCTGTTCACTTGTCACTTGTCTGTTCACTTGTCTTAAGTGTTAAGGGGGGACAAAAAAGTTTTCTAGTGATTGGTAGCAGAAATTACTAAATTTATACAGATTCACAATGATTATTAATAATAAGAAGGCTTGTAACCATCTCTGCTCTTCCAACTTTAACTCTTTATCATTATTAGTTCAGCTCGTGGCTGATTTGATCAATTTTTAAATACTGATCAGAGGTCACTTTTCTATACTAGATTAATTGAGATTAATTTTAGTTTTGATTAAAACAGTCAACTTTTCTAAACACACAAAAATTTAAATTTTTGTACACGTATTATGAAATGGTAAATGTGTGGTAGGAGAAAGACTTTTTTTTTTTTTAAATTTTAATTTTTGTACACGTATTATGAAATGGTAAATGTGTGGTAGGAGAAAGACTTTTTCTTTTTTAAATTTTAATTTTTGTACACGTATTATGAAATGGTAAATGTGTGGTAGGAGAAAGACTTTTTCTTTTTTAAATTTTAATTTTTGTACACGTATTATGAAATGGTAAATGTGTGGTAGGAGAAAGACTTTTTCTTTTTTAAATTTTAATTTTTGTACACGTATTATGAAATGGTAAATGTGTGGTAGGAGAAAGACTTTTTCTTTTTTAAATTTTAATTTTTGTACACGTATTATGAAATGGTAAATGTGTGGTAGGAGAAAGACTTTTTTTCTTTTTTTTTTAAATTTTATATCCAGTCTTTAACTGATAAACTTATTTTATTCACCTCTTAAACATGGTAACCATTGGTTCCCAACTCTTGGGATTTACCTATTTTTTAAGATTTATTTAAATTTTAAGCAATTTATTTAAAATGTTAAATCATTTAAATTCCTTACAGGGAGCTTCACAAATTAGTTCTTCCCCAGACAGTTCCCGTAAACGTTCTCTATCCCCAGCAAAAAACGATTCACCAATCAAAAAATCCAAAGATGAGCAGGTAAGATTGTCGTCTTACTCTTCATCTCTATAACAAAGATTGATCCCTATTAACTTCAACAACATGACTTACTGTAAAGACAATTGTCTAATTTATAAAATAATTCACAGCAAAAAAATTGTTTAAATTTTATTTCTATTTGTTTGGTTGCAACATTTTTGTTTTTGCTCCTAAGTAAGGAATTTTTTCTTTGATGGGGCATGGGCATTTTTAAAATGCATGTTTTCATTTGGTTTACAAGCGTTTAAAATTTGACCTTTGCCCAGAAAGTTTTATTCAAGATGGAGATTACTTTTGACAGTTTTTAAGGCCTAAAAATTAATTCTGAATTTCAAAGGGTCACAATATAGTAAACAAGTTGGCCATTTAAATTTTTTTTTTTTTTAAAGTGACTGGCATGCATTACTTGTGATTTTGAAGCCTTTAAATTGTCGATTAGATATTTAATTTCTATTTTAAATTAAAGTTTAAAGGCAGATCAACTAGTATGGTTCATTTATGCTCTTCATTATATGACCCTGTTGTATATACAGAAAGCATTTATATTTGTGAGATTTTTCTAAATTCTAAAATTCTAAAAAAAAAAAAAAATTATTTGGATTACTATTCTCACATTTTGCCAAATTATTAATCTCTATCTGAAAAATTTCTAAACCTTTCATAAAAAGATTTTATTTTTAAAATAAATTTGAAAGAAAATCCTTTAAAAAAATTGAATAGTTTAAACTGTTACATGTCCTATTTTCTTGTGTATAATACAACCCCATGTTTCTGAATCTAAAAGTAACAGGAATAAATTACATCCTTGTGAACTTGTAGTACAGTCATTACTGTGAACGTTTAATTTTTTACGAATAAATGAAGCTGTTTAGCTATTGTGCGTTTCTATTTTCAGAGAAAAGTGGTAAGAAGCCCTGCTAATACATTTTGAAGGTGTTAAATAATCATACGTTTCTGTTTCATATGATTTTATTATATTTCTCTTTTATTATGTTAAACTATGAACATTTAAAATATTGTCTTTAATTAAAAAGAAAAAATATAAAAAACATGAAAATTCAAATATGAACTTGAGTAAAACTGTTTTAATTTTAATAATTTTTCAAATTTGTTTTAAGCTGAGTCGGCATTTCTGAAAACGTGCTTGTGTATAACCTCCCCCCATACACACTTTTTTTTGCCTTACTTTTCGTTCTACAATTTTAACGTTATTCGCAAGAAAACTAAGCAATAAATGTAAAATTAATCTAGAATTTTACTGTTGCAAATTCTTGCCCTTTATTTTCTTTTAAAACCGTGTTCTTTATTAACCGATTTAATCTAAACTTTTTGATTTTATTAACTTTAACAATTTTCTGCTAATGACCATAAACAATTATTTCAGCAGAAATACTGATATTTTCAAATTTACATAAGATCTATACTTTGATGAATCTCACGATGGATTTATTATCAAATAATTATAAAGAAATATATTAATTTTCTAACATACAGTATTCTACAAGAACAGCAACGAATTCCAGCCATTTTGATCTATGTGAAGGAAAAGTGTTATTTATTTAAGACAGCATCCTAACTCTGTAAATGCATTTATATATATGTATGTATACTGCATCACTTTCATGAATGTATATATCCTCCTTCCAGCTATGGATTACATAGTAAGGTAGCGTACTCTCAAACCATGGTTCTGCAACTAGTCGAGAAGGAAAATTCTGAAATAACAGCAGTCTTTCTCTCCTTATCCCGGCATTGTTACCAGTCGTCCTGGACTTGCCCAATGCCGGTTCAGGTGATGTGTATTTTGGTATTGCGCAACTCTTGCTTAACTATAGACTCTGTGCAGTCAACCTTACAGGGGATATCCATTGTCTCTTAAGACTGAAAGGAGGCCTTGTTATGTGTGTATTATGTAGTTGTATAAAATATGCTCATGGTAAACGAGCTACATAGAAACAATCTGAACGTATGAAATACAAACGTTTCTATGTAGTTGGCTTGTTTAAGTATATTTTTATACTTCTAAGCTCTACCCATGAATTGAGCACTGAAGTAAATACTAAACGAATACATATACATAATGTATTATTTGTAAATTTTTACTTTGTTGGATTTTCAAAGTCAGGCCCGAATAACATTTCATTTGACAAATCAGACTTTGCTTCTAGCTACCAAATTTTCATTTGTTATTCTAACGTGTCATTAGCAATATAACCTAATCAGCTGTAATTTATTTAAAATATTACTTAGTCTGTTTTTAAATAATCACCTAAAAGTAAAGGGGATAACTCTTTTTAAATTGAAGAATATAATGGGGGTTGTCTACTTTAAGTTTAAAAATATGTAAAATGAAATTAAAATAAATTCACTGCTTTCCGGTCGTCGCTGGGTAGCTAGTGTATAATACTATAGAACAGTAATATATTTAAATATATTTATATTTATTTAAATATATTTATATTTATTTAAATATATTTATATTTTCTTCATTAAAAATCCTTGTCCTTCTTCATGAGCTTTGTCCTCAGTTTGTCAATTGTATTTCTTTGCAGAATGTGTCAGGAATCGACTGTTCTGATGACGGTTCCTCACTTGTGTGTCCACAGTCACCTTTAAAACCTGATTCATCTTGTATCAAAACAGAAGATGACGGTGAACAGGTAATATATTGTGTATAAAAAATCCAAAAGAATGCAAAGTATTATTGCGGGCATCGAGTCTGAGCAAATTCATTGTTATCTTATGAAGGCAAATTTCGTAAATGTTAGTAAGATTAACAGTTGATATAATTTTATGATATCCTTAACATATAATTGTGTTTTCCTAACACTTTTTATTATGCCTCTTTTGGGCATCTATAATTTTAATTACTAATCTTATTTTAACATTTAATTAAATAAAAACTAAAAAAGAAAATTTGTTTAATCTCACACATATACATGGATATACACATGCTATAATATTCAATTTTTGGTTGGGGCCCAAATATGTACTTATTGAGTTGGAGAGGCTGTAAGTTGAAGTGACATGAATTGAAATACATTTCAATGAATTTATGTTCTTAATCCTTTTGAGGCACGTCTGACATTTCTCAAGAATCTATGAGGATTCCTGTGCACTCCTACTCCAAGCCCTGAACCCCTTATAAAATGTATAGAAGTTAAAAATAATAGAAATATTGTAGTTTTAAATATCTACAATTATTTATTGTAGGTAAAAAAAATAAAATAATTCAATATCTATTTTAAATTATATATATATATTAGATTCATTATTTGATGCCTGTGATTTTCTTATTTTTTGCAGATCTCTTCAGAGATGAAATGTTCCCCCGACAGCTCTCGTAAACGTTCTCGATCTCCTTCAAAAGATGATTCACTGATAAAAAAAACAAAAGAGGATGAACAGGTGACTTGATAGTTTCTCTTTTCCTTTTTTCTTCACAATCTTCTTGGGGTGGGTGGTGAAGGAGCAAATTCTCTGCAGGGGAAATCTGGGAATTTGCTCGTTTCCAGGGAAAGTATTTTTCCTTTTTAATAAAACCTTTTTTTTTTTTTTTTTCTTAAATATCAAAATTAATTTTCTTTTTCTTTATATTACATTTTTCTTTGATTAATTTGACCAAAAACCTAATATTTGGCAGCTGTCCTTCATTCCAAGTATTTCAACAATTGTTCAAACATGAACAGTTTCCGAGGTTGAGTGAAGAAAATGAAATGAAGTTCAATCCAGTTTTTGGTAGAGTTTCGTTTCAAATCATCATGTAAATTATAATCCTTAACATACTGTGTATTCACATCAAACCAATAAATATTAATAATGAGTAATAAAATGCACTTTTATATAAATAAAAACTTGTTACATTATTTCTTTTTTTATTTTCTTTCTTTATAACATCAGTATAACTTTCAGTAAGTTCAGATTCTTTAAAAAGATCTTATCTGAAAGCTCCCAATAGATATAGAAAAATGATTGAAGACAAATATGTATCGAGGGAATATACTGTGAAAAGTTTTTTTTTTTTTTTTTTTTCCCCCCCTCAATATTTATATGTAATTTAAAAACTTTTACTATAAGTTTGAGAAATTGATTGAAAATCACATCCTATAAAAAATTGATAGAAACATCACAAAAGATGGATTGCTAATGAAAGTTTTTAGAAAGAAGAGAATAATGTTGTAGTTTGCTTGAAGCATTGTGCGTAATATAGAAGATGTATTGTTGGTTAGGTAACACCGGCAGTCCGTGAAATGGTAAACAGGAATGACAATATTGAGAAATCAATAATTTTCAAATTTATTATTTATCAATGTGTTATATTTGAACCGTGATGGTAGGGTTTGTGTTCCTTTCTTAAATTTTCGAGGGAAGCCATCATCCACAGAAATTAAAATACATCCACCTGTCGGAAATTATGGGTATTTTTGTGACAGGTTTGCAAAAAAGTTTTTTTTTTTAACGTTGAGGTGTAACTAGATTAGGTGTTTGGTGTAGTTAAATATTGTTACATTATTTTATCAGTGGTGATTATTATCATTGTTTCTTTTAGAAAGAAGTATTGGTGTGATAAATTAATATTTTTTTAGAGGGAGGGGGGGGGGGTGTACGGATGTTTTACTAACATTATCCAAAGCTTTGCTAAAGTCAATCATTTTCATTTATTGTTAAAAATGAAAGGAAAATGGGTATTTAAAGTAATATTGTGAAAGAATTTTTTTGCCAGAGAACAATGAGAGTAAAAAAATTTGTACCGATATCTCTGAATAACACGATATACCCTCTGATGTTCAGTGTGCGATATTGTGAACCATTATTTTTACATGATTTACCTGATAGTGTATGGTGTAACTATTTGTTGATGTTAAATTGTTGGATCATTATTGCAAGATTTAATACAAATCGAATCGGGAAGAAATGCCCATTCCAAAACTGTTGTATGGCATTGAGTAATGTATTACAGATTGGAACAAAAAAATATAGATATGAATTAAATAAAAGAATAAAAAAAAAAGTAAATTAATGTGACTTGGGAGTAAATTTTAATGATAAACTAGACTGCGGATCTAGATGGTTCATCTAAATGAATAAATGTGATTTTTTTTTTTTTTTTTTTTTTTTTTTTTTTTTTAACCTATCCTAACTGTTAATGGCAAAATGGCTTAGAATTATTTAATTCTATTATACAAGACAAAATTGTGAAAGACTGTATGTATATATATATATATATATAGCAATCTGCAAACGACCACAATCGATACTTTAAAATATTTATTTGCACAAAATATAAAAATTTACATTTGGAACTAATTAGACACAAGGAAATAAAAAATATGGGGAAAATGAGGGTCATTGGTCATTCTTAGTCAAAAATGATAAAAAATGTCTATCCCAGAATCATCTCAGTCACCACAATACTACATTTACTCTAGGAGCTATCCGATATCCCCAAATTGCTTTAAAAATTTTATTTTTCATAAATATGGTTATATATACAGAAATTCATTGGAGTATAATGGGAGAAAAGGAAAGCAAAGACCGATTAGTAAGACCATCCCAACCCTTTCTAAATGATAGACTGCCCACTGTTTTCCAATTTGTTCACAACCAAAAACAAGCATATCAATCTCTAAATGGGAGTGGAGTCTAAGTGGAAGATATCTATTACCAATGGAGGTAACTCATTCATTTGACTCATTAAGAGGCTAAACTTACCCGAAGGGCTGGGGTCCAACAGGACCAGGAACTGCGTTCGCCATCCTCAGGCAGAGAACACATACTCATACTTAAGTCCTTTTTGTACACACAAGCTTACTACTTGTATTCGCCTTTTTTTCAAAGACAGGAATTCGCGCTACAGCCAGAATCGCAAGAAAATATTTGCCTCTTCCTGTTCCACGGCTGCCAGACATTGATTATGTAGGATACATTTAGCAACAGGATTCTTAGGATCAATACGAGCCGTCACCTCATTGACATACCAACAGATCCACTGGAGTTTGCGACATTGGAAGAAAGCGTGATCAGGCGTTTCTTCTTCGAGCGTGCCGCAGCGAGGACACTTGGGCAAAACGTCTATTCCGAAACTGTGCTGTGTTGTATGGCATTGAGGGGGTAACGCGTTCTGGGTCAATCGCCAGGTCAGACAAGTTAAGATGACTCCATTCAGAGCCGATCTTCTCTGACTACCTGCACCACTCGACAAATGGTTGTCAGCTGCCCCCTCACTAATCACCTGTGGAGTTCCTTTCTAGGAGACGGCTAGGTCATTGGACCGAGAAAGCTTTTTGAGCGTGGCTTGGCATTCTCTGAAGAACTGCGTATGGTCGGGAAAGGCGATATTGGCCATGGGGTTCCACGCAGATTCCTCTGTCAAAGTTGGACTCTAGAAAGCTAGTCTCCAGCGTGTCGATGACAAATCAAGTCTGGCATCCCCAGGCCTCCCTCACACGAACGTTGAATACAGACCTGTCTGCCAACCCAGTGCCTCTTTCTGTCCCAGAGAACCTTTAGGCGGTTTGCAGGCAGGGGAAATACAGCTAGTCTGTAAAGACTGAGAAGAAAAACGTAAGTGGTGCACGCCTCAGCTCAACCCTTTAAGGAAAGTTTCCTTCGAAGCTAAGTGTTAACCGATACTTCAACCTTTGACTGTATCTCTGACCAATTCCTCTCGAGCTGAAGACCCAGTCCGAACCACACGCAGAGGATTAGAACCGGCCATCTATCCAGCGGGAAGGGTGGTGTCACTGCTCTAGGCACCAAACTGCTGGCTTACTGCGGTTGATTTTGTCCCCCTGTGATCGTTTTGTAATGTGTGAGCACCTCTGTCACCCTCTCGATGTGTCGTATTTTCGAGACACAATGATGTCATCGGCGAACGTGGAAACGCTGGCTCGCATCCCGCCAGGTAAAGCGATTACACAATGAACTGAACTTGCCTTTCCACTCCTTAGCTTACGCAGTAACGGTTCCAACGCAAGGATGTAGAGCAAGGGCCACAGCTGACAGCCATGACACACCAATCGAGAGAAAGCGAAAGATTGCGAATGTTTACCTGCGCCACTGCTGTCAGCGAACGATACAGAATGAAGATCCATTTGCAGAAGTCCGGTTTAAAACCGGCAGTCTCTAAAACATGCCAAGAAGCGATGGTCGACCCTGTCAAAAGCTTTGGACTGATCCAAGTTGATCAGCGCGGCCTCTGTGCCGTCTTCTAGGATCGTATGAATTAAATGCAAGTTGTTCTGGGTCGATCTTCCCATCACAGCATAGGTCTGCTAGAGTTTGATCAATTTTCCGATAACACTCTGCAACCGGTTCGATAAGATCTTGGCCAAAATCTTTAACTCTGTTTAGCAGAGTTATGGACCTGTAATCGTTTAGTTACTCCCCACCATGCCTGTTCTGCTTCTTCAGTAAGAAGTAAGTTTCTTGGTAACTTGATCCGGGATAGAACCCTTATTAAACCAATGGTTGAACACAGAATTGGTATAAACATGTGCGATAACCTCAGACACAATTCAAATGGCAGACCATCAAGTCCCGCCGATTTGTTGCAGCCGACCTCCTTCAATTCAGTCAGGCCCTCGTGCTCTGTAACCCTGCCTTCACAACCAGCTGCTTGAGGCGGGGAGAGTCGGACAAATAGTTGCCAAACTCTTAAACTGGGCAATTGGGTGAAGCGCTCCTCAAATGCTCCTGAAATCCCTCATAGATCCCGAGAGTCGATCCCAAGGTACGTCCATTTGGGTGCTTGACTTTTCCAATGAACTTATCCGAGCCACGCCGGGAAGCTTCCTTACACATCTGCGTCAGTTCACGGCTTCATTGAAAACTTTCCTTAGCCTAGCCCTAACTACTTGACCCTCATTACGCTCGCTAGCCTCGCATCGTAGTTCCTACTTAGTTCTATGCTTATGGTATACTGAGTTAATATATTATTGCATTATCTTTTAATGGGGGTGGGTAGTGTAGTATCAGTTCTGTTGCCATAAGATCATCCTCTCAGGAATTACTTCCTCTGTTTTTATGGTATTATCTCCTATTTTTTGTATGTGGAGGGGTAGTGTACTATATATTCCATTGTCATTATATCATTTTCTCAGTCATTACCTCCGCCTTGGGGGTCAGTGTAGTATATATTCGTTCATAATGATATTATCCTCCCAGCCTAGCAAAAAATATGTATATACACACACAGTCACTGTTCACATGGACAACAGGGTGTCTGTTTTAATGGATGATGTCAACCCTTTTGTGATGTCATTCATTGTGCACGGAGACAAGTATACCAAATAAGAGTTTTAGTAGTATACTAGACTGTTACTCATATGTATATATATATATATATATATATGGGGTAAGGTACACGATAAGTCATGAAAATGAAATTGTGTGGTAGACAAAATGTGTGAAAATAGAGACAAACGGAAAACAGGTTAAGATGATATATATATATATATATATGATTTTAGAGTATCGTGTCCATGTTTAGATGTATATTTATATGTATATAGGTGTAATCGGAATAATATTAATTTTAGTTCACCGTTTTCAAGAACTCTGTTCACACATCATAGAAGGCTTGAAGAGGTAGTGGTTCGGGAAAATTTCCTACAGACTATCCCCAAAAAACAAAAATTGGGATTTACGTTTCTTATTTTTTTCTTCATTCTTTGTTTCTTATTCACTATTATTATACTTCAACTTGTGTGCTTATGATTTTCTGTTGACTGATTACACCTATATATATAAATAAATATATATATTTCGCATTTATTAATTTATATAAAGGCGAACTATTTTTTCGTTTATCACAATACATTAGCTTCAAAACTGTCTACTGTTATTCTAATCAAGAATACACTTTGGTATTTTGACATACTCTCTATATATATACTATGAGACAAAGGTTCAATACACAGCTCTTTGTAATCTAATTTGCATAACTATTTTTAAGTGTTTAATAAATTAATGTTTTCGGTTGTCAACATTAGCAATAATTAATTAAAATGATTTAATCAAAGAACTTATAAATTATCAAAAATATTTTACTTTTCAAAGAACGTGTGCCAAAATGATTTCTTCATGACTTAATTTTCATATCTATCTTTTTACACGTTCGGTTTTATTCTCTAAGCCACCCTCTTTTCTTGGCTTTAAAAATGCTTTTTTTTATTTATTTTAAGCATTTGATTTTTGTACGTTTGACATTTTCTGTGACACATCATTTTCTGTGACAAATCACTTTTTTAATCAGCTAATTAAATGCCTTATTTGTAAAGTTTAAGAACGAACGTATTGTTTAATGTTTACAAATCCCCTTAGTAGTATCCTTCGACTGACGATCAAATTACGAAAAAAAATAGATTCATATTTTGATTAACACCCACCATTAAATCATCCCACTTCCCACAATAAAAAATAGATTCTAGGGAGACACTGGTAGGGTTAAGTAAGTTTTGTTATTTTTTTAGAGCGGGGCTTCCCACTTGGACCTAGGGTGAGCAAGTAATTATTATTTTATTTATTTTTTTTACTAAGAAACTCACAGAATTTATCTCCCATAGAAAAAACCTTTTTGTGTTAAAAAAAAAAAAAAAAGAAAAAAAAAGCTAGAATGGTTCAGAAATGGGGGATCATTTTACATTAAATTTCAGGGGGAGGGGGGGGAGGAAATTAATCTTGATTTCAGTTTTTTTTTTTTTTTTGCCATTGGCCACCTACATCCGTCTTTGAGAAATATGGAGGTTTAAAATTCTCCATAACCAATTATTCTGAAAACAAAAAAAAACAATGGAAATATAGTCTCTTTTTTTCACAAAGACGAGATTGACAATGAAAGTTAAAAAAAAAAAAAAAAAAAAAAAAAAAAAAATGCATAAAATTATCGGTTGACAATAGCAAACTAATATCGTCTGCACCCTGAAATTGTAAGATTTTTTTAAAAATTGAAATTAAATTGATTAAAATAAGTTGCTTGTTTGTTTCTGTTTTTTATGGGTTTTTTTTTTAATAATTTAAAAAAAAAATTAACTACACTGAAACTTTTAATAAAAATGAGTGCTAAATTGAATTTTATATTTAAACTTAATGAAAAAAAAAAAATTTATGATTGACAGCCATATTGTATTTTTCATGGTAATTCTTTTATAGAATATTGGAATGAGTAATATCCAAGGCGATCATGGATCGCCCTGGTAATATCTCATTCTTATGAATTTATTTTTTATCACCATTGTTCAATTGAATTCTCTTTACTAACTTGTATCGCTTTTTTCTGTAGGATTCGAGTTCATCTCTGATTACATCTCCGGAAAATATAAAGAAAGAAGATCAGGTAAGATTTTTACTCTTGAAGTAATATCTTTCTATCTCTCTCTATCTTTCTCTTTCTCTCTCTCTCTCTATTTTTCTCTCTCTCTCTCTCTCTCTCTATTTTTCTCTCTCTCTCTCTATTTTTCTCTCTCTCTCTCTCTCTATTTTTCTCTCTCTCTCTCTCTCTATTTTTCTCTCTATCTTTCTCTCTATCTTTCTATCTTTCTCTCTATCTTTCTATCTTTCTCTCTATCTTTCTCTCTCTTTTTCTCTCTATCTTTCTCTCTCTTTTTCTCTCTATCTTTCTCTCTCTTTTTCTTTCTCTCTATCTTTCTCTCTCTTTTTCTTTCTCTCTCTCTTTCTCTCTCTCTTTCTCTCTCTTTTTCTTTCTCTCTCTCTTTCTCTCTCTTTTTCTCTCTCTTTTTCTCTCTCTTTTTCTCTCTCTTTTTCTCTCTCTTTTTCTCTCTCTTTTTCTCTCTCTTTTTCTCTCTCTCTTTTTCTCTCTCTCTTTTTCTCTCTCTCTTTTTCTCTCTCTCTTTTTCTATCTCTCTTTTTCTATCTCTCTTTTTCTATCTCTCTTTTTCTATCTCTCTCTCTCTCTCTCAAAATTTATATTACTAAAACTCTATGGGTTTTATGTTGATTGCTTGTCACCATGCACACTTTACCTGTATATGAATCTTTTAGATAAAAGAAATGATGAGAGGAATAGTGATGTAAATAATTAAGAGATATAGGGAACTATTATGATGTAATATATTCTGAAATCTTTTTACTTAAATCTGTCAAAATATTTCATACATTGATGCCATAATATACTCTTTTTCTTCCCACCCCCTATCTCCTCACTTTCTTATATATATATATAAAAAACTTTCTTTGCTTATATTTTTCCTTTTGGAATAATTTTGTTGTATATGTCAATCAAAATTTCAGTGTATGATTTCTTAAAATTTAAATTGTTTTCTTATACCAAACTTGATGCCATATCTTCACAAAAATATAAATCTCTAAGTTATGTTGTGAAACAGTTAAAATCAAAATAAATTATAGCATCCACACAGACATTTAAAAGATTTTACCTTTTTATTTTAAATCTGGTTGATTTAAATTCCTTATTTTAATTAGTGGAATTATTGGTAGGTTGAGAGGGGATAACCAGTTTGTGTGCAAGAAGACAATTGCTGAGAACTCTGATGTGGAGAAAGTATATCTCGGATGGCAAAGCTATTGAGGTTGTCAGGAAGTTTTGTTACCTTGGTGATACCATTTGAGCACAGGGTGGAGCAGGTGCTAGTATGATTACAAAAGTTAGGGGTGAATGTAGTAGGTCCAGGGAACTTCTGCCATTACTAACCAGCAGAGCGTTACCACTGTCAACCAAGGGAAGAGTCTGTCAGACATGTGTACACAATGTGATAATGTATGCAAGTGAAACCTGATCAGTGAGGCTTGGAGAGAAATGATAAGAGAATGATATGATTTAATGTGAATCCTCAAGTCAGGCTTAGATCTGATAAGTTCAGAGGAAGATTAATCAGAACAGTATAGGGAGATGTGTGCAGGAGACTTTATTGGTTAGGCCACATTGAAAGAATGAATGAGTTTTTAGGTTAGTAAAGGGAAGGCCAAAGAAAACATGGGAGGAAGCGATAAGAATTGACTTTAGAGAAAGAGGGATAAATGAAGACCTGGCAAAAGATAGGTTAGTTTGTTAGTCAATTTCTAAAAGCAGGGTTCGGAGATTTTCGCGTTTTCTTTAAATTTAAGAATTCTGCGTAAATCCTTTTTTAGACTGATTTCTACTGAAATTTGGCTCCTCCTTTTTTTTTCTCTTTTCTTTTCTTTTCTTTTCCTCATTGTTTTACCTTGAGTTTGCTTTCACACAATTCATGAGGCGGGTAGGGGCAGGTAGAAGACTTTGTTTCATCAAAGAATGATTCCCACCACCACGTATGCAATTGGGGGTCTTTCTCTTGCTCACGGCCATGTTTATTTCTTGGACTAACATTTTTACTGTTTAAACTTTTAAATACAAAAAATTTTTTTGACACAAACTAAACTTTGAACATTCTTTTTAATCAAAAAGCTATTGTTAAAGAATTTACGAATAAAAAATGCAGTTAAAACATCAGTCAATACTTCCAGTATGAAAGAAAACAAATGATTGTAGATTAACAGCTTTGCTCCCCTTCCCCACCGAGATTCTATTTTTTTTAGGCAATTATGTAGGAATACCTTGAGAAACTTGATGAAAAGAAGAACAATTATTTTAGGATTTCGGGTGGGAGATCAGTTTCACATATAAATTTAACGTAAAATGATTTCCTGTTCTCAGGCCATTCTAGCATTTTTTTTTTACACTATGAAGATAAATTCTGTGTGTATAATAAAAAAAAAAAAAAAAAAGTGTGTGAGGGGGGGGGGGTATTTTTTTTTTAGGTGATTACGTGTTAAGTTTTTATTTTTGTTGGGAAGGGTGCTACTCGGACAGTGTTAGTAATATGGTTAAGGGAGTTTGTGGGGAAGATAGATTGCCAAGCGAACTTCAGGTTAATGGTAGGGTAAGTAATGATTACTTTTTAAATTTCTTTTTACTAACTTTTCAGCTTGAAAAAAATAACGCACAGAATTTATCTTTAATAGCAAAAAGATTTTTTTGGGCTAATTTCTCGGAAATGTGGGATTATTTTACATTAAATTTCACGCACGTGGGATGAGGGGTAATTCAGCGCGATTTCAGATTTTTTTGCCATTGGCCACTCATATCCCTGTAAAAGCTGTCCAACGCACGCCAGCATGTAAAACGGACGTTAAACCGATGATTGCTGATTTACTGATTCGCCAACATTGAACATTTGATATTTCAATAATTGGTGGTCATACCTAGAGACAATGTTCTCTCAATGACTGAAAATTGTCTCCAATCTTTTCTCTAAAAGAAATCTTCATTTCTTTTTCCCTTTTCAGTCTGTGGCCACTTCCAAACCTGAACTCAGGGAAGAACTTGGAGCAGGCGAGAAAATTCCTCTTCATGACTTAAAGGACAAAAACAAATCTTGTAATATACAAGTAAGTGGCCCCTTTTTATTGTTTTATAGCTGTATATGGCGCTGCTTCTAATAATGGAAATAATCGCTAGATTTTAAGTAGCCTAAGTTTACATGAGCATCGCACAAGTTTTTTGGTTTTTTTCTCAGTATAAAACAATGCATTTATTTGAATGCTATCATCTACCTTCCTCCCCCAAAATTGAAAGTTAGAAATGCATGCAATGGTTAAGCATCTGGTTCATTTATTTTTATTTTCATGATTTATTAATGATATAGAGAAAACTAGTAAAGTAATACCAAAGGGAACGGTATTAATTAACACCTGCAAACCTATTACCGAGGGGATGTCCAGTTATCACCTTTCCCTAAAAGTTAAACAATCGCTAAACATTTGTTTCATTTATTTTCTTTAGTTCTGTGAAAAATTAAATATTTAAGCCTAATATATGTATGACATTCCATAGTTAATGGTTACTACAAAAATACTTGCAGGCTTACTCTGACCGAGAGTGGTAGTACCTGTTGGATTCTATTTAACTCGTACCTATCGATTACAGACTATTAATCTACAAACCAATTGTATACAAAATGTATATTTACAACACAAGGAAATACTTGAAGTTAAAATTTTGAAGCATAAAATCTTTTACCAAAATGATTATATTTGTCATAAAATAACCCAAAAAGGGTTGATATGCCATATGAAAAAAAGAAAAACAAAATTTAAATAAGAATGGCTGTATTATATACAAGGGTTTGATTTAATATTATTACCATTTTTTTTTTTAGCTTCAGAAACGCTGGATCGTATTAAGAAATAAAATATGGTAGAAATGCTAAAATCTCAGTACGTTTTGACTTGACATATCTTCGTGGACATCTTATTTCAATCCCATTTCAACTTTTAATGACGAAAAATAAATAAAATTGTTTTCTATACAATCTCACAAAATATCTAAAAGAACTATAAGGATCAAATTTTCTGAAATATTTTATCATGTAGACCCTAACCCTCAAAATGTCCTTATAAATTCATTCTTTTACCCTTATTTCTGAATTTATCCACTTTATTCTTAGCTTTCTACACTGGTGCTATTTTAACTGAAGTAATTCGCTCAAAAAAACATTTGTTATTAGAAAAAAACCAATCTGTGATAGATTAAGGTTTTTGAAATCTTTCTTACTGATAAATTTCCAATATAAGAAATAGTAAAAACAACAAAACAAAAAACAACAAATCAAGATCTCATTAAATTAATTTGAAGGCCTCTATTAATCATTCTTTTCTTTTAGTAAAGTAATTAATCTAAAGATTCTGACAGTTCTTTTTTTATAATAATAATTTTTTTATTCCTTTTTTGTACCTCATCATAATCATGTTTGGTTTAACGTCTCTCTTATATGCTGGCCAGGTCTTTATTTATCCCTCTTTCTCTCAAGTTCATCCTTATCACTCCCATGTTTTCCTTGGCCTTTTCCTGTGGACTGACCCCTGCTATCTCAACTGTTCTACATCTGTTAACTCAAGAACTCTTATCCATTCTTTCAATGTGGCCATACCATCAAAGTCTCCTATTCTGCACACATCTACATATACTGTCCCGATTAAATCTTCCTTAAAGGTCATCAGAACTAAACCTGTTTTGAAGACTTGCATTACACATACAACGTATCATTCTCATATGATTTCTCTCCATGCAACACATGCCCTCAACCCTCATTGGCCAGGTTTCACTTCCATACATCATCACACTGCGGGCACATGCCTGATGGACTGTTCCCTTGATCGACAGTGGTAACCCTCTACACCTAATTTTAATATTACATTCTTACGCTTAGATACTGCTACCCAGGATTAAATACAATATTTTATATTTATTAAAGTCTCATATATTCTTACAATAACATTTGAATCCCTTGTAATAAAATTTTCTAATTATCTAACCGATCATTATATTCAGTATTTATTTAAATTTGAAGAGACATCAAGGGGTTTTTTGGGGGAGGGGGTGGGGGGTATGATTGGAATATTATTCGTTTCTCTTAGTAGTAGCCCCCCTCCCCCCAAAAAATGCTTACATGTGAATTGTATAACTGCTTAAACTTGTAACTTATTCTTTTATCAACATTTGTTTTTAATATATCTTTTTTAAAAAAATTTTTTTTTACTTTTTTTTTTTAATGAAATAAAATTTGATTCTGTATTTGTATAAATTATCATTTGACTAATTGTATGGATTTATTTATTTTTTATTTTTCAGAATTATTCTGTCGATGTTCCAGAATTGACCAGTCCACAGACACAAGTGTCCACACAGGCTTTCCCAATCCCACGGAATGTAATCCGGTTAAAACTTAAATGAATTGCATAGTTTCTCTCTTTGTTGATGTTTATTGTTGTTGTTGTTGCACTAGTATTAGCTACCTAGTGGAATCTCTTGGGAAGAGGGGGGTGGATGTCATTGTTTAGGCAGTTGGGCTCTATTGAAACAAGGGTCGCACACCTACAACCTGCAGACATCCGCATATAGACACAAAATCAAATGTACAGTTCGGAAGTCCTAAACAGACACAGTAAATGCCTCCCCCAACAAGACGTCAATACCAACCTGGACCACCAAGGATGTTTACTTGTCAAATAAATTGAACATTAGAACTTTTTGTTAACAACAAGCATTTCTTCCACTCAGAGGACTCCTCCTCTTCATTATATCGGTGTAAAGATGTTTTGTTTTTTGTAATCATAACAATATTTACTTTGCTTATTAATTGTCTTTGTTTCAGTCCAATCCATATTGCCATTCTAGTATCTATTTGTCCCCATTATCCTTCCTCCTCCTTACATCACATGTCTGCTATAAAGAAAACAAAAGGAATCATTTTGCTATATGGTTGGTTCCACATTACACCATCATCCAATCTTGGCAGTTGAAAACACTAAATGAACTCTGCTTTATCTCTTAACATTTTTTTAAAATATTTTTATTTTTAAATATTGAGTCTGTGTGGGTGTAGATGTGTGTGTGTGTGTGAGAGAGAGAAATTTATGCTTTTTCATACCTGTATGTCTTGTAGGGTACAACACGCATTCTCCAAACGGAAAATGCAGGAAGAAAAAAAAATTATACCTACTCTGACATGCGCAGGTGTGCAGCCAAAATGCATAGGTATGTAAACAAGGATTTACACACTGCAAGTGGCAGTTTTATGCATGCATATATTCAGTCTCTGAAAAAAATGCGTACATGTTCGTTTTTATATATATATATACATATATATAAAATCTGGTATGGGTCACATGTCTATTTGCGATTTGCATGCATTATATATATTTTTCTTTTCTTTTTTTTTTTTTTTTCAGGTGGATGTCTCTTATGTATGTTTTTGTCTGGTGACTTCTATCAATTGTGTTCATTGTGGTATTGTTTTGATATATATCTATATATTACTATTAGTGACTAGGTAGAGAACTGTTCAATCCTGTTGCAGACAGAATTTAGGAATATCCCAACTCTACTTGGAAAAAAATCCTATGAAGTTCCGCTCTCATCCACGAATATATGAATACATATTGCCACCCACTCTTTATTTTCATTATTTCTTTTGTGACTCCCTAAACAATTTATCAGTGCTTAAATTAGTGTTTTAAGTGCAGTTTTTTTCTTTTTTTTTTTTTTTTTAAGTAAAGTCTAATTCCTTCCATACTTAGACTTTGTTCTGTGTGCGGTTGATATGCTTCAAGAGTTTTTTTTTTTTAATTTTTAGATTTAAATTAATAAGGAATGAAATGCCCCATTTTATGAAAACTAAAGCTTTGATAGCAAAAAATGTTTTTCTTTTTTTAATTTAACTTTTTTTTTTCTCTTGACTCGTTAAAAACCCACTCTCTTTTGCTAGAATTATGCAAAATCTATTTCCTTTTCTATTCATGAAGATCATAGATTTTGTTTTAATTGACTTTTTATATATTTTTTAAAGCTTACTTACTAATTGATGGATCAGAAAAATATGGAAATGTTATCATTTAAAGAGAGAAATTGGTGACACGTTATAGTTGTCCCTGTCAGTGTATTTAGATTTGTTAAAATTCACAAAAGTGTGAATAGGAGAAAATGCCCTATTTTTATCAAATGTGATGGCTATTAAAATATATATAAAAAAATAAAAACTTTCTCTGAAAAAACAAAAAACAAAAAAAACAAAAAAACAACCAAAGCAATTCTTCCTTCAGGTTCATAGTTAATAGTAACTATGCTCTAGCTGTAAGCATACTTCGTAGTTAAACAAAAAAAACAAAAACAAAAAAAAATTACATAAATCTAAAAAAGAAAAAAATATAAATATCTATATACATTAAAATTATAATATGAACAGTATCAAAATGATACAAATGCCTTTTTTTCTCTTTTTTTTTTTCTCTTTTTTTTTTTTTTTTTTTACCCTCTCAGCCAATAAGATTTTTTTTCTCTCCACCTGTCTGTGTTTTTTGACTAATGTATGCAAACTTGTAGAATTGGTCTTTCTTGCCTCTGGACCGACCCACGTATAAACACACTTCTACATAGCATTAGTAATGATTTGTTTCTATCAAGGATTCTTGGTAGGGAATGGAATATACAACTCTTCTGGTTATTATAGAAGTTTTTTTTGTAAACATTGTGTATGTTATACATAGATTTTTTTTTTTCATACACTAAAAAACACAAGACCCTAAAATGTTTTTTTTTTTTTTTTTTTTTTAATTCAATTCTAAAATTTCTAAATAGAAGTTATAATCAGAAACCAGTTAAGTTTTAACTTTAATTTTAAAATATTTTTTTTATTCATGCCAGTTAGTGATATTTGCCTTAAGATCACCCCCCACCCCCCATCTACAGCTAAAATCTAAGATATTTCGTTGACTGAAATGTCCTGATCATTAAACTAGAAAAATATCTAGCTTTCTTACCTGTATCTCTTCTTGGTGTCTTTGTTAAAATGAAAACAAAAAAAATCTATAATCATCAGATCACTGAAAACCATCTAGGAATGATTTTTTTTTTTTTTTTGTCCGCTTTCTGAAAAAAGTTTTTTTTTTTCTTATTTTATTTCTTTTGTATCTCTCCTCTCTGCATCTTTTCATTCCTTTGCATCTGTTGAGCATTCCTCTTTCCTAGTACATCTGTAAGATTATTTTTTTAATTAAAATTTCATTCTCAACCAATTGTTCTTTTTCCTTTCTTATTTAAGAATATATTTCGTTTGTTTATTTATTTATTTTTTAGAAGGGTCTAAAAGAAAAATGTGTTCTTGCAAATTTGGTATTAAAGCCATTTTTCCCAATTCACAAATATAAAATGCACAGAACAAAAAAACAGCTTCACTGGTGGATATATTTACTTATTGCTTATCGCTAATATTCACTTTGGTGCAAATACGTATTGGGCAGGGTTTTTTTTTTAATTGTAAAAAAATTGGTAAATTTTTATTATAACACCAGTCATTTTATATAGAAATATTTCATTTTTATGATTTTTTATTTATACCTTAAAAAGTTGAAAATTATAAATAAACTAAACATCTTAGTTTAATTTTTAGTTGATGGGTGGGAGCAATTGTCTCTTTAAATTTAATGTAAATTGATAACTCATTACAAAAATCTTTTACAAAGAACTCTTTACTTGTATGAAAGTCACAAGAGGAGATAATTTTACATAATTTTCTTACTGAAAATCTATGGGTGATCAATTTGTAGTTTCTTTTTTTTAATCGTAAACTGCCCACCACTAAAATAGAATGTTTTTATTACTATTTATTTATTCATTTTTTAAAATTTAATTTTGACTCATTTGAAGTTGAAATTAGTTCAAGTTACTGAAAATGAAAATCTATTTTTATATCAAATGGAGACTGGTGTTGTATTAAAAATACATACTGAAATTTTTCATGAATTAATTATTTTTAAAAATTTTTATTTTTAGACATTTTGAAATCACAAGTGAAAAAGGAAAAAAAAATCCAACTTCAAAATACAAATTTCAATTTTTTTTTATTATTGAGAGAAAGAACACCCAAACAAACCAGCATGTTGCATATTAGAAAAAAAAAAAAATCGGATTTTTTTTTTTTAAATTTTATTTTTAGTGCATATTTGAATTTTTTTTATTATTAGAAATATAGGGAGGTGGCATTGGTGAAGTGCATAGCGACATGGACTGACGACGTCGGTGGGCCAGGTTCAAATCAAGTTGGTTCTTTAGCCCCACTTTCACTTATGGATGTTGGCAACCTTCATGTGGTCCCTCCTGTAAGTACCTGATTCTGGAAAGACTCTAAGGAAACCATTGTCAACAACAGAATCAAGCTGGTCAAAAATGTCGTACGATGCTTATTTATATTTACTTTTATTAGAAATATAAATAATGAGATAATCCTGATTTGTTAAAATTAATAAATGAAGGGAATCATTAAATTGGTCTTAAGAGTTTTAGAGTAAAAGTTTTTATTTTAAGTACAATTATGACAATTTAAGATTTTTATTTTCATATAGCCAAACTTTATTTAATTTCATCATATATATATAATATATATATTAGGTTATTACGTGGCAATCTCTCGTGGCCTAATGAGACTAGATGAACGGTTACAGATTCAAGGTGTATCTGTCAACCAGGTTTGCACCCTATGACCGTCAGATTGTTGTTTCCCTGCTCGAAACGACGTTGTACGTAGGTAAAAAAAATATTAAAAATAATATATATATATATATATATATTTCCATGTATGTTGTGCACTACAACCTCATGTTTTCTCACATTGAGAAATGTAGACATTATATAACGGATAATCTCTATTCGTGATTGTCAGTCTGCAATGCCGTAACAAGTTTTTTGCAGAGAGGTCCTTGTGAAGGTGCTGTCGTCCTCCCACATACAACCCCTGGTATTCCCAAAGGGTCACCCATTTAGTACTGACCAGGCTTAACTTCAGTGATCTAACAAGGATCCGTGTCAACATCATTTGAGATAATTGACTCAACAAAATACGGATTTCTATTGAAGGAGATCTTGGGTGTGTCACCTCTTCTATAGTTAGCCTACTATTATTTGCGCATTTTAATTTTTTTTAACAGCAAGTTAATTCCATTTTAACCCAACCTTTTTTATTCTTACTCTTTTTATTCTTCCTCTTAGCAATAGAATTGTGTGAGAGAGAGAGAGGGGTGTGTGGTGAAACTATAGTTTGCTTATAAACCTGCATTGGGTGGGTGGGGGCTAACCCCCCCCCCCCCCCCCTCCCCAGTGGTCTTTCTTTATTTGCCTGTCATGCCAACAGAGGTGATCAAGCAGCTTTACATTTGTCCAGCAACCAAGAGGCGTCAGTTTGGAATGGGGTAAGAAGAGTTGTTATACATTTAAAAAAAAAAAACAATGCATTTTCTTTTTTGTTTAATAAACTACACAATTATTTTGGTTTTGACAGCCATCACACAGCAAGCATCATACCAGCATTTGTTTACGTGGACCTACAAAATATATACATTTTCTATAAAACAGTAATTATAACTTAGGTCATGCAGCAGCTTTGTATGTGGATAAGTTTCCTTTTTGTTAGAATTTGTCTTTTCATGTAAGTCAAAACTTTCCATTGTTTTTTTTGTGTGTGCAGATTGAGAGATAAAAATGGAGGAAAAAAAAAAATTTGAGGCTTTCGTTAAATGTCCAGGTGCTGTAAATTTCTTTTTGTCTTTTCTCCTTTACATTTTTTCAATGAAACATGGTATGATATTCAATTGATTTCACAGATAATAAATGATACAAAACCGAGATGTTTTAGTATATTTCTCTTTGATTGCCTCGCTTCATGCTTGTTTACAATGTTATATCTACTAACAGCCGGCGGCTCGCAAGAAATGCGCTGATTAATCAAATACCTTTATTTAAATTCGCTCATACTAAAAATCTTTATTCCAGGAAAAAATAAAACGTTTTAACTAGATTAAATCCTCTTTAAAATGATATCTATTTTATGAGGGTCGTGGATTAAAAAAAAAAAATTGATGGGAGCTGGTTCAGCAAAATATTTTAACAGCTTTTTCATTGGTTTAATCTACTCAAAAAGAAATAAAAATTGCTATAATACCATCATTAAAATTGATTTAAGAACATTATTAGATCATAATCTTTATATTCCCATTTTGTTAAATTTGTTTTTTAGTCAAATTAAGAAAATATGTGCACAACCTGTCAGTTGAAAATTCAAATACATCAGATTTGCATTAAATTTGATCCATATTCATTCGACACCAATTAAGCCAGATTCTCTGAATTTCGAGACATTTAAGCCTTAAATTCTAGACATTTTCTAGAATCAAAAATATGTAAAATTTAAATAAGGTTTCTAGACATAAGGGTTAGTAGCATTTTATCTTGATTTTAATCTTCGTAAGGGGACAAAAACTTCTGTTTGGGGGAGTTAATTTTTCCTGACATGCGTATTCATTTTTTTGTTTCATTTTACTTCAATCGAAGTTCTCAGACATCAAGGGGCCCCTTCCTGGGGCTAACACTTGATCTCTATATGAGATCCATAGATATTCGAATATTCTATTAAAGTTCTCCTTTACCTGTCAAACGTTGAGTTAGTAAAGAAATTAAGAATATTAATTTTCCTCTCCCCAATTGACCAGTTAACTATGTTATATAATTTTCTTGTGGTCTCTTGGTCTTACCGGATTCCAGGACAAGAATCCATCTCGTCTGGTGGAGTATCCAGCTAAGTGCTGTTACTTGAGGTAACATTACTTGGAGAAGGTGCACTATTCCTCGTATATGCCAGTGTGGCGAGCCATACTAAGGGGTCTTATTTGAGCTTCGAATACTGTTATTTTGAATATTTGGTCAGTTTACTTGCAGGAAGAAGTTGTTTTTTTTTTTTTTCATTTATCCCGACTATATTTATATCCGAACACAACTATCCAAACGCTTCATTTGAATAATAATTTTATAAATAAGCTCTAATAAATCAATATTCTGCACAATTAATTTCTATTTTTGTTCTACAATTTCCTCATATATATATATATTATAGTTTTCTTCATATTAATATTATTATTATTAGTAATATTAATTACAACAATTTAATGAAAAACGTTTAACATTCAAATGATTTTGAAATTCAAAAGATAACTTATGGTTTTTGTTGACGATGATGATGATATGGAGATAACACTAATACATTTGCCATATAAAGACCCCCCCCCCCTCTTCTCAGCTTTTTAAAATTACAAAAAAAAAATCATTAAGTTTTGTTTTATATTTCTGTCTTTAATAATAAATGCGAAAAACAAAGTAAGCCTTTAAAATTACTCAGGAATATATAATTGTTTCATTTGACCAATTGACGTTCCACATTCAGTGATTGTCAAGAATAATCAATAGAATGAAAAGGTGCGCAAAAAAAACAAATAGTAAACAAATAACTGTTACCAAAGGTAATAAAAGTTACTTTTTTACCTACCATGCCTAATTTTTCTATGTTCTAAAGTACTTTAAAGCGTTTTTTTTAAATTTATTTAAATTAAATAAGTTTGGAAAAACAAAGATGGCCAACAGTTGTTTGCTAACCGTCTACGAAGTCTGGTTTTCTTTTTTTTTTTTGTATTTTTCTCCATTCAATTAGGTAGAAAAGTAAATTTTAAGGCGTTTGGTACAGTTATTTGTTTCTTTCTTCACTCCAGAAGACGAAAAAACAAACTTCAGAGATATCTGCATACATCATCTTGAAAATGGAACTGTAACGCGATCGGGTTTGGACGAATTATTAAAATGCAATAAAGACGCTTTAAAAGACTTTAAAACACAAAAAATTAGGCAGGTAGGTAGAAAAGTAACTTTATTGCCTTTGGTAACAGTTATTTGTTTTGTTTCGTCACCCCTTTTTTTTTCTGTTGATTATTCTTGACAGTCACCCCAATTTTTCGTTTAATCCCCTCATTATGGGGAATTTATTTTTTATACTTATACAAAATTAAATCGCAACATTGGAATATATCCAATAACACCATGACAATAACGTTTCTGTTTTTCTTCAAATTACCAAAATGTGAAAACATTGTTTCTTTGTTCTTCTGTAGATAAGGCTACATTTAGATTATTTGCTGCGGGTAGTTTTTGCTATATATATAAGTTGAAGCAGATTTTAAAATGGTGGGACGTGTGTGGCCTCTGACATTCAGGTAAATGAGTAGAATACTTGTCATTACAACAGAAATCCTGTACCAAATGATCATCTCATCAGAAACTTAAAGAATTTTTTTTTTTTCATAGAAAAATAAAATTCTAATATTCCACGGTTACGGAGCAATTGCACAATTAGCAATGGTTCTAGTCTCTGTATATTTAATGCAGTTCCCGGTCAGAACTCTGATGGTAACAGCAAAAGAGAAGGCAGTGATTACAGATACCAGTGGGATGCACTCTTATTGAAGATCAAGGTTAAGCTAATGTCTACCCGGTCAAATTTAGTAGACAAGTTACAGGGTTAGAGATCAATTTTCTTGAACAGCACCGTGTTGAAAGACTCCATTTCATACATATATAGCCCTGTCTCAAATAATAGGGTTTCTCAAAGAAACCATCTTGTGCAATATTTAATTTAAAAAAAAAAAAATAATAAATAAATAAAAAGTTTGACCTGAGATGACCTTATAAGGGTTGAAAGGTCGTTAAAAACAAACAAACAATACAGCGAACTTTAATATGACCACAACTAATGGCAGAATATGGACTGTTACTGATATAAAATTTGAACTGAGGATGCACTGCAAGAATTAATTGAATAATTTCTAAAAGTTGTTCTTTGGATTAAAAAAAATATATAACTTAAACAAAAAAAATTGAACAAAAATATTCCGAAAATGTTTTCCATGAACTTGATGAAAAATTTATCTTACCAAATTTCTTAGATGTAAGAATATTTTCCAGGAACTCTAGGTAATACATTTACTTAAGAACTGAAATTTTATTTAATCTAAAATAGTATTAAAAAAAATATTTTTTATATGTTGATTAAATAGAGTAATTTTCACTTCAGTCTCCGCTGTAACAAAAAACCAGCCCAGATGTGGCAACAATATGGGGGAATGCAGGCTTTGTCGAGATATAGGATACTGGCAGGTGTGAGAAGTTTTCTAGTACGGTAGAGGGAGCCCACCTTTTCTGCAGCAGATTTGGCAGTATCTTCTATGTATTTATTCCAATTAATGTTACCTGTGAGTGAATGTTAGACTCTCAGGTAGGGTACTATCAGCCATGGCAATTGGTGGTTGGCAATGTTTCTTATAATTGTTAAAGGAAAAGAGCTTTGTAACCATCCATTTATGACGCCATTCCTCTATACATAATTTTCTAAGTATTCAACCAATGCCTTGGATATGTGTGCGTTTGATTTGTCTTCAGGTCGAGAATAGAGCATGATGTCATCAGCAAATATACCCGTCTCAGACACGATTACATCAGGAAAGTCGATTATGAAAAGCAAGAATAATAAAGGTCCAAGGATCGACCCCTGGGGCACTCGCATTAATGTGATGTTATTTATATGTCCGGCCACTAAAGATGACCTGCATCTTTCTTTTAGCTAAAAAAGAATCTTTGTCAGTATTTAGGCAGATCATGCACAACGGATTGAATTAAAAACTCTGAAACAGGACAGCATTTAAAAAAAAAAAAAAATTTTTGTCAGCAAGTGCACATACAGCGACATTGGAGACGAGCTGAGAATGTTGTATTTTTCGGATGGTACAGCGATAGTTATGGTAGAATATTTTGTCATGGCAAGTCTTCCACATTTGGGTAGCACAGTTCAAACCAGTGCTTGTTTTATATTCAGCACTTGGTATGTTTTGTTCAGACATCCAACTGTCAGTCTATGTTCCAAGCGAGAGAAGGTGGAACGGCCCAATCTCATACGTGCTGAAATTTTATTCTTGGCTCCAAGATCTTCAAATTTAGATGAAAACAAAAAAATCCCAGTCTTTGATGTGTTTATCTTCATGAAAATTACTTGTGCTTTTATAATGGCTTGTATGTAAGTGTAATTCTTGCCAATAACTGCTATATCGTCAATCATGTTCAAAAACCTTGATCAGCCAGCCACATATTTTTTTCTTTTTATTTAAGTTCATCTCAAACAAGGCACAATGCCAGTGAGAGGGAAATCCTATGTGGGGAGTTTTGCCGCGAAACGCTTGTTTACATTTAAATATTTGTATGTTAGTACGGTCAGGGAAGCAGGAAGGGAATTTCAAAGGCTAGCAGTATGAGGAAAGAAGCTATTAAGGTAGATAGTTTTCCGGTGTTTGGGGACCTCAACAGTGAAGGGCTGAGATCTTGCTGCCTGACAGGTTGATCAGGGTATTTATATAGAGGTGGCACCAGTGCAGCACATTCCATTAAAGTACTTGTAAAATAAGCACAGGGATGCAACATTGCGGCGATGGGGCAGAGGCTGGAGCATGCTTGATAGTGAGGGGCCTATTAGATTAGAAACTCTCTTTTGTACCCTGTCCAAGAAAGAGAGGCTAGTGTTTGGTGAACCAGCCCAGATGTGACAACAATACTCCATGCATGGGCGAATGATGGCTTTGTAGAGATATAAGATACTGGCAGGTATATATAAACAAGGTTGGTGGTAATGCTCATTCCTGCCGGTCTGTAACACAGAAATTTCTGACGTGGCCGCAACATAGCACACTATTCGTGTTGATCAGACTGACAAGTTTGCTTGGCATGCCGTCTTGAGCATGATCTCTCACAGGGAACATTAAAAAACAAAACAAAAAAAAAAAAAAACTAGCAAGGCTACCTGGTGTTTCCTGGAGCAAAAGTAATATATTTCTATTAAAACTATCTTTTGTACCTCTCTCTATCCTGTTCTTCCCCCCCTCTCCCGACACACACCTTTTATATAGATTCCTCAAAGAATAAGGGAAATAACTTTAATAAAAAAAAAATCTAAGTTACTTCCCTTTAGTATATAAAATGGCTAAAAAAACGACTTCTGATGGAAACTTCACAAGTTTAAGGTCAAAGAATGAATGGTTTTCTAAATATTAAAGAGATTATTCACCGGGGCAACGCTGATCAAGAATATACAAACTTTGTGGGTATTTGTTTTGTAGTTTTTGACTTTGAGTGTGTGTATATGTCCAGCTAAAACATATAGACAACTGCCCTTTATGTCTCCACTAGAATAGCATCTAGTCAGTCTTGTAGTACTTCATAGTCAGGTAACTGTTTGATGTATCCAGTCTGTAATAAGGATTGGACTTTAAAAACTCATAAAATGTAATCTTCCGCAATCTTATTTTTATTTTTTTCAATTTCTTTGGAGTGGAAATCATATCAGTGTTCATAGATGGGGAGGTGTTGCAATTGCTAGTAAAATGTGAAGAACTAGTCGACGGACGGTGGTTGAGGGAGCAGTTTTGAAAAACATAGTGGACAGATAACCGATTGGGAACAAAGTTTATCGAGCAGTGTTTTTACGGATACTTTCACATTCAAACCAGTGGATTGTTTGATGCAGAAAGATTCAGGAGTCTCCATTGTTGCAGTGATTGCCAAACAAACATTTTCTCTACTGAATTAGCTTTTCCTGTACAGGTGTTGAAGTCTCCAGTAAATTATTAAATCGATTTAAGGAATAATTCTGACTGTGCCATAAAAGCAGTGGTAATATTGGCTCTGAGACAGTCCATCGCAGTATATCTAGCTCTTATCTAACAGGAAATATGAGCACCATTAGTCTGGTAAGAGAGTACAAAGCTTATGCAAAATGTTCGGAAACTGCTATGATACAATTGATATGTCGTGGCTGAATTGGGTTAGGATTTGATAATTGGTTAGTGGCCATCATAAATTATTAGGCCGTTACAAGAAACATACATTTATTGATGAAAATATTTTCATCTTTCCAATACTCTGTAAACGACGTGAAACTGTTGTAGTGCTGATAAGTGTCAGACATTTCTTTGACATTTTGGCATGGATTTTGCTCAACAAGTGCTGGCAATTATTCGTCAAGATTACATGGCCGTCCTCTACCTTCTTCAAGATTCATCTCCACTACAAAATTTCTGGAACAACCTTCGTACTGTCTGATCGCTTGTGGATCCATCTTCCATGCTCTATTAATATTGGTAGTAGTTTCGGAAGCATTGTGCGCAAGTTGAACTCCTAAGGCAAAGGTCGTGTTTTGCCATGTTCATCATTGAGGGTCTTCTATGCCTCAAAAATACTATTTGAAAAAAAGTTACAAATTATTAATGAGAACATTGGCCTCGGCCTTTTGGCTAAGATCAAAGTGTAGTATCTGTTCCGATGGATACTGCACGCTTGTTCTGTGCAGTTCTAGGAGGTCCACCCTCCCAGGCTTCGCCTCCCCTCTTTGGGGAGGAGTAAGTTTATTGCTTACTGTCTGAGGCGCCCCTACCGGGGAATGCCGACGGGGCTGCCCAGGCAATTTTTAAATGGCCAGAGTGCTCACCTCTCGAGCGCTGGCTTTTAACCCCACTTGCTCGACCCGATCTTGAGTCACATCTTACTTGTGGGAGTAAGATAAAACTGGCCTTGTGCCTAACTGTGCGAGGAGTAAATAAACATATTTATTATTGTATATGTTAAAATTTACCAGAAACAAACTACAGATTACGTGTTAAAATGACTTTTTAAAACCCAGCGCTTTAGGCTGCCATTATTTTTGTAACGACCTAATATTTTGCATTAATTAAAGGTTGGAAAATGAAGTGTTAGTTGGATTTTCAAAGTAATATGAGAAAGTAAGAGAAAAATTATGTAGTCTTTTATACGGTTGTTGCTCGTTGTTTAAATTTAGATGAGTTGCAATAAATCAAGAATATTGGTCGAGAATTATTTGAATTATCTACCTTGGATTTATTTTTGGCCAACGTTAGAAAATGCACTCTCCTGTCTGGAAGTTAAGGAAACTTGTTCTACCCATGTGCGAGAAATTTCAAGAACACGACTGTCCGCTTTCTGGCGCATCAAACATGGTCTGACCAGCTGTCCATCTTTGCGTGGTCTTTATAAATCCTGACACTGTGTCCGGCAGATGCTTTCCTGGTAGCAGTCACATAGAACACAAACAACATAAATTAAGTGCATTTACTTATTCATTGCTCACACATTCTCTCTATCTCCGACCCTGGTAACCTGTGTTCTTTATCGATTGTATTTGGGACCATAATGTATTCCTCCTTATTAGATTGTTACAAAAATAAGTACTATAAGATCAGCAACCTCCATTTTATATTTATGTAAGATATTCATGTGAAGTATCTGGATGCATAATGCTTACAATTTTTATGATTCGGAAGACTTTTGCTCATTCTTTTACCTGTCGTATTAGTTTTCAAGGGGTCGGGTGAGATGGAAATAGGGTCATTGATTGACGCCATGGCTCTAAGATATATACTCTGGCTTTTGTTAATCATGTGAGTCAATAATAAACTCGAAACACAATTTAGTAAAGTATTCTTTATTCAAGGAGAGTCTTTGTTGTCTGCCACATCGTTACAAAGTTCTGGTGGATAGTAATTGTATCAAGTTACAAAGTGCAACTGATGATATTTTTTTGTAAAATTAAAAAACAAAAAACACTTTCATCGAAGTACAAACTGGTATATTTACATTTATGTACAAAGAAAAAGAAATTTCAAAACAATCTCGAAGATACTTTATTTGTAACAATAAAAATGAAATTTAAATTTCTTGTAAACAATTTATGTGAAGGGTTAAGTATTTTTTTTTTCTAAGTGAACATTACATACTTTATTTCTTTGGGTAGAATTTATTTTGCCTTTAAGAGCTTGCTTACACGAACAAATAGTTTTGCCATGTTATACATTGAAATATATGATACTGTTTTCTATAGTTTCAAGTAAAAAAAAAAAACAAAAAAAAATTATACAAATACATGTGAATGTTTAAAAATTTTCATTCTCCTAAAATGTATTAAAAACTATTTTATATATTCTTTACGATTTAGTAACTTTGAGTATTTAAGCAAAATGGTTACTAACAAGATTAGTTTTCCATTCTGAAATAAAATCACATCTAAAAGTTTCAACCAATTAATGATCGCAAAACATTCCGCCAAGTAGAATCGATTTATCTTTTGCACGTGACCTTGGCAGTGATTTGCGCTGGACAAAGCACATCTCTAAAATTGTCAAAAAGGCTGAGGGTGTCTTGGTATCGTTCAGCAAGCAAGATCTTTGTTAGTCATTCTCCAGCTATGGTGCGGCCGCGCTTAGAATTTGCAGCATTAGTCGGTAATCCACATTTTGCTCAGAACATTGGCCGTCTGGAAACCGTTCAGAGACGTGCAACTAAGAAAATACTCTCCATCAGACACCTGCCATACTTTGAACGCCTTGCTTCCCTGAATTTAGATTCATTAAGTCTCTGACGTTTAACAACTGACTTTGTACAAATCTGCAAAATTATTAACCATCTCGTAAACATTAACTCTGAGCATCTCTTTGATCTTCATGTGTTTAACAACCGTGGAATACATACGTACAAAGTCAGAAAACAGCACAGCTTCCATTTCAGAAAGATTTTTTTCAAGCTCAGAATTGCTGAAGCACAAAACAAAATGCCTGCATCAGTAGTTGGCTGCTGAGACACGGCTTCATTTAAAACCCTCATACTTCTTGAAATTCGACAAAACTACACCTCATGTCCCCCTTCACACACACTAGATGCACTTTTCATGTGTTGCAATGCACCTGAGAACTGCAAACAATGATGTAATTAAATTAAATGCAAAATAATAATAATGACAAGATAAATCTTAATTTCATTTGGCCAAGTCTTTGGTAGTGACCAACAATTGAACTGAACTGTTTTAGATTTTTTTTCTTTTCTTAAGGATTACTTATTTCAATGAAATTTTATTTGTGTAATTTGGATTATTCGGACTACTTTTCTTATTTGGTTGTTATTTTCACATTTCGACCAATGTGACCTCTGACCTTTTTCTTTAAGAACTTGGGAACTGAACCCTTATGTATAAATACCCAAAGTTACTACGATAATGAAAAATACACTTTTTAACACTTGATTCACAAGTGTTTGGAGAAGGCCATTTATTTTTTTTTTTCATGGAATTAACATATACATTTAAATGTATAACAGCTATCAAAACTTAATATTCATGAACATGAATTCTATCAAAAAAAAAAAACAAGTACAAAAAGTGTTAAAAATTGCTTTTGCAAGACTGGCGGACGAGGTAATTATGACAGAAGTATGAATATTTTTTTTTAAGCACCTTCAATTTATGAGGGTCGTAATTTGTTTCTGATCGATTCAAGTATAAAAGAAGAGTTTAAAGATTTCTACATTTAAAAATATGAACGTTGTAAAATGTTTTGGCTCGTAATGCAGACAAAAAAATGCATTATAAACCCCCTCTCTCAAGTGACCTCATTCATTTTTTATACAAACAGTTAAAGAAATATTTATAAAATGTCCTTACATGGAAAAATAAAATTTATCATATACAGGGTGGCCTCCACAAAAAAACAAAACAAGACAAAAAACACAGGAAATTTAGACAAACAGTGAATCAACTTGTGTATATAGATATGACATTCACCCAAATGCTCCATGACATACACCAATACGAGCTGAATGGCATATATATATCCAAGGATATTTATTTTATTAACATTTTTTTTTCGGTATTAGAGATCCTCAGAGATTCCTACTCACCATTTTTATTTTGTGCCACATCTTATTTTATAAAGAAAATTTGGTGCTTCTTCAGATTAGGACCCGAGCTAAGTTTAACCCAGTCATTAGGGTCAGGGTTAGAGTCAAAGTTAGCTCGGGTCCTAATCTGAAGAAGTACTGAAAATTTACTACACTGAACTATTTTGTAAAATTTTAGAGATGAATAAAATCCAAGGATACTATTGCCTGGTTCAGAGCCAATACTCATGATGTCATTAAACCAAATGAATTACTCACGAAGTTCAAATCAAAATGTAATGGATTTTATCATTGCATCAACTTAAATTACAGGGAACAGAGGTCACAGACATCAAATCCTTAACTGTTTATTGAAACTTGGAGCCACCCAATCATCTACATCGTTGGGCAGTCACTCACGGAAAGCAAGATGAACATCTCATCTAACATTTTTTTTTTTTCTTCTGTTTTAACAATTATTTTCTATTTCCAACAATTCCATATGTACGTCTAAATTAATTGTGCTAAATTTCCGGTTTTATTTTAAAGGGAGGGGGGTCACCTTGCTTATAAAAATATTTTGAGAAAGTTTATACATACACAAAATTAAAATATAATAAAGTGGATTTATTATTTTAATTTTGATCTATAAAAATAATCATACATAAAGAAAATTTTATTTTTAATAAAAAGCACCTTTACAAATGGTGTCAAAAAAAATCTTTATTTTTACACAACTTTTTTTTTTTTTTAAAGACACCCCCTCACCCCCCACACACACATACAATTCTAATAAAAGATCCTTATCCTCATTTCCTTCTCATGATTATGGACTTTTTAAAAGGTTAAAACGGAAAAAAATATATACAAATATGGTATATGAAAAGTGATAATTTGGAGAAGAAAGAAAGAATGTTAAGAAAACACATTAAAATAGCACCTAAGTAAAAAATGTTAAAATAATATATATATAGTAGGGGGGGGGGGGAGAGACGGGGGTGCAAGGGAGAAAAAAAATTGTAGGGAATTTTCAAACGTAGTAAAACAGATAATTCTATAAGAAAAGCAGTGTTGCCAGTCCAAAGATGATCACCAGAACTGACACTTGTAGGCTGCTCGAGGCATCAATTGGCATGCACGTGTACTGCTTGAGGGCGTTGATCTGGCCGATAAAGTCTGGTCCAAGGTAGTCAATATAATTCTGTTTATCCTCAGGAACATACATAAGACGTACAGCTGCATCCGTGAATATCAGGTCCGTGTAATAAGTGCCCGAATCAAACATGTGGTAATCTCCATCACTAAAGAAAAAAAAAAAAACACACCTTCAAGTTAAAAATTTGCTATTTATTGAAATCTAAATGTGGAACAGCAATCAGGTTTCGATTTCACTTTGGAAGTCTGCATCCTGAGTTAATTCTTCTAAAAATAAAAATGAGATTCTATTATTTTTTAGATAAGGTGATGGATTTATACCTTTCCCAAGGGTATTAAAGAAAGCGAATTATCATCATCATATTTGGTTTAACGTCAGTTTTACATGCTGGCATGTGTTGAACGGATTTCAGAAATTGACTTCCAAACTAACCTATCTTTGGCAAAGTCTTTATTTATCCCTCTTTCTCTCAAATCCATCCTTATTATTTCCTCCCATGTTTTTTTTTTGGCCAACTGACCACGCTACCTCAACTGTTCTACATCTACGAACCAAAGAACTCTCATCCATTCTTTAAATGTGACCATTCCAACAAAGTCTCCTGTTCTGCACACATCTCTCTATACTGTCTACTGTCCAGATTTAATCTTCCTCTGAAGTCATCAAATCTAAGCATGTCTTTAAGATTCACATTACGCATCCAATGTACATTCTCATATCATTTCTCTTCATGCAACACATATCCTCACCCCTTACTGATCAGGTTTCACTTCCATACATCATCACACTGCGTACACATGCCTGATAGACTCTTCTCTTGGTCAACAGTGATAACACTCTGCTGGTTAGTAATGACAAATTCCCTAAACTTACTCTACCCACTCATAACTCTAGCAATCACACCAACACCAGCTCCTCCCTATGCTCCAATGGTTACACCAAGGTATCAAAACTTTTGAACAACGTTCAGCATTTTTATTTCCAAATCTTCTTCGTAGATTTATATTTTGTTTGTAAAACTCTAAAGTTAGAAAAAATTATCCAATTGCTCCGAGATAGCCCATCGTTCGCAACAGGGTTCTTCTGACCTTCAGAGTTTGTAAGCACGATTTGTACTCTATGTAGGATGCAACTCATTAAGTTCAGATTAATGAAGAAAACAGAATTTGTCATTGGCAAATTGAGAAATTAGATAAAGAAAACAAGACTTACGTATCAGAAGAGAAGAATTGTTGACCATAGTTCAACATGTTCCAAAAGATTTCTCTCTCTTCCTGTGACTTGTAGCCTGAAAGAAAGGAGATACAATTGAATCAAAGAATTTCAGGTTTAAAATTATATATAATTAGGGGTGGGACGTAATGGGTGAAAATTTCAGATTCATGCGAGTAGTATTTTTTTGTGTTCATTTATACATAAGTAACACTAAACAATCAAACATTTTGAAAATTTTGCAAAATTCAAAAGGTGCAGGCCAAAAATAGCCGTTAGGGCTCCACAGGACTCAAAATCCATCATTTTTGCAGGTCCTAAAACATCCTCAAAAGCTATGAATGGATATAGATGGTTAAATCTGACATAGTACTTTAATTTAGGACCATTTTCAGGCTGTGAAAGGGTTTTCATAAATGTAAAATAGCCAAAAACTAGTGGCCTGCACATTCTGAATTTTGCAAAATTTTCAAAATGTTTGATTGTTTAGTGTTATTTATGTATAAATGAACACAAAAAAAATACTCGCATGAATCTGAAATTTTCACCCATTACGTCCCACCCCTAATATAATATATATATATATATATGAGGGCTTCGAATCATGTAACTGGCAGAGCAATCACCCTGATAATTCCCGGTAAAAAGGATGAAACGTGTCTGTGGATAAGAATTTAATAATATTTATCGCAATATATATACTAGAATACCTGTCCCAGGACTTAAAATGAATTTCTCAAAACAGAACAGTTTTGCTATTACAAAGATTAAAATAGACATATAATGCTACTAAACCTTATGTATAGAATCCTTATTCCAATTTTGATCAAAATCAATTATATTATTTTGATAATAGACAATGTCTAAAATTCAAAGCTTAAGAAATTGAAATTCAGGAAATCTTGCTTAATTGGTGCCTTATGACTATATCAAATTCAATGCAAATCTGAAATATTTGAATTTTCAAATGGAAAGTTGTGTCCATATTATGCCCCCCCCCCCTCCAACTTCTTTAAAACACTCGAAAGACACTGAAATTTGGAAAATATTTATTAATTGATGTCTCATACCTATTGTTAAAATTTCACAAAAATGGAAGGTATCTGAATTTTCAGGAAGGGTATTCATCTTCTTTTTAATTCCTTTGCATGAAACTTAATTAAAATAAATATAATCCACATTACCCACTCAGCAGCTGTGTTCCAAGAGTCATACTGATCGGTTAATTAGTTTAAGAGTGAATCCTGTATTATACAAATGTATATAAACATATACACATAGCTTATACTAAAGTTTCCACACATGCTTGTATATAAACGTGCAATATAAGCCTTTGAGAAAACAAAAACGATTCGATACGCAAGGCTGCAATCCACAACATCTTTATATGTATTAAAAAACTTATTTTTTAAAAATATTATTTCTCTTAGGAATTGATAATTCTCAGATGGCTTCCATCCTTCTTTAGTCAATAGAAATGCAAAATCTGGTTTAAATTCAATCTGTTTGTTCCAAATGCATACATATGTCCTGAAGAAGGATCGAGACCATCCCAAAATTATCAATCCCCAAAACAAAAAAACAACGATGTATTAAAATGCTTCTTAAATGTCTAATTTGAGCTGCAGAGACTAATAAGCAAAGCCAGTTGGTTGCAGTCTTGCGTATCTAATTGCTTTTTAACTTCTGAAAAGCTTATACATACATCTACCTATATCTATCTATATATCTACCTATATATCGTATATCTATCTATATATCTACCTATATATCGTATATCTATCTATATATCTACCTATATATCGTATATCTACCTATATATCTACCTATATATCGTATATCTACCTATATATCTACCTATATATCGTATATCTACCTATATATCTACCTATATATCGTATATCTACCTATATATCTACCTATATATCGTATATCTACCTATATATCTACCTATATATCGTATATCTACCTATATATCTACCTATATATCGTATATCTACCTATATATCTACCTATATCGTATATCTGCCTATATATCGTATATCTACCTATATATCTGCCCATATATCGTATATCTACCTATATATCTACCTATATATCGTATATCTACCTATATATCTACCTATATCGTATATCTGCCTATATATCGTATATCTACCTATATCGTATATCTGCCTATATATCGTATATCTATCTATATATCTACCTATATCTATCTATATATCTACCTATATATCGTATATCTACCTATACATCGTATATCTACCTATACATCGTATATCTACCTATATATCTACCTATATATCGTATATCTACCTATATATCGTATATCTGCCTATATATCGTATATCTACCTATATATCTGCCTATATATCGTATATCTACCTATATATCGTATATCTACCTATATATCGTATATCTACCTATATATCTGCCTATATATCGTATATCTACCTATATATCGTATATCTACCTATATATCTGCCTATATATCGTATATCTACCTATATATCTGCCTATATATGGTATATCTACCTATATATCTGCCTATATATCATATATCTACCTATATATCTGCCTATATATCGTATATCTACCTATATATCTGCCTATATATCGTATATCTACCTATATATCTGCCTATATATCGTATATCTACCTATATATCTGCCTATATATCGTATATCTACCTATATATCTGCCTATATATCGTATATCTACCTATATATCTGCCTATATATCGTATATCTATCTATATATCTACCTATATATCGTATATCTACCTATATATCTACCTATATATCGTATATCTACCTATATATCTACCTATATATCGTATATCTATCTATATATCTACCTATATATCATATATCTATCTATATATCTACCTAGATATCATATATCTATCTATATATCTACCTAGATATCATATATCTATCTATATATCTACCTAGATATCATATATCTATCTATATATCTACCTAGATATCATATATCTATCTATATATCTACCTATATATCATATATCTATCTATCGTATATCTATCTATATATGACACACTGGCATTTTATTCCCTCCCATTTATTAATTCCCATTAAAAGAAAAGCTACCTTGCACTTTTAAGCAGTTGATTTCAGCCACTTGGATTTAACAACTCTGATAGAAAAAAGAATGATAAGATGTATTTATGCATCTTTCTGTCCACTACCATACATGATCTAACAGGTAACAAAGAAGGGTGAATCAGACGAGTAGTTGGAGAGGAGATATAAGGAATGTATTAAATACATAAATATAAATTTGAAGGTTATGAGTTCAATCCCTATGCAGGGCAGTACATGTTTTTTTTTTCATCAATCACACCCCAAAATTCATGAAACAATATTTTAGAACATACCAAGAGGTTAACAATGACTGAGAAATGATTCGAGTAGTTGTAAACATGCACTAGGTGGTTGCATGTTTAGTGGGTTGCATAGTTGCGATGCATGCAAATAACAGATTCGCTGTGAGTGAGAAATTGAGAATGTGTTTTCTTGGAGTTTTTGACCACTCAGAATTTGATTTCTCCTTGAGAAAAGTTAGTGTCTCTTTAAACAGGAGTTCATGCTGAGAGGTGAAGCTTCAAGAAAGTGATGGTTCTACAGATACACGGTTCTCTGCTGTGGTTATGACCCACTCGAGTTTTTCCAAAAATAATAACGGGTTAGATACGGGACTCCTTATGCATTAGGTTTTTTTATGTCCATATATTGGCAGCAGATTAACGTTTTCAAATCGGTGTCTGTGTGGTTTACTCTAAATGACACTAGTATCTATATATATTCCAGCAGATGGGCAGGGAGGGGGGGGGGGGTTTAGTTTGGTTTTCTTGGGTCTGACAGTCAGTTGGGTTTTGATGGCCTTTGGAAACAGATGGTATGTTGGTGTTCGGTTGGACTTGGATTTTGAATTGGTCGGGCTAAGAATTCTCATTTACAAGCCTGTTGTTCAGTAGAAGAAAACAAGCATCATTGTAACCTCCAAAGAAAATAAACCTTTGTTAATTGTTTTAAACTGGAATCGTGATTTTGTTTGGAGGAAGAATTCTTCTGTTACAGCACTGACTAAGACCACAATGACAATGCGATCGGTGTTGGAATCGAGCCACGACTTTGGACCAGCACAACGAGCAGATGATCACGGCCTGTGCAGTGAACACACACAGACCTGCATTCACATAGTTAGATACGAGTAACAGAGGATTTTGGTAGAATAATATAGAGAGTGTTGATAGCAGTGATGAAGAGACAAGACATGTTAATATGAATTAACCAACGTGTAATATAAAAAGCTTTATGCTTAATAGTCTCATTCTCTTTCTCTTGATAAAGATCACCACTATGAGATGATCACAGCTTGATGTAATTAACCAACTATTTTAGTGGTGCGCAACTCAATAAACCTATTGTTTTCTCGAGATGGCGTTTGTGCAATTATTTACCTGCCTTTAATAAGAGAAGAATCTCTGACAACCTTTCATTTTCAGTGCTTCGTCTCAACAACAAATAGACTGACACATGCAGTGACGATAGTCCTCAGCCAAGGAAGCATGAACCAAGGTATGGTTTTAAATAAATGTTTCAGAGTCGGACACTCGATTGGTATAAAATAATTAAGGACAGAACGATTATACCACATAACATTATTAAGAGAAGAGGTAACAATTTTACCACATTCATTACTACCGGCATGTACAATGCGGTGGAAATTGCACGATTTTTTACAGTCTTCTTTCTTACCGTTAAAATAATTGTCAGCTAAATAACACTAAAGTCAACAATGACAGAATTCTATTAATGGCATCTTATTATGACACTAATAATTAAATAAATTTACTTACTTCCAGTTACGATAGCATTTGCTGGGACTTTTCCAAGATGACAATTTTGCCAATTATCAATGTCGGTACGATGGCCGTCTTTGCATAACAATTCATAATCATCTGACCTTCGGTTTCTAGCCCACTTTGCATGATTCCTTCCGTCCGTGTTGTCTCGAGCAGTCAAATGACGTACAAATGCTACATCACCACCAGCTAAAACAAAAAACAAAAATACTTGGTTACTACTATCTTATTATAAAGTCGATTTCTCCCGTTTTTATGTGATTAATCACTTTTTTTACTATAAGCTAGATAATAAAAACCTGTTTTATTAGTGATTTACAGCAAATATTTTTGTTAGTAATAACTAACAAAAATATTTTTGTTAGTAATTACTAACAAAAATATTTTTGTTAGCCTGGAAGGATAGTATCATGACGAACGAATATATACTACACTATCCCAAAAGGAGGAGGTAATGCCTGTGAGGATGGTCTCATGACCGGAAAACATACTACACTATTCCCCAAAAATGAAGAGATAATGCCTTGGATGATGGTATCATGACAACAGAACAGATACTACACTATCCTCCTCCCTTGAATTGAGCATTAAAAGATAGTACAATGGTACATTAATAGAAGTAATAATACATTTCGACTTCAGATACATTGCTCTCAGATAACCAGAATATATTGCTCTCAGAAGGAAATTTCACAGTGAAAGCGGAAACATTACTCTTAGAAAGAAACTTTACTGAGAGAGATCAGCATTACTCACAGAAAACACCATTCCAAGAAAAACATTACTCTCAAAAAACGTTACTTCTTTAGAAATGTTACTCTTTGAAAACATTACTCTTTGGCACTGATAATCTTCTTTGCTCTCGGCGTGATTGATGCCGAGACACCGCCTTCTAGTATCTATTTGGGAATGAAAATAAAAATGAGAAATAAGGTTTTGATTTTTTGGAAGAATCAGATTGAATAGAATACGGTCGGGGATAAACTTATAGACACTAAGGTATGACATGACCAGCCGATTGAGCGGATCGGGCCTCTCTGACCTCCCGTCAAGGCAAAGTAAGGGCCGAAGTGGACGAATGCCTATCCACCAGGATCCCGTCTTATGGAATCCTGGGTCGCCACCCACGGCCAACAGGTGGTCCCGTTTTCAGTGAGATTGTTTGAATCAGGATAAAGTGAGTTGGCAAAGCAAGTTAAATATAGAAAATAATAAAAAGTCAAAATCCAAAATTAGTCTCTTTCTGCTCACTATATCTCTCTGTCTATCCTCTACAATTACTTATGCTATTCCCTTTTGTTTATAATGGACTATTCCAATCTTTTACATAATAGTTTATTAACTATTGGAATAGTCCATTATAAACAAAAGGGAATAGCACAAGTAATTGTAGAGGATAGCAACATAAATGATTCTTGTCATTCCGATGCTGTTAATTTAAACCTAACATTGTGACAGAATCATTTGCTGTAAATTAATTTTTATAATCATTTTTGTTTGCAATTTTGTTGTCTCGAAAATTACGAGCGTTTTTGAAAAATAGAAATGAAACAAAATCATTTGCATTTTAACTAAGCGTTCGGCACTTTTTAAAAGTTCTAACATCTCTGCAAGCGCCAGAGGGTTTTCGGTGTCCAAAAGATCATTGTCCAACTGGGAAGATCTTCCAAAGCGACTTGCACCTTTTAATCTGAAATTCTCACATTTGAATTTTGGAAATCATCTCCGAACCATTAATTCACCACCATATTTGGTTTAACGTCAGTTTTACAGGCTGGGATGTATTGGACGGCTTTTATAAATTGACTTCCAAATTACCCTATCTCTAGTCAGGTCTTTATTCATTCCCGTCTCAAGTTCATTCTTATCATTTCCGCTCATGTTTTCCTTGGCCTCTCCCTGCCAACTGACCCTGCTACCTCAACTGTTCTACATCTACTAACCCAAGCACTCTCACCCATTCTTTCAATATGACCAAACTAACAAAGTCTCCTGTTCTGCACACATATTCCTACATTGTCTAGATTTAATCTTCTTGAGATAGGTCATCAAATCTAAGCACCTTCACCATATATGGTCGTACACATTGCTGCAGTTTTTTCACCCCACCCTCACTTTTTTTAAAGAAAAGCATTTCGAGCTGAAAATGCAACTTTTGTTTATTTATAGAAAAAAATTAAAAGATATAGTGATTTTTGCTGCAAGATGTAACCAGGCAGATTACCATATTGTAAGTGAGGCCCACGAATCAGTTGTACGAAGATTACAGCCGTTATCTCAAGCATTTAAAGAAAATGGTATTATAAATTTCCTGAACCAATGAAAATTTTTTTCTACCAATTTAAATATATTTAGCTTTTAAGCAATTATTGATTTAAAAAAAAAAAAAAAAAAAAAAAAAAAATTGTAAACAATTATTGATTTTAAAATAATTATTTCGTGGCCATTATTAATAAAGAGAATTATTTTTTTTAAAGCAATTATTCCTTTAGAAAAAAAAAAGAAAAAGAAATATATGGAATTAGCTAACTAGTTATTTTAATAATCATTTTCGAACTCCATATAAATGTGACCCATTTGAGGGTCAATACCTCCGCCAATATTAATTAGATTATTCTGCACTTTTCAGGTTTAACAGAAAATAGAATGATATTTAAAAATCACAGAAGGAGATGGCATGAAACACCAGATTTTCTCTAGAATGTGTGGTTCAGTGATCAAGTCCACTTGTCTCTGCCAGGCCAGGCCAACAGCAAGAATTCTGTGTTTTAGAAATCTCAAGTGCCAGATAAAGTCCTTCAGAGGTCACTGGACTTTATAAATTGCACTGGGTGGGTTGTATGGTTAAACATGTCATAATCAGACCGTTTTGGAGAGAAAGTGACAGTCAATAAAGAGCGTTACATTTTGGTGCTTAACCAATTCTGATGTAAAACCATGTTCATCTAAAATAATTTTCAGAGTTCTGGTTACAAATATACAGATACAAAATCTATATTATAGTAAACAAATTATTCATTTTCATGAGATTCATAGCTTTAAGGGTCAACTAGAAAAAAAAAAAGAAGCAAAGTGACTCGTTCGGTCATCCATTGAGCTTGGGTGAGATTGTTTGAATCAGGATAAAGTGAGTTGGCAAAGCCAGTTAAATATAGAAAAAAATAAAAAGTCAAAATCCAAAATTAGTCTCTTTCTGCTCACTATATCTCCCTCTCTGTCTATCCTCTACAATTACTTGTGCTATTCCCTTTAGTTTATAATGGACTATTCTAATCTGTTTATTGTTTCCTTATTTTATTACATTTGATTGTTAATAATCATAGAGAGAGAGATGGAAGCGAGAGTGATAGATACTGTATAAGATAAGAGTGGGGGTGTCAAAAATAACATACAGTGAGCGAGGGTGAAACTTAGTAAGAGATAGGTCACCAGCTGAGTTAATTGCAAATTGCAGTTTATTAGAACAATGAAAATGAAAGTTCTTTTCAAACATAACTCAATCCCAAAACCGAGGAATATTTTAGTATGTAAAGCCTTAGAGAAACAAACGTTGATTAACTTAGCTTCAGTATAATAATTGTTAACCCCCACTCAAGGTTATGAACGACTGTTATAGAAGGTTGCCAAGAGGATTTCTAGACTAAACGTGCCATGAAGACAAAAAGTTACCTCAAAAGTAGAATTTTTGAAAAGGAATTTTGGCTCAATTTTGTTTTACGTTAAAATGAATTTTGCTAAAATATTCCTCGGCTTTAGGATTGAGTTATGTTTAAAAAACATTTCCATTTTTATTGATCTAATTATCCATGATTTGCAATTAACCCACCAAGTGATTTGCCCCCAAACGGCCAAGATTTATTTTTTAAATTGCTGTTATTATACATGCATAAGTTAGAAAGAATAGATGAGAGTTCTCGGGTTTGTAGATGTAGAACAGTTGAGGTAGCAGGGTCAGTGAGCAGAGGAAGGCCACGGAAAATATAGAAGGAAGTGATAAGGATGGATTTGAGAGGAAGAGCAATAAATAAAGACAGGCTAGAGATTAGTTTAGAAGTCAATTTCTAAAAGCCATCCAACACATGCCAGCATGTAAAACAGACGTTAAACCGAATATGATGATGATGATGATTAGAAGTAAAAAAAATAAAAAAACAAAACAAAAAAACGAAACAAATGACAAATCAACATTTATTTATGTTGAAATTTCATTTTGGGATGTCATTGTTAAAAAAACAAACAAAAAACAAATAAATAAATAAAATATATATTTACACTCGACAAGACAACGAAAAGCTCCATTAGCACCATAGTATTGTTCATCACTGTTTCTCATACATTTCCGGAAGCCCTCGGCTCCACACGCCTCACAAAGGTTCACAGGAACTCCACTTGGATTGTAATCAGTATCCAAGGCTCCTGGGATGCAAGCTCGAATAAAAAGTTCACCTGGAAAAAAAAAAAAAAAGCAACACATCAAATGGAGAAAAAAAACGTAAAAATAGGGGTGGGACGTAATGGGTGAAAATTTCAGTTTCATGCGAGTAGTATATTTTTGTGTTATAACACTAAACAATCAAACATTTTGAAAATTTTGCAAAATTCAGAAGGTGTAGGACAAAAATAGCTGTTAGGGCTCCACGGGACTCAAAATCCATCATTTTTCGGTGAAAAAGTGGTTTCATGCAACATTGCAGGTCCTAAAACATCCTCAAAAGCTATGAATGGATATAGATGGTTAAATCTGATATAGTACTTTAATTTAGGACCATTTTCAGGCTGTGAAAGGGTTTTCATGAATGTAAAATAGCCCAAAACTAGTGGCCTGCACCTTCTGAATTTTGAAAATTTTTCAAAATGTTTGATTGTTTAGTGCTATTTATGTATAAATGAACACAAAAAAAATACTACTCGCATGAATCTGAAATTTTCACCCATTACGTCCCACCCCTAGTAAAAATCAGTAAAAAAAATTGTTTCATTACATCATGGGTATAAAAGAAAAAAAAAAAAAACAGTCCTGTAAAGCTAACAAATATTTTATATTCTAGGTTTTTTAGCGATGTGTTCGCTGGGCAACTTTTCTCGAAAACAAGGCCATCATTTTTTATGTCAGATTATCAGGGATGACACACGTGGTTGGAAGAAGGAAAGGACAATAATGAAGAAAAAAAACATGTGATAATATCAAAAAATAATTCTTTTATAGGTCCGATCGATTCTTATGAGAAATGAAGCTCAATATTTGCACCTTCAAATAGTTATTTCAAAATGTGCAATAGCCCTATAAATAAATAAATAAAATGGCAGATCAGAGTTAATCATACTGTGATTTAATGTGGTTTTTGGAGCAAAGAAAACTTAGACAAGTTTCTGAGAAAATTCAAAGAATTTGTTCAGGTATGCTTTGTATTTTACCAGAAACACGTGTAAGTTTTCTTTGCTCTGAAACTGACATTAAATCACAGTATTATATAACTCTGATGTGTCATTTTATGTATAAGAATACCTGTCTCAGGACAGGTAAAATTCCTCGAACAGAAGTTTTGCACCACTTTTATGTCCCCTTACAAAGATTAAAATCAAGACAATGTTATTAAACCGTATGTCTAGAATCCTTATCCCAATTTTGATCCAGATCTATTAAATGATTTTGATTCTATAAAAATCTAAAATGTAAAGCTTAAGTGGTCTTAAGAAGAAATTGAAATTCAGGGAATCTTACTTAATGGGTATCTCATGACAATGGATCAATTTCAATGCAAACCTGAAATATTTGCATTTTCAAAATGGAAGGCTGTGCCAATATTATGGCCATTAAAAGTTTCACAAAAATTGGAGGTATCTGAATTTTCATGAAGGTCTTCCATCCCCTATGTATGTAACTAAATATAGTTTTTATCTTGACTCCTTACGCTTAACAGCTGTGTTGTAAGATTCATAATGATTGGGTAATTAGTTTAGGAGTGAATCCTCTACAAATATATAAACATATACACATACCTAACTTGAGAGAGAGAGAAATTATACTTACCAATATTTCTAAATGCTGTACATTCGGAAGGAATGAATTGTTCAGTGTCAATATAAACACTAAGAGGAACAATCCAGCCATCTCCACGGCCAACGCCAGCATGACAGGCTCGCTTCTCTAAACAATGAAAAACAAAACATGAGGGTCGGTATATTAGTAGCAATATTTTATATGTACATCTATACAAATAAAAGGAAGTATGTATCTGTCTGTCTGCCCAGTGTAGACTCAAGAAACTATCAAATTGTAAATCCAAAACCATCGTCAATTTATACATGCTTTCATTTGCATCTCTATAAAAACACCATGAAAAAATAAAAAAAATAAAAAATCAATACAATAAATCCCCAATTTTATTTAAACATAATAGAAAAAAAAAATTGTTTTTGAAAAAAGTAAAAATAATAAAAATGGCGTCATTTTTATTGTCTTTATTTTTAAAATTTGTTATGTTTTATTTTACTTTTGTTTGCATCAAACAAGACATATTGCCACTGAAACGTGAGGGGCTACTGTGATAGGGGCCAGATTTATAGAGGGGAAACTTGGGTGGAGAGTTGGGCAGAAAGTTGTTTGTTCACATTACATTTAAATTTATGCATGTTGGTATGGTCAGGGGAAGCAACCTGATTGTCTAATGCCTGCTGCAACCTGATTGGTTAATAGTTTCATCAACTGTCAGGCGTTTCCGAGACCTGCCCGACTGTTGACGACGCGAAGTCACAGAAACGCGGGTCATTCTCTATAAGAGTACCGAGAATTCATAAAGTGACGTATTTGTTAAGACATTCTTCATGCATAAGAGTAAAAGTAAAGTTGTCGACCATAGTCGAGGGTGACCCAAAGGCTCCCTTTTCATCAACTTCTACACCGAGGTGTAGGGGAGGGCACCACTTCTTTCTCAGTATTACTCCACTTACCCTTGACCCTCATCCGATAATGCCAAATGTTTAGTAAGTGAGCATCAAGTACCAATGTTTTAGTCTTTGGTATGACTAAACTAAAAATTGAGCCCAGGTCCCTCGGCCCATTAGCGAACACTGAAATCATTATGCCAAAAGGGGCCGGTTTCTTCATGCATAACTAAAAATAATAAGTCTGTTCACTTCTGTATTATCCTTATTATGAATGTGCACCCTCCGTTAAAAATGATCGGGAAAAAAAGTATTCTTCACCAGTGTTGCTGTAAACATGCACTCGGCTGCATGTTTGAGTCGTTCATGCGAATAGCAGACGTTGCAGATGATAGATGTTCGGCCAAAGGAAAAACGGGGGAGGAGGGGGCCACAGAGGAATGTGAAAATATCTCTGATTTTGTATTTTGGGCCACCCAGCATTTCATTTCTCCACTTGAGAGAATGATGTTAGAGGTTCCCTGCTGTGGTTATGGCTCATTCAGAGACTGACACATTTAATGGCTGTCCAAACACAGAACCTCCTGGACGGTAGATGTTTGTGTGTTCATAGATTGCCTCTGGATAAACCCTTTTGAGTGGACACTGGCTGGTCGTTATCTTTCGTGGATATCTCCAGTAGTCAGCTTCTGGGTGGTCGAATGGTGACCACTCAGAAAAACGAGAATCTAAAATTTCCGGTCAGGAGTGAAAATATTCCAGGAGATGGGAAGGGGAGGAATCAGAGCCGGCTCTCTGGGCATGAGACAGGCAGTTTGTTTTTCTGAGGGTCAGTTGGGTTGGTGTGTCTCTTGGCCCATTAGCAAAATCTCATACAATTATACCAATGGAGCCAGTTTCTTCATGCATAACTAAAAATAATAAATCTCTTCATGTGCCGAGATAAGCGAAGAGCACATACAGCACCTTGTATTCCTAAATGGTCACCCATTTTAGTACTGACCAGGCTCAACGTTGCTTAACTTAGGTGATTTAATGTTAACTGGTGTGTCAACGTGACTATGCCGTATATCATATGCCTTAAGTCTCTTCACTTCTGTATTATCCTTATTACGAGTGTACCTCCTCCGTTAAAAATGACAGAAAAATAAAAGTTATCCATATTCATATAAAATAATGTCTGAATCGGTGAAGTTAAAAAAAAAGAAAGAAAGCAAACGTTTCAAATTGGAAAATGAAAATAAAAGGAAAAAAAGAAAACATCAATCGGTATAGAAAGAAAAAAGAGAGAAAAAAAGAAAAGAAAAAAGAGATTGAAGACTGAGGTTGTCTGCAAGCTATTTGCTTTCTCAATTTACCTAAATACTTGAAATGGATTCATCCGGCAGTTTTTTTTATTAGTTAACTTCTGTTTGACGAGATGGATACCCACCCACACAACTTCATTTTACAGTGGAGAATTATTCTTTATTATTCTTTTATAAAATTAAAGAGGCTTATTATTTTGCCATCTAATTTACATATGTGTTTGTGGTACATGTGGACACATTGATGGCCATGCTGAAGAAAACAATCACTCTTTCTCTAAATTCTCAAAGAGACATTAAGAAATATAAATAACATAGAGTGAGAGAGGGACGAGAGAATGACTTGTTCAGTTAATTATAAATTACAGCTAATGCGAACAATTAAAATAGTTTTTTTAAATAACTCAATCCCAGAACTAAAGTATATTTTAGTATGTATTTTGTGTTATTAAAGTATATAGTAAAAAGCCATAGGGAAAGATAAACGTTATTAATTCACATTTAGTATAATAATATACATTGGGTTCTGGGAGAGCGTTAAAGATGACTGCTCAAGATGGAGAGGAAATTTGAACCAACATCAGGAAGCAGGGGAGAAGCTGATGAACGCTGCCACGGAGAAGCGTGCACCCATAAAGGAGAGTACCAATACCAACAGTCCAGATACCACACGTTTTGTGACCTTTACGACAAAACTGTCGCTCCGACATTGGTCTCTTCAGCTACAAGTGGCACTACTTCAGCCGAACAGACAGCCAGGACAACTAGGCTAAGGATGCATCACCAATAGTTAACCTTGACCGATGGAGGCCTGCTAATTAGTATAATAATATATGACCCCAAAGGTTAGAAAGCAATATTATAGTCCTGAAAATGGGATCATGAATTACAAAGCGATCCCTAAAACGGGATAACAAGACTAAATTTTATGATGATAAAGAAAAGTCTGTATTTATTTCTCAGCGAAGATGACATTCAAACAATGTATCATCTATACATACAGAATAAAGTATATTTCACTCTAGGAAAGCAAACGCTTGAAATTAGGCATTTAAAAATAACTTTGTAAAGCGTCCCTTAAACAAAAACAAACTTAAATAGGAAATATGTGATAATGTTGGGTTTCTTTGGTAATATTTAGAAAAAAATAATAGCTAGAATGATTCCACATCAATCATCATAGGAATCAGCAGGAACACCCACATAAATACATGCCACAACCCAAAGCTGCAACAAGGCATGGCCACATCAGCACATGCCACCACCCCAAGGTGCTACAAGGCACGCCCACATCAGCACATGCCACAACCCAAAGTTGCTACAAGGCACGCCCACATCAGCACATGCCACAACCCAAAGTTGCTACAAGGCACGCCCACATCAGCACATGCCACAACCCAAAGTTGCTACAAGGCACGCCCACATCAACACATGCCACAACCCAAAGTTGCTACAAGGCACGCCCACATCAGCACATGCCACAACCCAAAGTTGCTACAAGGCACGCCCACATCAGCACATGCCACAACCCAAAGTTGCTACAAGGCACGCCCACATCAGCACATGCCACAACCCAAAGTTGCTACAAGGCACGCCCACATCAGCACATGCCACAACCCAAAGTTGCTACAAGGCACGCCCACATCAACACATGCCACAACCCAAAGTTGCTACAAGGCACGCCCACATCAGCACATGCCACAACCCAAAGTTGCTACAAGGCACGCCCACATCAGCACATGCCACAACCCAAAGTTGCTACAAGGCACGCCCACATCAGCACATGCCACGACCCAAAGTTGCTACAAGGCACGGCCACATAAGTGCATGCCACGACCCAAAGTTGCTACAAGGCACGGCCACATAAGTGCATGCCACGACCCAAAATTGCTACAAGGCACGGCCACATAAGTGCATACTACCACCCAAACACAATGCCATAGCCGATACAAAAATAAGAACATTTTCTTACGTTTCATATTAAAAAGTGTCATTCTTGATTCTGTCTTCTTTGCAACTGCCACAACGTGGAACGACATTGTCATATCACCATAATCCTCAGCCGCTATCGGAACAAGACCAAATCGTCTGAAATTGAAATTTTAAAAGCATGAGGATAAGTAGAAAAAAAACAAAAAAAAACAAAAAAAAAAAACAAATAAAACGATTAATTATATAAGAATTAAAATTGTGAAATGACAGATTTGTAAGGCAGAACTTTTTGTTAATATTTAATCTTCAATGTATGTGCGTCGTCTGTTATGTTCATATTACTGTCAAGCAACACCCAAGTAACTTGTTCATAGCCAAAACAAAATCTTTCTTAGTCTGTAAAAAAATTGCTACTGAGACACTTTTGATTATCGGTGATACCATGAAACTGCAGTAAAGTGTTAATACAAAGTATATTTTATTATTATTTATTATTGACTAGCAGGAAAACCCAACGTTGCTTGAGATTTAAAAAGATACATTCTTGCTCTTTCTCGTTAATTATATATTTTGTATACAAATGATTTCTGACGAGATGTTGGTCGAAAGAGCTGTCGAGACCAAATTTCTGCTTTTATTTAAAACCATTTATACATATATATATATATATATATATAGTCTGCCATTTTTCATAATACAATATTACTTTATAATTTATTTTTTACTTACACGTGTCGCCCCATAGTTGGAAGAAACTGAAATTTTGGAAAACTCTCTAAATTAATGTCTTATTCATGATTTTATTTAAATTTCATAAAATTGGATATACATATTTGAATCTTAAAGAGGGTTTGGTGCTTCTTTCGTTTCACAAAGACATGTTAGGCCTTTCTTAAAAAAAAAATAGCTAAAGAAATGTATAAACTTTGTTATGGACTTACGTGGTAGATGAAAAGAAGACTGTACACAAAAAAATTACGCAAATTCATCCAGTATTTATTAAATTATAAACAAAAAACGATTTTATTGGTTGGAAGCGATATTGTATCTATCAATCGCCAGATTTTATCATGGGTCGCCAAGTTATCTCCCTTGACTAACAGTAAGCTGAACTGGTTACAAAATGTCTACCGATACGTAAAATCGTTTTTTTTTCTTCTTTTTCTCATAATTTAATGAATACTGAATGAATTTGCATATTTTTTTCTGTACAATATCATTTTCAGCTAACACTTAAGTACATAACAAAGTTTATACATTTCTTTAAATATTTTCATGTCATTGTGAAACGAAAGAAGCACCGGGGGTTCTACTCAATCACAACTCACTTAGAGCGAACACAGAGATTGGGCACATCTAGGGGAACAGAGATTCGGAACCACTTTCATTGTCTTCTTCAGAATTTTATACACATGATTTAAATTTCATCAAAATAGGATATGTTTGAAGTTTTAAGGGAGGTTCTGCCCTCATAGCTCCCTTAGGTTAGGGGGTACTTACAGATTTGGAACAACTACCATTATCTCCCTTGGAAAATTTTACATATAAATATACTTGAAATTTTTATGTACATTCTCTAACCTTTTTTTCTATAGGGAACACACACATATACAACAATATATAAACCTTAGTTATTCAAAAAAAATATTCCATATTTCATTCAAAAACACTTCATTAACAGACAATCGTTTCTGCCCATTTCGAGAATATATATTTTTATGATATAAAAAAAAAATCAAATATTCACGAAGAGGCTTCATTGGTATATAATTTCCCATAGTCAGGCTGAAAAAATTTAAATGCATCTGACATTCATTTATTTTATACATGTATTTCTTATTCATTAAAATTCAAAGGGAAACCTTGCTTCACTCAAAGTGTACATATAAAGAATAATTATTTATCACCAACCACAATTGTTTGTAGTAAAGCAGTTTTCTCATTTTTTTCTCACATAAGGGCATCAAATTCATGATGTAGCTGTTCATCAAATATATATATTAGTTCTTTTGTTATTGGTTTTACTGACGATAGAACAGCGTTATTTGTTTTTTGTTTAGTGTTTTTTCACTTCCTAAACGGTAAAGAATATGCAGAATATTGCATTAAGTCGCCCTTAACCGGACGTGTCATTATTTTTATTTTATATATATATATATTTATTTTTTTTATGTACATAAAAGTAATCCATGGACACATGTTTTTGGCTATCAGCCGTCATCAGCTAGCCATGCTGATGAAGGTAGATAGTCAGAAACATGTCCATAGATTACTTTTATGTATGTAAAAAATAACTATATATATATATATATATATATATATTAGTACTTCATGTATCCACATAAAATATTATAAGAAGATATAATTTTTTATGTATCAGTTTTCAGTATTTACTTCAACAGTGCTCGATACGTAAGTAGAGCTAGGTAGTAAGCAATGAAAATATATGGCAATCAAGCTACACAGAGGCTCCCGTGTTTCATCCCCGGGGGGAATCGTCAGGCTAAATGCATTTAGCCTGACGATTCCCCCCGGGGATGAAACACGGGAGCCTCTGTGTAGCTTGATTGCCATATATATTTTCATTGCTTACTATATATATATATATATATATATATATATATAGATATGTGGTGTGGTGGTATATGCCACAGATCTGTGTGATGTGTAAAGTTGTGTTGTTGTGTGTAGATGTGGTTGCATATGCTACTCACCTACCGCTTTCAACCTCAAAAGAAGCCGAATATGTAAGTCTTTCCAGCTGGTATATAACCTCTCCACTGACAAGACTCTGGCCAAACCTCTCCGGGATACTAGGCTCCTAGCAGCCCCAGACTAACTGGCTAGGGATCACAGTAGATTGGAGCCCTAAAGGTGTAGTGTACAGGGTTCACTGGTAAGTGGGCACCTCCCGACACTCACCAATCCAATCCCTAGCCACAGCTCATGTGGCAAATGCTATCTTTGGATGGCCTGTCACAACCTGAGTGACAGTAGTGTATGTGGCAACTCACAAATAATATGTGATATTGGTGCACGCTCAAGTGGAAACAACATCAGCCCTAGTTAGATGGGAACGGTGAAGGTCTTGGACTACCAAAAGTGTTCAAGTTGGTGAAGGATAAGCATCCAGCCGTAAAACTGCCTTAAAAACTGTCTAGTCGAAATACAGATCAAGACTAGACAATCAGGCCCCACCCTCATCAGAGGATTAATTGTGGCCTGATTAAACAAATAAACCGGTTGATGATGATGATATATATAAAAAATTAGTTACAGATTTCTTTTTAAATTAAACATTTTACTTTTGTGATCTAATGTTTCTTTTTAAAGGAGTCCTTACTTGCCAGCTGTGTAGACGTCCCCGGCATCCAAATTTACAATGTCCGCATCCCCAGAGTCGATAAGTTTCATACAACCGATAGCATTCTCAGCCAAGATGCAATCAAGATCAGGTTTGATGTTTTTGGCTCTCAGCGCCATCAGCATGTCTTCGCACTTTGCTTTTTCTGCTAGAGAGATCACACACCAACGGGCAATTTTTAGAGGGCATCGGTTTAAATTCGCCAACTTCCTGTGAAATTCGTCCCCTATAAAAGAAACCCATACAGAAACCATAAAAACAAACAAAACGCTTCTTTATGATAACACCGTTATGAAAAAAAAGTGTCTGATTTTTTTTCAAACTAACAGGACTAGTCGGGAAAAAAAAATATCAGCTTTATGAGTGTGTCTTGTGTTGTTTTTGACATTTTACTGGACACACACACGACTTTAACATCTTTCTTTAAAAACTTCTCTCTTGCTACTTCTTTCTATCCCCCTCTCTTTCTCTCGCTATTCCTCCCCCCTCTTTGCCCCTATCTCTTCCCATCTCCTTTTTTTTTACCCCCCCAGCCTGCCCATATCTCTCGTTTTATTCTATTAAAACTAATAATAAAAATGTAAGAAATTCACCTGAGCGTTAAGTTTTAAAGTAATAAAACCTATATTTGTTTTAGTATATTCCCAGGAAATGCTGAGTATATATATATACAGACATTTGCCCTTTATATAGTAGATGGTGAAGATAATGTCTATGTGACACATAACCATAGGAAGCAACATCATGCATAACCATTTGAGGAACTTTACAAACTTTTGTATGTAATGCCCATAAAGAACATAAGAGTCACAACAAGACAATGTGCTATCTCATTCGAGAAGATTAAATCTGGATAGTGTGTAGAACAGAAGACTTTGTGTATGGTCACATATAAAGAATGATGAGAGTTCTTGGGTCAGTAGATGTAGAACAGTTAAGATAGCATGTCCAGTTCACAAGGGAAGGCCAAGAATGAAGTGATAAGGACAGACCTGAGAGAAAGAGAGATAAATAAATGTGGCACAACAATGAGTAACCCTTTCTGGCGATCTGATGCGCTCACTATATTCGACAATCTTTGTGCCAGACTTGAACAAAGCAGGCAAAATCAGATGCGTATATTTGAAATATTACGTAACCCACTTGAATCTGTCAATGTGACCTCAGGCAGATGTTAACTATAAACATTGTACTCCGCGACCACCAATTCAAAGGTCAACGAGTTGACCTATCAACCTGAAAACAAAACATAGTTAAATCATAACAAAACATTTATCGAAACTCAGAATAATGTGTTGTATATTGTGCCTTCTCTCTCTTTCTCTGGCTTCGTTCTACAAGCAAAATATTATAGTCGGCTTTTAAACTTGAACGAGGAAGATGCGTGCTTGCCACGCTGGCAAACTCAGTCGGCATTTGGAATCAACATGCGACACACGCATTTTTGTCGCACTGACTTGTTAGAGTTTTTAAAAATTATGTTTCTTTTCAAAATATAATCAATTAAATTTTCATATTTAAAAGTAAAAATGTCTTGATTTCCAGCCAGTTCAGCATGCAAGACGACCAAACAGCCAGCAAACCGACCAAATACCCAGGCGGATATGATTGAACCTCTACATTAAGGGAGGTGCCTATTGCTGCCACTCGGGGAGCTAGTGTGTGCCGTTTCTCAGGACAAAAGATCCCTTCCAAAAAAGTCCCCAAGGATCGGACACACTAAGTCACACTCCCTGGCCGTGACTATTGTCCAAATGTGATTGCTCACGGACGATAACGCCGAGCACATTTCATCCCATTCTGAAGATCACCCCCGGCAAACGATATTGCTACATAAAGACTTGGCCATAGACAGGTTAGTTTGGAAGTCAATTTCTAAAAGCTGCCCAACAGATGCCAGCATGTAAAACGGATGTTAAACCAAATATGGTGATGATGTGGCTCATTCTGTTTGTATCAGTAAATGTGTGAAACCACGAGAGAGGTTTTCAGCCCAATGATGTGTAAACATAAAAAATGACAATAGCATTTCTCCCGACATCTTCACTTCACTTCCTTACACATTCACTACGCAATGTATTTAAATGTTGTCGACACATTTTAATCAACATCATCACATTCGGTTTAACATCTATTTTACATGCTGGCATCTGTTGGAAGGCTTTAAGAAATTGACTTCAAACTAACCTATCTCTCGTTAGATCTTTATCCCTCAAGTCCATTTTTATCACTTCCTCTCAGTTTTTCCTTGGCCTTCCCCTATGAACTGAACCTGATACCTCAACTGTTCTATATCTATTCACCCAAGAACATAGCTATATCATCAACGTCTCCTGTTCTGAACACATCTCAATATACCGTCCAGATTTAATTTTCCTTTGAGGTCATCAAAACTAAGCTTGTCTTTAAGACTCACATTACACATTCATTATATCATTCTCATATCATTTCTCTCCATGCAATGCACGTCCTCAAACCCTCATTGGCCAGGTTTCACTTCCATACATCATCACACTGCGTACACATGATTGATAGACATTTCCCTTGGTTGATAGTGGTACCACTGTCGATTAGTAATGGCAGAAGTACATGAACTTACTCCACCCACTCCCAACTCTTGCAATCACACTAACACCTGCTCCACCTTGTGCTCAAAAAGTATCACAAAGGTAACAAAACTTCGACAATCTCAACAGCTTTGCCATATAAATATACTTTGTCCACATCTGAGTTCTCATCCATCTCCATTGTCTTACACTTCCTGCATATAAACTGGTTATCCTCTCTCAACCTACCAGTAATTTCACTGCACTTACAAGGTTGACCAACAGAAATTTAATTTATCCATCCTTGTTTCTTATTGGTCGAGTGTAATTTAGCAGAATAAAAAGGGGCGGGTTTAATTGTCATATTTAAAGACAACTGAAACATTGTTTTCTAATAAAACAATATTATTTGTTGATTACTAGTGTAGGACCATGTTGCCCCACTCGACGACCGTCAACCCCAACGTTGTGTGTCCGTGGCATTCTTGTATCCATCGTCTAACCGAGTCGTCTATCCACTGACGAATCGTCGAGGGCACAGCACTGGTCCACAAGTTAAATAAAAGAAATAACTCTCGAGAAAGAACACAAACACATATACGTTGTGTATAATTTAGTTGAAACTATGAGTGTGTGTGACACCGTCGCGGACTGTCGAGACCCCTATTGCCGTTACTCAAGTCGTCAGTTCATCTCATCGTTTTCCCGGTCCGATCCGCTCTCTGGGGAGGTTCGATCCTAACTGCTCGGCTTCTCTCCGAAACCCAAACTCGTTAACTTTTTGTAATAAACCTTACTGTCGTCAAACTGTCGTAAAACTAACCTATCCCACTGTCGTCAAACTGTCGCAAAACGCTGTCACCCCCAAATGTTGTGTCCGGTATTCTTTTCTTAGTCACCTGTCATGAACAATGGAAACTGACCACTCCCGCATTTTCTTTTGTCTCTGTCGATGAGTCACTTCCTATCCTCGCGGCCTTCATTGTATCACACTAATATATGATTTTATTCTCAATCATTACAAATTAGCTATCTTTAAAATTCAAACTAAAATTTTATTTTCATTATATTTAAAAACTTTCCATGTGGACATATAGATCTTTGCAAAATATAAATAATAATACTAAATTTATTTTGGTAACAGAATTAGCCATCTAGTTTTGACTGTTCTAGGTTTGTTGGAAATGAGAAAATTTGCAGTCCTGTGTGCTATTGGTCCAGAAGCCAATTTTCACAGTGTATAACTAAAAATACAAGCTTTGAACAAGTGAAAAATCCTTATAAATGTAATGTCATCTTGTGGTAAATGAAAATTAATCATAACGGAAGCAATAATTATTACATCAAACCAGCTGAAACATTGGACAAAATGCATTACCTCTCGAAAAAAAACATACGAAAATGACATTGAAGTGCAACTTTGACTGCTCATATAAAGTTCATTTCAACAGCTAACACATTGAATCTTGAGAGATTAAGCTAGATTTTTCTTTTAATAGTAAATCATTAAAAACCTCAGATTTTGAAATACAATTTGATAATAGGGCAAAAATTTCATTTTTTATAAATTTTCAGCTTTTCTTGTGAAAGACAACTTAAAACCCTATATTAAGCCTACTATATTGGCGAGTGGCCCCTTTTTCTAAAAAATGGGACTGTTTTTATATGTATAGACAGACACATTAAGATTAAGTTGAAAAACAGCAACATAAAAAAAATAAATCGCCTGTAACTAAAAATGGTAACCGAACTTGAAGTAACCTGACCCCCCCCCCCCCCAAAAAAAAACAATGACTACTGACACAAGTGAAATTAGAAAAAATGACCATTTTTATATGTAAATTTTATCAAAATAACCCCAAAACTAGGAAAGTTATCAAAAGTAAAAATTGAAATGGATTTTACTATATTTATCCTCTTTGCGCACTAAACTGGCTGGTTTGTGATACCTGTTTTAAAAACGACAATGCAGAAGAGAAAACGTACACCTTGTGAGAACGCCTTCAAAACGTACACCTTGTGAGAACGCCTTCAAAACGCACACCTTGTGAAAACGCCTTCAAAACGCACACCTTGTGAGAACGCCTTCAAAACGCACACCTTGTGAAAACGCCTTCAAAACGCACACCTTGTGAAAACGCCTTCAAAACGCACACCTTGTGAAAACGCCTTCAAAACGCACACCTTGTGAAAACGCCTTCAAAACGCACACCTTGTGAAAACGCCTTCAAAACGCACACCTTGTGAAAACGCCTTCAAAACGCACACCTTGTGAAAACGCCTTCAAAACGCACACCTTGTGAAAACGCCTTCAAAACGTGAAAATGCCTTTAAGCATAGTTATGCAGCACAACGTGAATTTGGAATAAGTGTAAAATAAGTGATAAAATGGAGAAAGTGTAAATACAGATCGACTTATCGCTGAAGAAATACAGCAAATAAACTGAATTTTTAAAAAATAAAAAAAAAAGATTCCATAACAATAAAAAAATTCCTTACCAATCCAAGAGAAATCTGTATTTTTTCTCCCGATATCTTCAAGTCCAGTGGTACCATCGGAAAAGAGGAGATTCTTGCGATCATTGTTTGGGATGCCGTCGGAATTGTAGAGAAAGAATTGGCTCTTGTATTTCCCATTGGCGCCAAAAAGTTCATCGATTAAAACAAGAAAATCTTTGAATGGTTCAACTTCCTTGAGAGATTTGCTTCCAGAAACCATGATGACATGCGATGGAATTTTTCCCCAGTTACACTGCTTGTACTCGTTTAGATTCATATGCGAACCGTAAGGGCAGAGAAGTTTAAAGTTCTGGCAAAAGAGAGAGAGAGAAAAAATATAATTTATGATGAAAGAGTTGGCTTGAAATGGAGGGAAACTTGTGGATTGATGTGTAGTGGTGGTATTTGTGAGATATAAGAAGAATATAAAAAAGAATTGAATAAAACTTCATAAATCAACAATTAACATTTATTCTTCATTTACAAGTGAAGAAAAGAATTACTTCTTAGTCCAAAACGTCTTAGTTGGAGAGAGGTCTGTAACACTTATTAATCCAAGATTGTCTATCTGGAAATGTCCAATGGACATAACTCTACTCTCCAAATCTCTTTGAGGCAAGAGAATCACCAAGGCAAAGAGTTACTTCCTTTTTTATGTATTATCTAGATGAAAAATCTGTTTCATCTAACATGGACAAAGAGGACAGACAGTGACACACACCTCTATTACTAATGGAGATTTGGTATCTGTCTGAAGTGGAACTTATACTATTACTATCTTTTAATGCTCAATTCAGTTTACTATACTATTTCAGACTAATGTATTATCTTTCAATACCATCCTCCTAGGCATTACCTCCTTTTTTTGGAGGAAAGAGAGGCTTAGTGTATTATCTGTTCTGTGGTCACACTACCATCCTCCCAGGGATTACCTTCCTTTTTGGGATATGATGTCATGAACAGGAAGGCCGAAATGACACGAAACGAAGAAGAGAGCAAAATTCTTCTCTTTGGTTGGTAGGCTGATCAGGGTCAGATGTCTTTTTGAAGTTCTACTCCCCCTCCCCTAGAAGCAAGCAATGAGAAACAAGAAACTATCACACACTATTGAACACAGAAACTCAGTCACAGCAGAACAACCATATCTATATTACACAGACAAACGTTTGAATAAACACTGAAGTCTCATTCACTAATATATATTTGTATGGATTGACTTTGTCATTCATTTTTTTTTTTTAAATATTGCTTTTCCATCTTATAATACCTGAATTGTGGAACTTTTCATCATCTGTTTGTTGGGCTCAGTTGAAGGTTTCTAAGCCGGATAAATTGTTAGTTGGCACACAAATTGTTAGTTGACACACAAATTGTTAGTTGGCACACAAATTGTTAGTTGATCAACCCTGACAAATCACAACGTGGGAAGCTCAACCGCTAGCGAAACAATACGAGCTCCAGAAAAGGTACGAAACTGGCATGATTCCGGGACATGGATAAGACAGTCATAATGCATAGACATACTGGATAGTTGCCCGAGGCAATCTATGAGCATAGGAGGATTATGCGTTTGAACTGTCTTTCATTCATGTGTATGGAAAAATGACATCCTGAGAAACCATTTATGAAGCAATTCTCTTTGACTGGTGAGCTGATCAGGGTCAGACGTCTTTTTCGAAGTTCTACCCCCCCCCCCCCCAGGCGAGTGATGAGAAACAAGAAACTATCAACTTGTGAACACACAAGCTCACACAACTACAGTAGAACTAATATGTCTACATTATAAAGACTAAATAATTATAGAAAAATGACATCCTGAAGATCACTAACTTTATAGAAAAGCAATTCTCTGCAAAGAAATTTGACAAATCTTTGTGATGAATACGTGATTAATAATAAATAATTTGTAGTAATTTCATACTGTGCCGTCTCCATCTGTATGTTTTAATAATTTAATATTATTGACGTGTTGGGGTTTTTCAAGAATCATGTTGCGTTGTTCAAACGGTTGGGTTCATCAATCTTTGCTGTACAAGATGTTTTTAATGTTCAAACACCGATCTTGTCAAAAGCACCAATACAATAAATATACGTTTCATTTGTATCAGCTATTTACATTTTTATTCCTCCGAGTGTTTATATAGGCAGAGACCCCAGTACACTACTTTGATATATATAGATAAACAGATAGCGATAGTCTCATGTATAATGTGTAGGCGAATTAGGATTTCATAAGTCGAATATATTTTATTAATTGTACCTTAGACGTATTTTTTTCCCTCAGACAGTCAAAAAGGAAAAGCGGAGCGTGCCATTTCCTGTTAACCTACCCCCACCCAGAGACGACGCATAGCCTGGCCTTAAGTAAAAGTACATGTCACTTTTGCGGAGAAGTCATGACTGATGAAAAAGAAAAAGGCAGAGAGAAAGAGAGGAACGAGAAAAAGATAACGCTTTTACCCGTCTCGAACTTTGTATTCAGGCGAGCGTATAAATACATGTCGCTGCCAAATATGATTTCTGTTTGATATGGACCCGAAATTGTATTCAGGATATTTTACCGCTGCCGAGAACAATTGGATTCTAACACTGAAAACGAACTCTGCTGCTGTTAGTGACATTTTTATCTTCTCACCGAAGATTGTATTTTTGATATCTGACATGAAGATTGTGTAGTGCCACCCATGATTCAAAACTCAAACTCCATCCTAATACTTTTACCTGTATTGACTTTCTTATCAAAGGAATACTGTGTTTCCTGGATTATTGAACTTTTATACCTTATAGGGGACTAGATTTTGTCGTTACTGGCTCGCAAGCCTACCAACCGCGACTAGGACGGCACTGCACAAATCTGCTGGGCACACTACGTGCTGACCTCAAGCAGGCGGGACTAGGACCACTACGTACAGCGAAACAACTTCATTGCCTACGACAACTTGTGCATGACAAGGCCAGATGGCCTGGGACTAGCATGGAGGACTGATTGCAGCTACGGGATGTCATTTGACTACCGTAGCCGCAGAACACAGTTTTAATAAAATAATAATAGGGGAGTGAGCCTTGTACCACCCATCAATAATATGTAAATTACATCCCATTTTCTCTCTTAGATTGTCTTAATATGATTTATTATGAACTCTGTTCATCGCTAGATAACCATAGTTAGATTCCCTTTCCCCATAATATTTCATCTTTCTTTTTTTTTTTACTTGGTCTTTGTATGTTTATTCATTTATTTTTCATGTAAATAAATATTTGTTTTCAAATCTTAACTTGGTCTTTGTATGTTTATTCATTTATTTTTCATGTAAATAAATATTTGTTTTCAAATCTTTACTTGGTTGTTTCGAGTTGTCTCTTGCTTATTCGTTTTGTTCCTTACCTCTATGTGATGTTTTAAACTTTGGGTTTCTTGTTCCATTAAAAAAAAAAAAGTGGAACAAGACACCCCCTGGAACTTACATACACCAATTTGACAGAAATATTAAATGAACTAACTTTGAAAAGAAAAAAGAAAAAAAAACTTTGTGAATTAATAACATTTTCCTGAATAGACAGATATAGAGATAGATAAATATAGAGATAGATAAAGATTTATTTTTTTGTTTGTTAGTGTTTAATGACCTTTCAACCATTATAAGGTCATCCAAGGTCAAACATTTTTTCCAGAATCAGTCAGGTTTTACGATATTTCTTTTTTGTGAATATGTTTTTAGAGTGTGGAATTTGATTATTCATAATGTGTGAGTAATTTTGTTTAATTTTTACATTTTGGCATGCGTTTTTGATTCTACTGTTTAAGATATTATTTGGGCCATTCTTTTGGAGAGAGTTTTTCAAATTATTTGCTTAGTAACAAGATAATTAGCATTTCTATGCTAGTCAATTTGTTTCTTGTCAGATGTTATCATTTTGTTAATACTGGATTAAAAATTTATTTTTATTAAATATGGTTGTATAAATTAAGAAACCCTTTAAGAAACCCTATTGTTTGGGGGGGGGGGGGGGGGTGAAAGCTATATTTTCAAATAATGTTTTTATATTTGTTACTTTGTAATATTTAATGTGTATATAAGCATATTTTTTGCATTTTATTAATATTTGTTTTATTGTTAGTCCTTGATTGCAATGGTTACACCGGGGTTCATCTTCTCCTTCAAGCAGATGTATGTGGGCCAGTCTTGTATGGCTGATACGAATGTGTCAATATGATGTCTTCCCTTTGATTGGTTATCATGTTTATGTTTTCTGTCCTGACTATGGGTTGATGTTCATATAATTTGAGTTGAGGTAAGTCGTTCCATATTGCTTACAATTTTGATTTGATGTATTCTTTACAGCTTCGCTACAGGGTGAGTTTTCTGGTGCCCTAGCCATTGAGGCTACTCTATAAGGGGAGGCCTTTAAGTTTTCCTTGTTTGGTTTTGTTTGTGTCTTTTCGTTGGTTGAATCTTGTTTGGCATTTGAGTTTTCTTTGGGAACTTGTTTGTTTTCAATGACTGTTTTTATAATAGTTTTCATTTTTTTGATTAGTGTCCTCATCTCGTTTATAAGTTTGGTAATCATTTTGGGTTTTATTCCGCTTTGGTTGTGTATTTAGTGTCCTCGATGGTTTGTGTTTGGTATGTATCTTTTGGATATTTCTGAGTATTTTGTAGTTTAAATTATTTACCTGACTTCCGGTTTTATGTATATTTCAGCCTGGATATATCTTTTTCCAATCTCTAGAGTTTGCAGGGTGATTTTTTTTTTTTTTCAGGTTGTCTCCTTTTGGCAGTATATATGTTTTGGTTTGTTTTCGCTGCATCTTCAGCATCATCTAGTCGTAGTGGTGTCACGGATCCTCCCGACTTACTCACACCATCTCGCTCTATCCTCCATCATACCTGGTAGGTCTTCATAGGTGTATTGTGAGTCTTCTGTTAGTTGTTTGATGTAGGTTCTGTGCGGTCTCCCCACTGAGCCACATTCTTGTTTTGGCATCCATAGAAGAACATCGCTGATGATTTCATCCTTAGCCCTACAACAAATCTGGTTCTTCTCTCTCTGATCAGGGCTGAGATCTGAGGGAGGTGTCCATAGTTGCTCTCTCATGGGGTGCTGTCTCCAGGAAATGTTAAGAGCAGCTCTTAGCATTCTGATGTGTACACCATTAATTTTCTGCTCCAAATGGTTTATTAAGTGATTTCTGTTTTTATATTTGGTCTTTGTTTATCTCTTATTCCTCTACACAAACACACATGAGAGAGAGCGAGAGAGAAAGAGAGAGAGAGATCAAAGTTTGAAGAATGTAGACATAGAATGATATATTGACTGATAAACGAATGCAAGAAACTGACAGTTACCATATGCCATTGATTCTATCTACATTCTGTAAACCTATATCTGCACATACTCTATCACTGATATTGAGTACTTCCCTATTATAAATGTAATAACTAATATATCATCATCATCATCATCTAGTCATGGCCTCATGGATCCTCCTGACTCTCACGCCATCTTGCTCTATCCTCCATCACACCTGGTAGGTCTTCATAGGTGCATTGTGAGTCTTCTGTTATCATCTAGTCATGGCCTCATGGATCCTCCTGACTCTCACGCCATCTTGCTCTATCCTCCATCACACCTGGTAGGTCTTCATAGGTGCATTGTGAGTCTTCTGTTAGTTGTTTGATGTAGGTTCTGTGTGGTTTACCCACTGAGCCACATACCTGTTTTGGCATCCATAGAAGAATATTGCTGATGATTTCCAGCAATGTCCAGCAAATCTGGTTCTTCTCTCTCTGATCAGGGTGGAAATCTGAGGGAGGTGTCCATAGAGTTGCTCTCGTGGGGTGATGTCTCCAAGAGATGTTAAGAGCAGCTCTTAGCATTCTGGAGGGCTAAGGATTAAATCATCATCATACTGGAGGTCTATTGCATCTATCTTGATGATGTTCAAACCTTTAGCAATTAAAACATCTGAGTGGGTTTGGTAACTATGTTTCAACTTTTATTTTCATATATACTCCTTAAATTTCACTTGGGGGTTTTGGGGTATTAAAATTTAATATGTAAGTATTTGTATTTAGGATTTCTCCATTTTTTCTTGAAATTTATTCTTTTAACATCCGTTACATTTTTCATTTAATCTATCATACATAATGAGAATTCAGAACTTTATACTAAACCTTTTGAAGAGTTTAGAGATTGGTGGAGGTAAGTCTTGATTTTTATATAATTGAAACTTTCCCCACTTTAATATTTCTTCAACTTGAGTTTAAAAATTTTTTTATTTTTTATTTTTTTTTTACTTCAATTAATATTATTCCATTTGTAAGTTTTTTTGGTGCTTGTGCTGTTCAGCGGCCGTATTAAAAAAATATTTTTTATAAAAACAATATTATATACTTATGTGAAACAGTGATTGTAGCCGACACAATCTACCCCTTTAGGGCGCACTAATATGCATCAGGAAAATCAGGCCCTACGTAGAATTGAGGTAGAGAATTGAAGCTAGTATATATATTCACACGAAATCACCTATGGGAAACGAGCGAGAACCGGCGCCGGGTTGGCTGGAGAAAGCGTGTAAAGTCTCAGTTATAATTATCTATACACAATGGGTGAACACAGCCAGAAAGAACTGGAATGTTGATAACGGCTGTACAATTTTGGTCAAGAGTCTTTTGGTCACTCCCCTCCCCCCATGGTAGAGAGAGAGAGAGAGAGAGAGAGAATAAGTCTTTTACGATAACAGGAAAGAAAACAACCCAACCAGAGAGAGAGGGGAGAGGGAGAGGGAGAGTAAGTCAGTATGCCCCACCCTGGCCCTGAGAGAGAGAGGGAAGGAATGGAGAAATGGGCTGGAGAAAGAAAGAGTGTGATGATGTGCCTTTCTGGGAAGCGAGAGGACCTTACTTGTTAAAACAAGAAGACAGTTACGGGCAGTTAGAAATTGGAATTCGGCCTGGACGGTAGTGTTAGCCGGAGCTGAGACACGGGCCGGCCAAGCGGGGGATCGCGCGAAAGGCCCCTCATTTGGATGACGTTGCCCATGGTATTCCCACCGTTTCTCCAAACATAGATTAAGTTACAACTTAATTAACAACTTGGAAACCGTAAATAGAGTTTCATGCACAGAGAGACGAGATAGTTAGTAAACAAAGCCATTATCGAAAAGCAGACTTTAATTCACCGTTTTAAAAACAGTTGTTATCTTAATAATTAATTGGATACAAAAGGAAACCGCTGAGTTTGTTAAATTATTCCTGTTGTCAGTTTGTTGTTTGAGTGACCTTGCCTTCACAGCGAATCAAGCTATCATCATCATCATCATCTGACCGAGAGGAGTTTCGAACCATTTTTCTTTTTCTGCCGCTACGACATCACAAGCCCAAAGAGGGTGTTCACAGTCTAGAAGGATTCCTGCGCCGAGGACCAGACGTGTGAGTACCGAGATAGAGACACGAGTGGACCACCTATGTTACAGTGGTTCAGTGACACCGGATCAGAGTGAGGTATCTGTATTATTCGGCACTGCGACCCGTTTACATTTGATGCCGTCACCAAGGAAGAAGCATGTGGGGTCCTCGTTACACTTATTCAGTGGCAGATAATTGAAATCTTCTTAAGAAAGAATATGGAGTCTTAGTGAACGAGTCGCTATTATGATACGCAGAATGGAAAAATACTTGTAATTAAAGTTCTAGTGGATCATTTTTTCTACTTTTTTGTACAGTGAGTAAGAATATAACGCTGAATAAGTATATAATATTTCTTTTATAAAAAATAATTTTTTAATACAGCCACTGAACAGCACAAGCACCGTTTTTTTTGTATTAGGTTTTATTTTTTTTGAAGATCTGTTCTATTTTGATGGGTGATATTTTAGTTATTGGTCTTTCTTCGATGGTTTGTATTATGGTAAATGCTGGTGTATTTCGATAGATAATTTCAGCCTGACTATCTGAGCTTTTGAAGTGAAGTAGCTTGGTAGACTTTTGAGTTTACACTTATTTTTGTTACCATTTCAGCATTCCTGCTCTCCACCCACCTCAGAGGCCAACTGCATGGGAAATGCCAGAGGAAAACCACATTCGCCCTGGTACCTCTTCTACTTGTTTTGGCTTGAACCTTTCAGGTTGAGGCGACTCTTTGACTCACACTGTCACGGATGAATCCTGCCTATTGTGTCTGGTTGAGCGTCAGGTCCACAGATAAGCTGAGCCACTCCTTCTTCCATCAACATATACCGTAGACTTGAAGGCCAATGAGGGAAGTGAGATCGGCCTTGACTGTGTCTAACCAAGTCTTTAGTTGCCCACCATGGTGGTGGCGCCAATGTTGAAGGGGTTGGGGATTGAGAACATTCCTGAGCATAGTTGCATCAGGATGTCTGCAAACGTGCCTGAACCATTGCAGGCGGTTTCGTTTCAGACCCCCTTCAATAGGTTGAATGTTGCACGGCGAATGGATGACAGCATTGGGAACTCGGTCCAGCAGGGTGAGTCGCAGGATCCCCCGTAGACACCAGCGGTCAAAAACACCTATTTAGCGAGTATCAATGGCTCAGAGACCAGGTCTCGCATCCGTATAGCAGAATTCTCTGAACCAGTGCCTGATGGATACACATCTTTGTAATGATATGGATATCACGCCGACTCCATAAGCGATTGTTAAGACTACGAAGGCTGAGTGCGTGCAGTTTATAGGTCTGTCTATTTCGATTGTATTCTGGCCATTGGCATGGAATTCAGATCCGAGGTAGACAAACTGGTTGACATCCTCGAGGGGGAACCTATTCAGCATGATGACAGTCCTGGTACCTCAGGGCTATAGGAAAGGTATACTCGTATCAAAGGAAGCCACAAGCACCTGCATTCCATAGGCCTCATAAGCCAAGTCCAGGGATGCCTCTTGGGTGTATATAGCCATGTTGTGGCTTTCTTCTTCAAGATCACTAATATATTTAGTTTATTATTTTATTTATGTTTTGGAAAAGCCATTTATAGAAAAATTATATTAGTAGTTTTATTTAGACACAAGTTTTCTTTGTGTTAGAGCTTGTTGTAACCAGCCAATCGATCGGATTGAGCCTCTCCGACCGCCCATCTAGTCCGGTAATGGCCAAAGTGGCCTTCTAGTTCCATAGTCTTTGGTTGCTCAGCCACGAGGATCCCGTCCCCAGATATCATGGGTCACCACCTACGGCAAACAGGTGGCCCCATTGAGGTGCAGTCGGCAAATTCTACAGCCCCAGCCAACAAGGCAAAGATAAATATAGATAGAAAAAACTAAATAAACAAATAAGCGAAATTAAAAAAATACAAACAAGATAAACACTCCCATACACCACAGAATAGGAAGTATCATTCATGTTAGTTGTAAAATCAAGACAGTATTCTTTGCAATTTGATACGAAATTTCATATGAAAAAAAAAAAAACAAAAAAAAAAACAAAAAAACTTACATTCATCGAATTAGTGTTATTCGCCAACATGAGTTCAACGGTATTGTCTCTGACGAATGCTACTTGTCCGACTCCTCTTTCAAGACATCGAAATGCTCCATCATAGCCGGCGTACGGGTCACTTGTTGTGCAGTGTTCATCGCCATAACCGGTACAGAGACCGCATGCTTTAGTTGGATTGTTTCCTGAAAATAAAAAGGGGGAAAAAAGGGGGATAAAGACATAAATTTATTTACCTTTGGAGGATCATCTGTCATTTTGATAAATAAATCCATCAACATATTCAGTTTAATCTATTTTACGTGCTGGCATGTGTTGGACAGCTTTTAGAAATTGACTTCCAAACTAACCTATCTCGGACCAGATCTTTATCTATCTCTTTTTCTCTGTAAT